>CM060905.1:186752605-188002605 GCA_030737815.1 Allium fistulosum
GTGACATTGTTCCACCAGTACGGTGCTGCTCCTTGTAATCGTCTAGAAGCAAGCCTCCTCTTCTGCTCATTATTAAACCCCAAATCAACAAAGATCCTTTCGCAATGAAGTAACCAATTCTCCACTTCAATTGCATCTTCAGTCCCGATAAAGGGTTTTCCTCCAAGCCTGGCATAATCTCTGCTCAACACTGGATAGTTATTGACCAACGTAGCTCCCTAATTTCCTCCTTCAACATTTCCTCCAACTAATCCAGCAATAACTCCAGCCTGCATCATATTAACGAAGAACTGATACATAGCTCCATACCAACTTTGTAACACCCCTAATTTTATTAACATTATTCAGGAGATTTAATTAGAATAAATTAAATGGAATAATGTAGATAGGGAGACTGAGGTTGATTAATAAATTAGGTGGCCGTGCTTATAAAAATCAAATGAACTTATATGAATGGTTAGGATATTAAACATAAGGGTATTAGGGTAAATAACCATATTTCCCACCCTTATACTATTCCCATAAGGACATACACATTCATTTCACCCAAAAAAAATTATAACCATAAGAAGTGAAAGCAAGGCCGACCATTAGAAAGAGGATATGAAAAAATCAACTAAAAGCTAGAATTCAAGTTAGAAGGAATCAATCTCAATCATACTTCAATTTCCTTATTCAATCTAAGGTGGATAATAATTTCTACATCTCTATTTTGATTTTAACACCATATGGTTCAGATTTTAAGATAAATTTGTTTTATGATAAATGGGATGATGATATGCTTGATTTTGGTTTGTATATGTATTGACCAAGGTTGTTTAAAAAGTAAATATACACGGTTTTAGAGTAAAACCGAGATGAAATGGTTTTTAAATGCCATAGGAAAATTTTATGTTATAGAAAACATGATTTTGGCGATGGGTTTCAATTTTCATAATTTTTCGAGTTTATATATATTTTATATAAATTTTCCAGTGAAGAAAATGATTTATTAGGTTATAAATTATTTACAGCTAAAATAAAGATTATTTGGGTCTGAAATATTTATATGTTGGAAAACATATTAAAATAGATTTTCTAGTATTTTTCCAGATTCTTCCTAAGTGTTTTGATGAATATATAAAATTATTTAAGGTATGAGACTTAAATGTTTTATATATTTAATTAAGGAGAAGGGGCATTTTATAAAATAAAATTATTATTTATTTCTGAAAATTAGTGGCAGCATTTTTCTAAAAAGAAATAGTTAACAAATGAGAATTTGACAAACAAAGGAAAGTTGGTTGAAAGTTACCCTTTTAAGTTAAAAACAAAGAAATCATACTTTTAGCATGTTTTAGCCTTTTACTGTAGTAAACCTTCCGACCCAGACCTTCCGACTAAGTCGAAGGGCTATAGCTTTCGATAAGGTCAAAGCAATGCATATGGTATCAAGTATCTTGGTACGTGATGACTTGGACAAGGTCGAAGGGTTCTTGGTCGAAAGGTTGATGGCCAAAGAGGTTGGGTATGTTTGTTTTATAAACAATAAGCTTTCACCTGCTTTACTTTCGAATTAGAGCTTTCGACTAGTTTCTTTCAACCAGGTCAAGTGTTTAAAGAAAGGTTTTAAACCTTTCGACAAAGTCGAAAGGTTACTGCTGCTTTACCACTATTTGGTTTTGAAACCTTTCGACATAGTCGAAAGGTTACTGCCACTTATCATTGTTTTGGTTTGAACCTTCCGACACTGTCGAAAGGTTATAGCCACTTTTTCCAACCTTTCGAAGTCGTTGCTTTCGATAAAGACGAAAGGTTTACTTGTTTTAAAAACCAGCCGCTTCTCCCATTGCTTTCGAAAGATTTCAGAGCTTCAAGTTAGATGATTTTCCTTTGTTTTATAATTGAAATGTAACCCAAGCTTTCGAAGGAGTTGCTTTAAAAAGGCAAAGGTCTATTGTTTTAAATGAAATGTTTTAAAGCTTTCAAAGCAGACCTTCCAACAAGGTCGAAAGGTTGCTTCCATTGTAGTCGAAAGGTTTTAAAGGAGGACCTCCCGCATATTTTAACTTGAACCCAGTAAGTCTTCGAAAGGTTTATATTTTAAGAGTTGAATGCTTTCGAAAGGTTTGAATTGCTGAATGGTTTCAATGGTTTCGAAAGGTTTGAATTTGAAATATTGATTTGAAGACCTTTCGACAAGGTCGAAAGTTTTGGTCTTAAAAGGTTTGAAAACTCATACTCTAATTTTAAAAGGAAAACCCACGGCCTATATAAAGGAGTTTTTATGGGTTTTAAGTATGTAATTTTGAAGAAGTATTGCCTTGATAAAAATATAAGTTAAAGGTGTTAACAATGTTTTATGATATGTATTTCAAGGACCTTAAACCTACAGGAGTGGTATTGTTAATTAATGTTTTACTTCTTCAAATATGAGTATATTCACATGATAACCCATAACTGTATTTATGGGAAAAAGGGGTAGATGAACCAGTAGGTTAACTCAAATAGTGAATATTAACTACTTAAACTCTTGAATGAGTAGAATTTCATCCATGGAGTCACGGTGACCAAAAATATAGGATGCCTAAGCTTTGTAGTTATTGGAGGTAAACCAAAAGGTTCATAGTAAACCCATGAAAACTACAATAAGGTAGTTATTGGTGCATACCAAGAGGTTCATAGTAAGCCCATGAAAACTATGATAAGGTAGTTATTGGTGCATACCAAAAGGGTCATAGATAACCCATGAAAACTATGCATAAGGACAATTGGCAAAGGCTAATTGGTTTGTAGTGAACCCATGAAAACTATATTCGGATTAAGAATTGACATCAGTCAATAGGTTCATAGTAAACCCATGAAAACTAGGATAAGTAAGTGGCTAATGGAACTATCAGTAGGTCCTTAGTCAACCGATGAAAACTAGGATGTGCAGTGAGTTACTGGATAAGTCCATAGGTTCCTAGTCAATCCATGAAAACTAGGATAAGGTGATTAGTTATTGGAATGACTAATAGGTTCAGGAGGACCCATGAATTAATTAAGTTAACTAGTAGGAGCCAATAGGTTCTTAGTGATCCCATGAAAACTATGAATAGGACAGGGTGTCTATTAGTTGTAACAAGGTTATCAGTAAACCCATGAAAACTAAAAAGGTTAATAGTGATCCTATAAACTATAATAATGACAAGATGTCAGATTAAACTGGGAATGGGAAAATCTTATTTATTTTCAAGTATGCATATCATCATAATGTTTTGAACTGTATGTTTTAACCATTGTGGATGTAGGAGCACAAAATTTTGTTTTATAAAGGTTTTAGGATACTAGTGAGGGGAAAACCCGTTCCGTTAAGCGGCGTGGTCTCACTAGATATCTAAAAGGATTGAGATGTTAGATTATTATTCATGACAGGCCTTATGTCTGACTTGAAGTTTTTGTTTTCCCCTTTAACTCTCAGGTACTCAATTGATTTTGAGTAGTTTGAGATTTAAGGTTCTCATGTTTTCCTCTTTGACGAATAAAGCTTCCGGAGGCGTGTAGGAGGCAAATAGATATTTAGAGTTTTTCTTTCCGCTATGTGTTTTGTTGTAAAGGCATATTTATTAGCCTTACTATATTCTCTGATCAACCAAGGGGGCATCTTCATAGGTCACTCTTGGCGTATTTGTAATAATTATATTTTGCTGAACCTGAGTAATGTTTTGGGATTATGTAATGAATAAGAAATGTTATGATTTAAATGTGGAAATATGTTTTCTTTGAATTGCAAAATTTTTACATATTTCTGTGATCTGTGTATCAATGTATCTAACACCATCGTATTTGGTCGCCGAAGATTAATAACTATGGATGACTGCAGCATCCGTAGCTGTTAGTTTTGGACCTCCAAGTAGGGGGATGTTACAAACTTGCAGCATTGCAACACTCACATTAGCAGCTTGGTCTGGCATTCCCATTAGTTGTGGTACTTCCCCCACCAATGTTTACTCTTCCACTTCTAACATCCATATCTTACGTCCGTAACATCTACATTCATGGCTTTTTAAGATACAGAAGAATAGCTTAAGAGAGACGGGAGAATAGAGATAAAGCATATACTTATATATAGAAAATACACGTACGTTACTATAGCGTTATCCCATACCCCAATCTTTTCTCTAATTCCTTAGGATTATGTTTTCTGAATAATTTTAAGTTTGAAATTTCTTTTAAGTTTGAAATAAACCTATGCTCTGATACCAAGTTGTAACATCCCCTATCTTGAGGCTCGAAGCTAAGCGCTACAGATGCTGCAGTCATCTATAGTATTAACTTCCGGTGAAAAAATATGGTAATGTTAATGATATCCATAATATCAGAAGCACATGAATATGAAATAAAAATTAACACAGATTTAGAAACAACTTTTTGGATTACATTTCAAATCAATATTTCATATTCAGATACATAACCCCAAAACGATTCCCAGGTTTCGATCAAATATAATTATTACAAATTACGCCAAGAGCGACATATGACGATGCCCCCTTGGATGATCAAAGTACTAAATATACATATCAGTCATAATACATCACAGTGGAAATAAAATTAAATAGCTCCTAACTTTTCCCCTGCACGTCTCCAGAAGCTTATTCGTCCAACCTACTAACCTGAAAAACCTTAGCTCTCAATCTACTCAAATTAAATTTTTGAGTACCCGAGAGTTTAAGGAGGAAACATAAACTTCGAGTCAGACATAAAGCTTGGTGTGAATAATACTATTACATCTCGGTTATCTGATATTAAGTGAGACCATGCCGCTTAGCGGAACGAGTTCCCCCTCACTAATATCCCTTTTAAAAACATATCTTTTGCAAATCAGAATCCTGCAATCAAACTGATTAAAGCAATAGTAGCAATATCATTTATACACATAAATCGGTTAATCAATGGACTATCTGTCCTAATAATATAGTTTTGTTTGGCTAACTACTAACCATTGGTTGACTCAGGCCTACCAGACAAAATAAATAATCTAACTTTTATTAGACACACTCTTGGATGGTCTATCCTTGACTTACTTCTCCCAGTGTCAACTGATCCTTATGGTTTTATGGGCTCACCTATAACCTACCTTTCTCTGTGTATTCATTTCTGTGTATAATATCATTTTAGTCTTACCCGTGACAAAGCCCTACACACTGGAATTTTGGACCTATATTAGCTAGGGGCTATTAGCTAAAGTATAGGACGCAACCCTATACCAGTCCCATCTGGTATTCTAATATCCGAGTCAGTTACTTAGGGTTAACTACCACATCAAATTTTCCTTAAAAACATTTCTTTCAAATTGATTTAACCCTTTAAATCATACTTAAACAAGGAAAATATACTTTTTGCTTTACTCAAATATCTTTGCCGTGATATATGCTTTACACAAAACAAGGTTGATGAAAACCTAAATCAATCGGGTTACCTATCCCTTTTAAAACAAGTTTAAGCCCTTCTTGAACTTAGAAAACATTAGGTTTTAAATTCAAGATATCACATTCGAAACTCTTGTTTAAAAACTTTAAACAGCCCCTTTCGAGTCCATTGAAAGTACCCCTTTCAAAATAGGTTAAACACTTTACCCTGAAACTCTAGGTCGAAAGGCCAAAGCATACCTTTTGAAACCTTTAAAACAGACCTTTAGAAATCATTGAAAGTATCCCTTCGAAAGCTTTATAAAACCTTAGACATCCTCTTTTTAAAATACTTTAGAGTTGCCTTTCAAAAGCATTGGAAACCTTCCATTTAAAGACTCAAGTAAACGCTTCGAAAACATTAATGTACCTCCCCTACAAAACCTACGTTATATACGTTTCAAAAGTATTAAAATTCCTTACTTAAAACAAACCTTTCAAAAGTATTGGGTCCAAGTAAAAGTTTGTGGAACATAGCTTCAAAACCATTTAAAACCATTCTTTTCGAAACCTTTGGGTTTATCTTTTAATAAAACAAAGGGTCTTAAAAGAACTGGGGTGAAAGCATTGCTTTCAAAGGCCTTATTCCTAAGTAAAAGAAGGTGGATGGTTTCGAAACCAACCCTTTTGAAAGCATGGAGAAGCGGCTTCAAAGTTTATTGGCAAAAGTACCATTTCAAAAGCATGATTCCAAGGGTTGAATGCGGAAGCAGGGGTTTTGGCCCCTTCGAATGCTTGCTTTAAAAACAAAAGGCGGCAACCCATTCGAAAGCCCTTTCTTGGTATAAACAGAAGCAAGTTGGTTAAGTCGAAAGCTCCAACCCCTTCGAATGCCTTATTTATAACCAAAATAGTTCCAAGTTTACAAGAGCTACTTCTACCCCTTCGAAAGTATGTTTCGACTCTATATCTTCCGCCTAACTCCATCCACTACGTACCAAGACATTAATACCATATGTATTGGTTTTGACTTGGTTAGGGGTCGATGTATGGTGTCGAAAGGTGGCGAAGCGGTATCCTTTACAAAACTAATTTTTATATCCTTTTAAAGTAATATCTTTCCAACTAACTTGCCTTATTTCTCAACATATATTTGGTTGCCAATTCTTTTACCAAAACCTTTTTCTAAAAGTGCTGCCAAATTTAGTAATTAACAATTTTAAAACATTTAACAAATTGCTCCTTCTCCTTTTCTAAACATATAAAACATTTCAGTCCCATACCTTAAATAATTTTATATCTGTAATAAAATACTTAGGAAAATTCTCCAAAAATTCCCATTAATTTCCTTTTAATATGTTTTCTAACATATTTAAATTTCTAACCCAAAGCTAACATATAATAGCCGAAAATTATTTAGACCCAATTTTAACCCTTTTCTTTACTAGAAAATTCATAATAAATCCATATTCATTTAGAAAATTATGAAACTTGAAACCCATCTCTAAAATAATGTTTTTGACCTTATATCAAAAATACAAGTCATTAGGATGTCATTTAATAGGTTTTTCAAATCAAACTTATCATAAAATCTGTATGAAGCGACATAAATCGTCAACAAGCTTATATATCCATTTGAACAATCAAATCATGGCATTTTACTTGCAAAATAAATTCAGATCTCATCTACAAACCGAAAACAATAAAAATGAGATGTAATCTATTATTCACCTTAGCTTGTTGTGAAGGAGGTTGAGATTTTCTCTTGAAGTAATTTGCTTAAGCTTCCTACTTGCTTTCTTGCTTATCTTCCTCTTGTTTTCTTCTAATAGTGGCCGGCCAAAATATATGTTTAGTTTTGCTTGTGAATATTGGAAATGAGAATGGGATAAGGGTTAGGCTATAAGAATATAACCTAATCCTATTTTGCTCTTATCTTATTACCATTACTTACTTCATTTTAAATTTTCATTTGTTTATTCATTACTTAAGGCACGGCTACTTTATACTTGTACAAATCTCAATCTCCTAACCACTTTAATCTTTACATTATTCTATTTAATTTATCTAATTAAATCTCCTGAATAATGTTAGTCAAAATTAGGGTCATTACAATGATCTTGTTTACCGCTTCCAGTTTTTCATTTGCCCGTGGATGTGCCACCGTGGAGAACCTCTTCTCAATCCTATATTGGTTGTAGAAATCCTTGAATTCGCACTCTAGAACCGAGTTTCGTGTTCTGTGATGATCTTCTAAGGCACCCAGAACCTATAAATAATGCCCTTCGTTATGAAGTTAATGGCCTTTTTCATTGTAATCATTGCAAGCGGTTCCACTTTAACCTATTTCGTAAAGTAATCCACTACAATTATAGCATATTTAGCTCCTCCCTTCGCTATCGGTAGCACACCGATGATGTCGATTCCTAGAATTACAAATGTCCATTGACTGACCATTTGGTGAGTTCCATCGATGGGGCTCTGGAAATCTTCGTAAATGTCTAGTAGGGGTCACACCGTTTGGTATAGTCAGCAGCATCCTGATTTATTGTCGAGTAGAAATATCCATAGCGAAGTACCTTCTTCACCAAAGTTTGCACCTAGTTTGATCACCACAACTGCCCTTTTAGATTTCCATGAGGATCTTCCTAGCCTCATCCTTAGCTACACACCGAAGCAGGGGAATTGGGAATCCTCTCCTGTACATTACCCCATCTTCCATCATGAACCGTGGCGCTTTCTGGAGGAGTTTCTTCCGCTCGTTCCTATCTCTCAGGAGAATTCCGTTGATCAGATAGTCTTTGATTGGGTCATCCATACTCTTCCTCCTCTGTGGTCTCTGGAATTCAATTGACGTCCATTTGGTCGATACTAGGAGTTGTCATAACTTCTATCGGAACCAACCCCATTAGCTGCGCGTCCATGAGCTAGCTAGCTTAACTAATGAATTAGCCTTTGTGTTTTCCACTCTAGTGACATGCGTTATTGTATAATGCTCTATGTCCTCCAGTAGCTCCAGTGCCTTCGATTGGTAAGAGGCTAGTCTCGCTATCTTAGCCTGATATTCCTTCCTTATTTAGCAAACACCAACAGGGAATAGCTGAATATCTATAGTGTTCTTATCCCTTGTTCTTTTACTATCCTCAATCCCGCTATCAGCGCCACATATTCGGCCTCGTTGTTTGTTGTGGGAAACTCCAATTTCAAAGTATGGAAAGTAGACCACCCTTCCAAAGTTTCAAGCACTACTCCTGCACTTGAGCTATGTTCAAATACGATGCTCCATCTACGAATAGTTTCCACTAAGGGAGTAAGACCACATCTTCCTCTTCACTATCACATGCGGTAAACTCAAGGATGAAGTCTACCAAGGCCTGGCCATTTATTTCCCTCCTCGAATGGTAGGTAATATCGTACCGGCTCAAGTTATTTCCATTTCAACAACCTTCCTAAGGTCTTGGGTTGGTACAATACCAGCTTCAGAGGTTGATCCATTAGTACTTTGATTGGATGAGCTAGAAAATATGGTTGGAGTTTTCTAGACACAATCAGCAAGCAATATGTAGTTTTTCCAACTTCGGGTAATTCTTTTCAGCCCCTATAAAATGCTTGCTGATACAATAGACTGGACTTTGAATTCTCGCTTCCTTACGTGCCAGTACTACACTTAGTCCGTGAGTAGACACTGCCAAGTAGACAAATGAGTCATGCCCATCTAGCGGTTTGGACAAGACCGATGGTGTGTCCATGTGCCCCAACAACTCTTCGAAGGCGTTCTGGAAATTTTGATTCCATTTAAAGTTTTTCTTCCCCTTATTTAGGGCATCAAAGAAGAGCACACTTATCGGTGGCCTTCGAAATGAACCAACTCAAAGCAATGATTTTCCCATTCAATCTTCGTAGTAGTTTCTTCGTTGTCAGGGCAATTATATTCCTTAAGTCATTAATCTACTTCGTGTTAGCCTCGATGCCCCGTGCAGTGACAATAAATCTCAAAAACTTTCCCGATGCTACCCTGAAAGAAGATTTCAATGGATTCAGCTTCATTCTATATTTTCGTAAAACTTCAAACATCTCCAAAAAGGTCATTAAGATGGTTTCGAGATACTCGCGATTTCACAAGCATGTCATCTACATATACTTCCATTGTCTACTCGATTTGATACTTGAATATAGAATTTACCAATCTCTAGTATGTGGCTCCGGTATTCTTCAAACCGAACGACATAACTAGATACCAGTTAGTCCTAAATCCTTTATAAAGCTAGTATTTTCATGGTCTGATATATGCATTTAAGTCTGGTTATAGCTTGAATAAGTTCCACAAATGAAAGTAACACATTACCTGCAGTCCTGTTGACCAGATGGTTAATTTTAGGCAAAGGAAAGCTATCCTTTAGCATGCCTTATTCAAATCCGAGTAGTCGATACACGTTCGCGATTTCCCATTTGACTTTTTGACCAACACGTGGTTGGATACCCAATCGAGGTACAAAGTGTTGCGAATAAAGTCATTGGCCATTAGCTTTTCTGCTTCTTCCTTCAACGCAGAGGATCACTCCAGACCTAGATTGCGCCTCTTTTGTTTTACTGGTGTGAACTTTGGATCAGTACTCAGTGCGTGACACGCTATCACCAGCGGAATACCACCATGTTAGCATATCCGAATGTGTCCAAGCGAATACATCCAAATTTCCTTGGAGGAAGTTAACCAATTCCTTCCTTAAGTTAGCATTGAGCTGATATCCAATCTTCAGGACCCTGATAGGATTGTCCATGTTGATCGGCACATTTATTGTCAGTTCTGCCAGTGCCTATCAACCTTCCCCTGACTTCTTTCTAGGATCCATAGCCTTATCAAAGCATCTATGTTTCCCGAGCTAGGGTTCAAGCTTAATGTTTGAAAATCCTGAATGTGGAGAGTTCTCTCCACATTCTTACCTTTCTCGCGTCGCTTCAGTTCTCTTAGTTCTGCAACGTAACATTCTCTTCCAACTCTCTAGTTATCTTTTACTACTCCGACCCCATTCTCCGTGGGAAACTTCATCATTAAACACCAAGGTGCTAGTGCTATCCTGAAATCGCCTAGAGCCGGTCATCCTAAGAAGGCATTATATGTTGATTATTCATCCATGATAACGAATTTATTAATTTGGACTATCCTGCAATCTCCTTCGCCAAACTCCATAGGAAAATTAGTCATCCTAATTGGCTATTTCGCTTCGCCTGTAGACCCTTGGATCTTGGTTTTATCGGCTATAACTTCCTTTATGTTAATTTTCATCTAGTCGAATGTTCTTCTGAAGGGTATGTTCACAAAACTTCCAGTATGCACCAAGGCTCGACATGCAGTTGTTGGTCCTATTCCTACAGTTATCACTATAGGGTCGAAAGTTGGTGCCTTGACTCCATCATCATCTCTATTTCTAAATTCAATATCATCCATTATCATCCTTTGCTGCTTAGCCGGAGCTCCATCTTCTATGGCTAAGCGGTTCTCCTATGGTACATGCTTTAACGAGCTCACGTACCGCTCCATTTCCCTCCAGCTTTTCTCCAATGGATGAGGTTCTCCAGTTATGGCATTAATAACCAAATTTCTATCATTCCCCTGAGCCCCTCTTCGCTTGGTCCAGGTTGATTTCCTTGGGCAGGCGGCCCCGAGAGCCTTGGGATTTGAACACCTTCCCGCAGTCCTTTGACGTACCAATGTAGCTTGTTTTTCCTTATCAATTCTTCGATGAGATCCCTTAAATTCCAGCACTCATTTTTGTTGTGTCCATGAGTTTCATGGAAACGATAGAACTTTTTGGCGCACCTTTCCTGCTCGGTTGCCTCCTTTCTAGGTGGGTTTTTATATCTTTCCATTCCTTGAGTAGCTAGATATATGTTTTCTAACGTATCATTCAGAGGAGTGTAATCTTTCGGTTTCATGTTCTTTGGGCATTTCTTATTGTCGTTACATTTACCCCCGGGGCTTTGATTCCAGTTTTTGGTTACCAAAGTGTCCAACATTAGTTGCCACATTACCAATGCTATATCTAGAGTGTTTTGATGCCATGTTGCTTTGGATAACCTCCTTTGACTGTCCATCATCAGCATTGCCTAAAGATATACTTGATTCTTCCAAGCACAGAAACTGATTAGCCCTTCGATGGAACTACTCTACGGTTGTAAGTTGCTTCATCTTCAACCATTTACCGAAATCCATGTCTGAATAATGCCCTAGACCAATGCCATTAGTACCGGATCCTTCTTCGGATTACTTACTTCCACAACAACAATATTGAACCAATTCAAGAATCCCTTCAATGAATCTTTAGGTTGAAACACCCCACACCCCTTCATATACCCAAAAGGATACATCAAAAGGCGTGGTGCGTTGTAGGTATAACTAAAACTAACATAGACTAGGATTCACAAGACAAAAATAGGTAAAAATGGCGGAAACTAAAATAATAACTTAAATAAAACAAAGCTTCATAATTACTTCATAAATAAGTCAAATACCAAATACAACATCCATATCTCAAAACCCATCATGTCTTATGAAATAAAAATTCATAATCTCAAAATCAGAGTACATAATGTCCCTCAAAATAACCTAGTACATAGAAAGGACACAAGCTGAAAATAAAAGAAGTACATAGAAGAAATCTCCTCCAAGAAACTCCAAGTTGCAGCAATCTACTGAACTTCTCCCTTGATTGCCTAAAGGAGGAAAAGAGGAAAATAAAGAGCGGGTCAGACTAAAAGTTTGGTGAATGATAGAAATTACTAGAGTCTTTAAGCAAGATAGAAGTAATAGACTCTGCAACAGTTCTAGCATAAATAAGGATAAGAAAGGAAATAGAAAAGTGATAAACTGAAAATAAGTACGATTAAATATTGCTCAATTTATGAGATAGGTTAACTTTGATTGCTTGCACTTGTCCTTGATTTCTGCTTTAATTGGGCTGAATTCCTAATCCTGTAATTAGGATGTAACCCTAATTCTACCCTTTTTGATCGGTCAGCTACTCCTTAGACCTTATTGTGGACCAACCGCTATATAACTCTCTACACAACAACCAATGGTATCTACGGAAGATGCACAGAGCAACTACTGTGGATCCGGATGACATATATAGCTCCCAATATAGAAGGCAATGGTGTCTACTAAAGACACTCATACTAAGCGCTTGGAACTCATAGCTATTACTGAGCACCAAAATGGAAGTCGCACTCGTAACTGCCACCATGCCCATGCTACCTTTTGCTCTACCTATTGGGTCTTCTTATTACGTCCAACGTCCAGCATAGCGTGCCCCTCACCTCACTTCAAGCTAATGCGAGATCACTGTGTGTCCATATAAAAATAGGGGAAATGCTGTTGGTACTGGCCCTTCATCCAAACAATATCTAGTTGCGCCCCTTATCCAAATCCCCGTGATCTAGACTTCTATTTGACCAATTGCTACCATTCTTAGCATAAGCGTGCCCTAGGGAATGCTATTTGGTACAGGTCCTACTTTCAGCTTTGCTTATTAACTTAGGTAAATTATTTAAATAAGCCTTTATTATCATTTTTACTTTCTACGCTTATTAATTTATCCCAAGCCTTAAAATAAGCCCCATTCTATTCTTTTTCTTATTATAACCTACATTATAATCAAGCTTATTACTTAACCTAAGGTCTAAGTGTGAAAATAAGCTTCTTTCATCTTTTTCTCTATTTAGTTATAATTCTAAGTTATAACTATGCCAATTATCTTTAATTAGTTCAATTCTAATTATAATTAGGCGTAATTTCAGTCCAATTCCATTATTTATTATAGTCCAATTCCATTATTTATTATAGTCTTTATAATTTACATCTTATTTGCTTCATTCAATATTCTTACTTATAAAATCCATATTCGCTGTTAATTTATTCTAACCCATACGCGCAGAAAAGGGGGATGAAGAGAATAGACGCTTGCATAAAATCCAAAACGTCAAAAAAGATGTAAATAAGAAATAAATAACAGTAAATAAACTGAAATACTGTAAATAGACTGTAAATCAATAAAAAGCCATGCTTAACAGCAATAAATTATAATTAACAGAAATAGTACTAAAATTACTAAAAGGAACAGCTGAAAGGAAATAGACTGAAAATAATTAAAAACTATAAATTACTACTGAAAAAGGCTATTCCAAAAATCATAGTAAAACTACAAATATTGAAAACCCTATTATTTTAAATTACTTAAAGAAATCTTAAAATAATTACAATCACTCGTCTCCGGTCCTAAGCTCTTCCCTTTAGGTCTTCCCGGATCCACTTGAGGGTATTAAAATATTTTTATTAAAATGATTCTCTTCTTGGAAAATTATTCCTTTTAGGGTCCTTCTTGAAAAGGTGAACCCAAGCGGAGAAAACCTTGAATGAGAAAAAGTGTTAGGTCTAGGGATCTATTTATATGTGTAGAAGTGGATCTCGGACCGTTGGATTTGGAGGATGCAACCACGTCATAGGCTGAATAGGAGCCATTGGATGTAGAAACGGAGGGATGGGATTAAACTAAAGGATGCAAATGACGTGTTCGGTGGCCTCTAATTCGTTTGAACGAATTAACGTTCGTTCACCTGCCGAAATACAAGGCGGCTCGACCGGGCGGTCGACCGCCCCCCTTGCCCAGGTCGACTTGACCATATTTTTTTTCGTTTTATTTCTGCTTATTTTGTTTATTTAATAACTTGGTCATATTAGCTCGGTTTCTGACGTTCTATACATGGAAATTGACCAGAAAATTACCACAGACATAATGGTGTAACTTCCGTGGCTTAATTATGATAATTTCACAAAGTTATTTTATTATTTAATTAATTAATAAATTAATTATTATGGGTTAAATTTCGGGTTGTTGCATAGGTCCTCGAGATAAGCTCGACAAGGATATCATATTCTTTGGCTGGGCAGAATGAAGTCGAAATTGCTCTAAGAACTTTCTAGCTAACTCATCAAAGGTCGATATGGATCTCGGTGCGAGCCTAGTGAGCTGTATCGATGCAACCCTTCCAAGAAAATAAGGAAACACCTACATCGAACAGCGTTCGTTGCCCTACCACCATCTATGTGCCATTCAAACTTGAGTAAATGTTGCATAGGACCGGTTATTTTATTGTATGATGGCATAGTTAGAATCGTAAACTTCCTAGGATACTCTTCTCTTAGGATGTTATCTACTAAGGGAGTTCTTCTCAGTGTAGAGCCTTAATCCTTATTCTTTCTACCTTTGCTTTCTTCGACCAACCACTTAACATGTCTGTTATGTGTTCCTTATTAGCACGGTATTCTAAAGGACAACTATCAGAATTTGCACTGAATGTTTGGCTTTGCAAACAATCTCGGTACGCCCGCTGATGTCTTGGCTCTTCAGTCTCTAGGAGAACCACTCTTGCAATTTTTTTGATGCTCGGTTGGTTCTCCTATAGCTGTTTGAACTCGAGCTCTATTAACTTCAACGTCCAGCTCGTAATTATTACCATCAAGCTACGGGTCCTACTTAGAATCAGATAATTCCAAAGCTTTAGCTTCCTGTCCTTCCAAACCTCTAGAATTCCTCCAAGTACCGAGTTGAATCCTCTCGGTACTAGGTGGTTTCCATTTGGGGAGAGCGTTTCGACTTCCTTCGGCAACTCCTTCTGCTGCTCTAGCATGCGCTTCCCTATGTTTTCACTTCATTTCACCTATTCTAACCAAAAACGGATGAGTTCTCACCTTTAGGTCTGGGAAGAAATGTTTCTTTCCTATTCCTCCTAGTCTTTTGTAGTTGTTGGGTTAGTAGAGCCTCCATCTTGTCAAATAAAGCTTTTTGACTATCCTTCATCTTCTGGTTCTACTCTTACATGATCTTATCAAGTTCACCCTTTGTAACCACTTCCTTTTAGATAGATGCATCCGGTACTACCTGCTAATTTTCTACTTCAATTTGGTGGGCATTCTCTTCATCTCCACCAACCATAGTTCCAGATGATCTTGTATCTCTCCTAGGTGCCATTGATTTCAAATAGTATGCTTCCAAATTCCTTAAGCAAAACATCTTGATCTAACCACTAGACCTCTTCAAATCAAAAATAACAAGCTAGATCTAACCCTGAGTTCATTTCTCAGTGAAAGCACTAAAATGTTGATGCTAAAAGTGGCGTAACACCCATTTTTCTTTGAGAAAGGGCATTTCCATGGGTTTTCCTTGGTATCGTGTTCATATTATCGTACTGAAAGATCCCGGCCGATTGCTTAGATAACCTATTGTAGGATCAAATCTAGCAAAGTGTATGGAGAAAGTAAATAACATAAGAAATATTATAGTGGTTGGAAATCTCTGGCCTACGTCTACTTTATATTTTATTTATTATAGATTTGAGAGAGATTGAAGACACAAGTACAAAGGATTGGCAGGTTTTAAAGCCTAGAACTGCCAAGAGTATCTGCCTTGGTGACTATGGAGATGAGAGGTAGGGTATGAAGAAGATGAAGCGCCAAAAAGTCCAAAAAAGATAAGGAAAAGATCCTTCTTTAGTTGCTGTAGGGTTAGTAGAAAAACTACTATGTAGATCCAAGGGCCCACATAGTTTAAGGTCTAGGTGAGAGTCCATAGGTCCAATAGAGAGCACTCCGGCTGGAAAAGCAATTTATTTCTCTCAATACCGAGAGTTTCTTCTCGGTACCAGGAAGTTTTTGTGGGTGAAAAACCCTTTTTTCTTCCTTGCTTTGTCCTCCTATCTCTTGCTTCATTGTATTCTAAACACTTCTCCATGAAGTTCAATTTACTTTGGACTGTTTTCTCGATACCACTTGTCTTATCCTGCTTTCTATGTTTTCTTCTCATCGGTTCTTAGAATTGCTGATCTATTCTCCGAGAGAAGAACTTGATGATAATCGCTTGAGGTGATATTTAGAATGTAAGGAGTTTAGGGGGTCCTAAGTCGAATAAATTCCTCTCGATGCCAAGAGGTCCAAATTGCCCTATTCTACTTGAAACTTGTTAAATGTCGTCTTCTTGTCCTTCAGAGCGTGTTCCCATGTTCATAAGTCATTTCAACTTCATCTTGATATTCTATTTTCCATTGAAAATCTGCTTGGTTAAAATGCCAGTTAACACAAGTGCTTATGCAAATGTAACCACGAGCCAAACTAAAAGCAACAGACCCAACAACAATAGCAACAAAGCAAGTGCATCCAACATGATAAAGTGAATTGTCCAAAACTTGAAATGAAAATGTTATACAGACATTATATGTATGTGTATGTGTGTGTATTAAATATTAATACATATTTAAATATATATTAGCATGTATATTAACAAGCTTAATACATGTACCATCGTATAATAAAAAAATATAAATATCAACATATAAACACACACACACATTATATATATATATATATATATAAACATAAACCATAATAAACCTAAACAATAATGCAAGTGATTATAATAACTAAGCAATACTAAAAACAAAAATTAATGTACATATGCAAGTATACACTATGGAAACACGATTGTAGCATTTTTTAACATTAATGTATTTTTATTAATGTTTTTATATGTATATGCATATATAGTACTATTAATATAATTATTAATACATACATATATGATTAATATATTTATAAAATTGTATTATTTAAAAATGTTATAGCTAAAATGTAAATTCCGATCCCTATACAAATGATTACAACATTTAAATATTTTATTTCCATTGGAAATATTTTATTAAGATTCAAAATGTTTTTTCACAAAGGAAAATAATTAATTCAAATTATTAATATAAAATTCCTTTACTAGGTAAATTTTAACTTAATAAAATATTTTTGCATTTGCACCAAAAGTTGGAGAAACACATAATCATTTTAAGTAGATATTAATGAAGAAATAAATGAAAAACAAGGTTAATAACACAAGAGAATTAATAGTGGTTCAACACATACTCTATCTTATGTCCACTTAAATTTTGTTAAAGATTTATAAGACTCTTTACAACCGTGGCTTTATAATTCGATTGCATTCAACTTGGGTAAGGATCCAATAGTGTTGGAGTAAAATTAGTTAATTCGAAAAGTAAAGGAAAACGATCCCATTTTTATGCTCCCTCCTTCTATTTATAAACAAAGGTTAGCGAATTTGGCTATGATATTTTCTCTCCATATTCTCCACACCCAGCCGAAGGCTCTAGAGAAAGATCATGGCCAAATCAGCACTTCAATTCTCAACTTAGTGCCGAGTTGAGGTTTACAAGTCGATCCCGACTTGTGATTCTTCTTTAATCGGTACTTTTCCCTTTGTCTTGACCTTGGCTTCTAGGAGGCGGGGAGTTAACACAACACTCTTGAATCGGTACCGCGTTGATAGGTTTAACTAGGTACCGACTTGACACTTGTACTTGCGTTTTTCTACTTTGCTCTCCACCACTTGATTCATTTGGGAAATGGCTAACTGTCTCCAAGTGACAAGCAAGATTCTGCACCAATCCTTTGGAATTTACTTGAATTCTTATTTTCAAAGTTACAATTTTGGACTTCAAGTTCATTTCACGACCATTCAAAGGTTTGGATCCGTCCAGATATGTCTTAGTTCAAAAACTGGAAAACGTTTGCTCCTCAAAGCATACATTGCGCAAATAATGTATGCTTTCAATCGAGACAAGCTATCGTCTTCAAACTCCGATCTGAGTAGATACCTTCATCTTTTAAACTGTTTTGACAAAGAAGTGCATCTTCTCTAGATAAATACATCACTTTTAATAGTTATGGGTTCATACCCTTTGGGTGATATAAGAGCAGAAGTGTGTTGTTCGGATTCATCATTCGGATTTGGAAATTTTTGGAAGTCCTTTCGTTTGCTTGGTCAGGTAGGTAGGATTTCATTCTTCCCATGCATAATTTCTTTTCCATTACCCATTAGTTTTCTTTTCTTCTGTTTTTTTAAATCTTTCAACATGGTATCGAGTTTTGGTTTACAACTTGGTGCCGCTTTTTACTGCGGATTTTCATGGTTAAGTGTTTAAGTAACCTTTAAGTCCATCTCCTCTTCACTCTTCACATTCATCTTTCTTGTTTCTTGCGATTTGGACATTCATTCCAAAGATGAGTTTTGGTTTCAACCTATACCATCATCACTTCCGACTTAAGATATCACCGTAGTTCATCTTGGCAATCACAATCACTAAGTTATTTGATTCAAGTCCAACTCACACAAATCCTACCGCCGAATAGATTTGAATTCCGACCTGGTTCCTTAGCTTTTGGCAATGCCACCTGTGTCAATTTCAAGCTTAGGTGGGTGGAGGCATTGCCCAAGAGGGTTGTCGGCGTCAGTTAATGATCATTGACCACATTTTGCCATAATGAATATTTCATCGTCCTCCTTTAGATGAGCCACGGCATGCAAAAACTAGATCCTGAAATTTAGATTTAAATGCTCGAAGTTTTCCCATAAATTCCGTAGGCACAACTCGAGTCATTGCCTTCTCTAACTTTCTTCTGATTGAGTTATTGTTTTTCTAGGACTTGGCTTGGGTTTTTGTGTGGCTTTGCACTTTTAAAACTTTGGAAAAAAAATTAAGTACAAAAATGGAGGAAGATGAAATATTTGGGCAATCTTTGATAAGGTGTGAGTTGATGGTTGAGTTCGATGGGATGGTTTCAGAGAATGGTCACATCAAATGCGTTCTGGGATTCAATGGATCTTTTCATTATTTCCTTAAATCCGACACTTCATTCTAGTGCCCCAACAAAATAGAGTTCTGTGTCGCTTCGGATGACGATTCCATTATCGTAAATCCTACAACGATGGGCAAGGCCGACACAATTCTGTTGTATGATGGTGCTTGTTTTCCAGCATGGGTGAGATATCTACACAAAGTGTTTGCATTCTCCATGCTCTCGACACAAGATACACACTACATAGATTAAATTGTATGTCATTACCCTCGTCAATGTATAGGATCCGATTGGTCAATACACGTTGAGATCCTTTAGGTCTTATACATCGGTCATACATGGTTTTATTTTAGGATGAAGATCAAAGTTAAATTCTACCCGATTTGCTCATCTGTGGAGTTTTTCAATAGTTATGGATCACAGTCGCTCCTTACGTTTCTCTACGAAGGGTGCGGTCTGTCTACATCAATGTTTGTTCCTCCCACAATAGAGTCAGGCTCTACATTAACATCTCTGCATCGTCTACTTCATCATCTTTCCAACCTCAACCACCTCATCGTCTAACAAGGTTCATCTAACAAGGCAATCTTTAGAGGTGGTTCCTTTCATGATGGTAGATGAAGCTTTTGCGAGGGTTGCCCCCCAATATTGACCTTGAAGGTGCTATAATTCTAGATAATACCCGTACTCTCCCGCATCCAAGTTAGATGGAGCAAGCATTAGAAGAATTTACAAGTGGCACGGCATTCTTTTCAAGGATGTTTTAGTTCTAGAGCCCTTTCACCGGGCTCATAATATACCTGAGGGCTACACTGTTTGAAATTGATATGTGTCTTTCTAGATGTGTCCCTCCTTTCAATCTCTTCATCCATATCACATGTCTGCTAGATAGACAGGTGGTGACGATCAAATTCCACTTATTCCCCATCGCCCAAAGCTAAAAATCATTTCACCCCGTTTGGTTCCATATCCACATCAAGCTTTGGCAGAGAGGGAAACACGTGCTCCTCGAATTAGTGATATATATGGCTCATTCGGGAGCATACCAGATAATATCCTTTCTTATAGTTTTGACAATATCGATTCTGGTTATATAGATTCTCCCGTCTGTTTGACTGGTGATGTGCCTGCAACTACTGCAGCGGAAGTAACCCATGTTAGTAAACTTTAAGAGCATGGTCTGTGAGGAGCACTAGGACATGTTAAAACTACACGACACTTCACATGTTTACACTGCACATGTCATTTTTGGATTCCTAGTCTTAACTTGACTATTTTTTCTTTTAAGGTTCAATGCGATTATGACATCTTTTCAATGAGCTCTATGGTTACTTTGCTAATTACCATATGCCTGATTCCTCATGATGATATCGTGAGTCATCACACAAATCTGACTCAGTAAGGCACCGTAGGAAAGAGCAGGAACATCAAGAAGGAGAACACAAAATGCCACAATGATCATGATAGAGGGTCAAGATGGACATCTCCTACATAACATAGAGCTTTCTCCCTTTTTCCCATAAATATGGATAGATACTTGAAAAAACCCGATCTTGTTCCTTCGTCCAAAGCTCCAACTATGCCCACCTTTGCATCATTCGCCACATGGCCGATAAAATCTATTCAAAAATCCACACAGTCTACTCAACCATCTGGGTCTGCAACTTTTGATCCTTTCAAACAAGGACCTAGTAATGATCAAATTCCCCTTTTTGTTTCTACGGCAGTAAAATAATCTGCTTCCTGTCGACAAATCGCCGCACAATAAGAATCCTTTCCTAAATGTGCTTCAATGGAGTTAAGTTTTGTTATCACTTGAAGGATATTCCCCATCTGTAGCCACCTGTATCATTGGTTGTATGAATGATGTATATGATATAGAGGAGACTCGTGGAGGCTCTTTCTGAATTTAACAGGGAAAAGATTATAGCTTTCCAAGGGAAGGAACTATTAAAGAAAAATAACAAGCATATCATTTGCAATCTAGATAAGGAAGTAGATGAGCTCAATAAAACTTATACATACCTAGAGAAGAAGTTAGAGGAAGAGAAAAAAAAATCTTTTAAGAGAAGTATCAGCAGAAACAGACTCAATCGAAGACTGCGCATCATAGGAGCCATAACCTTGAAATGAGACTTTTGGGAAAATTGCCGATGAGTAGGCTTAGAAAATCAAAAATCTAGAGGCCATGTTGGAGGCCAAAAAGAACGAAAATATGTCACTCTCATTCAAGCTTAGGAGTGTGTAGTGCAATTGTTTGATGCTTGGCTAGCATAAAAGGACACAGAATTCCATATGGAACGTGCCAAGGATCGAATTAAGTCTCAATTTGAGTTTATTTGGTTCACTTCTATGCAAACATCATTAAGTTTGAAAATTTGAGGCGGCTCGATAATGGGTACCCCAGAGCCTTAGCTATGGTCTGAGAAGAGATAGTTGAACAAGAGGGAGAGCACTCAAAGATGGTATTGAGGTTGAAGAAGATAAGCTGAAATATGAGCTCTTAGATGATAAGGATTTGGACACACTTGTCATAGGCAAAATTATATTGGAAGCTGAGGCTATCGCTTTTGCTGATGTGTTTGTAAGGATCCTTCCTGAATCTAGCTCTAAAGATTTGGATAAAAGTTTAACCCTCTCTTCTAAGGGATCGCCAATAGATATTCCCATCATAACAGCGACTACATATAGTGCCGTCACTTCTTCCACATTAGGGCCTCGTTCGCAAATGACCTTTGCTTTTCCTAGAAGTATATTACCAACTTCTCCTATTTTCGAGAAGACTCAGATGTCATCCATCGATGTTTCTAATCTCAAATTTTCACTTTCTCAAATTTCAGGTCCGATTGCCCTAGCCCCCTTACTAGAAAGAAATTTGACTTCGGGCACTCAAGATTCATTGATAGAATATGTTAATGTGTCTGCTTTGACTCAAATCCTAACTTCTTCAACATGTCTAATTTCTTGTCATGACACTGAAAAGAATCACGCATTGGCCGACGAAGCTATAGATAAACCCCATGTGATGTAGAGGGACAAGGATATAGCCGTTATAAGGGCCATTAAGCATAAATCTGGGCCATCAATACTAGAGGTGAAGAACTTACAAGTCAAGAAGGTCAGGGAAATCAAGAAGGAAAAGGCTGATGATGTTCCTACCCTTCTCTCAGATTCCTTGCCCATACCTCATTCCAGCTTTTGCTCCTATAACGAGGAGCGTTCAAGTTGAAGCTCCCAAATCTTCAAGTAACGACTATGATTGGGATACTAATCCCAAGCGTTACCTATTTGGAGGAAATAAGGGTAGTTTTGGCAAGAGGCTTACCTCATCTTCTCTAGAGGGAAAGAAGAGCAGGAAGAAGAAGAGGCGGAGGAGTGAATTTGGATGTCATTTTTATGTTGTCGCTATTTGTTTCAGTTTTTTGGTTTCGCACGTGTATATATGCTACTGTTGTGTAGGTATGGCCCTTGATTTTTCTTTTAAAGTCCTTCAGTTGTTAATAAATAGTCTTTTCTTTCAGTGTTTCATATTGTTTTGCCTATATACTTAGTTTAATTACGTATATTGTGATTGTATCTAGATCAGAGCAATATTGTTAATCGTCGTAACTCTGTATGTATGAATAACTTCTCACCATTGCTTAGTGTACTTTATTATTTCAATTTGTTAATGGCTTCCAAAACATTTATTCTTTAGCGAGCTGAATTATAATCATTTAGCTAATTCCGTAGACTACATGGCTTATCTTCAGTCAGGTTCCATTTGACCAATGACACGGTTGGATCTCTATACTGCTTCCTATCTCCCGAAAGTGATGTTTTGGATGTCTATCTTCGGACAACCTTGGTTGATCTTGCCTATCTTCGGGCATCGATCGTAAGTGTTCATTAGAAGTGGTGCTTTGGATGTCTATCTCTGACATCCATGCTCGATCTTGCCTATCTTCAAAAGTTGATCACATTTGGAATAGTAGATTCAATCTTCTACTGGGTCCTATCTCCCATACCTAAAGTTCTTGATGATTGTCTCTAGGCAACGCTATCAAATCTTACTTAACTCCGGGCTATAGTTTTAAACCTTGCTTTTCCTCGGGAAATGGTCAAAGGTTAAAGGAATAGGGTGAATCATCACAGTCGATCCTAATGTGATTATACTCCCATGATTCGTTCCTGGATTAAAGGGGCCCATTGGTACCTATCTCTGGGTACCATGTGTTAGAAAGACAGAGCATAAAATTAAGGTCACATTATTGTATTATAGTCTTAAATAAATGTTGTATAATCTCCTTGAGTGATCTTAATACACACGATTTCTTATAAACAAATATCGATAACAAACTTCCCAAAATTTTGCATATTCAACAACAAACAAACGCTTGTCAATATGTCACAAACATCTGTGGCATGTTTCTAGCTTTTGTTTTCTAAAATGCCACAGGCGTCTTACATATAATGCAGATGTTTGAGAGAAGTTTTGGCCTGCATACGCAAAACTTCAACTGTCAATTTTTTTTAGCAGATGCTTCTCTCTGCGTTAAATAACCATCCTTCTCCTCAATAGTTACAACCATTAATTGAAGAGTAATCCTTCAAGATGTCACAACTCTTCAAATAAAACTCTTTGATTCTATAAATACTCCAATCAATTGAGATTAAACTTACCTTAATTTGCTACTCTCTAACTTCTATATTCATAATCTCCTGTGATATCATTGATTTAATATTATCAATCACTTACAACCAAAATCTATATTTTGGTTTATTATTTCCTACAAATCCAAGTAACTCACACTCATTATCTCTCAAAGGAGATTATAGAAAAAATTGTGCTAGCAATCAATATCCATATTTTATTGAACACAAGATTGTCAAAGGAATACTTTTGAATTACCCTATTCCTCTAGGCGAAGCGAGTGTTATTGTTTTGTGAAATACCCAAGGGGAGCTTCTGGACTAGATGTAGGATGGGAGGTCCGAACTAGTATAAATACTCTGGTGTGCTCATTCTTGTACTTTGTTTTTTATACTATGTTATATTGCTATATTTAGCTTACATATTGGTATACATTCACATACTAATACACAAGTCATATTAGATACGATCCACTAGACTTTCAACTCGTACCATATAGCGATTTGGATTTTGGTGGATGCAAACCGGATAAAAAAAGTACCAGTGGCACTTGTCACTTTATCGGTCAATCTTTGCTCCCGTGGTTTAATAAAAATCAAAATTGTATTTCTCTCTGGACATGTGAAGCCGAGTACACGAATGACTAAAATGGAGAAGACTTCGGAAAAAGTTGTTTCCACTTTGGGTAAAATTATGAGAAAAGTTCATGATAGATTATCATCTAGATCATCCTCCTCTCCTTCTCCTACACCACCTCCTTCAACTCAAACTCCTACTTACCATACTCATAGATCATCTTCTTATGATGGACGTTCCCACCAAGATAGAGGAAAGAAGTTTGTGTAGGAACAACTAGGTGAAGAACAAGAAGATAACGACGATATATCTTGGTGCAATCCTTCAATACCTCATCAAATGGATCATACCACATTTCAAGGGTTGTCTATTCATGAAGATGAAGAATATACTCAATGGCCGGGAAATTATCAATCTAATTCTTCCTCCTACAATGAGTATTATGAGAATTATGGTGATTTCTCCACTTACAACTATCACGACTATCAGTAATTTTTCTTTGCATATTTTTGTTTTTGCTTTAGGTAATTGTTTATTTCTGCTGTTGTAGTTTGTTTTCACCATATTTGTAACAACCCAAATTCCAGTGGGTCCGAATTTTTCGCATAAATAATAAAATCCAAGCCCACTGAAGCCGGAGTTGGGTATCTGGTATCCTGCAAATAGGCAAAGATAAATATATTAGAGCTCAAATAAGTATCTCACAGTGGAACTGACTAAAGTATAATAGTAAGTAAATACTCACCAAGGTAATAATACTTTCTAAGCAAGTGTCTCGAAGTTGGAAAATCTCTGCCATCTATCTAACCTATGGGATGTTATGAGGAGGGGGTCAGAACTAAAGTTCTGGTGAATGGAAAAATTATACACTTCAAAGCATAATTCTACATATATCGTTCTATTTCCATTTTCTACTATATTAGGTTTATTGGGTTTATAATACTCTCACCTCTGTGCATGAATCGTATCCATCTACTCCCTATCAGATTAAGACCTTATAACCAATATATATATGTAGCTACATGCCCAAAGACTGCATCGGTCCTAGGTACTACCCATAGTACCTTCCGTATCCTCCTCGAAAAGGATGCCGTCATCTTGCTACTAGAGCGTACTGTAACTACATCTGTAAAGGACAGCTTCGTGTGACCTACAATACAGATGTTCCATCGTCTACTATGAAAACGTGAAACTACATCTGCAATAGCTTATACTAGTGCTTGGACATCCACAATGTACCACCCAGTGCGTACCTTGAGGATTACACATAATCGTTCTATCTACTCCTTGAATTCCGCCAACAAGTTCTACCTTGTACGAAACTCAGTCAGGGATTTTCTATATCTGTAAAGGTCCGCTTCGTTAGGCCTATAATACATATATTCTACTTGGTCTGTCTTTTTTCTCATTGTGGCTATGGCCCCACGCTGCCCTCCTCAACTAATCGAAAGACCTTTTTAAGAGCTAAGTGGATGTGCCTACTACAAACAATCTAAACATCCAATTGGCTGTGCCCCTCATCCAATGTCTTGATAGTGAAAGAATCATTGGCCTATTGGTTTAACTCTAGTCTTTCACGAACTTGCTCTGGCTGATGATGGCTTGATCTCCGCATGCGACTATCCTTTTGGGTCCTGCCCACTATAACCTACTCGCAAACTAGAGTATGGTGTCATACGAATATCCTACTCCACCACCAACCTTTTGACTGCCTACCAAGGTCCGCTTCGTTGGGCCTGCAATGCAAAAGTAGTCAAGGCATACTCTCTTGATGGAACACCTACAGACCTGCCTCCGGTGGTGCAGCTTTGTTAGGCCTACCCCAGAGGGCCATCCTAGAGTATCCTCACGTCCCGTTGAAGTCTCGTACTTCCTTCTAGCTTGAACTAACTAAGTTGGACATGCTCTTTCTGTACTAAAATCTGCGATGAACTGCTTCGTTAGGCTCTTTATCCAGATTCTCTTTCGGGCTTCTCCAAACGCACCTTACCATTTTATTAGACTCTATGTCTAATCTTTCTACTATGTGTTTAGTTTACTTTTCTCATTTTGTGGGCTACTTATTTACACTAATCAGCAAGCCCAGCCCCAATTATGTGTGAGACCATCAGTCGTAGACCTGAAAGGGAATGTTGTCGTTACGGGCCACTTCTATTATTTTGCTTATTAACTTAATCCAAGATATAAGATTGATAAAATAAGTCTCTCTTCTATTTCTTTCTTTTTAATTATAACCTTCGTGTTACAATTATACTTGCAATTGTTACTTTTATATTTTTTCTTTCTTTTATAACCTACATGTTATAAATCTAATTGCAAGTGTCTCTTTTCCATTCTAGTTTGTCTTCTTTTATTATGATACTAAATTCTCTTTAGTTCACTTATATTTTATGACAGTCTTAGCTTAGGACTATGTCCAACTGTCATAAATTACTTATCATCATAATAAATACCTTACGTTTTGTTCTACTATCTGTGCAGTAAATGGAGATCTAGCCAAATCTTCTGTTTATTATTTCTAGTCTTCCGAAATATTTAACTTGATTATTACCTCTTCTTTAATTTCATTAACACTTCACGTTATTCTCTATTATTCTAGGAAGTAGTTCTATTCTATTTGGTTGGTTACAAAAACTGTGCTAAAAATACATTTCCATATTTTAATACTAAATAATGCTATAAACAATAACTCGTAACTGCAAAATATTTCTTTTATTGTTTCACTAATTATACAGTAATGTCTCTATTTTGCACTAATTCCATTTTTCTTGCTTTTATTCTTGCATTACGTTTATCATTGTTCTTACAATATTAAACTATGGAAATATATTCCCTTTTCTAAACCAACCAACTAATCTATCACTAACTTCCAAATCAAGTTATTAAGATTTTCCCATTTTTAATTCGTTTCTCCCATTTTAACACAATTTGCTGTAAATTTCTCACTTTTAGGCTTATGCCTTTCTCTACAACTTTTAAGCCTAATATTACATATATTTAATTGGATTCCTTTCTTTTTCCATATAAATAACATTTAAATATAAGTACACTTCCCTTATAAAATTACAGTTTCAACATAACTAATCAGTAGAACTAATTACTGAAATAAATGCTGAATTAAATATTTAACGGGAATCTAACGATATTGTATATCGTAAACATAAAAGAGATATAATTTAAATCCACTCACCTGTCGTCCTTAGCTTTGCTCCATGGCCTTTCTGGATCCCCTTCTAAGGTGTCTAATATTTTTATTAAGAAGTTTTTCTCCCCAGAAATATTATCTATTTAGGGTTCAGCCTCAGGCAATGAACCCAATTGGGAGAAAATCTGATTGCGACAAAATAGCTAGGCCTAGGTTTCTGTTTATAGTGTAGCTTAGGGATCTCAGGCTATTGGATTTAGTAGATTGAATATGAAGCCACCACATCACAGGGTCATTTAGAGCCATCGGATCTATCAACATATGGAACCTATTGAATAAAATCAACTGAAGTCGTCACCAAAACAAACTTTGGCTCTGCAAAAGTGCGGGTCGACCTTACATCATTGCGGGTCGACCTATAGGTCGACCTGGGGAGGATGGGGGTCGACCTATAAGGTCCTTTCTATTTATTTTTTCTCGTTTAATTCCGATTTCTTATTCTTCTCGTAATTTCTTCATATTAACCCAGATTCCGACAAGTTATATATGGAAATTGATTAGAAAATCGCCATGAACACAATGGTATAAGTTTCGAGGCCATATTCTGATAATTCCGAAAATGATTATTTTTACTGTTCATCGTTATTTGATTATTTAATTATCTAAAAATGCGGGGTGTTACAATATTCATACAACTACTGTGCTAAATAATGTTTATCTACTATTCATATTTCTTGTTTTCATATCTTAATAACTATTCCATCATGCTTCTTATGGCTATGTTTTACTTCAGTTACATTATTATTATTTTTAACGAGGAGAATGTCAGAACCTCCATTCTAGGATTTCAACGACAACAGCTATACAATCACATATACAAGATATATCTTATTATATTATAGGTATATACTAAAAGAAGATCACTATACTCAACAAAATCATGGCTCAAAGACAATTGAAGAAAGATGGATCATAAAAGTAAGGTCACTTTATTGTATTATAGTCATAGATAAATGTTTGTACAATCTCCTTGAGTGATCGTAATACACAAGATTTCATATCAACAAATCTCGTTAACAAACTGCTTAAATTTTACCCATTCAACGGCAACAGACGTCTGCCAATATCCTACAAATGTCTGTGACATGTTTCTGTTTTTTTTTCTTCTGAAATGCCATAAATGTCTGACATATAATGACAGATGTCTAAGAGAAGTTTCGGCCTGCATATGCAAAACTACAGCTGTCAATTTTTTTGAACATATGCTTCTGTCTACTTTAAACAAACATCCTTCTCCTTCAACAGTTGCAATAATAAATCAAAGAGTAATCTTTCAAGAAGTCACAACTCTTCAAATACAACTCTTTGATTCTATAAAAACTCCAATCAATTGAGATTTAAGTTACCTTAGTTTGCTACTCTCTAACTTCTATATTCACAATCTCTTGTGTTATCATTGATTTAATATTCTCAATCACTTACAACCAAAATCTATATTTTGGTTAAATTATTTCCTACAAATCCAAGCAACTCGCACTCACTATCACTCAAAGGAGATTATAGAAAAATTGTGCTAGCTGCCAATATCCATGTTTTATTGAACACAAGATTGTCAAAGGAATATTTTGTATTAGCCTGTTCCTCCGGATGAAGCAAGGGTCATTGTTTAGTGAAATGTCGAAGGGGAGCTTCAGGACTGGACATAGGACGTGAGGTCCAAACTAGTATAAAAACCCTGGTGTGCTTGTTCTTATACTTTGCTTTTTATACTATGTTATATTACTATATTTAGCTCACATATTAGTATACACTCACATACTAATACACAAGTCATATCAGATACGATCCACTAGACTTTCACCAAGATATATGCATTTTCAAAACACAGAATATACAATTTTGCTATTTTTTAAAAGCTTGAAGTTAAGTTATTGAGAATACAGTTCTATCGATCCATAAAGCCAATTCCTTTTATAGACATAAGAATGGCAGACACTGCCTTTTTACACTTGAGTCTAGTCGGATATTTACAAAGATACATCTAAGTGAAACAACATCTCAAGTGCTCGCTATTCCATGCTATTGGAATTGAAATTCCATCGATAATTGCTAGCTTGAAAGTTACATCTGCATGCTTATGTTTGATTGCAAAAGGATCTCTAATTTGGGCCAAGTGCCCCTGGACTAGCAAAGACTCATTTCAAAACAAGATTGCCAATCTCGAAAGTCTAATTCCCGACCTTTGCATTAAGTTATTGTGCGAATCTTTTTTGTTGAGCAGCTACCCTCAAATCGAAATTTTCTCTCTTCTCAACAATCATGTCATGGGACTAAAGCAAGAGTTCTTCATTTTTCTTGGGATCGTAATGAGTTCTTCGATGAGAAGGAACATCGAATTCAATTGGAATCTTGGCCTTTGATCCGTAGGCCAAAGTGCGTAAAGTATGGTCAGTAGAGGGTAGTGGACTTGTGAGTTGTTTTGTAAGCCCATATTGCTAGGGATAATTCATTGACCCTGTTGCCCTTGGCCTTCATCAATCATTTCTTGGGGATGACTTGATGATCTTGTTCAACTCCTCTACCACTTCGTTCTCTTGCAGCTATACTATAGCTACAAAGAATTTTTCACTCGACACTTGTCATAGAAATCCTTGAACTCATTGCTTTCGAATTAGGATCCATTTCTCCATCCTGGATGGTTAACTCGGCAATGAAATCTGCTAATGCCTGCCCATGTATAACCCTCCTAATATGGTACATTATATCATATTGGCTCAACTCGATGTTCCACTTCAGTAACCTTCCCGAAGTCTCGGCTCGGTGCAACACTTGTCTTAAAGGTTGACCAATCGACATTTTTATCAGATGAGCCTAGAAGTAGGGTCGTAACTTCCTTGAGGCAATCAACAACCAATAAGTTTAGCTTCTCTAACTTGGATAATTCTTCTCCACTTTATTGAATCGCTTGCTGATGAAATACACATGCCTTTGGATTTTGGATTCTTAACGTACTAGGGTAGCACTTAGTGCATGAACAGATACTACCAAATAAACAAATAAGTCTTCTCCTTCCAAAGGCTTTGAGAAGACTGATGGCCTCTCTGTAATTAAGTAAGGACTGAAAAGCTTTCAAACATTTTCTGTCCAGAAAAACTTTCCCTTCTCTTTCTTGAGGGTATCAAAGAATGACACACATTTATCCACCACTTTTGAGATGAACCAACTTAGCGCAGTGACCTTTCCATTCAAGTTTTTCATTTCCCTCCTTGTCTTTGGGGCTTCAACAACTCCTGATGCTTTAATTTACTCCAGGTAAGCTTCTATGCCCCTTGAGGTTACTATGGAACCCAAAAATTTTCCTTATGCGAATCCGAAAGAAGATTTCAATGGATTGAACTTCATCTCTTACTTTCAAAGCACATTAAACATCTCCAAGAGGTCTCTCATATGGTTTATCAATCATTGTGACTTCACTAGCATACCATCCACATTGACCTCCATTGTTTGTCCGATCTAATCCTTGAACATTGAATTTACCAATCTATGGTAGGTAGCTTTTGCTTTCTTCAAATCGAATGGTATTAGCAATAATATTGTCCTAGATCGATGATGAAACAGGTATGATCTTGGTCTAGGACGTGTATTGGAATCTGATTGTAACCGAAGAAGCATCCATAAAGGATAGTAACTCATGTACACCAGTTGAGTTAATTAATTGGTCAATCTTTGGCGGGGGAAGATGTTTTTTGCGCATTCTTTTTTCAAGTCTAAATAGTCGACGCATGTCCATCACTTTCCATTAGGCTTTTTGACCATCACTGGAGTAGATAGCTATTGAAGTTATATAGCATCACAAATGAAGCGGTTAGCCTATTGCTTATACACTTCTTCCTTTAACGTAGTGGATCGCTTTGGATCTAGGATGTGCCTCTTTTGCTTCACATTAGGGCATCATGGGTTTAAATTCAATGTTTGGTACGCTAACTTCGACGATATTCCATACATGTCGGAATGTGTCAAGGAAAACACATCTAGGTTTTTTGGAGAAACACTGCCAACTCCTTTTACAACTTCACGATAAGCTGAGATCTGATCTATAGGACCCGAGTGGGGTCATCCTCATCGATCGGGATTTAATCGTTAGCTTTGCTAAGGCTGCCCTCACATCCTGTGGCAATTTCCTTGGATCCATAAATTTGTAAAATTTACTATGCAATCCGTGCCAGGGCTTAGATGGTGGTTGCTACGCATCAATTGATTTGATGTCAAGAGTTCTGTCTTGCACTTTTCTATTTTCACGCCATTTTGCGTCTCTCATCTCTGCGACATTGCATTCACATCCTATACTTTTATCTCCTTGAATGGCTCCTACCCTGCTCTCAATTGGAAACTTCATCATCAAGCACCGTAGGGATAGGGCCACATTGAAACTGGCAAGGGTCGGTTGGCCTAAGAAAGCATTGTAAGAAGAATAAGTATCTATTACAATGAAGGTCTGCACCCACACTCTCTTGCGATAAACTTCACCAAGCTCCATCGGTAAGTCCACACATCCAACAAGCTCCGTAACCTCTTCGGTAAATCCCTGGATGTGGGGTTTACATGACTTTAAATCCTACCCATCCATTCTCATATGAACATATCTTAAATATAATAATATCGACTAAGCTCCCACAATCAATGAGAACTCGTTTCACAGAAGACGGTTTGATCACGGCTATAATTAATAAGGGGTTAAGCATTGGGCCTCTACCCTATCCCCATCCCCATCATGATTCCTGAACACAATATCATCAGTCATCAACCTTAGTTGTTTTTCTAGAGCTCCATCTTCTGCAGCAAAGCAACTCTCTTGAAAAACAATTTTAATGAACTTTCATGTCTTCCTATTTTATTTTAGATTTTCTTGGTCGGAAGAGGTCCACAAGTAATGGTATTAATTACAAGTCTACTTTTAGACTATCTAGGTTCCTATCCACTAAGCCAAGTCTATATCTACTGAACCATTTGCACTTAGGATCGATTGTCATACTTTTGAAGTTTCTTTTTTGTGATTAGATCTTGGATTATATCCTACAAACGTTGACACTCATTTATGTTGAGCCCGTGGATCTCTTGAAAACAATAACACTTCCCAGTCATCTTCTCTTATTCAGTCAACTCCCTTTGAGGCAGATTTCCCTAATTTCCTGTGCCTTACGTGGCAATGTAAATGTTCTCCATGGTTTCGTTCAGTGGGGTATAATCTTCATGTATTGGATACTTAGGCCGCTTCTTGAAATCTAGTTTTCTACCTTCAGATCCTTGGTATTCTCTATTCTAGTTATTATTCTTGTTCTCAACAGTGATCACATGTTTCTAGTGCTCTCACTAGTTTGCTTCATAACAACAATGCTTTGCACAACTTCTAGTGACGGCCTTCCACCAGCCATTCCAGTGCCATATCTACCTCTTCCAAGTGCAGATACTGGATCACTTTCTAATAGAACTCCTCCATGGTCGTGGCTTTTTCATCTTCAGCCACCTACAAAAATCAGTATTTGGATGAATTCCTTGAATCAACGCCATTGTCATGACATCTTCCTTGGTATTGCTCACTTCAGTCACTGCTGTGTTAAACCTACTCAGAAAGTTCTTTATAGACTCTCCAGGACTCTGAAAAATTATAGATAGGGACATCATGTCCTTTGGAAGAGCACTGTGAAGTTAGAATTGCTCTATGAACTTCCTAGCCAGCTGGTCAAAAGAAGATATGGACCTCGGAGTGAGCCGAGTGAACCACATTGTAACCACTCCCTCAAGAAATATAGGGAAACATCTACATCTTGCAGGTCAGTTGCTCTGCACCATCCATATGGCACTCATACTTCAGAAGGCGTTGTCTGGGATTATTCGGTCCATTATATAATAGCATCGTAGGAATCACAAATCTCCTTAGATAATCCTCCCGTAGAATATTTTCAGTGAATGGGTTCCTACTAGGTGAAAATCCCAATCATTATTGCTCTTGAGCTAGTTCTCGTTGACTAGCCTTCTAACCTTATTCGTTATATACTTTGGATCAGTCATGTCGACTAAGCGATGATCAACAAGGCGTTCTCCGAGTGTTTGGCTCTATGAACAATCCTGGTCCGTTTAGGGATGTCTGGGTTCCGCTATCTATATGAGAACTGTTCGTTTAGTCGTTCATTGTCTACGATTTCTCTATGATGATTTAGTAGCATCTTTCTGAAAACCACCACTTCAACCACTAGCTACTTGCTCAACATCAACATCAACTTCTTGTAAGTCGCCATCTAAATATTCAATCTCCACTTGGGGTCTCAACTCGGTACCGAGTTATGGGGTTGAGTCAGTGCTGAGTTGTGAACTGTTTACTTGAACTTTTCCATTTCCTATTTTTGAAGTCCTGCTTCTCTTCTCCTCGTTTTCCATTTTCCATCCCTTCGGTTTGTGTCCGACGAAGAAGAATTATATTCTTTCAAATCAAAGGATGATACTTCCTTACAACTCTTCTTACGTCTCCAGAATAGTTGAGTTATCAAATCCATGATTTCCTTTATCTACCTTAGCATACCATTCTGGCTCTCTATCAACTTTCTATTTATTTCCATCATCATTTTGTCCAAATCAACCTTAGTTACCATTTCTGGTGCACTTGGAAATTCTGCAACAATGGGTTGATTTGTCACTACCTCATATTGAGAGCTTTATTTTAACATTGTTAGTGGGTCTAGAAGCAGTTGTGTTCTCGTTAGCTTTTCCGGGGACCATAATTTTGTTGGATCCAAAGATATATTTTATGGAAATCTAACTAATCAAAAATCATTCAATAATAATTTTTAAATCTAACTCGTGGATTATAACGATCCAAAGGTTCAAGATGGATCAAAAAAGTGGGAATTTCAAGAGCTCTTAATTAATGCGCCAAAATGTTTATGCTAAAAGTTGGAGAAACACTAAATTAGATTATAAGTATAGATTAATGAAGGAATAAATGAAAAAGAGGTAAATAATGCAAGATAATTTATAGTGGTTCCGAAAATACTCTAGCCTACGTCCACTTAAACTTTGTCAATGATTTCTGAGGTTCTTTGCAACTGTGATTTTACAACTTGGTTGCTTTTAACTTGGGTAAGGATCAAACAGAGTGTTGTAGTAAAATTAGTATATTTAGAAAGTAAAGAAAAAAGATCCTTTTTTGTGCTTCTCTTCTCTTATGTATAGGTGGAGATCAGGGAATTTGGCTCTGATATTTGCTACCCACATTCTCCACATTTGGCAAAAGGCTCCAAAGAAAAATGGGGGCCAAATCAGCACTTCGGTTCTCAACTTGGTGCTAAGTTGAGCTTCACATGTTAGTACCGACTTGTGGTTCTTCTTGACTTGGCACTTTTTGCTTTGTCTTGACTTTGGCTTCTGGGAGGAGAGAAACTAACTTGGCAATCTTGACTTGGTACCGATTTGATGAGTTCAGCTCAACACTGAATTGAAATACTCCTTGTGTTTATTAACTTTGCTTCCCACCGCTTGATTCATATAGGAAATGGCTAACTATTTTTAATTGGCAAGCAGGAGTCTACACCTATCCTTTGACTTCACTTGAATTCTGGTTTATAGAGTTATGACTCGGGACTTCTGATTCATTTCATGCCATTCAATGGTTCTGACGCATCCAGATATGGCTTGATGTAAAAGTATGATAACATTTTGCAAGATAGACTTTTATCTAAAATAAAACCACAATAACTTATGTTGATAAAATTTAATTTTTACTCAAACTTTATATTCTACTTTAACCATTTCATAGCTTAATACATTATTTAAATGAAATCACATAAGGGTTTAACATGTTCAAGCATGTACGTTCTAATGCCCAAAAAATTTCTACTTATAATTTTTCTAGAAAAATGTCGATAGAGTCTCCTTTGAAAAGAGATTATTTTGACAAAATACAGTTGAATACATACATACATACATACAAATATTCGATCAACTTGATCGAAACTGTAAAATAATAATAAAGAAATTCATTCCATGGGTATAATAACATATATATTACAATATAACATGTATGTCACACATCATACACATGTAAAAAGCATAAAAAGATGCCTTTTTATTTGGTTTATGCCGAGTTTAGCATATCATAATGCAACATAAGCTATGAGCATAGTAAAGCAAATCAAACTTCATGTACTACCTTTTTCTCAATTAATACATTTAGGAACATATATATATAAGTACATCAATGTATTTTTGATATAGTTCATGTTCCGACTGATTTTAAAGTTTCATAATCATAAATTTTTTAAAAGTAACCAAAAGTGTAGTTGAACCTCCAATTAACTTTCCTAAACATTTTATATATCTTAAAAATACAATGCGCTTCAAAACCAATTGCCATTTTACTAAACTATACTAAACTTGAAATCTAAATTTCATAGCGAATGTATCAACTTACAACATGTTTTTTAGTTAGCAAAACTCAAAATCTTAAACAGGTTGAGCGACATGAAGAGGAATATATGGTTCGTTAGAAGTTGTTATAGCTGGGTCAGGAGTTTCAAGGTTCGCGGCCTTAGAGGTGGCTACTGCATAAGATGAAATTTCAATTGCGGGCTCTTTGGATTAAAGAGTGGATGATCCCAGCCGATCCAATGCACTAGAATCGGTAGGAGCTTTAATAGTTGCCTTCCCCACAGCTGCACTATTCAGTCAATGTATCCTTTGTTTTCTCCAAAGCTATGATATCTTCCACTTCCAAAAGTTTGTCTTTGGTTCTTCTTCAATTATGCCTTTTCCAACCATAGCAACTTGATAAAGAATTTCCTCCTAGGCATCACCCAATGTAACGGGATAGCTATCCCCGACCATTTAAAATTATTATTTTCGACGACGTTAGCAAAAAACTCCTAGAGGGTAGCATACACCTCCTCATTGTTTTTAGTAATCTGGGTCTTAAGCTCTATGATTTCATCTTCACCCATAGCGAGGTCGATTTAAACCTTGGCCATATAGTCTATTTCAGCTTTTAAACTGGTCTTGAGGCCATTAACATCAGCTCGAAGTGCCTTTACGTCCGATTCCTTAGTCTGTAACTTCTCCTCTTTGGCTTGATATGTGCCATGAGCTCGACGCTATCTTGGTGGGCCATTTTATTTTGATCTTTCATTATGTTAGTGGCTTGGGTATGGACTTTCAACATCTCCTCATTTAGCTCTTCTGTAGGATAAGTTGATTTTAGGGCTTCATCCCTCTCTCTTGTGATGTCAACTAGTTCAGTTTTGTAATGTCAACTATATTGTTGTGGCTCTTCCCCTCTGACTCGAATGATTGGATAAATGTTTGATTGTTTCTATTAACGTCATAAAGGTCTTTGATGAGTTTCTTCTACTCAAAGAATTGATATACTATTTCCTTGACCCTTTCAACCCTATGGTTGCTCTTCTTACGAGAAATGTCTTTATTGTTGTAATCGAACATGACCTCCATCAGGCAAATCTTCCTACATCCTAGCATTGATAGCTATGGATGGGCCTGGAGGGGTAGAGGCAAAGCAGTGTGTATTACAGCTTCTTAAGATTTATGGAAGCTCGAGTCAGTGGTAATCAGAAGCTGACTTGTCAAAGGTTATTGTTGAGGAATCTGTAATGAAGTATATGGTTAAGAGGCACTGGTGACGCACCTGGAATGATCACGAGAATCACCTTGTTTCTTTTCCAAATTATGGCGCTCCTTTTCTTCTATCTGATGCCTTTTTATTTCTTCTTCATCTTGATACTCTTTGTCTTTCCTTCTCCTTCACTCTTCTTCTAACGCCCGATGTGAGCTAGAGTGATGTGTGTGGAGGTCAAGATCGATGAACAGTGTTGGCTAACGCCCAAGAGAAGATATTTCATACGATCACTTCCCATTGATCCTGAAAAGAAGGAGTATGTTAGAACTATAGCACTGGGTTAAGAGTGAGTGTAGAGTGTTGGTTTTTGTGACCCTAGAAGTGCATGGGGTTTTGATATTTCCCTATGTGGTTTACGGACCGTGTTTGGGGAGCTACAAGGATGGGGTTTCATCACCCTCAACAAGGATATCTCATGACAGTAAGGTAAACTCACCAGAGTATGCATTCAAAATATCCTCAACAGTAGCGCCTCTAGTACCAAAAGCCGAAAAAATGCCAATATCACTCAAAGAGCCGAAGATATTCTTCGAAGAGCCCGCTTGTCATCTCACCGATTGGCACTAGACTTGGACCGGGAGACTGTTGAGAAGACTTGATAACTAATCACATTGGACGCAGAGGTACATGAATTGTATCGCCTTTGGGGATGTTTCCCCGTATGATTCGTTCTCACCCAGGGCATAGTCTTCATCGTCACCATCTTCGTCACTTCCTACGTGCTCTCCCTTCTCTTCTCCTTCTTTCTCTTCTCCTCCTTCTCTTTCTTCTTCTCTTTCTTATTCTTCTCCTATTTCTTTTTTACCACCTATTCCTTCATCTCCTTTACTTACCTCATTCTCTTCCTCTACCCTTTCTTCCCCTTCGTTGACATTCGCTTCACCTCCTTAGTCTTCACGGTCTACTTGATCATCGTTATCAAAATCGTGAACGAGGGCAGCAAGCCAGACAGGTGCTTAAGATTTCTTAGACGGGAGCAGAAGAGGAATAACATATCTTCCGGGGTAAAGAAGGCCATACTGGTGAAGCCTCTCATTGGTAGCAAGAAGGAGGTAGTGTTAAATTGGTATTTGACTTCCTTAGGTGCATTAGAGTATGGACATGTGCGCTGCTGTCATCTCAATTAGGAAGATCTATGAACATCACAAAATAGAAGATAAGCATTTGGATAAGGAAGTCTGAATTAAGAAAAGATGATAGAAGAAGAGACTTACGTCCAGACAACTAGAGACGATTGAAGCCATAAGGATAGCAAATGAAGAAGTATTCCCTTTTGAAGTAGCTTCGCTTGTTGTAGAGCGCCTCAATAACTTTGTAGCAATTATAAGCTTCAACAATCAATAGGAAGGCGATTCCATTCTCTTCTTGAAGCTTAGAAGATAGTTAAGCTCCCCAAAGTTTAGGGGATGATTCAATCTCATCATAAAGAGGATGTCTCTGGAATAGAGTACAGCATATCCATTGGGGTGCAATTATGTTGAAGCCAGCCCAGTCTTGAGCAAGAAAATTTTGAGGAATTCACCGAAAGGTGGAATGGCACCACCTAAAGACCTATACTTGTTGCATGCAATGCGCCCTTTGATGGAGTATGAGCTTGCTGATTGATTACTGGCGATTGTACGTCACTCTTTAAAATCCCATGACGGTGGCAGATAGAATGAAGTGACTTTGTAGTCAATAGTGATGTTGTTTGGTTCAGAGGATTATCCAAGACTCTTAAGGTATGTTTTTTAGCTAGTGGAGGCTGGCCTTGAGGCGCTGCTAGTGGAATGACTTGCATTTGAAGTTCGCATTTATAGAACGTCTTGCTATGGATGGAGTAGTCGTAGAGGCTTGGGCGGTAGAAGAACTAGCCTATGGAGAAGTAGATGGATCGGTACCAACTATAAGTCGAGGAGATCATTGAGTCATTCAGAACTGAAAAGCTTGATAGCAAACTCAGTCAGGTATGTTTTGCTTTAAGAATTCGCTTTATTGAACACTCGCATAGCCGATGTGTCAGATCCAATGGACGTCGATGTATATCGACCAATTATATTCTGGATATCGACTGAGGCAATATGAAGTGTCATTCTATGCAGTATGCACCCTATTTCAATGCATGGTGTATAGATCATTCTATGTAGATAGCCTGCTCGTGTTGGCAAATGAGCTTTGTCCCACAATGGAATCGTGTGTCAGATCGTACTCGTAATTGCAGAGTGGAGATAATGGAATCATTGTCCAGAGTGACATGGAGCTTTCTCTGCAGGAACATAAGATTGTGGTATGTAATTGAGATGGCAATTTAAATATCATATATCGACGGCGGAGTGCATTGGAAGAGACCGTTCCTCTAAACTGTATCACAAACATAATTTTAGATCCATGTACGATCGAGACCTAATAAATCCAACCATAACACCTTGCATATGTGAATAATTGGTGTTATTGAAAGACTGAAGTGGACTATAGGGAACCCGAAGTATGAGTGGTTGTGGCACAATGCTAACACCGAGTAGTAAGGAAACAAAGACGAATCCAAGTATTTTTGGTGCTAACTTTGAGTTCGACCCAAGGTTTTCCCAAGGCAACTTAAGTCTTGAGTTAGTTATGTGGAGTGAAGTATGAAAGAATGATCGACAATGAATCGAAGCTGCAACCACCCCAGTATGGTCATAGTCAGATGACAATAGCAAAAGCTCAAGTGGTGACGTCAACGAGTTCACAACAATGACCATGGTAACAGCATGATCGAATAAACAAACTTGGGGTGTTGATCTAAATCTATAAACAAGAGAGATTAGATCTAGTGAAATCGACAATGAGTCGATAGAGATGGTGGAGAGGTCATCTAAAATGGTGGCGGCGGTAGTCATCGAGGAGATAGAGGCGGCGTCAACTTAATGACGAGGTTCGAGAAGCTATGACAATAATTGATGGCTTGAAATCATGGTGGGGGAGACAGCCTAGAGTTTACAAATGAAAATCAAATGAAGGAAATTCCATCAACTACCAAATATTTGTATTTAAATTCCAAAATTCATATCGGTACCAGCATATATTGGTCGATATCGACATGATCCAATCATTGATTTTAAAACAAGAGAAAGAAAAGAAAAGAGAAAACATACCTAATCAAGATGTGGTATGATCTCCAAGAAGATAAAACTCTCTACTTGGTTGCAAGTACAGAGATAGTACACTAACTATTCAAAATGATGAACGGTTATCTTCAGAACATATATGAAGATTCAAAATGACATTGGCTACCTAGAGACCCTTGGGAAACTAAGGCTAACTATTTTCTTGATCCAAAGCATGCTTTGTTTCTTGAAAGCATACTTTATAAGGAAAGTGTAATCCAATATTTGAACTGAGCAACTTCTATGTGTATTTGGATGTCGAGACGAAGACAGAATGGATCAAGAGCTTCGGGGCATTTATGGAATAGCCAGGAGAAGTAACTCATAAAATTTAGAGCAGAATGGAGCTAATTAACATGGTCAATATCGACAATAATTATGGTCGGTACTGAGCTGATTGTCCAAGAGAGGTACGCCTATGTGCTTTGGAGGATTTGGGACTTGAAAATATGGGAGAGTCCAAAGTGCAGCGACTATCATTATGGTCAGTACCAACAACGATTGTATCGGTACTGACACGATTTTTCTCTTTGGATTAATCTGTTCTTCCTCCCTATTCTCTCGGATCCGGATTCTTTCTTGGTTTTCCATGATCTAGCAATTATGGTGGGCGATTCAGTTATAAATGGGGGGGTAGAGCAACCAATTAAGGACTTTTGGCCTCCATACTCTCTATATCTTCTTCTTTACTTTATCTTTGTAACTAAGGGCAATACTGTAACGACCCATATTTTTAACGATTTAATATTCAAATAATTGATTTAAATATTGAATCGTTAATTCATTAAAGGTCCAAAAATATGATTTTTGCATATGGTAGAATCAGGACTCGAGATCACTTCCGTTGCGTTCGGATCAACATTGAGGACTAAAATGAGTATAAATATCATTATATTTGGAGATCGTACGATTTGATTGCCAAAACGATCTTGAAATGTGCAAAATTATCATTATGGAGCACTGCCTCAGATAGCGATGAAATTTACACCATTAGGATTGGAAAATTTAGGTGATGTGCATGTGATGAGTTTCGTTGCAATCGGATGTGTCGTTTGGTCATACGAGCTTAAAATGTACGGCGATCTATTTGAGAAATCAAATAGATTATATAATATTAACATAAATATCCATTACCTAAATCTAACCCTCTCTCACTTATAGTTGTTACATTACATGTAACAAAAATAATGGACACTTCTCCCTCAAACCCTTCAAATAATTAAATCGAGAGTTTTTCTTAATAATAAATCGCAAAACTAAATCCGTTGAACTCATGTAGGAGAGAGTTTCACATCGATAAGGACAAATCAGTGTGCGATGGTGGTTGAGATGATGGTCGTAAGGAGCATGGTTACTAGGGTTTCACTTTGGCGATGCTAAGGGAGGAGTTAGGCGATGGGGACAACACTGTTGGATTTCTTTTTGCGAAGTGCACTTTCCACCAAATTTCATCAAACCCGACACTTCCAGGCAAAATGCAACATCCAAAGGGGCCGTGCATGTTGCCAAGGTCGCAAATTATTAGGGGGCTTGTGCGTTGTGGAACTTTTGCGTAGAGGAGCGCGTTGGCGAAAGCGGTTTGTCGAGAAATGAAGGAGAATAAAGGAGAGAGGGTATGCATATATATGGGTTTGGTTGTGCATGGTGTATCAATCTTTAGGGAAGACGGATTAGTGGATAATGAAAGTAATTAGGAGTTAATTAATTAATTTAATTAATATTTTATTTTGTCGCATTTCTTATAACATCCATATCTTTTGCATACAAGGTCCATTTTGGATGTGGTTTCTTACATTGCACTCGTGCAGGATAGCTTTATGACTTGGCATTGGTTCAGTCATCTTTTATTGAGGTGAGTGATATTATTTCTGACCATACTATGATTGTTACTATAGTAGAAAAAAGTGTTTTGAAATGATTTCTAACTTTAAAAATGTGATTTTTAAAATATTTTAACAGATATCTGATTTTTATAAAACAAATTAAAAGTATTTTAAAATGGTTTTAAATCGAATATCATGTTTTTCCCATTAAGTACTATTTTAGGAAACTGCTAGTTTTGGGACATTTTTATACGAATTCTACAATGGTTGATATAGATGCATTATACATGTTGTGTGTATACTAAATTGAATGCATGTATGCTTGTTTACTTATTTTGGTTGAAAATGCCAATTTATTGATGATCCAGCATTAGGGAATATCCCGTGCGTTGTGGTTTCGTGCATATTGATTGGAAACCCAAACGGGCGGGATAAGTTGTAAAAGAGTATTGGGGGACATGCCGACGGATATGAAGATGGAAGACGATGGACTTGGATGGGCTTCTGACTTTAGGATGGACGCCAAACGTTTTCATTTGGTTTGTATTTATCTATTTTTGGCTAAGTACATGACCAAAGTGGTCGGTATTGACCACTGTAAGGCGGTCAATGCTCATCACTATTGATGATAGCCGATTAGGACGATCTTTGGCATGGACGGTAAGGAGGCTTTGAGCAGCACGACGTGGTGATTTGTTCATGTGACCGACTCTGGGTCTTGATGTTATTGTTCTATGATGAGCAATTTCTATGGTGAAGGATTGACGAGACGCTACGATGTGATGGCTTTGGGACTTTGATAATGACGACTTGATGGTGATTGGAGTTGTGTTCCGATGATGATGGCTTGATGGTGATGGAAGCTGCAACGACCCTAATTTTTAGTAACATTATTTAGTAACATTTAATTAGGTACATTAAATGAAATAATGAAAAATGGTTAAGGGATTGAGATTTGTGATTAGTAAGGGTAGTCGTGCCATGTTAACAAATGAACTAAGCAAATTGTAATGGAATAAAATGTTAGGAAATAGACAAGGGCAATATAGGAATAAGTTTGATTCATATACCCTAAACCTCTTAAGCCATACTCTATAAGTTCATTTCTATATTCAAAAAACTAAAACCAAAGTAAGAGGACTGCCACCATTAAAGGAAAAACAAGAGAAGATAAAGCTAGGATCAAGAGGAATGCTTAAGCAACAAAATCAAAGATCAAATCTCAACACCTTAATCTCAAAGCTAAGGTGAATAATGACTACATCTCATGTTTTCTAATAGTTTTTGGTTTTAGGATGAAATCCAAATTATCTTGCAAAGTTATTTGCCATGTTTTAATCGTTAAAACGGATATATATGCTTGTTGATGATTTTGATATTTCATATGGATTTTAAGATATGTTCTAATGTGAAAACATATTAAATGACATCCGAATGCCTTGCAATTTTAGATTTAGATTAGAAATGATATTTTGGAGATGGGTTTCAATTTTCGTAATTTTCTGAATTAATGTGGATTTTATATTAATTTTCTAGTGAGCAAAATGGATATTTGGGTTTAAAATAATTTACGGCTAAATTGTATATGTTTTGGGTCTGAAATTTATATATTTTGAAAACCAGTTTAAAATGATTTATAGGAATTTTTGTAGAATTTCCCTAAGTGTTTTAATGAATATATAAAATTATTTAAGGTATGGGACTTAAATGTTTTATATATTTATAAAAGGAGAAGGGGTATTTTATAAATAAATTAAATTTTTTATTTCTGAAATATTGGCAGCACTTTTAGAAAAGAAAATTAGCAACCAATCCTATTTTTACAAACAAGGCAGGTTAGTTGAAAAGATTACTTTAAAAAGCTAAAAATCAGTTTAAACCTGCATTTTACATGTTTCGCGACTTTCGCCACCTTGCTTTCGACCCAGTACTTCCGCCTCCATCTCTCTCGAAACCAATGCACCTGGTATCAATACTTGGTACGTAGCGAATTGGACTAAGGTGGAAGGTATGAAGTCGAAACAGGGGGTTCCGAAGGAGGTCGAAGCCTTGCTTTGATTTTAAACGTAAATGCGCCTATTTTGCTTTCGAAAGGAATGCTTTTGACTAGATAGCTTTCGACTTGGTTAAAATGTTTTAAAGAAATGGTTGCGCCTTTTGTTTTATGTAAGTGCTTTCGCCTGGGTCGAAACCTCTTGATGCCGCCTTTTTCCTTTCGATGCAGTGCGTTCGAAAGGTCCCTTTGTTTTAAAATCCAAGCCGCTTCTCCATTGGTTTCGAAGGGGATGCTTTCGACACCATCACTTCTTTTACTTAGGAAATAGCTTTCGAAAGTGTTGCTTTCGACGCTGATCTTTTACGACCCTTTTGAGATTTTTAAAGATAAACCCAAAGGTTTTGAATAATATAGTTTTAATGGTTTTGAAAGGTTTGCACATGTTTTACTTGAACCCAAATGCTTTCGAAAGGTATGATGTTTGCAAAGGATTTTAATTCTTTTGAAAAGTCTAAATGAAGGTTTCGAAGGGTTGGTTCCTCGATAGTTTCGAAAGGTTTAAAAGGAAGGTTTCTAATGTTTTCGAAAGGCAATGTTAAGTGTTTAAAGATAGGATGTCTAAGGTTTTAAAGCTTTCGAAGGTGATGTTTTTCAATGAGTTCGGAAGGATGATTATGAATGGTTTCGAAAGATATGTTTTGGCCTTTCGTCCTAAGGTTTCACTTGTATCAAAATGGGTACTTTCAATGGGTTCGAAAGGAGTACTTTCAAAGGTTTAAATGTTTTCATCAACAAAGTTTTGTGTGAAGTATATGTAACATGGCAAGGTGATTTAAGTAAAGCAAAGAGTATATTTTCCTTGTTTAAAGAATGATTTAAAGGTTTAAATCAATTTGAAAGAAATGGTTTTCAAGGAAAATTTATGGGTAGTTAACCCTAAGTAAAATGACTCAGATATTAGAATACCAGATGAGACTGGTATACGATCGCGCCCTATACATTAGCTATTAGTTCCCAGCTAATTCAGTCCAAAATTCCAATGTTTAGGGCTTTGTCACATATAAGACTAAATTGATGTTACACACAGAAAGTAATATATATGTATAAAGATAAGTTTTTGGTGAGCCCGTAAAGCCATTAGGATCAGTTGACCCTGGAGAAGTAAGTTAGGGATAGACCGCCCAGAAGAGGATTATCTAACAGAAGTTTGATTATTTGTTTGTTTTGTCTGGTAGGCCCGAGTTAATCAGTGGTTGGTAGTTAGCCAAACAAAACTATATTGTTTGGACAGATAGTCCATTTGTTACCTGATTTATATGCTTTCATGATATTAATATTATTGTTCTAACCAGTATTGGTTGCAGGATTAAGATTTGCAAAAGATATGTTTTAAAAGGATATTTTTGAGGGAAACCCGTTCCGCTAAGCGGCATGGTCTCACTTAATATCAAATAACCGAGATGTATAGTATTGTTCACACCAGGCTTTATGTCTGACTCGAAGTTTATGTTTTCCCCTTAAACTCTTGGGTGCTCAAAATTGATTTGAGTAGGCTGAGGATTGAGGATTTATAAGTTTTAGTAGGTTGACGAATAAAGCTTTCGAAGACGAGCAGGAGGCTGATGGCTAGCTATGTAGGAGTTGTTTTGTTTATCTTATTCCGCTGTGTTGTATTAAGTCCGCTATGACTATTCAATACTCTGGTCAACCAAGGAGGCATTTTCATATGTCGCTCTTGGCGTAGTTTGTAATAATTATATTTGATCTGAACCTGGGAAACGATTGGGATTATGTAATGGAACATGAAACATGTTTTGTGAAATGTAATCAGAAAAGTTGTTTTTTGAAATCTGTGATTTTGTTTCATATTCATGTGCTTCTGATATTATGGATACCATTAACATTACCGTATTTGGTCATCGGAAGTTAATACTATGGATGACTGCTACATCTGTAGCGCTTTGCTTCGGGCCTTCAGATAAGGGACGTTACAACTTGGTATCCCAGCATAGGTTTATAAAAAACTTTAAACTAAAATGATTTTTGAAAACATAATCCTAAGGAAATAAAGATAAGATTGGGATATGGAATAATGCTATAGTAACATACTTTTATTTGCCATATATACGTATACACTATATCTCTATTCTCCTATATCTCTTTGGCTATTATTCTGTATCTCACGAGGCTTGAATACAGATATGGATGCTAGAAATGGAAGAGTTAACCTTGGAGGGGGAAGCACCACTACAAATGAAAATTCCAGACCAAATACGAGGAGAAACCAAGGTCAAGCACAAGCTGGAAATGTGGGTGCTGGAGTTCTGCAAGTTGACATGGGAGCTATGTATCAGTTCTTTGTCAACATGATGCAGGCGGGTGTTCCTGCTAGAGTGGTTGGAGGAAATGCTGGAGTAGGGAATTAGGAAGTTCCGGTGGTGAATAACTACACTATTCTGAGTAGGGATTATGCTTGATTGGGATTAAAGCCATTTATTAGAACAGAAGAGGTCATTGAAGTTGAAAATTGGTTGCTGCATTATGAGAGGATCTTTGTAGATTTGAGGCTCAATGATGAGCAAAAGAGAAGGCTTGCTTCAAGACAGCTTCAAGGAGTAGCTTTATATTGGTGGAATAGTGTGACGATTGGAGCTAATGAGGAGACGATGACATGGGTTGAGTTTAAGAGGAGGTTTGAGGAGAGGTTTATGTCTGAGATTGCAAAGTCTACTCTGCTCAGAAAGTTTGTTGAATTGGAGCCGGGGGATATGACTGTGCTGGAATATGCGAGGAGGTTTGAGGAGCTAGCAAGATATGGCTATGCTATGGTTGATACTAATATTAAGAGGAACGAGAAGTTCATTATGGGGCTAAAGCCTGAATTGGCAAAGGCTACATTACCGCATATCAGGGATCCATGTGAAGTTGTAGTGGAAATGGCTTTGAGGAATGAGAAGATGCTTGCTTTTCTGGAAAGAAACAAGGCAAAGGAAGTCCCGAGGGCAGAGTCAGAAAAGGAAGTCTTTCCATAAGAAAGGAGCTTAGAAGGGTGGAGCTGCTAAGAAGGGAAAGGCAGAAGTGGTCTGTTACAAGTGTGACAAAAAGGGACACTATGCCCATTGGTGCCGGTCAGGCAACGGAGAGAAGGCTGTGGAGAAGAAAGAGGTGAGGTGTTTCAACTGCGATTAAATTGGTCATTACAAGAAACAATGCAAGGAGCCTACTAAGGATGGAAAAGGAAAGGTGTTGTCATTAGACCCAGCTACCTCGAGGTCAGCAGCGGAGCATAAAGGAAAAGCTGTGTTGGGAGGTACGCTTTGGATTCATGGTATGTCAGTTAGTGTATTGTTTAATATCGGTGCATCACATTCTTTTATATCTCATTGTTTGGTAGATAAGCTTAACCTAGAATCCTCATATTTAGTTACTTCCTTAAGGGTTGCAAATCCGATAGGAGGGTATGCGACACTTGGGATGAAGTGTGACCACCTAGAGTTTGATTTGTTAGGTCATACCTTTGTTTGAAGTTTATATGTGTTTGATTTTGTTGGGTTTGGAATTATTTTGGGTATGGATTGGTTAAGTAAATACGATGCGAAGATATTTTGCCATTATAGTAAATATAACTTAGACACCCCTAATGTAGTGATCGGATTGAATATACTGTTGAAAACCCTAGTTGTGAGTTGAATGCTTTGTTGGGTGTTGTGGAGGTAGAAGATGAGTTGAATCGCGTTTTTGTTGTTAGAAAATTCGCAGATGTTTTAAACCCATAGTAGGATTGCCACCGAAATGAGCCATTGAGTTTCAGATAGATTTGGTACTTGGAGCAGAACCAGTGAGTAGACCGCCAAGCAGGATGACGCCTACCGAGATGAGGAGTTGAAGGTGCAGTTGGTAGATTTGGAAGGAAAGAAATTTATTAGGACAAGTAGTTCACCTTGGGTAGTAGCCATAGTGTTTCCTAAGAAGCCGGACGGATCGTTGAGGTTATGTATCGATTATCGTAAGTTGAATGAAAAGACGATAAAGAATCGATATCCGTTGCTTAGAATTGACGATTTGTTCGATCAGTTGAGTGGAGCCAATGTATTTTCTCAGTTGGATTTAGCAAAAGGTTTCCATCAGCTTAGAGTAGCAGAGGATAGTATTCCTTTGATGGCGTTTAGAACTAGAAAAGGATCGTATGAATGGCTAGTGATGCTGTTCGGACTAACTAATGCACCAGCATTCTTTGTAGATTTGATGAACCGAATTTATCGAGAGCACTTGCAGAGGTTCGTATTGGTGTTCATAGATGATATTTTTATATACTCTAAGGATGAAAGGGAGCATGATATTCATCCTAGAGTGGTGCTTGAGATGCTGAGACAGCACTAATTGAAGGCGAAGTTTTCAAAGTGTCATTTTTGGAAGAAGGAAGTGAAGTTTCTTGGTCTTGTGGTCTCAGAGAAAGGGTTGTCTGTAGATCCGACTAAGATTGAAGTAGTAAATAATTGAAGACCTGAGACAGTGACTGAAATAAAGAGTTTTCTTTGATTGGCTGGATATTATAGGAGGTTCATTAAGGATTTTTCGCGGATAGCAGCACCGATGACCAAGCTAACGTGAAAGAACATGAAGTTTTTTTAGACCTATAAGCGTGAGGAAGCATTCCAGAGCTTGAAACACTTATTGACCCATGCACCAGTACTAGTTGTTCGAGAAGGGAATCATGAATTGGTAGTATATACAAATGCGTGTGGAACTGGATTAGGAGCCGTGTTAATGCAAAGAGGTAAAGTGATTGCCTATGCTCTCGACAACTTAGACCGCTTGAGGTTAGATATCCAACGCATGATTTGAAATTAGTTGCGGTGATATTTGCATTGAAGGTGTGGAGACATTACCTTTTGGGAGAGAGGTTTGAGCTTTATACAGATCATAAATCGTTGAAGTATTTGTTCTCCAAGAAGGAACTGAACATGTGACAGCAGAGATGGTTGGAATTTATTGCTGCTTATGATTTTGGTATAGAGTATACACCTGGAAAAGGGAATAAGGTAGCAGATGCTCTTAGCAGGAAACATCAGAATGCAGTAGTGGCGATGATATCTGAGTGGAAAGATTTGGAGGCGTTGATGACATGCAGAGTGCAGTGGAGATCCGAGGCTAGGTCTAGGGTAGAATCTGTTGTGTTGTCATGTTTATAAGTTCGACCAATTATGATTGAAAGGATTGCTTCTAAGCAAGGAGAGGATCCAGTATTAGCTGAGCAGATTAGAATTTTAAGAGATGGAACGGAGGGCGATGACTTGAAGGATTTTAGCCTTGACCAGAATGGGTGGTTGAGAAAAAAGGAAGGTTGTGTGTTCCGAATATGGGAAGCATTAGGAAAGAAGTTCTTGAGGAATGCCATCGTTTGAAGTTCAATATTCATCTAGGAGGAACTAAGATGTATCAGGACATGAAGAGAAGTTTCTTCTGGGAAGGTATAAAGTGGGATGTAGGCTTATGGGTGAATTACTGTTTGAACCGTCAATAGGTAAAAGCCGAACATCAGAAACCAAGTAGGTTGCTTCAGCCATTAGATATTCCAGTATGGACGTAGGATTCTATTTCTATGGATTTTATAGACGGGTTCCCAAGATCTAATAGAGGAAATAAAAGTATATGGGTCATAGTGGATAGGTTGGCCATGAGTGTCCATTTCATTCCAGTTAAGTCAACTAGGATGTCACCTATTTTAGCTAAGTTATTTATGAAAAATATAGTTAGACTTTATGGAATTCCTAGTAACACAGTAAGTGATAGAGATTATTTGTTCACTAGCGAGTTTTGGAAGAGTCTACAGGATAATTAAGGTACCAAGCTCAAGATGAGTATTGCTTACCATCCATGTAACATCCCCCTACTTTGAGTCCCAAAACTAACGGCTACGGATGCTGCAATCATCCATAGTTATTAATCCTCGACGACCAACTACGGTGGTGTTAGATTCATTGATACACAGAAACACACGAATATGGAAAAAATTTAAACTTAAAAAAAATCACATATCATTTCAAAATACTCCCAATTCATTACATAAACCCATACTCGCAAATCACGTTTAGAGAAAATATATTTATTACAACATACGCCAAGAGCGACATATGAAGATGCCCCCTTGGATGATCAGAGTATATACAGGCAATATAACAACTTTTCCATTATAAACAACACAACAGAATCAAAAAGAAAAGAGAACTCTAAATAGCTAGCATGCCTTTTAAACGTCTCCGGAAGCATATTCGTCTTATGAGGTACCTGAAAACCTCAACTCTCAAACTACTCAAAATCAATTGAGTATCCAAGAGTTTAAGGGGAAAACATAAACTTCAAGTCAGACATAAATCCTGGTATGAATAATAATCTAACATCTCAAATCATTTAGATATCTAGTGAGACCACGCTGCTTAGCGGAACGGGTTTTCCCCTCACTAGTATCTCAAAACCTTTATAAAATCATATACTGTGCTCCTGCATCCACAATGGTTAAAACAATTCAAAACAATATAATATGATGATATGCAAAACAAATGAATCAATTCTGGATTACCCATCCCCATTCATTTTAGACTATCCATCTCAATTATAGTTTCTAGGATTACTATTAACCTATTAGTTTTCATAGGCTGACTAATAACCAGTTAAACATTTAAGGAGTCCCTGTCCAATTACATAGTTTTCATGGGACCACTAAGAACCTATTGGTAACTCCAATATCTTACTCTTATCCTTGTTTTCATGGGTTGACTAGGAACCTATTGGTGCCTCCAATATCCTTTCTTCTTACCCTAGTTTTTATGGGCTGACTAGGAACCTATTGACATCTGCCAATATCCTTTCTTCTTATCCTAGTTTTCTGGGCTGACTAGGAACCTATTGACATCTATCAATATCCCAATTCGGATATAGTTTTCATGGGCTAACTATAAACCTACTGGCCCTTACCAGTATCCAATCATAGTTTTCATGGGCTTATTATGAACCTGTCTTTCCGACATCTTTCTTTATACATAGTTTTCATGGGCTAACTATGACCTATTGGCCCCTTCCAATATCTTTTCCTTTACATATTTTTCATGGGCATACTGAGAACCTATTGGCCCATGCCAATATCTTTCTTGTATATTTTAGCATCCTATATTCTGGTCTTCCTGGCCTCCTGGATGCAATTCTACTGATTCAGGAGTTTTATCAATTTATATTCACTACTGGACTAACCTAGCTGGTTCTTCAACCCTTTATCCTCAAAATGCAGCCATGGGTCCATTTTAAAGTGAATATATTCATATTTGAAGAAGCAGCATAACAACATAGCAATACCACTCCTGTGGGTTTATATTAAAACATGGTTAATCCCTTTAACCTATCACTGTATCAAAGATAGCTTCTTCTTAAAAACCATTATAAAAACTCCTTTAATTTTGCCATAGGTTTTTCCTTTTAAAAATAGAGTTTGGGTTCTAAAACCTTTTGATACCTTCGAAACCAAGCTTTTGACTTCATAGGATGACCTCCTTCGAAAGCACTTAAAAACATTAGGCTCCTGCCTTTTAATACTTTAAATTCTACCTTTCGAAACCTTTTGATTATATTAAAATATTAGCATTTAACTTTAGAAGTATAGCTTGGAAACTAGTTGAAAGTACCCCTTTCGACGCCAATGGAAGTAACCCTTCTGAAATCATTGAAAGTCCCTCTTTCGAAAGCATTGTGTTTATACTTAAAACATTATTTGGGTCAAAGTGAATATAGGCGAAAGCAACTCTTTCGAAACCATCCTTTATCATATAAAAATATTAGGGAAAACTTGATGGCGTCGGCACCATCGCTTTCGAAAGAATTTAACATCTGGGTAAAATAACGGAAGGTTAGCTTCGAAACCCCTTTTGAAACCATTGCATTCGAAACTCCTAACCCTTTCGAAAGCTATAGGAAGTGGCTCTAACTTATAAAACAAAGTACCTTTCAACTGCGTTGATATCTTCAACATCATCGAAAGGCTATAAAACGGCAGCAGGGTTTCGACTAGGTCGGAACCCCTTCTTTCAAAACATTCTTTCATAAGTAAAGGAACTGTAACGACCCGTAAATTTTAACCGTTTTAATAACGTAATTAGTTGAAATTTTGTGAAATTTTAAACGATAAAATTTTGAAATAAAAATTTAATATTTGGAATACGTCTAGTTAAACATAGCGACTAGTAAATTTTCGTCCGAAAATATGGAAATTTATTTCGCGCGTAAATTCACTTCAATTTAATCAGTTAAAAAGCGATGAAAATAAAATGTTTCCGAAACCTAAATATTTTTACATAGAAAAATTATAAACCATCTTCTGAGCAAGATGTCAGTTTGTCGTTTTTCCAAATTCGGACATCTTTGACTCCGTCGATCTTATTTTTCAGTGTTTTTCTCGCATTTTCCGCTATTAGAAAATTCGAATTTTTATAATTCAATCGTACCACTAACATCTATATACCGTTTTGATCGTCTCGTTGTGCCGATCGCTACGGTATATTCGGTTGCCAAATTCGGAGCCCGTTGTACGTTGCACGTTGCGTAACGTCTAGCGTATCGGTAACCGTTTGGGAACTTTTAAGCCCCGCGACCTTTCATTTAACCAACGTATAAACTGAATGGCCACCACGTTTTATATTCGAATTTATGTCGTCTGTTGTTTTCCATAACTTTTGAGTTTTCCCAGTTTCGTTCGTTTATTTTGATTTCCAGAAGAAAGAAAAAAAAAAAACCTCTGAAAGTGATTAGAGTATGCACGTTTTCTTCATTCTCTTTAAAAATTTCCTCTGTCACTCTTTACCCACGCAACCCTAGTTCTTCCCCTTTCCAACTTGCTCGCTTCCGAAGAGCTGACGATGACGAGTGCCGAAGAGCATTGACGATTGACAAGCACTGATTATCTCTGACCTTCGTATCCTTTACTGCTGGGTTCTATTCTTCTTTGCAACTAGTGCCAACCATAGTTGCTCCTTCTCCTGTATCGATTTGCCTCAGGTTGTTGATACCATGTAAGTCAATTTCCTCTTTTTTTTTTCTTTTAGAATTTTTGTTTTATGGTACAACACAGTCTTTTACATCTTATGATTTCTTTAAACTGCACTAGTTGTTGAGCACTAGTTTTTGTTGATTATATTATCCGTTAATGAATTTTCTTTAGGTTATACTAGTTCTATCTTGATAAATGAACATATTGGGTTAATGTCAGTGGATGGCCAACATATGTTAATTTTTAGTTAATATCCGAATATATTGTTCATTCTCTTTGTTTTTTTATCAAACAAGTCTACTTTATATGTTTTTTTTTATTATAGAATTTTGATCATAGAATTTTGATATTTCATTTTTTTGGTACATGGATATGGGTGAATCTATATGCATAGAATTTTGATTGGAAAAAAATCAACACAGCCACTTCAAAATTTTGTGTGTTTTTTTTTTGAGTAACTTTGTTTTCAAAACCAGATTGTGTAACCCGAATGTATATATGATTTCAAAACCTAAATATATGTATATTGATATGTAAAATATACTCTGTTATCTTTCTGTGTAATTAGTTATGCCAGACAATTCTATATCTTTCTGTGTTTTGGCATGATTATGGCTCTTGTTCGTGACATGATTTTGAAAGTGATGTTGCTATGCCAAGTAGTTTGGAAGTTAGACAGTGTTGTTGGCTCCCTTGAATTTTCTCGTGACAGTATATTTGTATTGTTTTAGAGTTACCATTGAAGAAACAACCTTCTATGTTCATTGATAGCTGTAGACTTATCTTGCAGAACTCAACTAAACCTTGGCTATGCCATCTGAAAAATGCATTTTGCATTGTAAAAAATAAAAGGAAAAAAAATAAAATACTCTGTTAGTTTTATATTTTACTGGATATTTTTAGCAAGCTTGTTGTTGCAGCTATATACTGTTATATAAGTACTATTGGGCTATAGTTTATAATAGTTTATGGTATATGTATTTATTGCTGTTATATATAAGGGATCTATATATATTTGTTAGGGTAATTACAGTATATAGATAAGGGAGTATATAAGTTTATATATGTGTTATATGTCTGTTCATGTGCATCAGTCATATGTGTGTGTGGTTTTCAAATTTATGTAGAGAATTTGTATGTGTTTATTTATATTATATGGGTAGTTTATATATCAGTACATATTGTTTATAAATAGTTGATTTATGTATATAAATACATCATACTTTATACGTAGGCTGTGTTCTAGTAGATGTTGTATTTACAGTTTGCTGTTTTGAAACTTTAAGTTCTGAGGGAATTTTCGTTTGAAATAAATTTAGATATTGTTATATATATATATATAAGTACATTATACCAATTATCTTCATCGATCCAGTTCTGATTTATTTCGTCTATTCGTATTATCAGCTTGTCCGTCAAATCCACACCAATTCAGCTTTGTTTCGGAATTCGTGCTTGGACCAGTAACTCTTTTCATTCTCTTTAATCTCTAGCCTCGAAAGGTGAGCAATCACTCACGATTAACGTTCTTTTATTTATTAGATTTGATTTCAATTGAAACGACAATTGAAATATACTGCTGTTAGTTAATTACACTGTTATATATGCTATTACCTGTATCAGTTTACCTGTGACACCTGACACCATTATCTGTTAATTATTTATGCGATGATAATACAGTTTGGCTGATAATTGATTGATTGTTGATGTTTATATTAGACGTTAAATCGTTAATGTTAAAAATGATAAATAGTATGAAATTGAACTTGATATAGGATAGTTAAATGTTAAATTTGATTAACTGACATTGGTATGTTGTTAAATTGATGATGTATGAAATTGTAAATAGATGACAAGTGAAAAACCGTAATGTAATAATCTTTAATCTACATGAAATGATAGTGTAGATTCTAGAAATAATTATATTAATTCGTACAAATAACAATGCGAATTAATACGGTTATTTCGGGATTATTTGAATTGATTATTGGATTGATATTGATTGCTATTATTGCTTGTTTATTTACTTTGACACCATCCCAGTTATCACACTGCAAGTTCCCTTTGATATGTTCTGATTTTGAATTGAATTGGAATCGGGTTGAAATGATAAATACCCAAAAAATTGAATTTTTGACCTAGGATAGAAAATTAAATAAAAACCTGATTGGTCAATAAATTTGATTTAAAAATAAAACGAAGATTTTATTTGAATAAAAATATGATTTTGAAATGAAGTTGAAATTTGAATTTTTAATGAAAGGAAAATGTTAATATTTAATAATCTGAAATAAAATGTTAACAATGAAATTGATGGAAGAATGTTGTTAAATTTGAGAAATGATTGAATTAAAATTTGAAATGATTTAATAATATAGTTTGAAATTATTTGAAATGATTTAATAATCATAATTAAGTTTGAAATTATTAAACTTGGAAATGATTTAATAATTAAGTGAAAATTATAATTAAGTTGGAATTATTAAACTTTGAAATTATGTAACAATGAAGTTTGAATTATTTAATAATTAAATAAGTTTGAATTATTTAATAATTAAATAAGATTGAATTATTTAATGATTAAATTTAATTGAAATTCTTTAATAAGAAAATTGAACTTTTGAATAAGTGAATTTTTACTTCGTAAATAAATGAAATTGAGTTCTTTATGAATTAAGTTTTGGAAAATTATTTAAGTAAGTAAATAGGTGAAATTGAATTTCTTTAACAAGAAATGAAAATGTGATAATTTTGGAATTAATGTAGGACTTGTAATTGAAAGAATTTGATTTGACGAATTTAATTTAATTCAAAATTGTAGATTTTGATTTAATGAAGTTGAACTTAAGAATTGATTTAATGAATTGAAAATTTAATTGAAATTGTTTTGAATGATAAAGTAATTTAACGAATATTGAATAAAATCGATAAATGAGTTTAAATTGATTTGAAAGTTAAATTAAATTTATTTAAATGGTTTCGGAATGAAACTTATATACGACCTTGAATCAATGTTTGAATTGTTTTAAATAAAGATTGAAATTGAATATAGAAATGTTGAAATTAAAACGTAAATTATTGGAAATTGGTTTTTGAAAGACAAATAAATTGTTGGTTTACGAATTCTATTTGAAATTGAATTGTTTTGGTTTTGAAATAAATAAACGACCAATCGGTGTAATAATTACGAAAGTTATTAAAGAGACCGGAATTCGGTTATGGATATACTCTCTATCTAAACCGAAAACCACTTTAATAACTATACGCGGAGTGATGATCCAGAATGAAGTGGTTGGAAATGATGTTCGTGATGATTGAAGAAAGAGAACGATAATGGATAGCCTTGACACTTGTGTCAAATTGGAAATGACTAAAACAGGAGCTGTGCCGGGCCAATGGAGGATTGATACCTCAAGTGGACACACTTCTTCGAACTACTTATACTTGTTGTCGATTGGTGCACCCTTGATTTTGGGAGTGTTGTTTCACGGTGTTGCGGGCGCTGCGGCGTTGCGTTCTCACCAGTCCGGATCAGGCGAACGGTAGTATCACTACCTTGGGTATAGCCTCATGTGCCTTGTCATACTTGTATTCCATTTATGCGAGACCACTACGAATTTGTTTTGTACCTTGAGTATATGGATTGCCCTCTGGTGACTTCCGGTTTTGGGGAAACTACGGTCTTGTATATGCTTGTGGGAATAAAAATGTGTTAAGGGTGGAATGGGCCATGACTTAACGCTATTTTGATATCTTTATATTACTGATAGACATTATCTACTTAGCGTATATTACTACCTAGTAGATAGTTTGACGGATCCTTAAAGGATGGTTATTCCAAACATCCTTTGAGTTACTTGTATTTCAATTGCTATTTCACTTGAGTTGGATTTATTAATATAAGAATGTTAATCCTGACTCGAGTGTTTTGTATTTTGCTTTACGCTCGGGTCAGACTGAGTAGTTCAGCTTTCGAGACTCACCTTTGGAGTTGGAGCTTTGCTTGAAGATCCAGCCATCTATTCTGCTTTCAGTATTCGATGATTCCAGTGATGCATTCTGATTTGTATCTGATGCATCATATTACTCTTCCGTTGTATCTGGTTTAACTCTGATGTACCGTATTACTCTTCTGTTGTAAACTCTGATGTATTTTATATATTCATATAGTAGCTTCATGAACTATTATCTCTTTTATTTCCGCTGCAATTTATTACTCTGTGTCTGTGTTCTGTGATTATTTATTTACTGTATATGTTCAGTTTTGCCAAATTTAAATTAACAACGCGGTATTTTGAGCAATTCAACCCCGGCATGAGTGTCTACCTATACACTTATAATGGATGCGAATGGTCCAAAATATCGGGTCGTTACAGTTGGTATCAGAGCTTTGGTAGCTCTAGGCAAACTTAACATATAGGGTAAATGTATTTACAGAATCACTCTCATTCGAGTTCAATCCCTTCCTTTGACTCAATTTCTTCGAATTTTGAAACGTTCCCCTCGGTTTCGAAATTCATTCGTGTCCTTCACTATTCGTCTTCTTTCAAATCATGGAGCACCCCACAACTCCATTTTGAATGATATCTATAATTGGTCGGCGGTCTCGCCAACCTTCGAATGATTCGTAAAGGAGCAAAACTCCTTTACAATAGGCATTGATTTACCGGAGATTTCTGTATCCTCGGTTTACGATGCTATCTATCTCCTGCTATACCTGAATTCTATTCTTGAGATTGAATGTAGATTTGCCTTGAAATTCTGCATTGATCTTATTCTTGAAGTCACGGACGACCCGGTTAAGGTTGCCCGTGAATTTAATAAACTCATCCATCTCCCGATTGTGGTAATTGAATTATCTTATCTTCTGTTTCAAACTTATTTTCGAATCAAAATTCTCTTGGATTTGAGTCTATCAAATTTGAATCTCTATCCTTGCTTTGAAATTCATTCTTGTATAGTCGAGCGAGGAAGTGTATTTGTAAATTAATATTAAAATGTTTTATATATTGTGTTGTTTGAGTTGTTGATGTTGATTTGGGTTTCCGATCGATTCGTCTGATCAACGCTATCGATAGGATTTCCAAAACACTTGAGCAGAGCAAACTGACACAATATCGTTTTCAAATTTGATAAATAAAATAATAGTTTTGAATGATTATATTATATATAAATATAAGTTTTCTGAAATTAAATTGTTGATGGATTTGCTGTCTGAAATAATAATATTTAATTTTCATTATCGTTTTGTTAACCATTGACTATTGCATAATAATAAATAAATGAATTTATAAACTTGGTTATAAATTGATTGGAATTTGAAATGAATTTAATTCAGAAATTTGAGAATTTAGTTTCCGGTGATTTCGAACTTTGATTTTATAATTTTTAAGTATATATCATTGGAAGTATTTTCAAATAGAAATCGTTTTCAAAGAATTTTAAAATATTGAAATCAGTGCTCTTCTCTTTGTAGCTGGAAAATAATTTCGGTGATGGCGGCCGCATCATCGACATTCATTTTCGAGTTTCGAAGTGGAGATACTATTCTGTAGCTTTGCTACGGTTTGTTTTGAAAAATATTTTGATTTGAAATTCTTCAGTATAATTTGATTTATATATATATAAGTATCTTATTTTTAAAATTTAATTTGATTGATATAAATATATGATATATAACTCTAAATTGTTTAAAGTTAATCGGAAATCTAATTCTTAAATTTTTTTTTTTAGGATGATTTTAATTATAAATAAAACCAAAATTTGGAATAAATATTTGAACTGGAATAATTGAACTGGGAAATTTTATCTGTATATTGTTCAACTGCATTTTAATACAACTTACCTAAATCACTCAAAAGTTGAATATGTAATTGGATAATATATAAGATAAATCGAAATTATAAATAAAATTTGAGTGTTTATAAAAATGTTATACACTAAATTTTGATTATTAAGATGTTAAATAAGTTAGATAGGATAATAAGTAAACCCAGTTAACAATGAAATAAATTTGTTTTGAAAGAATTAATAAATTGAAATTTGATCAACTTATGGAAATACCTTGAATTTAAAATCAATTAATGAATATAAATTAATTTAAATCGAAACTTTTATGGTTTAAATTAATTTATATGGGTTAAATATATGTGATTAGATATATTAGGTAGAATAAATTTAACAATAATTTGGAATAAAGAAGAATTTAAATTGCTGAAAAAAATATATATGATTATAATAAAAGACTATTCAAATTTATGGTTTTAGAAATTGTAAATTGAAGATAATTGAATAATAAGATAATGAATTTAGAAATAGTTGAGATTGATTTTAGTGAAATCAAATGGATTAAATCAATTATTGAATATCAATTAATTAAAATTTGAATTTATATGGTTTAAATTAATCGTTATTTTGTATTTCAAATCTGTTTTTCTTTCTGGTTGTTTCTATTTTCCTACCTCGTTCCTTTTCGGGGACGAAAAGTTTTGAGTGGGGGAGAATGTAACGACCCGTAAATTTTAACCGTTTTAATAACGTAATTAGTTGAAATTTTGTGAAATTTTAAACGATAAAATTTTGAAATAAAAATTTAATATTTGGAATACGTCTAGTTAAACATAGCGACTAGTAAATTTTCGTCCGAAAATATGGAAATTTATTTCGCGCGTAAATTCACTTCAATTTAATCAGTTAAAAAGCGATGAAAATAAAATGTTTCCGAAACCTAAATATTTTTACATAGAAAAATTATAAACCATCTTCTGAGCAAGATGTCAGTTTGTCGTTTTTCCAAATTCGGACATCTTTGACTCCGTCGATCTTATTTTTCAGTGTTTTTCTCGCATTTTCCGCTATTAGAAAATTCGAATTTTTATAATTCAATCGTACCACTAACATCTATATACCGTTTTGATCGTCTCGTTGTGCCGATCGCTACGGTATATTCGGTTGCCAAATTCGGAGCCCGTTGTACGTTGCACGTTGCGTAACGTCTAGCGTATCGGTAACCGTTTGGGAACTTTTTAGCCCCGCGACCTTTCATTTAACCAACGTATAAACTGAATGGCCACCACGTTTTATATTCGAATTTATGTCGTCTGTTGTTTTCCATAACTTTTGAGTTTTCCCAGTTTCGTTCGTTTATTTTGATTTCCAGAAGAAAGAAAAAAAAACCTCTGAAAGTGATTAGAGTATGCACGTTTTCTTCATTCTCTTTAAAAATTTCCTCTGTCACTCTTTACCCACGCAACCCTAGTTCTTCCCCTTTCCAACTTGCTCGCTTCCGAAGAGCTGACGATGACGAGTGCCGAAGAGCATTGACGATTGACAAGCACTGATTATCTCTGACCGTCGTATCCTTTACTGCTGGGTTCTATTCTTCTTTGCAACTAGTGCCAACCATAGTTGCTCCTTCTCCTGTATCGATTTGCCTCAGGTTGTTGATACCATGTAAGTCAATTTCCTCTTTTTTTTTTCTTTTAGAATTTTTGTTTTATGGTACAACACAGTCTTTTACATCTTATGATTTCTTTAAACTGCACTAGTTGTTGAGCACTAGTTTTTGTTGATTATATTATCCGTTAATGAATTTTCTTTAGGTTATACTAGTTCTATCTTGATAAATGAACATATTGGGTTAATGTCAGTGGATGGACAACATATGTTAATTTTTAGTTAATATCCGAATATATTGTTCATTCTCTTTGTTTTTTTTATCAAACAAGTCTACTTTATATGTTTTTTTTTATTATAGAATTTTGATCATAGAATTTTGATATTTCATTTTTTTGGTACATGGATATGGGTGAATCTATATGCATAGAATTTTGATTGGAAAAAAATCAACACAGCCACTTCAAAATTTTGTGTGTTTTTTTTTTTTGAGTAACTTTGTTTTCAAAACCTGATTGTGTAACCCGAATGTATATATGATTTCAAAACCTAAATATATGTATATTGATATGTAAAATATACTCTGTTATCTTTCTGTGTAATTAGTTATGCCAGACAATTCTATATCTTTCTGTGTTTTGGCATGATTATGGCTCTTGTTCGTGACATGATTTTGAAAGTGATGTTGCTATGCCAAGTAGTTTGGAAGTTAGACAGTGTTGTTGGCTCCCTTGAATTTTCTCGTGACAGTATATTTGTATTGTTTTAGAGTTACCATTGAAGAAACAACCTTCTATGTTCATTGATAGCTGTAGACTTATCTTGCAGAACTCAACTAAACCTTGGCTATGCCATCTGAAAAATGCATTTTGCATTGTAAAAAATAAAAGGAAAAAAAATAAAATACTCTGTTAGTTTTATATTTTACTGGATATTTTTAGCAAGCTTGTTGTTGCAGCTATATACTGTTATATAAGTACTATTGGGCTATAGTTTATAATAGTTTATGGTATATGTATTTATTGCTGTTATATATAAGGGATCTATATATATTTGTTAGGGTAATTACAGTATATAGATAAGGGAGTATATAAGTTTATATATGTGTTATATGTCTGTTCATGTGCATCAGTCATATGTGTGTGTGGTTTTCAAATTTATGTAGAGAATTTGTATGTGTTTATTTATATTATATGGGTAGTTTATATATCAGTACATATTGTTTATAAATAGTTGATTTATGTATATAAATACATCATACTTTATACGTAGGCTGTGTTCTAGTAGATGTTGTATTTACAGTTTGCTGTTTTGAAACTTTAAGTTCTGAGGGAATTTTCGTTTGAAATAAATTTAGATATTGTTATATATATATATATATAAGTACATTATACCAATTATCTTCATCGATCCAGTTCTGATTTATTTCGTCTATTCGTATTATCAGCTTGTCCGTCAAATCCACACCAATTCAGCTTTGTTTCGGAATTCGTGCTTGGACCAGTAACTCTTTTCATTCTCTTTAATCTCTAGCCTCGAAAGGTGAGCAATCACTCACGATTAACGTTCTTTTATTTATTAGATTTGATTTCAATTGAAACGACAATTGAAATATACTGCTGTTAGTTAATTACACTGTTATATATGCTATTACCTGTATCAGTTTACCTGTGACACCTGACACCATTATCTGTTAATTATTTATGCGATGATAATACAGTTTGGCTGATAATTGATTGATTGTTGATGTTTATATTAGACGTTAAATCGTTAATGTTAAAAATGATAAATAGTATGAAATTGAACTTGATATAGGATAGTTAAATGTTAAATTTGATTAACTGACATTGGTATGTTGTTAAATTGATGATGTATGAAATTTTAAATAGATGACAAGTGAAAAACCGTAATGTAATAATCTTTAATCTACATGAAATGATAGTGTAGATTCTAGAAATAATTATATTAATTCGTACAAATAACAATGCGAATTAATACGGTTATTTCGGGATTATTTGAATTGATTATTGGATTGATATTGATTGCTATTATTGCTTGTTTATTTACTTTGACACCATCCCAGTTATCACACTGCAAGTTCCCTTTGATATGTTCTGATTTTGAATTGAATTGGAATCGGGTTGAAATGATAAATACCCAAAAAATTGAATTTTTGACCTAGGATAGAAAATTAAATAAAAACCTGATTGGTCAATAAATTTGATTTAAAAATAAAACGAAGATTTTATTTGAATAAAAATATGATTTTGAAATGAAGTTGAAATTTGAACTTTTAATGAAAGGAAAATGTTAATATTTAATAATCTGAAATAAAATGTTAACAATGAAATTGATGGAAGAATGTTGTTAAATTTGAGAAATGATTGAATTAAAATTTGAAATGATTTAATAATATAGTTTGAAATTATTTGAAATGATTTAATAATCATAATTAAGTTTGAAATTATTAAACTTGGAAATGATTTAATAATTAAGTGAAAATTATAATTAAGTTGGAATTATTAAACTTTGAAATTATGTAACAATGAAGTTTGAATTATTTAATAATTAAATAAGTTTGAATTATTTAATAATTAAATAAGATTGAATTATTTAATGATTAAATTTAATTGAAATTCTTTAATAAGAAAATTGAACTTTTGAATAAGTGAATTTTTACTTCGTAAATAAATGAAATTGAGTTCTTTATGAATTAAGTTTTGGAAAATTATTTAAGTAAGTAAATAGGTGAAATTGAATTTCTTTAACAAGAAATGAAAATGTGATAATTTTGGAATTAATGTAGGACTTGTAATTGAAAGAATTTGATTTGACGAATTTAATTTAATTCAAAATTGTAGATTTTGATTTAATGAAGTTGAACTTAAGAATTGATTTAATGAATTGAAAATTTAATTGAAATTGTTTTGAATGATAAAGTAATTTAACGAATATTGAATAAAATCGATAAATGAGTTTAAATTGATTTGAAAGTTAAATTAAATTTATTTAAATGGTTTCGGAATGAAACTTATATACGACCTTGAATCAATGTTTGAATTGTTTTAAATAAAGATTGAAATTGAATATAGAAATGTTGAAATTAAAACGTAAATTATTGGAAATTGGTTTTTGAAAGACAAATAAATTGTTGGTTTACGAATTCTATTTGAAATTGAATTGTTTTGGTTTTGAAATAAATAAACGACCAATCGGTGTAATAATTACGAAAGTTATTAAAGAGACCGGAATTCGGTTATGGATATACTCTCTATCTAAACCGAAAACCACTTTAATAACTATACGCGGAGTGATGATCCAGAATGAAGTGGTTGGAAATGATGTTCGTGATGATTGAAGAAAGAGAACGATAATGGATAGCCTTGACACTTGTGTCAAATTGGAAATGACTAAAACAGGAGCTGTGCCGGGCCAATGGAGGATTGATACCTCAAGTGGACACACTTCTTCGAACTACTTATACTTGTTGTCGATTGGTGCACCCTTGATTTTGGGAGTGTTGTTTCACGGTGTTGCGGGCGCTGCGGCGTTGCGTTCTCACCAGTCCGGATCAGGCGAACGGTAGTATCACTACCTTGGGTATAGCCTCATGTGCCTTGTCATACTTGTATTCCATTTATGCGAGACCACTACGAATTTGTTTTGTACCTTGAGTATATGGATTGCCCTCTGGTGACTTCCGGTTTTGGGGAAACTACGGTCTTGTATATGCTTGTGGGAATAAAAATGTGTTAAGGGTGGAATGGGCCATGACTTAACGCTATTTTGATATCTTTATATTACTGATAGACATTATCTACTTAGCGTATATTACTACCTAGTAGATAGTTTGACGGATCCTTAAAGGATGGTTATTCCAAACATCCTTTGAGTTACTTGTATTTCAATTGCTATTTCACTTGAGTTGGATTTATTAATATAAGAATGTTAATCCTGACTCGAGTGTTTTGTATTTTGCTTTACGCTCGGGTCAGACTGAGTAGTTCAGCTTTCGAGACTCACCTTTGGAGTTGGAGCTTTGCTTGAAGATCCAGCCATCTATTCTGCTTTCAGTATTCGATGATTCCAGTGATGCATTCTGATTTGTATCTGATGCATCATATTACTCTTCCGTTGTATCTGGTTTAACTCTGATGTACCGTATTACTCTTCTGTTGTAAACTCTGATGTATTTTATATATTCATATAGTAGCTTCATGAACTATTATCTCTTTTATTTCCGCTGCAATTTATTACTCTGTGTCTGTGTTCTGTGATTATTTATTTACTGTATATGTTCAGTTTTGCCAAATTTAAATTAACAACGCGGTATTTTGAGCAATTCAACCCCGGCATGAGTGTCTACCTATACACTTATAATGGATGCGAATGGTCCAAAATATCGGGTCGTTACAGGAACCCAGTCGAAAGCAATTATAAGTTAATGGAAACCCTTTCGAAAACCTTATAAAACCTCTTTCGAAACAATCTACTTCGACTCTGTCGAAGGCTAAAACAAGACAAAGGCAGGCACTTTTCATTTTAAATACAAACCAAGGTCTCGACTCCTTCGAAAGCTATGCTTTCAACAGTTAACCTTTCGCCTATCTCCAATCCACTGCGTACCATCATGGTGATACCTTGTGTATTATTTTCAGCATAGTTGGTTTTGACAAGGATGAGGGCGGAAGCTTTTGTGTCGAAAGGTGTTTTCCAAAGCAGGCGGAACCAATTTTCTAAGTAAACCTGGTTTAGTTCTTTATAAAGTAAATTTTTCTCTAACTAACCTGCCACGTGTCAACACCAGGTGGGTTGCCTTAACATTTTCAAATTCTTTTTCAAAAATTACTGTCGCTAATTTAGATCTAACCATGGTTAAGTTAATCAATTAAACCCTTTCATTAAGTAAAACCAATTTTGCAAAGAAGTCCCTCTTCTAAAATAATTTATTTTGCATAGTAAATCACTTTGGAAAAATCTCCAAAAATTCACTTTAATCATGTTATCTAACATATCAAAATTACAAATCCAAATTCTCAACATATTTACCAAATAAATTTATAAACCCGAATAACCATATTTTCCTTTGAAAATTCATAATAATCTTTCCGTAGCTTGGAAAATTCTCAAAATTGAAACCCAACTCCAAGATCATGTTTCTCAAAACACAAAATTTTCCCATGGCATTTAAACATCATTAAATCTCGGTTTTGACCTAAAACCGTGCTTTTCCCCATTAAACAATCTTTTTTAAACCATATAAATTTTTAAACAATCATATCATCATCCAATATATCATAAAAGCGAATTTACCCTTAAATCTGAAAATATATAATTCAAAACAAAATTGAGATGGCATTATTATTCACCTTGATCTAGATAAGGAGATTGGATTGAGATTGATTTTCCCTAAGCTTGATTCTCTAGCTTTTAATTTGATTTGCTCTTCTTTATTTGGGTTTTCAAATGATGTGAATAAGGGATGAAATGGTAGGAACGAGATATATATAAGGGTAATGGTCATTAGGAGGAAAATTCCTAATGTACCCTTATCTAGAGGCTGAAGTAACCCACTCGGCTTCTGATGTTCGGCTTTCACTTGTTGACAGTCCACACACTACCTAACCCATAATCCAACATCTCTCTTCATGCCTTCCCAACTGAAGCTCCTCTTCATATCCTGATACATCTTGGTCCCTCCAGGATGAATCATAAACTTGGATTGATGACATTCCTCAAGAACTTCTCTCCTCAACTTCTCTACATATGGAACACATAACCGTCCCTTCTTTCTCAACCATCCTCTCTGATTAAGACAATTTTTTTTTTAAATCGTCGATCTCAGTTCCATCCTCAAGCCTTCTGATCCTCTCGGCTAATATTGGATCCTTCCTCTATTTAGAAGCAATTCTTTCGATCAACACTGGTCGATCTTCTAAATAAGACAACATGGCAGTATTTTGACTAGAACTAGCAGTTGATCTTAACTGCACACCATAACTGGCCAAAGCTTCTAGATCCTTCCATTCTGCCAACATAGCCAACACCACATTCTGATGTCTTCTGCTAAGAGCATCTGCTACTTTATTACCATTCCCTGGGGTATACTCTATACCAAAATCATAAGCAACCAAAAATTCCAGCCACCTCTGTTGTCACTTATGATCAGTATACAACTCAAATCTCTCCCAAGAGATAATGCCTCCAAATTTTCAACGCAAAAATCACCGCAGTCAACTCCAAGTCATGGGTAGGATATGTTCGAATGACCAATTTCCTATCGGATTAGGAAATAACCGATCAAATTTTAAATAAAAATTAAACACAAGTGCACTGCGTACAATTCTAGTACTTGGCGAGTATGGGTCGATCCATAGGGAATTGTTTAGACTTTAAAATTCTATTCAATCAAATTAACCAAGAGATTGTAATTGTTTGAAGCTAAAAATTTCTAGAAACTAACAAAAAATAAAAGTGGATATAAATATGAGAGTTTGAAGGCAATTTAGAGGAAAATCCCTTCTCATGATCACATAAATCAACACAACATGAAATTATGATCTCTTTTATGGTCATTAGCGAGTTTAATTGATGTGTTTATCATAAGTACGGAATATTGTGCTATTAATTAGCCCAATATAAACCATCAAACTATAACACACCCATTAAATCACTTCTTAACTTTCATGAAAATGACAATGAGCTTGAAAATAAAATCTATTCTAGGCATGATCTATTAACTACTGATTAGAAATATAGGCCATCAAATTTTTATTTTAAAATTCACTTCATTACCATAATCATATGTAGATGAAGATGTAATTTATGCTTTAGTTTGCTTAATCATAGCCTATTTGATGTCAAAAACATAGGCTATCAAATTCAAAGCTAAAACAACAAAGTTTAACCCATTCAAACATTTCCATTAAGCACAAAAGGAGATAAAAAATTATCAAAATGTTGAATCTACATGATTAAGAGAGCTTCATTACCGTTAAATTGAAGCGGTTTAGCCTCTCATATTTGTTATCATTTCAACAAATGTAGCATTCAACATGAAATAAAAATAAGAAGAAAATGCAAGCTGAGTAAAAAGAGAGCTAATTAAAATGAAATAAAAGCAATTCTACTTGCATAAATAAAAAGACTACACTACTAACATGAAAGGAAAAGGTATGTAAATAAAAAACAAGCAAGAATTAAAATTGCATTAAGAAGAAAATTACATAAGAAGAAGAAAATGGCTAAGTAGCCATGAAATAGAAAGAGAGCTTATATTTTATTTTTGAGCCTAAAACTAAACTAACTCACGAGGAGGATCAAAGGCTAAGAGCTTGATTACATGAAACTATGGGGTATTTATATATATTTGGAAACCCTAATCATATTTTTGGAAACCACCCAAATTTCCCTTGAGGAAGTGTGGCCACCAAGTTATCATTAGCATGAATTAATCCTCCACTTAAATGTACATGTAGCTTTAATCTTCATTAGCATGTGCATTAGCTCCTAATTGTACATCAAGATAAGTGGATAGGTGGGGTCCTCCATGATACATGGTTTGAATTATTTCCATCTGCATTCCTTTGTTTCCTATTGTGTATGCATATTTTCCATAAAAACCACTTGTAATTTCCATCCAATTTTCTTACAAATAAAAATAAAATATGAAAATAAATATTCTCAAATTAATATATGCACAAAAATGACCATTTTGCCTCTAGATGAAGATGAATAAACGATGATTTGAAAATAATTTGAATTTTGGTTTAAACTTGTTAAAACACCCTATATGCTCCTTTATGTAATTAAATTCGATTAAATATAGAGGTAAAAATATACACATTTACGTGCACACCAAATACCCCCACGCTTATCTTTTTATTCGTCATCGAATAAACTAAAACTAAGATAAATCCATTTTCGTAGGGAGCACGATTGCATTGAGCATATGCAACAAGCCGTTAAACCTTTAGGTGTCCCTAGTAGGACGAGTATTGTCTCGTGAGGGTTTTCAACGGATAGTACATACAAAATCCAAATGCAACATGAAAATATTTACAAAATGAGAAATTTCTAAATGCAAGATTTATTTACAAAGATATGGATGCAAGTTTTTAAAAATATTTACAAATGAAGAATTTACTTTTAAATCGACACGAATAAGCTAAATATAATTTCTGGTCATTATCGAGAAATTTAAGTCCTTTTACTTTTCAAAATTTCCAATAAAAATTAAGTTATCATAACAAATAGACTCTTGTTTGGCTAGTTGTTTCGGTTGATAACATAGTGCAACTATAAAATGGATCCGTAGTTGATTTTCAAAGTTTATCAAAGTGGTATTTTCATTTCTTTTGAATAACAAGTCAAATCAAATAAGTAAAAATAGTGCTTGGATTTCAATTGCTTACTCTCTCTTATTTGAAAATTTTATTGATATTAACAATATTTACATATGCCTAACTCAGATAAAATGAGGCCAGATATACCACCCATGCACTGCCTTTCGGGCTTAGGTGAGGGGAATACAGAGCGTGGCGAGTGAACACACAAGTGTGTACACCAATCGACTGTAGACATTATTAATAAAAGAATTTTATATACATACGCCTAACTCAGATAAACTGAGGCCAGATATACTGATCGTGCACTGCCTTTCGGGCTTATGTAAGAAGGGTACAGAGCATGGCGAGTGTACACACTTGCATGTGAACACATGACTCTAGGTGTTAATAAAAATATATATACATTTATACAAATATTTTTTTTCTTTTGTTTGTTTTTTTGTTTTTTTGTTATACATACATACATACATACATCCATCCATGCATACATCCATACATCCATACATACATACATACATACATACATACATACATATATATATATATTGTTTTTTGAAGAGAGAGTTTTGCAAAATCATCTTAGCACCATTTAATCTTAGAAGATAAAAAATGTTATATCCTTTTCTTTTTTATCCACCACTTTTTTTAAACAAAGATTTTTAATTAGGATATACTTCATAATTATCACCATGAACCTTTCTATATACTAGTTAAACCATAGTTATTTGTAATCAAACTTTATTTTTGTTTGTTGAGACAAATAAATTTTCAAAAATTTTAATTTAATAACCAAAACCATATATTTATCCTATAGTGTTTCTTCAAAAACAAATTGAAATGCTAAGAAGAAAATTTGTTTTTGAAATTTTTTGGGTATTTTTTTAATTTTTTTTTGAGTTTTGGAAAGAAAATGCAAAAAATAAACCATGAAAAAGAAAACAAGAAAATGAGACTCCCCCACACTTGATTTTGATTATGTCCCCACAATCAACCTATGTGAAAGGAGAAAAAATAAAAATAAAAATAAAAATATGTTCTATATTTACATGAAAATGAAACGGTTATTATTTACACGACATCAGAAAGTATATAGCTAAAGAGTAAATGAAGCGGTCTTCCAAAGACCAATTCATCTGTCTCGTCAAGTATGCGAGACACAGCTTAAGCACAAAAAACCAAACCATAAAAGATTTCAAAGTTGAATGTTGATTTGGAAAAACGAATGTCGTTTTATTAAAAATTGTGTGAGTTGTTTTATTTTCGATGATTTTTGGGGTTGATAGAACAATTGGTTGAAGTTCAAGTATGTTTTCACCAAATTGAAATTCAAACTTATCATTGAAAACTTCTTCAGAATTATTGATTTCAAAATCAAAATGGTGGTTTAAATCTTCCTCTTCAGAATTCAGCAACTCATTTTCGAAAAGTCCAAAGAAATGTGTTCGCTAAATTCGTCTTTCTTTGTTGGATTATCAATAACTTCATTGCATATATGAAGTTCAAAATCCAAAGTTGTATTCAATTTTTCAAAATTGGGAAAAGGAAGATCGAATTTTAAATCGAGTTTCACACCCTCAAAAGAATTGAAATCCAACTCAATTACCGCATATTCAACAACTTCATTAGGATTGTCATTTTCAATTTCAAAAGTAGTTATTTGAAAATCATCAATTTTGGTAAAGGTGGATTATTATTTGACTCGTCACACGTTGGGATTTGATTTTTGTTTCTCAAGTTGTTTCATGTATGTTTCAAATAATAAATCCATGTGTTCTTTGTATATTTTGTCCATTTGCTCAACAAAATCAAATTTATAACTATTAATTTGAAAATTTTTGATTTGAAATTGTTGAGAACAAAAATTTTCACCATAATTGAAACATCTCCCACTGCCAAAATCATTTAAACAATTGTTTCCGTTTTCGTTTTGATTTTGAAATTCGTTTGAAGTTCGAAATTGAATTGACATGGGTTATACTCGAAATCATTTGAATTTTGAAGTGAATTCAAATTTTGATCATTTTGAAAACTCGAGTTATCGCACAAATATGAACTACACAACTCATATATCCTTTGATCATTTTGTGTAGAGAGTGCAAGTAAAGACAAAATGGTTTCAATACTCTTTTCAAGAGTTGAGGGTTGCTCACTATTTTTGAAATTTTGTTGCTCAAAATTCGAATTGTTTGTATAATAGTTGTCACTAAAATATCTATAAGCATTTGATGTGAAATTTTATGGATTATATTGATTTTCACAACTATTGTAAAATTCTTTAGAATAGGGAAATTCCGACATTTTCAAAAATGTTTTTTTTTTGATTTTTTTATAAAGGAAAACTATTTACCAAAAAGGAATTTAATTTTCAAAAGGGAAATTTGATTTTTTTGTTTTGTTTTTGGATTTTCAATTTTTTTGGTTTCTGAAAAGGTTCTATATTTTTTTTTTTGCTTTTCTAAAAAAAACCTAACTCAAATTTATTTTTGGGTTTTCGATTTTGATTGAAAAATTTCAAAAGAAAGGAATTAAAAACCTAAGTTAAGGAATATCTACAAATTTTTTTTAGTTTTTGATTTTGGAATTTTTTTTAAATATGCATGAACTAGTAACTAAATGAATGCAAGTGCTTAATTACAAATTTTCTATCCTAAGTAGCTCCTAACCCAAAATTGTATAATCACACTTTGTCTTAAATCTACAAAATATTTCTTAGCCAGGTAACAGACAGGATTTATCAGTACACCACGAATCATCGTAGCAATGCAACCGAAGGTTTAAGTACCTTCAGAGAAACAATTAGTATAATATTTACGAATCGCCATAATATTTATAAATGGTTATTGCTTTGTCGTAGCCTAGACACCCAGAAATGAAATTGTTCAAGGATGAAAACTGTCAAAATACAATTAAGCCCTAGGTGAGCTCGCGACTTTCGTAAGTCAATTGTCTAACCATTATTATTAGTCAAATTCTATGATGAAATGCAATTTGTGGGCCAAGAAAGGGGTGATGAAATCCCCCACCTTATGTGGATTTGGGTATTGCCCTTAGAAAATAAAACAAGATGAAATGAATGCAAAACAAGAATTAAACGTGTATTAACAATGCAACTACAATGAACTTGTTTTTGTTTTGATTTTTTTTTCTAAATTTTTTATATATATAAATGCAAATGCAAGCAACCAACAATGCAAGGTAGATAAAAAATAGAGATGAGAGCATGATACCAGAGCATGCAGAATTATTAGCAATTTATTTTTAAGCCGCGATTTTTTTATAAGCAAGAAAACGATTTATTTTTGGCAAGCAAAGTGGAGCAAGCAACTCTTCCTATCTGCTTTGGCAACCTGAAACTAAAAACAAGATATATACAGTTTTTTTATATATCAAGGAAGAAACTAAAACAAATGAAAACAAAAGAGAAATGGAACTAAAACAAAGCAAATGAGACTAAAAAATGAAAACAAACAAAAAATAAATAAAAATAAGCAAATGAGATATATATACTTGTTTGTTTGTTTGTTTTTGTTTTTTAAGAAGAGAATGAAGAAAAAAAGAAAAACTTAACACTTAAAACTAAATACAAAAAAAATGAAAACAATTTTCTCAAACTTCAACCTGACCTGCTAACAAAATCGCTACCCATTATCTTCCCATTTCTTTCCTTTCTCTGTTCAACAAAAATCGACTATCCCTTTAAAATAAAAAAAATTATCAGAAGCAATTGTCAAATTTGCGCTTTGGAAATCGCGAATGGAGGTGAAATTTCTGCTCGTGTCGCAGTTGATTTGGTGGTCTCGATTTGGCGAGAGGGGGATTTCGAAGTGGTGTTGCTTCGGTGGTGAATGATTGAAGTTGTTGGGTAGGTGGCTCTGGTGAAGTGCTGTCAGAATTCGCCGTTCGAGTATTGAAGTAATGGAGGAGGTAGGCGGCTATGGGAAGCTGCGGGTTGGATTGCGATGGTGGGGTACAGGCGATTCCAGTTTGGTCGCAGATCATAGGAGGTGGCGTTGATGAGTTTGGAATGGAGCAAAGGTGGTTGTTCAGGTTGTCAGTGAGGTTGGCAGTGAAAGTATGGTGGATAGCAAGGACTGTGATGGTTTGATGAACAGTTGTAGAAGTCAGTGGTATATATGGTAGTGTGTTAGCAAGCAGGGGGCGTTTTGGTTGCTGTTTGGGGTGGTGGTGCAATTTGGAGTAGAGTTGATGTTGCTATCGTGATTTGGAGATGGTGATGGATGAAGTAGCGGGGAGGCAGAGAGGAAGTTTGCTGTTTGGTTAGTTTGAGGCACAGTTGATGATGATGTTGACGTCGATGATGTACTATGATTGAGTGGTTGACTTGGTTCGAGGAGGAAGTGATGCTTGCGTATTGTTGCATGTAGATGAAGGTGGTAGAGGCAGAGGGGATGGTGAGAGTGGGAGATTGGTTTGCAGCAGAAGGGGTGGTTTGTGATCAGGCAGTGAGGAAGGGGTAGTAAGCTGTAGAAGGAGGTTTGACGGTTCCTTTTTTGTACTGCTTGTTTGTATGTAGTTTTTTGTAGGCAATGATGAGGTTGAAGCAGGGGTGATTAAAGGCAGTGAAGATTGTTTGGATGAAGGTATTGTATGTATTCAATTGTGAATAGGTGAAGGTTAACTGGTGTATGTTGAATCTTGGAGACAGTTAGATGATGTATGTGGGAATGATGACTGAGTGTTCTATGGAGAAATGAACATAACAGATGTGCAGTGTAGAGGTTGAGTACGGCAGAACTAGTTGGATGAGTGTTTTGATGTAGTTGTTGTATGGGAGGGGAATGATTGTTTAGTTGTTTTTATGGGTCAGGGAATGGCAAAGGGGAGGGGTGAGTTGTTATGCAAATGGTAGTCAAGTGAAGTTGAATGTTTGTAGTAATGGAGATAGAGATGCAATAATCTAAAAGATGATAGGATGGATGGAGGATGAATGCAGTAGTGGTGACTGTGAAGAGGAGTTTTGCTGTGGACATGAGATGTTAATGGTCAGTAGTGTGTATGGTGGAGATGTTGATTTGTATGCTGGAAGATGGACTGTTTGGTAGTAAGGGAAGTGTGCATAGAAGTGATTGTTCACTTGATGGTTTGTATGGGTTGGTTGTCCATGTAACAGAAATGGGTCTAATGATGACAAAGGGGATGTGCAGTGTATGGTGTGATGTATAAGTTGATTATGGTGAACTATGGGGTGGAAGGTAATTTTGAAGAAAGCGGTGAGTTTAGGCAGAGGAGAAATTGCACAGATTGACAGTTGCAGACAATAAATTGTGAATGTAATTTTTTTTGTAAATGTAAACAAAAGAAGAAAAGAAAACTGTAAATGCAAATGTAAGAATTTTTTTTTTAAAAATAGTGTATGTATTTTTTTTGAATAGAAATGCAAATGGAAAAACTATAAGCACACAATCAAAATGCAAGTAAAAATCGAACAACAAGCACACAACACGGATCCTTATTTTTTTTAAAATGCAATACACACACAAAATAAACACACAATAAAAATAAAACAATAAATAATTTGAAGAATAGAAAATTAAAACCAAATTAAATTCCGCGGCAACGGCGTCAAAAACTTGTGCGAATGGCCAATTTCCTATCGGATTAGAAAATAGCTAATCAAATTTTAAATAAAAATTAACCGCAAGCGCACGGTGTACAATTCTAGTATGTGGTGAGTACAGGTCAATTCGCAAGGAATTGTTTAGATTTTAAAATTCTATTCAATCAAATTAACAAAGAATTTGAAATTGTTTGAAGCTAAATTTTTTTATAAACTAACAAAAAATAAAAGTGGATAAAAATATGAGAGTTTGAAGGCAATTTAGAGGCAAATCCCTTATCATAATCACATAAATCAACACAACATGAAATCATGATCTCTTTTTTTGGTTATTAATGAGTTCAATTGATGTGTTTATCATCAGTATGAAATATTTGTGCTATTAATTAGCCCAATATAAACCATCAAACTATAACACACCCATTAAACCACTTCTTGACTCTCATGAAAATGACAATGAACTTGAAAATAAAATCTATTCTAGGCATGATCTATTAACTACTGATTAGAAATATAGGCCATCAAATTTTTATTTTAAAATTCCCTTCATTACCATAATCATATGTAGATGAAGATGTAATTTATGCTTTTGTTTGGTTAATCATAGCCTATTTGGTGTCAAAAACATAGGCTATCAAATTCAAAGCTAAAACAACAAAGTTTAACCCATTCAAACATTTCCATTAAGCACAAAAGGCGATCAAAAATTATCAAAATGTTGAATCTACATGATTAAGAGAGCTTCATTACCGCTAAATTGAAGGGGTTTAGCCTCTCATATTTGTTATCATTTCAACAAATGTAGTATTCAACATGAAATAAAAACAAGAAGAAAATGCAAGCTAAGTAAAAAGAGAGCTAATTAAAATGAAATAAAAGCTATTCTACTTGCATAAATAAGAAGATCCACACTAATAACACGAAAGGAAAAAGCATGTAAATAAAAAACAAGCAAGAATTAAAATTGCATTAAGAAGAAAATAACATAAGAAGAAGAAAATGGCTAAGTAGCCATGAAATAGAAAGAGAGCTTATATTTTATTTTAAGCCTAAAACTAAACTAACTCAAGAGGAGGCTCAAAAGCTAAGAGCTTGATTACATGAACGTATGGGGTATTTATATATGTTTGGAAACCCTAATCATATTTTTGGGAACTACCTAAATTTTTCTTAAGGAAGTGTGGCCACCAAGTTATCATTAGCATGAATTAATCCTCCACTTAAATGTACATGTAGCTTTAATCTTCATTAGCATGTGATTAGCTCCTAATTGTACATCAAGGTAAGTGGGTAGGTGGTGTCCTGCATGATACATGGTTTGAATTATTTCCATCTTCATTCCTTTGTTTCATCTTGTGCATACATATTTTCCATGAAAACCTCTTGTAATTTCCAAACAATTTTCCTACAAATAAAAATAAAATGTGGAAATAAATACTCTCAAATTAATATACGCACAAAAATGACCATTTTGCCCCTAGATGAAAATGAATAAATGATGATTTGAAAATAATTTGAATTTTGGTTTAAACATGTTAAAACACCCTATATGCTCCTTTATTTAATTAAATTCGATTAAATATGGAGGTAAAAATATGCATATTTACGTGTACATCAGGATATCTTACTTCGTGCAGTCTAAGTTGCCTAGATGTGTAAGCAATGACCTTGCCCTTTTGCCTCAGCACTACCTCCAATCCAGTCCCACACGCATCAGTGTATACTACCAACCCTTGGTTACCATATGGAACTACTAACACTGGAGCATTGGTCAACAAATGCTTTAACTTAACGAATGCTTCCTCACATTTGTCAGACCAAACAAACTTTACTTCCTTCTTAGTAAGCTTAGTCAAAGGCGCTGCTACCTGCGAGAAATCCTTGATGAATCTTCGGTAATTGCTAGCAAGTCCAAGAAAACTTCTGATCTCGGTCACCGTCTCTGGTCTCTTCCAATTGTTCACTGCTTCGATCTTTTCTGGATCGACTGACAATTCTTTCTCTGAAACCACATGACTAAGAAACTTAACCTCTTTCTTCCAAAAATTACACTTGAAAAACTTCGCCTTTAGCTGATTCTGCCTCAGCGTCTCTAGCACAACTCTAAGATGATCTTCATGCTCTCTCTTATCCTTAGAGTATACCAAAATGTCATCTATAAACACCAAAACGAATCTATCCAAATACTCTCGGAAGACTCGATTCATCAAATCCACAAAGAAAGCATGTACATTTGTGAACCCGAGTGGCATCACTAACCACTCATACGAACCATATCTAGTCCGAAATGCTGTCAAAGGAATACTATCCTCCAACACTCTCAACTGATGGAACCCTGTCGCCAAGTCCAACTGGGAAAACACTCTAGCTCCACTCAACTGATCAAACAGATCATCAATTCTTGGGAAATGATACTTATTCTTTATCGTCCTTTCGTTTAGCTTACGATAGTCGATACACATCCTTAACGACCTATCTGGTTTCTTCATGAACACCATGGTCGCTCCCTAAGGTGAACTACTTGGTCTAATAAAATTCTTTCCTTCTAAATCCACTAGCTACACCTTCAATTCCTTCATCTCATTCGGTGTTATCCTGCTAGGTGGTCTACTCATAGGTTCATCTTTTGGCACAAGATCTATCCGAAACTCAACAGCTCGTTTCGGTGGTAGTCCTGTGACTCGCTCAAACACATCTACAAACTCTATTGCAATTCTAACCTAACTTAGCTCTTCTCCCACTTCCATTGCACTCAACAAAACACAACTACTCTGGTTAGAATTCCTCACTGAGAATATAATTTGGTTATGACTATCGAGGTGTCTCAAAGATATCTCCCCATCCTAGCACAATATCCTGGCCTCATACCTTCCCAACCAATCCATAACTAAAATGATTCCAAAATCTATGAAATCGTAAACATACAAACTGCATGCAAACTTATGACCTAACAAATCAAGTTCTCACTGGTCATATCTCATCCCCAGAGTTGTATACCCTCCTATTGGATTCGCAACCCTTAAGGAAGTAACAAGGTATGTGGGTTCTAAGAATAACGTATTAACTAAACACTGGGATATAAATGAATGTGATGCACCGGTATCAAAAGTATCCTAACTGATATACTCTGAATCAAAAACATACCTTCTATCACAGTTTTTCCTTTATCAGCTGTAGTAGGCTTAGCTAATGATCCAACAGCAAAAACTTTCCCATTGTCCGCCCTTGCTGGCTCCGGACACTGGTTCTTGTAATGCCCAACTTGATAACAGTTAAAGCATTTCACATTCTTCTTGTCTGCAGCCTTCTTTCCCTTGCCTGACCGACACTCATTTGCATAATGACCCTTCTTATCAAATTTATAGCATACTAAATCAGCCTTTGCCTTCTTGGCAGCATCCCCTTTCTTGGCTCCCTTCTTCTTAAAGAACTTCTCTTCTTTACCTGAGGACCCTGGGATTCAACTGGCTTCTCTCTAGCAGAAATAGCAAGCATCTCTTCATGGCGAATGACCATCTCCACCACCACATTACAAGGTTCTCGGATATAGGTCATGGTCATTTAGCAAGCTCAGGTATCAGCCCTCGAATGAATCTCTCATTCCTTCTGACATTAGTGTCAACCATAGCATAACCATATCGAGACAGCTCATTAAACTTAACCGAGTACTCGATTACTGACATATCTCCGTAGACAAGATCCATGAACTTCCTCATCAATGCCGACTTAGAAACCTCAGATAGAAACCTCTGCTCAAACCTTCTCCTGAAATAAGCCCATATTAGCTCTTCCTCCGGTACCCCGGCAGTTACACTATTCTACCAGTAAAGCGCTACCCCTTGCAATTTCCTAGAGGCTAGCCTTCTCTTTTCCCATCATCCAAGCCTAGATAAGTACAGATCCTTTCACAGTGCAAAAGCCAATTCTCAAATTTAATAGCATCCAACGTTCCAACAAACGGTTTTCCACCTAGACTGGTGTAGTCTCTGCTTAGCTTAGTATAGTTATTCCCAACTGGAGCCACATGATTAGCTCCTCCAACATCACCAGCAACTCCATCTTGCAAAAGATTGGCTAACAACTGATACACCATCCGCGCATCTACGTGTGGATTTCCAGCACCTACATTGGCTTCAGCATTTGGATTAGCATTAGCCTGTCGACCTTGATTCCTCTTGGTATTAGGTCGAGCATTTCCGTTGGTTGTGGTGCTTCCTCCACCTAGACTTCCTTCTCCGTTTCATGCTTCCATATCCTTTTTCTCGTAAATCTGCATACGAGCCTTAGTAAGATATAGAAGAACGGTCTAAGAGAGAGGGGAATATGTACTTTTATAATTCTATATATCAAATACAAGAATGTTACTATAGCATTAACCCAAACCTCGATCATATTTTCAAATTCATTGGATTATGTTTGAAAATCTTTTAGGTTTATCTTTCTTTTAAAGTTTCATAAACCTATGCTCTAATATCAACTTGTAACGTCCCCCTACTTGGAGGCTCAAAACTAACGGCTACGGATGCTGCAGTCATCCATAGTTATTAATCCTTGGCGACCAAATACGACAGTGTTAGATTCATTGATACACAGAAACACATGAATATGGAAAAAATTTAAACTTCAAACAAAATCACATATCATTTCAAAATATTTCTAATTCATTACATAATCCCATACTCACAAATCACGTTCAGCAAAAATATATTTATTACAACAAATGCCAAGAGCGCTTTTCAAGATAAAGGCAGACACTTTTCATTTTAAAAACAAACCAAAGTCTCGACTCCTTCGGAAGCTATGCTTTCGACACTTAACCTTTCGCCTATCTCCAATCCACTGTGTACCACCATGGTGATATCTTTTGTATTGTTTTTGGCATAGTTGGTTTCGACAAGGATGAAGGCGGAAGCTTTTGTGTCGAATGGTGTTTTCCAAAGCAGGCGGAACCAATTTTCGGAGTAAACCTGGTTTAGTTCTTTATAAAGTAAACTTTTCTCTAACTAACCTTCCACGTGTCAACACCAGGTTGGTTGCCTTAACTTTTTCAAATTCTTTTCAAAAATAACTGCCGCTAATCTAGATCTAACCATGGTTAAGTTAATCAATTAAGCCCTTCCATTAAGCAAAACCAATTTTGCAAAGAAGTCCATCTTCTAAAATAATTTATTTTGCATAGCAAATCACTTTGGAAAAATCCCCAAAAATTCCAGAAATTCACTTTAATCATGGTATCTAACATATCAAAATTCCAAACCCAAATTCGCAATATATTTACCAAAATAAATTTATAAACCCAAATGACCATATTTTCCTTTGAAAATTCATAATAATCTTTTCATAGCTTGGAAAATTCTCAAAATTCAAACCCAAATCCAAAATCATGTTTCTCATAATACAAATTTTTTCCATGGCATTTAAACATCGGTAAATCTCGGTTTTGACCTAAAATCATGCTTTTTCTCATTTAAACAATCTTGTTTAAACCATATAAATTTTTAATCAAGCATATCATCATCCAGTTTATCATAAAAACGAATTTACCCTTAAATCTGAAAATATATGATTCAAAACAAAATAGAGATGGTATTTTATTCACCTTGATCTAGATAAGGGGATTGGATTGAGACTGATATCCCTAAGCTTGATTCTCTAGCTTTTAATTTGATTTCCTCTTCTTTAATGGCCAGCCATTCCTTTCTCTTTTGACTTGCATTTTCAAATGACGTGAATAAGGGATGAAATGGTAGGAACGAGATATATATAAGGGTAGGGGTCATTTGGCGGCAAATTCCTAATGTACCTTATGTAATTTAATTAACCCAAAACCATTCTTAAGCCCATTAGTTAGTTTATTAGGAATGGCCTTAATTAATTAATTCAAGTCTCAATCCCCTTATCTCTAACGTTTACATTATTCTATTTAATTTATCTAAATCTCCTGAATAATGTTATAAACAATTAGGGGTGTTACAATCCACTGACCGATGGGAAAATGGAAAGAGTTAACAAAGTCTTGGAGAATTTGTTACGAGCTTGTGTGTTAGATTTTGGAGGATCATGGGAAGACCATCTACGCTTAGTCGAGTTTTCGTACAACAATAGTTATCAGACTAGTATTGGGATGACACTGTTTGAAGCTTTGTATGGAAGGCCATGCAAATCTCTAGTCTGTTGATTAGAGACCATGGATATGTTGGTTCTTGGTCCAGATTTAGTTAGAGAAGCTGTAGAGAAGATTGAGTTAATTCGGGATAGGATGAAGGAAGCTCAGTCTAGGCAGAAGAGCTATGTTGATAAGAGACGGAAAGACTTGGAGTTCTCAGTCGTAGATCATGTTTTCGTCAAAGTATCACCAATGAAAGTTGTTATCAGGTTTGAGAAGATAGGAAAGTTAGCACCGATATTTGTAGGACCATTTCCTATTATAGAAAGGATCAGGAATCTCGCATATAAAGTAGAGTTACCGAACATCTTGGCAGGAGTCCATGATGTTTTCCATATTTCTCATTTAAGTAAGTGTGTTAGAGACCCAGAGACTACTATAGCACCGACTGTGTTAGAGGATTTAGTAGTAGAGCTGGACATGACTATAGTTAGAAAGCCTGTTCGCATAGTTGTGAAAGATGAGAAAAGGCTAAGGAACAAGACAGTCAGATTAGTTAAAGTCCAACGGAGTGACGATGAGAGAGACTGCACTTGGAAGACTGAGAGCTGGATTAGAGACACTTATCCTGATTTGTTTAATGGTATGTTTTGCCTTTTTGATTGATTTGTTGTGTACCTTACCGTAATTTCGAGGATGAAATTATTTAAGGAAGAGAGTCTGTAATGACCCTAATTTTTAGTAATATTATTTAGTAACATTTAGTTAGGTAAATTAAATTAAATAATGTAAAATGGTTAAGGGATTAAGATTTGTGATTAGTAAGGGTAGCCGTGCCATGTTAACAAATTAACTAAGTAAATTGAAATGGAATAAAATGTTAGGAAATAGAAATGGCAATATAGGAATAAGTATCATTCATATACCCTAAACACCTTAAGCCATATTCTATACGTTCATTTCTATATTCACAAAGGTAAAACCAAAGTAAGAGGCCGACCACCATTAAGGAAAAAACAAGTGAAGACAAAGCTAGGATCAAGAGGAAAGCTTAAGCAACAAAATCAAAGATCAAATCTCAACACCTTAATCTCAAAGCTAAGGTGAATAATGACTACATCTCATGTTTTCTAATAGTTTTTGGTTTTAGGATGAAATCCGAATTATCTTGCAAAGTTATTTGCCATTTTTTAATTGTTAAAATGGATATATATGCTTGTTGATGATTTATGATATTTCATATGGATTTTATGATATGTTTTAATGTGAAAACCCTATTAAATGACATCCGAATGCCTTGTGATTTTAGATTTATATCAGAAATGATATTTTAAAGATGGGTTTCAATTTTCTGAATTAATGTGGATTTTATATTAATCTTCTAGTGAGGAAAATGGATATTTGGGTTTAAAATAATTTACGGCTGAATTATATATGTTTTGGGTCTAATATATATATATATATATATGTTAGAAAACATATCAAAAATGATTTATAGGAATTTTTGTAGAATTTTCCTAAGTGTTTTACTGAATATATAAAATTATTTAAGGTATGGGACTTAAATGTTTTATATATTTATAAAAAAAAGAAGCGGTATTTTGTAAATAAATTAAATTGTTTATTTTTGAAACATTGGCAACACTTTTAGAAAAGAAAATTAGCAACCAATCCTATTTTTACAAACAAGGCAGGTTATATGAAAAGATTACTTTAAAAAGCTAAAAATCAGTTTAAAGCTGCATTTTACATGTTTCACAACTTTCGGCACCTTGCTTTCGACCCAGTACTTCTGCCTCCATCTCCCTCGAAATCAATGCGCCTGGTATCAATACTTGGTACGTAGTGAATTGGACTAAGGCAGAAGGTATGAAGTCGAAACAGGGGGTTTCGAAGGAGGTCGAAGCCTTGCTTTGATTTTAAATGAAAATGCACTTGTTTTGCTTTTGAAAGGAATGCTTTCGACTTGGTTAATTTTTTATAAAGAAATGGTTGCGCCTTTAGTTTTAAGTAAATGCTTTTGCCTGGGTCGAAACCCCTTGCCGTCGCCTTTTTCCTTTCGATGCAGTGCGTTCGAAAAGTCCCTTCTCCATTGCTTTCGAAGGAGATGGTTTCGACACCATTACTTCTTTTACTAAGGAAATAGCTTTTGAAAGTGTTGCTTTTGACCCTGTTTTTTATGACCCTTTTGAGATTTTTATAGGTAAACCCAAAGGTTTCAAATAATATAGTTTTGAATGGTTTCGAAAGTTTCCACATGTTTTACTTGAACCTAAATGCTTTCGAAAGGTTTGATGTTTGCAAAGAATTTTAATGCTTTTGGAAGGTCTAAATGAAGGTTTCAAAGGGGTGGTTCCCCAATAGTTTCAAAATGTTTAAAAGGAAGGTTTCTAATGTTTTTGAAAGGTAATGTTAGGTTTTTAAAGCTAGGATGTGTAAGCTTTTAAAGCTTTCGAAGGTGATGTTTTTCAATGATTTCGAAAGGTTGATTTAGAATGGTTTCGAAAGGTATGTTTTGGCCTTTCGGCCTAAGGTTTCACTTGTATCGAAAGGGGTACTTTCGATGGATTAGAAAGAGGTACTTTCAAAGGTTTAAATGTTTTCATCAACAAAGTTTTGTGTGAAGTATATATAACATGGCAAGGTAATTTGAGTAAAGCATAAAGTATTTTTTCCATGTTTAAAGAATGATTTAAAGGTTTAAATCAATTTGAGAGAAATGGTTTTCAAGGAAAATTTATGGATAGTTAACCCTAAGTAAAATGACTCAGATTATAGAATACCAGGTGGGACTGGTATTGGGTCGTGCCCCTATACATTAGCTATTAGCCCCTAACTAATTTAGTCCCAAATTCCAGTGTGTAGGGCTTTGTCACAGGTTAGAATAATTTGATGTTACACACAGAAAGGAATATATATATATATATATATATATATATATAGGTTGTGAGCCCGTAAAACCATTAGGATCAGTTGACCCTGGAGAAGTAAGTTAGGAATAGACCGTCTAGAAGAGGACAATCTAATAGAAGTTAGATTATTTGTTTATTTTGTCTAATAGGCCCAAGTCAGCCAACGGTTAGTAGTTAGCCAAACAAACAATATTATTCGTACAGATAGTCTATTTGTTACCTGATTTATATGCTTTCATGCAATTGATATTACTGTTTTAAACAGTTTCGGTTGTTGGATATAGATTTGCAAAGATTTGTTTTAAAAGGATATTAGTGAGGGGAAACCAGTTCCACTAAGTGGTGTGGTCTCACATAATATCAAATAACCGAGATGTATAGTATTATTCACACCAAGCTTTATGTCTGACTCGAAATTTATGTTTTCCCCTTAAACTCTCGGGTGCTCAAAATTGATTTGAGTAGACTGAGGGTTGAGGATTTACAAGTTTTAGTAGGTTGACGAATAAAGCTTCCGAAGATGAGCAAGAGGCAGATGGCTAGCTATGTAGGAGTTGTTTTATTTGTTTTATTCCGCTGTGTTGTATTAAGTCGGTTATGACTATTCAATACTCTGGTCAACCAAGGGGGCATCTTCATATGTCGCTCTTGGCGTATTTTGTAATAATTATATTTGATCTGAACCTGGGAAACTATTGGGATTATGTAATGGAATATGAAACATGTTTAGTGAAATGTAATTAGAAAAGTTGTTTTTTGAAATATGTGATTTTGTTTCATATTCATGTGCTTTTGATATTATGGATACCATTAACATTACCATATTTGGTCATCAGAGGTTAATACTATGGATGATTGCAGCATCCGTGGCCCTTAGCTTTGGGCCTCCAGATAGGGGATGTTACAGAAGCCATGATGATTTTCCACAAGGGCTGGTTCCAGGAAGGGTGACCCGTGGATAGAACAGTGTTTGATTCTATCATGGAATGAAGGAGCGTGGGAATGGTTCCTTGAGTATATAGATTGGTGTTTGATTCTATCGTGGAATGAAGGAATGTGAGAATGGTTCCTTGAGAATAATAGAAATTAAACGTAGTCAGGAAAGGGCTTGGAGATGCGCGCTAGTGGATTGTTGATACATGGAGTGTTTTCTGTTGTACTCAAAGCAAGGGTATTGTTAGCGCACTGATGGGCACTTTGTTTGGCTACCCCGGATTAGTTGTTTGGATCAGTATACCCTAGAGTAGTGGATTTTGGTCTAATATCAGCTTTAGGCTAAAGAGAGTACACTGAAAGCCAGGATTTTTCCATTAATCACTGGCAGAGGTTTGGTCGTATGAGTTATCATATATCCAAGGCACATTGAGTAATAATGTGGTTTGGTTGATGGATGCAATGTTTGCCATAATTATGTAGTCCGTCACTCTAGGGATATCACATGATATATGTATTATTGATAGGAATACCTAGGCACCCCGACATTGTACTTAGTATGGAGTACCCCCTTTATGATGTTTGTAGAGTAGCATATTACTGATGTTATGTCTAACTCTTTCGTTGCAAGGACATGTCAGGTATGGTTCGTATACCCTCTGTTCCATATGCTATATCGACTGTTATAGTATTTTGAGATTATTTATCGCTTGCACTAGACTATTGTCTAACTTGAGATTTTATGCTTTGCTTCTTATTACCTTGCCTAATCTTAAATAACTAGATAGCAGGTGTAAATGGTACATAGGGTTCTGCAGATGGACTAGTAGGAGTCGATGCTTTCTCATAGTTATATTTGGGCTTATTATTACATATTCTGTTATGTGATCCTGTAGAGCCTTGATAGTGTTTGATTTACTATTATTAGAGATAGTTTATTAGTTGAGTTTATTTATCAACTGTATAAACTCTATTACTATTTTGTATAACTATATGAGCTGTGTACTCTGATTCTGTGATTCATGTAGTTATTACTGTCTTGCTTATTTTATGTCTATAATGACTGTTATATTTTATTCGATGTGTTGTGAGATATACGACAGGTTCTATGATTGTTTGATTCTTCTCTTTTATTTCTCTTCTTTACCTCTTTTCTTTCCATTGATAATCATCCTACATCGTTCGGATGCTCCAACAGTGCACTATTCGATCATATGTGCATCGAAGGTGTAGGGCGGTCGTTACATTTGGTATCAGAGCTAGGCTACGTGATTAACCTAAGTTGATACCATGACCAAGTAGAGATAGGGTAAGAGTTGTCACCTTAGGCTGGATCGAGAGTATACCTATATAAGAGAGAGTGTGTATTTGTAATTTTGTATTGTATTTTTGTTTTTAAAACTATATAATAGTATATAGTATATAAGTTGTATTGCACATACGAGCGCTATTGATGCAGTTTTCTTTTTGAGAGACTGACCATCCTTATTGTAGATTATGAATGATCTGACATATGAAAAATGTTGCTATTGACTCCATCTCTAGGGTAGAGGAGTGGGTAGGATCAGGGGCCACTAACCCTAATTGATAGAATATGTATGTTGGGATGATGCAAATCATTATCTAGAATGCCTAAGTTACTCCAAATAGTTATGGTGCTCAAGTGCAAATACCTAGAGTCGACTTTGCTGAGTTGTATAAGACAACGTAAGTCTAGGAGGTAGACTATTCCTTAGAATAGAGTCGACTGTTGAGATGCAAGACTGGAAGGATACTTGCGATGGAATCTTCGATGACTTGAATTAGATGATACCGTGCGGTAGCAGTTGACCTCTAGATAACTCCAAGGACGAACAATGAACTGGTGGAGTGTCCTTATAGCTTTGACTCCCGTGGATCGATTTACTTCAGATCAATTCATAGTTTGCTTCATAGAAAATTTATCTCGACTTTCCAAATGTCGGTGTTGGTAAGGGAGTTCACCGGTTTGAAGTAAGGTGATATGTTTGTATTGGAGTATGTAGTTGAAGTCGATGTGTTATCGAAGTACAGTTTATCTTCTATTGATACACCACTTAGAAAGAATGAAAGCATACCACTGGGTTAAGCGATCTTGTCGGGAAGTGATTGATTGGTCATATTGAGGAGAGCTTCGAGGATTTGATCGAAAAGGCTTTACGACTTGAGAGCCTGTACCCAGTGTATCCTGAACCAGTTAAGCAGGGAAGATAATGGAAGCATACGTTAAATGTTGTTCCGATTTCGTCGAGTGCTCTATCGACAAAAGAGAAGGGAAAAAGCATTAGTATATAGTGTATGCTTCCCATTTAAGGTGTTCCATTTATTAATATCGGAGTTTCACATACCTTCACATCTAGAGATTTGTTAGGTATATCAGGATTGGGACCCGAGATAGTTGACTAACCTTTTAGTTATGACGAACCTTATTGGGTGCTCAGCTAGCATGTACATGGTTTGTCTAGACTTAGCCTTATCGAGTCATGACTATTTGTTTGTTTGTTATTGATTTGTTTTGAGTTAATTGGGTTCGGCAATAGTCAGGGAAGGGACTGGCTGAAGGGAAACAGAATAGTTGTGGACTTTAAGAGGCTATTGGTGATGACATGGACTGGCAAGGAACGGATGGTAGTGTTCTGCTGCCTATCTAGTGATGAGATGATGGTTAGCTTTCTTTATTTGCTCGATATTCCACATGATGAGTTGTCATATATGCCTGTAGTTAGAGAGTATCCGAACACATTCGATAAGCTGGCCAGATTACCAGCATATATGGATTGATTTTCGTATCGATCTAGTTAGTGGTGTTAGACAAGTAGTTATGTCTTTGAGGCATATGATGCCAAAAGAGCAGAGGAAACTGAAGGTGCTAGCAAAGGACTTGTTGAGGTGAGGGTTCATTCATAGGAGCATATTTGAGTAGGATGCACCTATAGTGTTCGCCACTAAGGCGGATGGCTCTTTGAGGTTGTATGTTAATTACCATGAGCTAAATGAGATGATGAACAAGTATCCATTCCCGCTTATCGATGGCTTGTTTGATCATCTCTATGGTATGCGGGTGTTCTCTTAGTTAGACTTTGCGACAAAGTTACATGAGCTGAGAATTGTTAGAGAGAGTGTGTCGATCACAATGTTTTGTACGCTACTTTCATTTTTGATTGGTCGGTTATGCCGTTCGGGATGGCTAACAAGTAAGTATGCTTTGTTGATCTTGTAAAATGTGTTTCGAGCAATCACTTGAGTAAGTCCATGCTTGTGCTCGTTGATGATACTTTCATCTACTCATAAACGAAAGAGGAGCACAAGACATGATTGAGATTGTATTGGAGGTGTTGAGAAAACACCGATTGTTGGTGAGATATTCAAAGCATCACTTCTGGAGGAGAGAAGTGAGATACTTGGTTCACGTTGTTTTGGAGTTAGACATTGCTGTAGATCCCACAATGGTTGCGGTAGTCCAGGATTGTAATAAACCCAAGAGCGCTACGTATATGAGGAGTTTTTTTTATTATTAGGATATTACAGATGTCACTACAATAAACTGGGGCTTTAATAGCACCTTACTATAGCATTTCAAAGAAGGTCGTGGAACGACATGCTATAGTAGGCCATAAACTTCAAACAGCATAAGCAAAAACGCTGAAAAATAAATTTCTATAGCGTTTGTACAGTACTATTAAGAAAAACCGCTATAGGAAATATATCCCATGATTACTTTCTATAGCGTTTGTCATACATATTTCTATAGCGTTTTTATGCACATTTCTATAGCGTTTATTGGTTCTATTATGTAGTTTTCTATAGCATGTTACTTTCTGTAGCGTTTGATAAATGACAACCTTTATAAAACGCTATTAAATGTAATATTGATTTCCAGAATTTTTTCATTGCTGTTTGAACTTTTCCACGTATATAACATCCATACCCATTTCTTCTTTGCATATAAATACAAAAGATTTAAACATATAAAAAGTATGAAAATTAAAGCACGATATTTATACACGTTCAAACAACTTTTCCATTCTCATACATGTCATTCAAACATCTTTACTCATGTCCATACATAATATTTCATACATATCGTTCAAATATCTTTACCCATGTCCATACATAATACTTCATACATGTTTGCATTAACAACTTATTTATAGACCAGTTAAATAGTTGATTTTGTCTTTGCTTTGCTTTTGATATTTTCTCTTTTGACATCTACAATACTGGTCCTGTTTATGTCAAATAAGAAAATAAGATATTAGTAATTGTTAATATTTCATACATAGTATTATACATGGCAAAGAACTATGAAAATACCTAGTAGCCAGCAATACGTATGTGAATATATGTTAGGTGTCAAAGATGCTAAATAATAGAGATCATCAGACCAACGATAAACTCAAAAATACATTTTAAAAACTTCAAGGCTAATATTATAACATAGACCTGCGAACATGTACCAGAAAAAGGCGACAGTAAAGCATAACTGAGGCTGCCATATAATAACGGCTTGTTAAGGATGCACGCTGAAACGAGAATCTAGTGCAATGTTGAGCTAGAATGCAAGCTAGAATATATTGTAGAGCTGGCTATATGTAGAACTAAACTGCAGTTAATTCTGAAGTGCAATCTGATATACAATTAATTCTTATAAGAAATTCAGTAACAAATTTCCATTGAATTAAATTCAAATTAATCAATAGGTTTTTTTGAAGTAGTTGTTCAAGTGCTACTATTTTTTCTTTGTTAACTTTTAAATGTGAAAAGTTGACTTTAAGCAAGAGCAATTAGTCTACAATAAAAAAGAACAGAAAATTCTAGTTCCACTTGAGAATGGTACGTAGGATCCAAAACAAATAGTGAATTACTTTCATTGCTGTGTCAAAAGAGGAAGAAAGTCATAAAGACTTCCCAAAATCATACTAATGTTAAAAGCTTGGTAATATTAACAAACAAGATCATGATAACTAAAGCTCTTGGAATGTCTAGCAAAAGCAAAAGCAAATCCATATGTACTTTTACATTGCATCAACTATTGTCATCTGACTCTTATCCAAGGTTATATATACCTGCTACTAAATTTTCAATTTATATACATAACATAAGATTTTTCAAAATTCATAATGGCCCAGTGGTGGGAATATTATAAATAGAAGACAAAGCGTGAGAGATGCAAAACTTAGGCAACTAACTCATGTACCAACACGAAAACATCATTCATTAATCGTCTGAAGAACTTCATATTTCAACATCCAAATTAGAAAACCAGTGAGTTATATGCAGTATAACAAGTACCTATATCAGATATTAAACGAACATACGAAACTGAGTTTTCAAAACCTTCAATAAGAGCAAGTACTTTTGTAATGCAGGAAGGAGCGTTATATAAGACTCAACCCCCTGCTGCGTTTTGTCACCAAAGATAAAGAAATGAAAATCCTTTCAGATGTACACAAAGGAAGGTGTGTTGATCACATTGGAGGCAGAATTTAGCAAAGAAGATAATCACTTATGGATACTTTTGGCCAACAGTCAATGGAGATATAGCTGATTATACCAGATGATGTAATAAGTGCCAAAGTTTTGCAAAAATATCAACAACCCCATCTACAGAGCTTACGCAAATGTTTAGCCCATAGCTGTTTACAGTTTAGGAAATTGATAAAATATGTTTCCATTGATGTCGAAAGGTAGAACTATATACACAATTATAGCTATGGAATACTTCACAAAGTGGGTAGACATGGAACCTCTAGCCATGTTTAGAATGAGAAAGCGATCAACATTGTGGTGAAGAACATTATATGTAGTTTGGAGTTCCATAAAAGATTATAATCGGTAATGGAACTCAATTTGAGAGTACCGAGTTCAAGGATTTCTATAACCGATATAAAATCGAGAAAAGATTATCAGTAGTAGCACACCTACAAGCAAATGGATAAGTGGAGGTAGTAAATAAGATCATCAAATCCATCATGAAGAAACAACAGATGAAAGCTAAGGCAACTGGGTTAATGAATTATCCCTAGCACCTCATGCTTATTGATCGACCCATGAGTCCACGAATAGGCACACTCCATCGCTTTGGCCTATGGAGCCAAGGCTATGATTCTGATAAAAGTGGAAGTCCCTTTTCTCCAAAGAAAACACTATGATCTCGACATGAATGAGGAACTCTTGCTCAAGTTCCTCGACTTGTTCAAAGAAAAAAGAAAAGTGGTTGAACTACGGGTAACGGCTCACTAGAAAAGAGCAGCGAGACATTTCAATACCAAGATCGGGAATAATACCTTTGAGGTAGGGGACCTCATTTTGAAATGAGTCCTCCCTGGTACAGGGCACTTCGTCCAAATTGGGAAGGCCACTTTTCAATTGAGCAGAAGCTTATTGAAATTTCAAGCTATCGACTGTTAGTGGAATCTTAATTCAACGAGCATGGAATAATGACTTGTAACGTTGCTATTTTTCTTAGATATAATTTCCTACAAATAAACCATCCTAGTTAATGGGATGAGGTGTAATAAGGCATAATTCTCCATCTTTTCATTTATAAATAAAGTTGACTTTTAAACCAATGGAACAGTGTTCATCAAAAGCTCGACTTTGTGACGTGCTATACAGTTAAAGCTCTTAGTGGTTCTGTAGCAATGGAGGTGCAAAAAGTTATAGCGGGGATAAAGAAGGGATTTGGCGGAAAATAGTGAAGGTACGAAAAGCTTAATTGAATATAAAACCAAATATTTAAAGTTAAATTATTCTCACTCTCACATATTTGTATTTGAAAAAAATATTATTTAACGTTACATAATAAAACCAAAGAATATCATGATTTATGAAGACTATAAGACTAGATATGGTAACTACAATTAATACTGAGCACTTATGCCTTAAAGTTATATCTTCACCCTAGTTGTGTTAATTTGATTTAAAAGAGAACTAGTCAAATCAACCTTTATGTATTAATATTGCTAAAGCGGGTGCTAAAAAGCCTTGATTTAGCGGGTGTAGTGGAAAATAGCAAGGCTTAAAGAGGATCTACTGTTTAATAACGCTAAATTGAAATAGCGGAAGGGTCGAAGAGTGCTATGCCCTATAACGGGGATTTTACGGGGCTTTAGCGGGGCTTTAACTGCACAGGTGCCGCATAATTAGCGGTAGAAACATACATTCTATGTTGTGAAAACCGAATGTCTGTATACCCTGAGATAGCTATCGACTAACTTCTTTGACCCATGATCGGGTCAGGAGAGTATAATCACGTCGGGGTAAACCGCATGATTAGTCATTATCCCTCCGATCTTTGACTAATGCTCGGAGATAGGCAAAGTTAATGAGTGATGCCTAGAGTTAGGCAATCGAAACATTAGTTCCCCGAGATATGAACTGGTGTACAATCAAAGCTTTCACGACTACATTTATGGCCTAACCAGACAAGCCCAACCGAGGATAAATAATGATAGTCGGTGAGCCATTTCATTCAACACCCAAAGATAGGCGAGTTCAAAAATCAATGCTTGGAGATAGGCATCCTAAATATTGATCCCGAAAGGTAAGGGTCGTTGAATAATTGAACAATCTATAACTATGACCACATTTACGGCCCGGTGAGCCACACCTGACCGATGATTAATAATGTAGGTCAAAGAAAAGATTCGATCAATGCCCAAAGATTGAACATATCGAAGTTCAATGTCCAGAGATAGACGCCCATAATGTAGTTCCCCAAAGATAGGAAACGATACAAAGCCAAGTGCTTTAATGACCGCAACCTCGTTAATCATCGAATGAAAGATGACTAAAGCAAATCTGGTCCACCAAGGAAATGGCCAAATAAATATAGTTTTGTTTAGCTAAGAAAAAATACTTTGGCAATGATAAGCAGAACCGAATAATAACATATTACCAAGCAATCATTGAAATTTTCTTATATGTACAGAGCTAAAATATGTAATGGCATCACACAAACACAAAATAGCATCAAAGATGATTATATATATATAAGTGTAGATAAAGTAAAAAAATTCAGAAATGTAAATACAACAAAGATTGTATAGCAATAGTAGTATTTTATTTTATTCACTTTTTATACAAGCATATCTGGGGTCGCTCCTACATAGTATTAGCCTATGTAAAGAAACTACAACACATCAAAAAGGCTAAAGAAATTGCTTTCACAAAAACCCAAGTTGAGAACCTATTCCTTTTTCTCTTGCTTGTTGCCTCTAGTGTCATACTTGAAGTGGTGCCTCTTTGAACCATTCACGTCCTTAGCTTTCCCCTTCTCTAGAGTGCTTCCCTCGGATGGTGCAGTTTCCCTTCAGCGATCAAGTTAATGAGGGCATTGGGCTTGTCAAAGTCAGGGTTAGAGGATTTTGAAGAAGCACTAGCACCACGACCTTTTAGAGGCCTGAATTTGAGTTGTGGAATCTTTAAGGTAGGGCTTGGTTTTCCTAACTCGATGGTCTTTCTGGTTCCTGGCTCATTCCACGCTTTAATGTTCTCAAAATCAAGCTTTAGCCTCACCGCCATGGTGATATGATCATCAGGAACCTTCCCTTTTGTGATTGTAACATCTTCATCCTGGGATTGATTGACTTTCTCTAATCCTTCCAATACCTCCATTTTTTTGGGAATCTAGGCGGGACCAGAGCTGGAAGGAGGAGCCGAGATGATTGGCACTATTGTAACGGAGGTTGACATGGCACTAGGACCCAAACCTTGATTTGCTGGTGGTGGAGAGTAAGCGATGGGTGACCTGTAAGTTGACAGACGATGAAATAAAGATTAGAGACGGCCTTAGGTTGTGCATTTGAAGCCCCGCAAAATCTCCGCTATAGCGCATAACGCTCTTTGACCGCTACGCTATTTCAATTTTACGCTATAAAACCATAGATCCACTTAAAGCCCCATTATTTTCCGCTAGTCCTGCTAAATCAAGGCTTTTTAGCACCCTCTTTAACAATATTAATATAAAAAGGTTGATTTAACTAGTTGTCTTTTAAACCAAATCAATAAATTAGAGTAAAGACCAAATCTTATAGTAGTATTCAATACAAGTTAGAAATCTATTTTAGTCGCCAAATCTAGTCTGTATGAATCATGATATTCTTTAGTTTTGTTATATAAGATTAAAAAATATTTCTTTTTCCTTCTCAAATGATGTGAGAATGAGAATAAATTAACATTCAATATTTGATTTTATATCTAATGAAGCTTTTTGTACCTTTCTATTTTCCGCTATATCCCCACTATAACTTTTTGCACCTCCACCGCTACAGAACTGCTAAGTGCTTTAACTTTATATGCCTCAGGTGAGAATTGAAGCTTCTCGAAACACTAGAAATACGAGAGAAATACCTTGGCCAGGTGAAGCTCCTTTGGTTGGAGACTTGCTAATTTCACCCTTTTCAATAGATGACCGAGCAGGTTGAGCGACATGAAGAGGAATATACGGTTCGTTAGAAGTTGTTATAGCTGGGTCAGGAGTTTCAAGGTTCGCGGCCTTAGAGGTGGCTACTGCATAAGATTAAATTTCAATTGCGGGCTCTTTGGATTAAAGAGTGGATGATCCCAGCCGATCCAATGCACTAGAATCGGTAGGAGCTTTAATAGTTGCCTTCCCCACAGCTGCACTATTCAGTCAATGTATCCTTTGTTTTCTCCAAAGCTATGATATCTTCCACTTCCAAAAGTTTGTCTTCGGTTCTTCTTCAATTATGCCTTTTCCAACCATAGCAACTTGATAAAGAATTTCCTCCTAGGTATCACCCAATGTAATGGGATAGCTATCCCCGACCATTTAAAATTATTATTTTCGACGACGTTAGCAAAAAACTCCTAGAGGGTAGCATACACCTCCTCATTGTTTTTAGTAATCTGGGTCTTAAGCTCTATGATTTCATCTTCACCCATAGCGAGGTCGATTTAAACCTTGGCCATATAGTCTATTTCAGCTTTTAAACTGGTCTTGAGGCCATTAACATCAGCTCGAAGTGCCTTTACGTCCGATTCCTTAGTCTGTAACTTCTCCTCTTTGGCTTGATATGTGCCATGAGCTCGACGCTATCTTGGTGGGCCATTTTATTTTGATCTTTCATTATGTTAGTGGCTTGGGTATGGACTTTCAACATCTCCTCATTTAGCTCTTCTGTAGGATAAGTTGATTTTAGGGCTTCATCCCTCTCTCTTGTGATGTCAACTAGTTCAGTTTTGTAATGTCAACTATATTGTTGTGGCTCTTCCCCTCTGACTCGAATGATTGGATAAATGTTTGATTGTTTCTATTAATTTCATAAAGGTCGTTGGTGAGTTTCTTCTACTCAAAGAATTGATCTACTATTTCCTTGACCCTTTCAACCCTATGGTTGCTCTTCTTGCGAGAAATGTCTTTATTGTTGTAATCGAACATGACCTTCATCAGGCAAATCTTCCTACATCCTAGCATTGATAGCTATGGATGGGCCTAGAGGGGTAGAGGCAAAGCAGTGTGTATTACAACTTCTTAAGATTTACGGAAGCTCGAGTCAGTGGTAATCAGAAGCTGACTTGTCCAAGGTTATTGTTGAGGAATCTGTGATGAAGTATATGGTTAAGAGGCACTGGTGACGCACCTGGAGTGATCACGAGAATCACCTTGTTTCTTTTCCAAATTATGGCGCTCCTTTTCTTCTATCTGATGCCTTTTTATTTCTTCTTCATCTTGATACTCTTTGTCTTTCCTTCTCCTTCACTCTTCTTCTAACGCCCGATGTGAGCTAGAGTGATGTGTGTGGAGGTCAAGATCGATGAACAGTGTTGGCTAACGCCCAAGAGAAGATATTTCATACGATCTCTTCCCATTGTTCCTGAAAAGAAGGAGTATGTTAGAACTATAGCACTGGGTTAAGAGTGAGTGTAGAGTGTTGGTTTTTGTGACCCTAGAAGTGCATGGGGTTTTGATATTTCCCTATGTGGTTTACGGACCGTGTTTGGGGAGCTACAAGGATGGGGTTTCGTCACCCTCAACAAGGATATCTCACGACAGTAAGGTAAACTCACCAGAGTATGCATTCAAAATATCCTCAACAGTAGCGCCTCCAGTACCAAAAGCCGAAAAAATGCCAATATCACTCAAAGAGCCGAAGATATTCTTAGAAGAGCCCGCTTGTCATCTCACCGATTGACACTAGACTTGGACCGGGAGACTGCTGAGAAGACTTGATAACTAATCACATTGGACGCGGAGGTACATGAATTGTATCGCCTTTGGGGATGTTTCCCCGTATGATTCGTTCTCACCCAGGGCATAGTCTTCATCGTCACCATCTTCGTCACTTCCTACGTGCTCTCCCTTCTCTTCTCCTTCTTTCTCTTCTCCTTCTTCTCTTTCTTCTTCTCTTTCTTATTCTTCTCCTATTTCTTTTTTACCATCTATTCCTTCATCTCCTTTACTTACCTCATTCTCTTCCTCTACCCTTTCTTCCCCTTCGTTGACATTCGCTTCACCTCCTTAGTCTTCACGGTCTACTTGATCATCGTTATCAAAATCGTGAACGAGGGCAGCAAGCCAGACAGGTGCTTAAGATTTCTTAGACGGAAGCAGAAAAGGAATAACATATCTTCCGGGGTGAAGAAGGCCATACTGGTGAAGCCTCTCATTGGTAGCAAGAAGGAGGTAGTGTTAAATTGGTATTTGACTTCCTTAGGTGCATTAGAGTATGGACATGTGCGTTGCTGTCATCTCAATTAGGAAGATCTATGAACAGCACAAAAAAGAAGATAAGCATTTGGATAAGGAAGTCTGAATTAAGAAAAGATGATAGAAGAAGAGACTTACGTCCAGACAACTAGAGACGATTGAAGCCATAAGGATAGCAAATGAAGAAGTATTCCCTTTTGAAGTAGCTTCTCTTGTTGTAGAGCGCCTCAATAACTTTGTAGCAATTATAAGCTTCAACAATCAATAGGAAGGCGATTCCATTCTCTTCTTGAAGCTTAGAAGATAGTTAAGCTCCCCAAAGTTTAGGGGATGATTCAATCTCATCATGAAGAGGATGTCTCTGGAATAGAGTATAGCATATCCATTGGGGTGCAATTATGTTGAAGCCAGCCCAATCTTGAGCAAGAAAATTTTGAGGAATTCACCGAAAGGTGGAATGGCACCACCTAAAGACCTATACTTGTTTCATGCAATGCGCCCTTTGATGGATTATGAGCTTGCTGATTGATTACTGGCGATTGTACGTCACTCTTTAAAATCCCATGACGGTGGCAGATAGAATGAAGTGACTTTGTAGTCAATAGTGATGTTGTTTGGCTCAGAGGATTATCCAAGACTCTTAAGGTATGTTTTTTAGCTAGTGGAGGCTGGCCTTGAGGCGGTGCTAGTGGAATGACTTGCATTTGAAGTTCGCATTTATAGAACGTCTTGCTATGGATGGAGTAGTCGTAGAGGCTTGGGCGGTAGAAGAACTAGCTTATGGAGAAGTAGATGGATCGGTACCGACTATAAGTCGAGGAGATCATTGAGTCATTCAGAACTGAAAAGCTTGATAGCAAACTCAGTCAGGTATGTTTTGCTTTAAGAATTCGCTTTATTGAACACTCGCATAGCCGATGTGTCAGATCCAACGGACGTCGATGTATATCGACCAATTTTATTCTGGATATCGACTGAGGCAATATGAAGTATCATTCTATGCAGTATGCACCCTATTTCAATGCATGGTGTATAGATCATTCTATGTAGATAGCCCGCTCGTGTTGGCAAATGAGCTTTGTCCCACAATGGAATCGTGTGTCAGATCGTACTCGTAATTGCAGAGTGGAGATAATGGAATCATTGTCCAGAGTGACATGGAGCTTTCTCTGCAGGAACATAAGATTGTGGTATGTAATTGAGATGGCAATTTAAATATCATATATCGACGGCGGAGTGCATTGGAAGAGACCATTCCTCTAAACTGTATCACAAACATAATTTTCGATCCATGTACGATCGAGACCTAATAAATCCAACCATAACACCTTGCATATGTGAATACTTGGTGTTATTGAAAGACTGAAGTGGACTATAGGGAACCCGAAGTATGAGTGGTTGTGGCACAATGCTAACACCGAGTAGTAAGGAAACAAAGACGAATCCAAGTATTTTTGGTGCTAACTTTGAGTTTGACCTAAGGTTTTCCCAAGGCAACTTAAGTCTTGAGTTAGTTATGTGGAGTGAAGTATGAAAGAATGATCGACAACGAATCGAAGCTGCAACCACCCCAGTATGGTCATAGTCAGATGACAATAGCAAAAGCTCATGTGGTGACGTCAACGAGTTCACAACAATGACCATGGTAACAGCATGATCGAATAAACAAACTTGGGGTGTGATCTAAATCTATAAACAAGAGAGATTAGATCTAGTGAAATCAACAATGAGTCGATAGAGATGGTGGAGAGGTCATCTAAAATGGTGGCGGCGGTAGTCATCGAGGAGATAGAGGCGGCGTCAACTTAATGACGAGGTTCGAGAAGCTATGACAACAATTGATGGCTTGAAATCATGAAGGGGAGACAGCCTAGAGTTTACAAATGAAAATCAAATGAAGGAAATTCCATCAACTACCAAATATTTGTATTTAAATTCCAAAATTCATATCGGTACCAACATATATTGGTCGATATCGACATGATCCAATCATTGATTTTAAAACAAGAGAAAGAAAAGAAAAGAGAAAACATACCTAATCAAGATGTGGTATGATCTCCAAGAAGATAAAACTCTCTACTTGGTTGCAAGTACAGAGATAGTACACTAACTATTCAAAATGATGAACGGTTATCTTCAGAACATATATGAAGATTCAAAATGACATTGGCTACCTAGAGACCCTTGGGAAACTAAGGCTAACTATTTTCTTGATCCAAAGCATGCTTTGTTTCTTGAAAGCATACTTTATAAGGAAAGTGTAATCCAATATTTGAACTGAGCAACTTCTATGTGTATTTGGATGTCGAGACGAAGACAGAATGGATCAAGAGCTTCGGGGCATTTATGGAATAGCCAGGAGAAGTAACTCATAAAATTTAGAGTAGAATGGAGCTAATTAACATGGTCAATATCGACAATAATTATGGTCGGTACTGAGCTGATTGTCCAAGAGAGGTACGCCTATGTGCTTTGGAGGATTTGGGACTTGAAAATATGGGAGAGTCCAAAGTGCAGCGACTATCATTATGGTCAGTACCAACAACGATTGTATCGGTACTGACACGATTTTTCTCTTTGGATTAATCTGTTCTTCCTCCCTATTCTCTCGGATCCGGATTCTTTCTTGGTTTTCCATGATCTAGCAATTATGGTGGGCGATTCAGTTATAAATGGGGGGGGGGTAGAGCAACGAATTAAGGACTTTTGGCCTCCATACTCTCTATATCTTCTTCTTTACTTTATCTTTGTAACTAAGGGCAATACTATAACGACCCATATTTTTAACGATTGAATATTCAAATAATTGATTTAAATATTGAATCGTTAATTCATTAAAGGTCCAAAAATAGGATTTTTGCATATGGTAGAATCAGGACTCGAGATCACTTCCGTTGCGTTCGGATCAACATTGAGGACTAAAATGAGTATAAATATAATTATATTTGGAGATCGTACGATTTGATTGCCAAAACGATCTTGAAATGTGCAAAATTATCATTATGGAGCACTGCCTCAGATAGCGATGAAATTTACACCATTAGGATTGGAAAATTTAGGTGATGTGCATGTGATGAGTTTCGTTCCAATCGGATGTGTCGTTTGGTCATACGAGCTTAAAATGTACGGCGATCTATTTGAGAAATCAAATAGATTATATAATATTAACATAAATATCCATTACCTAAATCTAACCCTCTCTCACTCATAGTTGTTACATTACATGTAACAAAAATAATGGACACTTCTCCCTCAAACCCTTCAAATAATTAAATCGAGAGTTTTTCTTAATAATAAATCGCAAAACTAAATCCGTTGAACTCATGTAGGAGAGAGTTTCACATCGATGAGGACAAATCAGTGTGCGATGGTGGTTGAGATGATGGTCGTAAGGAGCATGGTTACTAGGGTTTCACTTTGGCGATGCTAAGGGAGGAGTTAGGTGATGGGGACAACACTGTTGGATTTCTTTTTGCGAAGTGCACTTTCCACCAAATTTCATCAAACCCGACACTTCCAGGCAAAATGCAACATCCAAAGGGGTCGTGCATGTTGCCAAGGTCGCAAATTATTAGGGGGCTTGTGCGTTATGGAACTTGTGCGTTATGGAACTTGTGCGTAGAGGAGCGCGTTGGCGAAAGCGGTTTGTCGAGAAATGAAGGAGAATAAAGGAGAGAGGGTATGCATATATATGGGTTTGGTTGTGCATGGTGTATCAATCTTTAGGGAAGACGGATTAGTGGATAATGAAAGTAATTAGGAGTTAATTAATTAATTTAATTAATATTTTATTTTTTCGCATTTCTTATACCATCCATATCTTTTGCATACAAGGTCCGTTTTGGATGTGGTTTCTTACATTGCACTCGTGAAGGATAGCTTTATGACTTGGCATTGGTTCAGTCATCTTTTATTGAGGTGAGTGATATTATTTCTGACCATACTATGATTGTTACTATAGTAGAAAAAAGTGTTTTGAAATGATTTATAACTTTAAAAATGTGATTTTTAAAATATTTTAACAGATATCTGATTTTTATAAAACAAATTAAAAGTATTTTAAAATGGTTTTAAATCAAATATCATGTTTTTCCCATTAAGTACTATTTTAGGAAACTGCTAGTTTTGGGACATTTTTATACGAATTCTACAATGGTTGATATAGATGCATTATACATGTTGTGTGTATACTAAATTGAATGCATGTATGCTTGTTTACTTATTTTGGTTGAAAATGCCAATTTATTGATGATCCAACATTAGGGAATATCCCGTGCGTTGTGGTTTCGTGCATATTGATTGGAAACCCAAACGGGCAGGATAAGTTGTAAAAGAGTATTGGGGTGCATGCCGACGGATATGAAGATGGAAGACGATGGACTTGGATGGGCTTCTGACTTTAGGATGGACGCCGAACGTTTTCATTTGGTCTGTATTTATCTATTTTTAGCTAAGTACATGACCAAAGTTGTAACGACCCTAAATTTTCGACCAAATTTAAAAATTTAGAATTCATCGTTTCAATAAATTTTTTTGAAATTATAACGATCTCAATTTACGCTCAAACTTTATTTGTGACATACGTCTAGTTAGATATGGACACAGAAAAAGTTTCGTTGAAAAATATTACAGTAAAATCCGTTCGCGTTTTACTGTATATCAGTCCATATAAAGCTGCGTAAAATTTATCTTCCAAATCCAAATATTTTTACACAGTCTGCTTGTAAAAATTATTCTAATCAAGATTTTATAATTCGTTTCGTCTAAAACTGTCATCGCCTGCTCCGTTTAAATTGTTTTGCAAATCGTACAATTTAAGCGGCGTAATGCAATTTTTATAAAATCATCGTATCGCCATAATCTGTGTACCGTTGGAACCGCGTCGTCGCACTGATCAAAACGGTATACTCATTTGTGTGAATCGGAGTCCGACGTAAAATTATTCGTGTTAATTCATCGGTTCCGGACGGACCAGTTAAATAATACTCAGCCCAAATTTCCTTCAGCCGTTTACAAGCAATACAAAATTTATCTCAGCTGAAATTAAATGAGTTAGTTGGGAGATAGTAGCTAGGAGTTGCTTGGGAATACGGAAGGGTTGGCTGAAGAGTTGTGAAGACTTTTGAAATTTGTTGTGAAACGGAGCGTACGAAACGTTGGGAATTAAAGGAAAATTTATTACGTATTGAAGTTTAAAGTGAATGAAAACACTTCATTATCTATTCCATCCCACTGTCAAGTCCATTCTCGTTTTCACTATTCTCTTCACAAAATTCAAAGGCAACAGGTAACATTTCCTCCTCTCCCTTATTCTCTTTTCTTTCTCTTCTGAAAAAAATAAATGGCTACAACCCAAGCAACACTCAACTGCCCAACCCACCATGTCCACGCAGCCAACCCCAAACCTCCCTTCGCACCACCCACTGCCTCGCCTAGCCCGCATCCCACCTCTATCCGAGCCACCTTACCTCCTTGCATGCGCGTGCTGTTCGGTAAAAGAGAGTGCGCATGTTTTGTGAGGGTTTTGCATACGTAGGTGTGTAGGAAGGAAATGTGTTTCGGGAGAGGAATCACTGTAAGGTGTAGTATAGGCTAAAAAAAAAAGAAAGAGAAAAGAAATGGGAGGGGTGTACGAACGTGAAAGGCTGGCTCAGTGTGGGAAAGAATAAAATGAGTTTCGCAGTCTAATTTTGAAGTGAAATTTTTATGAAGTCTCGGCTGTGAAAAAAAAATGAAACAAAACTGAGATTAACATTAGATATCGCAGTAGAGTATTTCGCCAATATCTATTTTGGCTGACAAACTAGTAACCAAAATTTTTTCTCTGCTTATTGTATGCAGAGGCAATCGTCTGAGCTTCTTTTGCGGCAGCATCAATCTCTCTGCTTTTGTTTTCCTCTGTCGTTGGTAAGCGCATTTATATAATTTATAAATTATATACAATGTTCATTGTATTAATATCGTTTCCTTTTGTCGATATTACAGTGTTCGTTGTTCGTGCTGTACCGACTCTATTCGTGCTTCTTCTTGCTTTGGGTCAATTTCTTTATCCACGAAAGGTGAAATAAATTTTCACGACATATATTCTTATGTTAGTTTATATTGATAATTTGTTTGATATGTGATGATGAATTGGATGTGAATTGTTGTTAAGTGATAAATTTGTAAGTAATTTGACATTGGTTAGTTAACAAATTAAACGGATTATATTTGTCGAATTAGATTTGTAAACCTGACACCTTTCATATCTTAAATTAAGTTAGTCAACTTGATCACTTAATTTATAATAGTCGTTGAATTTGATAAGTAACCCTTAAATCTGTGAACGTAGTTTTTGTAGTCTTTAAAATGAAATTGTAATTGAACGACAAGTGAAATCGTAATGTTATAATCTTTAATCTACTTGAAATGATAGAGTAGATTCTAGAAATAGTTATATTAATTCGCGTAAATAACAAACGCGAATTAATACGATTATTTCGGGATTATTTGAAATTTGTTGAATTGTTGTGAATGGATGCTATTGCTTGTTTATTTACTTTGACACCATCCCAGCTATCACACTGCAAGTTCCCTTTGTATGTTTTGATTTTGAATTTAAATTGAATCGGGTTGAAATGATAAATACCCAAACAATCTGACTTAGGATAGAAAATTAAAATAAAACCCGATTGGTCAAATGTTTTGATTTAAATAAAATAAAGATTTATTTGACGAATAACAAAGTTTTGGATAATTTGGAATTTAAATTGGAATAAATGTAAATGTGAATATTTGAATTTGGAACGAATATTAAAGTAGTAATTGACAAAAGAATATTGTTTAAAATTTAATTATTTAATAATTAAATTTAGAATTATTTGAAAATAAAATTTGAAATTATTAATAATTAAGTTTTGAAATTATTAATAATTAACTTTTGAAATTATTGATAGTTAAGTTGTGAAATTATTAATAACGTAGTTTGAAATAATTAATAATTGAATTTTTGAATTTATTAACAATTAAGTTGAAATTACAAATGAATGAGTTTGAAATGATTAATAATTAAGATTTAAAATTATTGAAAATTTGATGAGATCGAATTTTAATTAAATTGAATTGGATATCTTTATTAAGAGAAATTGAATTTTTGAACAAGTGAAAATAAGTTTTAACTAAGTTTGAAATTTGAAAGGAATATCTTTGATAAGAAATTGAATGCGCTTTATCGAAACAAATGAAAGACTTGTAATTTAAAGATTGGATTTGACAAGTGTAATTGTAAATAAGTTGTAAACTTTGATAATGAAATCGAATTTAAGACGTAATGTAATGAATTGGGAATTTAATTGAAATTGTTTAATGATAAATAAATTTAATGAATATCGAATGGAAGCGATAATTGATTTAAATCGTTTTGAACGTAAATTTGGTTAAACGATTTTGAAATGAAATTATATACAAAATGCAATGAATATTTGAATTGTTTAATTGAAACTTTGAAATTGAAATTATGGAAATGTTGAAATTAAAATTGAAAGGTTTGAAACGTAATTTTGGAAATTGATTTCGAAAGACTAACGAAGTGTCGATTTACGAGTTTTGAATTCAAATTGAAATTGAAATGGTTTTGAAATATATTAACGACCAATCGGTGTTATAATCACGAAAGGTTATTAAAGGAACCAGAGTCGGTTTGGGGCATACTCACTGTCTAAACCGGAAACCACTTTAATAACTATACGCGAAGTGATGATCCAGAATGAAGTGGTTGGATTGGCGAACGTTGATGATTGAAGAAAGTGAACGATAATGGATAGCCTTGACACTTGTGTCAAATTTGAAATGACTAAAACAGGAGCTGTGCCGGACCAATGGAGGATTAGCTACCTCAAGTGGACACACTTCTTCGTAAACTATTCTTTTACTTTGTGATTGATTGTTGCGCACCCTTGATTTTGGGAGTGTTGTTTCACGGTGTTGCGGGCGCTGCGGCGTTGCGTTCTCACCAGTCCGGATCAGGCGAACGGTAGTGTCACTACCTTGGGTATTGCCTCATGTGCCTTGTCATACTTGTATTCCATTTATGCGCGACCACTACGATTTTGATTTGTACCTTTAGTATATGGATTGCCCTCTGGTGACTTCCGGTTTTGGGGAAACTACGGTCTTGTATATGCTTTTGGGAATAAAAATGTGTTAAGGGTGGAATGGGCCATGACTTAACACTATTTTGATATCTTTATTATTACTGATAGACATTATATACTTATCGTACTCTACTATATATAGATAGTTTATCGGATCCTGAAAGATGCTTATTCCAATCATCTTTGAGTTATTGTTATTTCGAAATTTCTAACCATATTATCTGTATAAGAATATATGTCCTGATTCGAGTGTTTGTTTGTGCATATGCTCGGATCAGACTGAGGATTGCTGCTGCTGCTTATTTGGAGCTGAAGACTTGAAGACTATCTTATCTTTATCAGTATTGTTCTTTCCATTTGGACATCTATGTTGTTGTATTTCTTTATTTGAGACATTGTTGTATTTGCTTAGTAGCTTCATGAACTACTATTATGACATTGTTGTAATTCCGCTACACTATTCTGTTATGTTATTTTTTCTGTGATTCTGTGATGATTCTCATTTATATACTTATACTCCAATTATGATTCGTGTTTTGTACTATTTAAGTTGACATGTGTGGATTATTGTCAATTTAAATGGTCCAAATATACGGGCTGTTACAGTTGGTATCAGAGCTTTGGTTCCCGATAACCTTAGCCTGTGGAGTTTAAAGCTCATTAGAGATAGGATAAACATACCCTAGAATGAGGAGGATCATTTCAGAATCCACATCCTTTGATTCGTCTTTTTATTGAAATCTTTGAATAGAATTTCCTTAAGTTCTATAAATTTCTATCTTTGATTCTAAATCACTTTTGGTATTCCAGGATGGCTACCAGAAGAAATGTTAGAGGCAGGGGTGGAAATGCTCCTGGTCCACATGCTCCAGCTCCCGCAGTCCGATTCTCCACTCTTAGCAAGGAATATACTCAGCTTGGGGGAGTCAAATTTACTGGCTCCGAGAGTATTTTCGAAGCACAACAATGGCTAAAGAGTTTGGAGAGGATCTTTTCTGGCTTAGAGATCGCAGATGCTCAGAAGAGCAAGTTGGCCGCTTGGCAGCTTCAGGATGCTGCACAAGATTGGTGGGAATCAGTCACTTCTCGTACTGATGAGGAAACCATCACTTGGGCCCAGTTTAGGTAGTAATCTATCTAAATTCCTACTAAATAAATTCCTCTCTTATCTCGTCAAAATTTTGATTCGTTTCATACCTTTTGTAATAGGGATTCTTTCATGGCTCAGTGGATGCCAGCTGCTGGGAAGGCCCAACTCTATCGGTCTTTCATGGATCTCAAGCAGGGCAGCATGACCTTTACTGAGTACGAAAGGAGGTTTAACGAACTCTCCAAGTTCGGACCGGGCTTGATTGACACCCCTCTACTGAAGAACGAGAAGTTCATACATGGCGCACGCCCAGAGTATTACGAGCTCCTCACCGCTCATGTCCATGGAACTTTCACTGAGTTGATGGATTTTGCTCTTCGATACGAGGGAAAGCCCAAGGGAACATCTGTCCCCAAAGCCCCAGTTACTCAAACACCAGCTAATCAGTCGGGAAAGAGGAAGCAAAATTTTGAGCAACAGAAGAAGAATTGGCAGCAGAAATCTGGGATTGGCTATTCTCAGAAGAAGCCTATCGACTTATCCTCCATCACTTGTTTCAAATGCGACCAGAGGGGTCACTACGCCAACAGCTGTCCAACATCTGCCGGTGCCGCTGTTCCGCCTCCTTAGAATACTAGGAACGATCTCTGTCACATATGTCTGCAGCCAGGCCATTTCAAGAGGGATTGTCCCATGTACAAAAAGGGAAAGACGGCCGGGTTTTTTGCTATGACTTCTTCAGCCCATGATCCACCAACACCACCTGCTCCTACTGATGACCAAGGTACATTACAGGGTATTTTTATGTTGCATACTTTACCAGTTAAAGTCCTATTCGATACCGGAGCAACACATAGTTTCATATCTATTGATTTGTGCAATAAACTTGGTTTGGAACCCATCCTTTCATCCACATTCCTATGTGTATCAAACCCTATTGGAGGGCCCGCTAATCTAAAAAGGGTTTGTAAATATGTCACTCTTATGCATGGCATTCACCACTTTACTTGGGATTTCTATGTCCTCGGATTCGAAGCATTCGATATATTATTAGGCATTGATTGGCTACGGAAGTTCGAAGCCAATATCTCATGTAAAGCTCGAACAGTCTCTCTCATCGATAACCAGGGCATGCCTTTGGTTATAGAAGGCAAATCACCTCAAGAATATGCTGGGAGTTTTATATTTTCACTTGACTCCCATCCAAATGAACTAAGCTCTACTCCAGTGGTCCAATCCTTTTCTGATGTATTTGGAGAAGTAAATTCTCTACCACCACCGCGGGAAATCGAATTCCGCATTGACCTTATTCCCGGTGCCCGACCAGTAGTTCTCCCTCCTCGGAGAATGGCTCCTAAAGAAAAAGCTGAACTGAATGCTCAAATTGAAGACTTATTTTCTAAAGGCTTGATTCGGCAAAGTCATTCGGAATGGGGTGCTGCAGTAGTGTTTGTCACAAAATCTGATGGTTCTCTCAGAATGTGTGTGGACTATAGAGAGCTGAACAAACTCACACACAAGAACCGATATCCGATGCCCCGCATCAATGATCTATTCGACCAGCTCCATGGAGCTAAAGTATTCTCTCAACTCGACCTGGCTACTGGCTTTCACCAACTCAGAATTGCCGAGGAGAGTATTCCTAAGACAGCATTCTGCACTGAGACTAGTTTCTTTGAATGGCTGGTTATGCCGTTCGGTCTTACTAATGCTCCAGCTTATTTCGTCGATTTGATGAATAGAGTTTTCCGGGATGTTCTTAACAAGTTTGTTCTTGTTTTCATCGATGACATTCTCGTCTTCTCTAAGGATAAGGAAGAGCATAGGTCACATTTGGCTTTTGTTCTTAAAACTCTACGCAGTCATCAGCTTAAAGCCAAGTTTTCAAAATGCCATTTTTGGAAAGATGAAGTTCGATTCCTTGGCCATATTGTTTCAGAGAATGGGATTTCGGTCGATCTAGCTAAGATCGCCGTAATCAATGTAAGTTCTATTCTTACTCATCAATTCTATTAAAACAACTTATCAAATTTCTTAATTCGAATCTTTGGAATTTGCAGGATTGGGAGACTCCCAAAACTCCTACAGATATCCGCAGTTTCTTGGGTTTGGCCGGCTATTACCGCAGATTTATAGAAAACTTTGCCCGTATTGCCGCACCACTTACCGCACTGACCAGAAAGAATGTGAAATTTATTTGGAGCGAAAAGTGCGAAGCAGCTTTCAATGAGATGAAGCGAAAGTTGACCTCTGCCCCAGTTCTTACAGTTATTGATGGTAGCGAAGGATTGACCGTCTATACAGATGCTTGTCGAGATGGACTTGGAGCTGTTTTAATGCAGAAAGGAAAAGTTATTGCCTATGCTGGTCGTCAGTTAAAGACCCATGAAACAAACTACGCAACCCACGATTTAGAGCTTCTTGCGGTTGTATTTGCTCTTAAGTTATGGAGGCACTATCTATTGGGAACAAAATTCGAGTTATTCACTGACCATAAGTCATTGAGGTATATCTTCTCGCAAAAGGACTTGAATCAGAGACAAGTCCGATGGCTCGAATTTCTAGCTGCATATGATCTTGATATTAACTACACTCCGGGAAAGCAAATGCTGTAGCCGATGCTTTGAGCAGAAACCAAGCTATGATATGTTGTAATCTTGTTGAAGGAATGTTATTCCAGCTTTCCGTCTCCCCAGCTCTTATAGACCGTATTATAGCCAAACAATACGAGGACACTTTGCTTTATCGCATCAAAGAAATAGTTCTTGGCAGAGTTGAAAATGCTGATAATAAAGTGGGTGCACATGTTGATAGTAATGGAATCTTGAGGATTGATAATCGAATTTGTGTTCCTAATGTTGATGGTCTTAGACAGGAAGTGCTACGAGAAAATCATAAGTCTTCGCTTTCATTTCATCCCGGTGTCACTAAAATGTACCAGAATATGAAGAAACTATATTGGTGGAGTGGAATAAAGCGCGATATTTCTACCTATGTTAGCAGGTGCACCACTTGCCAACAAGTTAAAGCTGATCACAGAAAGACGGCAGGATTGCTCCAACCGCTAGAGATTCCAGGTTGGAAATGGGAGCAGATTTCTATGGACTTTATTGATGGGCTGCCAAGGACTAGAAAGGGTAACGAAAGCATATGGGTGATTGTCGACAGACTGACGAAGTCCGCTCACTTTAATCCAGTCAAGACCACTCGTACAGCTTCTAGTTTGGCCGAGATATACATGGGGGAAGTTGTTAAACTTCATGGTGTACCATCTAGTATTGTATGCGATCGAGATCCTATTTTCACCAGTAAATTCTGGAAGGCATTTCAGGATACCTTGGGCACCAAACTGAATCTGAGCACAGCATACCATCCTCAGACAGATGGCCAAACTGAGAGGGTGAATCAGATTTTGGAAGATCTTCTCCGGGCTTGTATTATTGACTTTGGTGGATCTTGGGAAGACCATCTTCACTTGGTTGAATTCACTTATAATAATAGTTACCAGGTAAAGAATTTGAATTTCAAATTTGAATAAGTATATTTGAATTTGAATTAATTATCCTTTATCAACCAGGCAAGCATTGGTATGGCACCGTTCGAAGCCTTATATGGACGGCCGTGCAAATCACCATCTTGTTGGATCGAGTCTGGAGATCGATTAGTGCTTGGACCAGAAATGATTATGGAATCTTTCGAAAAAGTCGAAGAAATCAGGGAAAAGATAAAGACGGCACAGGATAGACAGAAGAGCTACGCTGACAAAAGGAGAAGAGATCTCGAATTCAGTGTAGGAGACAAAGTATTTTTGAAAGTGTCGCCTCTGAAGAATATTGTTCGATTTGGAAGAAAAGGGAAGCTAGCTCCCAGATTTGTTGGTCCGTTTGAGGTTACGGAAAGAGTTGGAACATTGGCATATAGAGTGGCATTACCAGAGAAGTTCGCCGGTGTGCACAACGTGTTCCACGTCTCACATCTTCGCAAGGTTGTACACGATCCATCTATGACCATCCCTACTGCCCAGTTGGAAGAGATAGTTATTGAGCCTGACTTGACTATTGAGCGGAAACCACTTCGGATAGTCGATCGTGAGACAAAGCAACTCAGAAGGAAGTCGGTAAATCTCGTCAAAGTACAGTGGAGCGCAGATGAGCGAGATTGCACATGGGAAACTGAGGATAGAATTCGGGATTCAAACCCCGAACTATTAATTTCATGTATTATTCAAATTTTTCGAAATCTATCTTGACTTTCCTACTTATTTCATTTCTACTTCACTCTTCTCGTTCCTTTTCGAGGACGAAAAGTTTTGAGTGGGGGAGATTGTAACGACCCTAAATTTTCGACCAAATTTAAAAATTTAGAATTCATCGTTTCAATAAAAAATTTTGAAATTATAACGATCTCAATTTACGCTCAAACTTTATTTGTGACATACGTCTAGTTAGATATGGACACAGAAAAAGTTTCGTTGAAAAATATTACAGTAAAATCCGTTCGCGTTTTACTGTATATCAGTCCATATAAAGCTGCGTAAAATTTATCTTCCAAATCCAAATATTTTTACACAGTCTGCTTGTAAAAATTATTCTAATCAAGATTTTATAATTCGTTTCGTCTAAAACTGTCATCGCCTGCTCCGTTTAAATTGTTTTGCAAATCGTACAATTTAAGCGGTGTAATGCAATTTTTATAAAATCATCGTATCGCCATAATCTGTGTACCGTTGGAACCGCGTCGTCGCACTGATCAAAACGGTATACTCATTTGTGTGAATCGGAGTCCGACGTAAAATTATTCGTGTTAATTCATCGGTTCCGGACGGACCAGTTAAATAATACTCAGCCCAAATTTCCTTCAGCCGTTTACAAGCAATACAAAATTTATCTCAGCTGAAATTAAATGAGTTAGTTGGGAGATAGTAGCTAGGAGTTGCTTGGGAATACGGAAGGGTTGGCTGAAGGGTTGTGAAGACTTTTGAAATTTTGTTGTGAAACGGAGCGTACGAAACGTTGGGAATTAAAGGAAAATTTATTACGTATTGAAGTTTAAAGTGAATGAAAACACTTCATTATCTATTCCATCCCACTATCAAGTCCATTCTCGTTTTCACTATTCTCTTCACAAAATTCAAAGGCAACAGGTAACATTTCCTCCTCACCCTTATTCTCTTTTCTTTCTCTTCTGAAAAAAATAAATGGCTACAACCCAAGCAACACTCAACTGCCCAACCCACCATGTCCACGCAGCCAACCCCAGACCTCCCTTCGCACCACCCACTACCTCGCCTAGCCCGCATCCCACCTCTATCCGAGCCACCTTACCTCCTTGCACGCGCGTGCTGTTCGGTAAAAGAGAGTGCGCATGTTTTGTGAGGGTTTTGCATACGTAGGTGTGTAGGAAGGAAATGTGTTTGGGGAGAGGAATCACTGTAAGGTGTAGTATAGGCTAAAAAAAAAAGAAAGAGAAAAGAAATGGGAGGGGTGTACGAACGTGAAAGGCTGGCTCAGTGTGGGAAAGAATAAAATGAGTTTCGCAGTCTAATTTTGAAGTGAAATTTTTATGAAGTCTCGGCTGTGAAAAAAAAAATGAAACAAAACTGAGATTAACATTAGATATCGCAGTAGAGTATTTCGCCAATATCTATTTTGGCTGACAAACTAGTAACCAAAATTTTTTCTCTGCTTATTGTATGCAGAGGCAACCGTCTGAGCTTCTTTTGCGGCAGCATCAATCTCTCTGCTTTTGTTTTCCTCTGTCGTTGGTAAGCGCATTTATATAATTTATAAATTATATACAATGTTCATTGTATTAATATCGTTTCCTTTTGTCGATATTACAGTGTTCGTTGTTCGTGCTGTACCGACTCTATTCGTGCTTCTTCTTGCTTTGGGTCAATTTCTTTATCCACGAAAGGTGAAATAAATTTTCACGACATATATTCTTATGTTAGTTTATATTGATAATTTGTTTGATATGTGATGATGAATTGGATGTGAATTGTTGTTAAGTGATAAATTTGTAAGTAATTTGACATTGGTTAGTTAACAAATTAAACGGATTATATTTGTCGAATTAGATTTGTAAACCTGACACCTTTCATATCTTAAATTAAGTTAGTTAACTTGATCACTTAATTTATAATAGTCGTCGAATTTGATAAGTAACCCTTAAATCTGTGAACGTAGTTTTTGTAGTCTTTAAAATGAAATTGTAATTGAATGACAAGTGAAATCGTAATGTTATAATCTTTAATCTACTTGAAATGATAAAGTAGATTCTAGAAATAGTTATATTAATTCGCGTAAATAACAAACGCGAATTAATACGATTATTTCGGGATTATTTGAAATTTTTTGAATTGTTTAGAATGGATGCTATTGCTTGTTTATTTACTTTGACACCATCCCAGCTATCACACTGCAAGTTCCCTTTGTATGTTTTGATTTTGAATTTAAATGGAATCGGGTTGAAATGATAAATACCCAAACAATCTGACTTAGGATAGAAAATTAAAATAAAACCCGATTGGTCAAATGTTTTGATTTAAATAAAATAAAGATTTATTTGACGAATAACAAAGTTTTGGATAATTTGGAATTTAAATTGGAATAAATGTAAATGTGAATATTTGAATTTGGAACGAATATTAAAGTAGTAATTGACAAAAGAATATTGTTTAAAATTTAATTATTTAATAATTAAATTTAGAATTAGTTGAAAATAAAATTTGAAATTATTAATAATTAAGTTTTGAAATTATTAATAATTAACTTTTGAAATTATTGATAGTTAAGTTGTGAAATTATTAATAACGTAGTTTGAAATAATTAATAATTGAATTTTTGAATTTATTAACAATTAAGTTGAAATTACAAATGAATGAGTTTGAAATGATTAATAATTAAGATTTAAAATTATTGAAAATTTGATGAGATCGAATTTTAATTAAATTGAATTGGATATCTTTATTAAGAGAAATTGAATTTTTGAACAAGTGAAAATAAGTTTTAACTAAGTTTGAAATTTGAAAGGAATATCTTTGATAAGAAATTGAATGCGCTTTATCGAAACAAATGAAAGACTTGTAATTTAAAGAATTGGATTTGACAAGTGTAATTGTAAATAAGTTGTAAACTTTGATAATGAAATCGAATTTAAGACGTAACGTAATGAATTGGGAATTTAATTGAAATTGTTTAATGATAAATAAATTTAATGAATATCGAATGGAAGCGATAATTGATTTAAATCGTTTTGAACGTAAATTTGGTTAAACGATTTTGAAATGAAATTATATACAAAATGCAATGAATATTTGAATTGTTTAATTGAAACTTTGAAATTGAAATTATGGAAATGTTGAAATTAAAATTGAAAGGTTTGAAACGTAATTTTGGAAATTGATTTCGAAAGACTAACGAAGTGTCGATTTACGAGTTTTGAATTCAAATTGAAATTGAAATGGTTTTGAAATATATTAACGACCAATCGGTGTTATAATCACGAAAGGTTATTAAAGGAACCGGAGTCGGTTTGGGGCATACTCACTGTCTAAACCGGAAACCACTTTAATAACTATACGCGAAGTGATGATCCAGAATGAAGTGGTTGGATTGGCGAACGTTGATGATTGAAGAAAGTGAACGATAATGGATAGCCTTGACACTTGTGTCAAATTTGAAATGACTAAAACAGGAGCTGTGCTGGACCAATGGAGGATTAGCTACCTCAAGTGGACACACTTCTTCGTAAACTATTCTTTTACTTTGTGATTGATTGGTGCGCACCCTTGATTTTGGGAGTGTTGTTTCACGGTGTTGCGGGCGCTGCGGCGTTGCGTTCTCACCAGTCCGGATCAGGCGAACGGTAGTGTCACTACCTTGGGTATAGCCTCATGTGCCTTGTCATACTTGTATTCCATTTATGCGCGACCACTACGATTTTGATTTGTACCTTTAGTATATGGATTGCCCTCTGGTGACTTCCGGTTTTGGGGAAACTACGGTCTTGTATATGCTTTTGGGAATAAAAATGTGTTAAGGGTGGAATGGGCCATGACTTAACACTATTTTGATATCTTTATTATTACTGATAGACATTATATACTTATCGTACTCTACTATAGATAGATAGTTTATCGGATCCTGAAAGATGCTTATTCCAATCATCTTTGGGTTATTGTTATTTCGAAATTTCTAACCATATTATCTGTATAAGAATATATGTCCTGATTCGAGTGTTTGTTTGTGCATATGCTCGGATCAGACTGAGGATTGCTGCTGCTGCTTATTTGGAGCTGAAGACTTGAAGACTATCTTATCTTTATCAGTATTGTTCTTTCCATTTGGACATCTATGTTGTTGTATTTCTTTATTTGAGACATTGTTGTATTTTCTTAGTAGCTTCATGAACTACTATTATGACATTGTTGTAATTCCGCTGCACTATTCTGTTATGTTATTTTTTCTGTGATTCTGTGATGATTCTCATTTATATACTTATACTCCAATTATGATTCGTGTTTTGTACTATTTAAGTTGACATGTGTGGATTATTGTCAATTTAAATGGTCCAAATATACGGGTTGTTAAAAAAGTGGTCGGTATTGACCACTGTAAGGCGGTCAATGCTCATCACTATTGATGATAGCCGATTAGGACGATCTTTGGCATGGACGGTAAGGAGGCTTTGAGCAGCACGACATGGTGATTTGTTCATGTGACCGACTCTGGGTCTTGATGTTATTGTTCTATGATGAGCAATTTCTATGGTGAAGGATTGACGAGACGCTACGATGTGATGGCTTTGTGACTTTGATAATGACGACTTGATGGTGATTGGAGTTGTGTTCCGATGATGATGGCTTGATGGTAATGGAAGCTGCAACGACCCTAATTTTTAGTAACATTATTTAGTAACATTTAATTAGGTACATTAAATGAAATAATGAAAAATGGTTAAGGGATTGAGATTTGTGATTAGTAAGGGTAGTCGTGCCATGTTAACAAATGAACTAAGCAAATTGAAATGGAATAAAATGTTAGGAAATAGACAAGGGAAATATAGGAATAAGTTTGATTCATATACCCTAAACCTCTTAAGCCATACTCTATAAGTTCATTTCTATATTCAAAAAACTAAAACCAAAGTAAGAGGACTGCCACCATTAAAGGAAAAACAAGAGAAGATAAAGCTAGGATCAAGAGGAATGCTTAAGCAACAAAATCAAAGATCAAATCTCAACACCTTAATCTCAAATCTAAGGTGAATAATGACTACATCTCATGTTTTCTAATAGTTTTTGGTTTTAGGATGAAATCCTAATTATCTTGCAAAGTTATTTGCCATGTTTTAATCGTTAAAACGGATATATATGCTTATTGATGATTTTGATATTTCATATGGATTTTAAGATATGTTCTAATGTGAAAACCTATTAAATGACATCCAAATGCCTTGCAATTTTAGATTTAGATTAGAAATGATATTTTGGAGATGGGTTTCAATTTTCGTAATTTTCTGAATTAATGTGGATTTTATATTAATTTTCTAGTGAGCAAAATGGATATTTGGGTTTAAAATAATTTACGGCTAAATTGTATATGTTTTGGGTCTGAAATTTATATATTTTGAAAACCAGTTAAAAATGATTTATAGGAATTTTTGTAGAATTTTCCTAAGTGTTTTAATGAATATATAAAATTATTTAAGGTATGGGACTTAAATGTTTTATATATTTATAAAAGGAGAAGGGGTATTTTATAAATAAATTAAATTGTTTATTTCTGAAATATTGGCAGCACTTTTAGAAAAGAAAATTAGCAACCAATCCTATTTTTACAAACAAGGCAGGTTAGTTGAAAAGATTACTTTAAAAAGCTAAAAATTAGTTTAAACCTGCATTTTACATGTTTCGCGACTTTCGGCACCTTACTTTCGACCCAGTACTTCCGCCTCCATCTCTCTCGAAACCAATGCACCTGGTATCAATACTTGGTACGTAGCGAATTAGACTAAGGTGGAAGGTATGAAGTCGAAACAAGGGGTTTCGAAGGAGGTCGAAGCCTTGCTTTGATTTTAAACGTAAATGCGCCTGTTTTGCTTTCGAAAGGAATGCTTTTGACTAGATAGCTTTCGACTTGGTTAAAATGTTTTAAAGAAATGGTTGCGCCTTTTGTTTTATGTAAGTGCTTTCGCCTGGGTCGAAACCTCTTGATGCCGCCTTTTTCCTTTCGATGTAGTGCGTTCGAAAGGTCCCTTTGTTTTAAAATCCAAGCCGCTTCTCCATTGGTTTCGAAGGGGATGCTTTCGACACCATCGCTTCTTTTACTTAGGAAATAGCTTTCGAAAGTGTTGCTTTCGACGCTGATCTTTTACGACCCTTTTGAGATTTTTAAAGATAAACCCAAAGGTTTTGAATAATATAGTTTTAATGGTTTTGAAAGGTTTCCACATGTTTTACTTGAACCCAAATGCTTTCGAAAGGTATGATGTTTGCAAAGGATTTTAATTCTTTTGAAAAGTCTAAATGAAGGTTTCGAAGGGTTGGTTCCTCGATAGTTTCGAAATGTTTAAAAGGAAGGTTTCTAATGTTTTCGAAAGGCAATGTTAAGTGTTTAAAGATAGGATGTCTAAGGTTTTAAAGCTTTCGAAGGTGATGTTTTTCAATGAGTTCGGAAGGATGATTATGAATGGTTTCGAAAGATATGTTTTGGCCTTTCGTCCTAAGGTTTCACTTGTATCAAAATGGGTACTTTCAATGGGTTCGAAAGGAGTACTTTCAAAGGTTTAAATGTTTTCATCAACAAAGTTTTGTGTGAAGTATATGTAACATGGCAAGGTGATTTGAGTAAAGCAAAGAGTATATTTTCCTTGTTTAAAGAATGATTTAAAGATTTAAATCAATTTGAAAGAAATGGTTTTCAAGGAAAATTTATGGGTAGTTAACCCTAAGTAAAAGGACTCAGATATTAGAATACCAGATGAGACTGGTATACGGTCGCGCCCTATACATTAGCTATTAGTTCCCAGCTAATTCAGTCCAAAATTCCAATGTTTAGGGCTTTATCACATATAAGACTAAATTGATGTTACACAGAAAGGAATATATATATGTATAAAGATAGGTTTTTGGTGAGCCCGTAAAGCCATTAGGATCAGTTGACCTTGGAGAAGTAAGTTACGGATAGACCGCCCAGAAGAGGATTATCTAACAGAAGTTTGATTATTTGTTTGTTTTGTCTGGTAGGCCCGAGTTAATCAGTGGTTAGTAGTTAGCCAAATAAAACTATATTGTTTGGACAGATAGTCCATTTGTTACTTGATTTATATGCTTTCATGATATTAATATTATTGTTCTAACCAGTATTGGTTGCAGGATTAAGATTTGCAAAAGATATGTTTTAAAAGGATATTTTTGAGGGAAACCCGTTCCGCTAAGCGGCATGGTCTCACTTAATATCAAATAACCGAGATGTATAGTATTGTTCACACTAGGATTTATGTCTGACTCGAAGTTTATGTTTTCCCCTTAAACTCTTGGGTGCTCAAAATTGATTTGAGTAGGCTGAGGGTTGAGGATTTATAAGTTTTAGTAGGTTGACGAATAAAGCTTCCGAAGACGAGCAGGAGGCTGATGGCTAGCTATGTAGGAGTTGTTTTGTTTATCTTATTCCGCTGTGTTGTATTAAGTCCGCTATGACTATTCAGTACTCTGGTCAACCAAGGAGGCATTTTCATATGTCGCTCTTGGCGTAGTTTGTAATAATTATATTTGATCTGAACCTGGGAAACGATTGGGATTATGTAATGGAATATGAAACATGTTTTGTGAAATGTAATCAGAAAAGTTGTTTTTTGAAATCTGTGATTTTGTTTCATATTCATGTGCTTCTGATATTATGGATACCATTAACATTACCGTATTTGGTCATCGGAAGTTAATACTATGGATGACTGCTACATCTGTAGCGCTTTGCTTCGGGCCTTCAGATAAGGGACGTTACAACTTGGTATCCCAGCATAGGTTTATAAAAACTTTAAACTAAAATGATTTTTGAAAACATAATCCTAAGGAATTAAAGATAAGATTGGGATATGGAATAATGCTATAGTAACATACCTGTATTTTCCATATATAAGTATACATTATATCTCTATTCTCCTATATCTCTTTGGCTATTATTCTGTATCTCACGAGGCTTGAATACAGATATGGATGCTAGAAATGGAAGAGTTAACCTTGGAGGGGGAAGCACCACTACAAATGAAAATTCCAGACCAAATAGGAGGTGAAACCAAGGTCAAGCACAAGCTGGAAATGTGGGTGCTGGAGTTCTGCAAGTTGACATGGGAGCTATGTATCAGTTCTTTGTCAACATGATGCAGGCGGGTGTTCCTTCTAGAGTGGTTGGAGGAAATGCTGGAGTAGGGAATTAGGAAGTTCCGGTGGTGAATAACTACACTATTCTGAGTAGGGATTATGCTTGATTGGGATTAAAGCCATTTATTAGAACAGAAGAGGTCATTGAAGTTGAAAATTGGTTGCTGCATTATGAGAGGATCTTTGTAGATTTGAGGCTCAATGATGAGCAAAAGAGAAGGCTTGCTTCAAGACAGCTTCAAGGAGTAGCTTTATATTGGTGGAATAGTGTGACGATTGGAGCTAATGAGGAGACGATGACATGGGTTGAGTTTAAGAGGAGGTTTGAGGAGAGGTTTATGTTTGAGATTGCAAAGTCTGCTCTGCTCAGAAAGTTTGTTGAATTGGAGCCGGGGGATATGACTGTGCTGGAATATGCGAGGAGGTTTGAGGAGCTAGCAAGATATGGCTATGCTATGGTTGATACTAATATTAAGAGGAACGAGAAGTTCATTATGGGGCTAAAGCCTGAATTGGCAAAGGCTACATTACCGAGGGATCCATGTGAAGTTGTAGTGGAAATGGCTTTGAGGAATGAGAAGATGCTTGCTTTTCTAGAAAGAAACAAGGCAAAGGAAGTCCCGAGGGCAGAGTCAGAAAAGGAAGTCTTTCCATAAGAAAGGAGCTTAGAAGGGTGGAGCTGCTAAGAAGGGAAAGGCAGAAGTGGTCTGTTACAAGTGTGACAAAAAGGGACACTATGCCCATTGGTGCCGGTCAGGCAACGGAGAGAAGGCTGTGGAGAAGAAAGAGGTAAGGTGTTTCAACTGCGATTAAATTGGTCATTACAAGAAACAATGCAAGGAGCCTGCTAAGGATGGAAAATGAAAGGTGTTTGCATTAGACCCAGCTACCTCAAGGTCAGCAGCGGAGCATAAAGGAAAAGCTGTGTTGGGAGGTACGCTTTGGATTCATGGTATGTCAGTTAGTGTATTGTTTAATATCGGTGCATCACATTCTTTTATATCTCATTGTTTGGTAGATAAGCTTAACCTAGAATCCTCATATTTAGTTACTTCCTTAAGGGTTGCAAATCCGATAGGAGGGTATGCGACACTTGGGATGAAGTGTGACCACCTAGAGTTTGATTTGTTAGGTCATACCTTTGTTTGAAGTTTACATGTGTTTAATTTTGTTGGGTTTGGAATTATTTTGGGTATGGATTGGTTAAGTAAATACGATGCGAAGATATTTTGCCATTATAGTAAAATATCACTTAGACACCCCTAATGTAGTGATCGGATTGAATATACTGTTGAAAACCCTAGTTGTGAGGTGAATCCTTTGTTTGGTGTTGTGGAGGTAGAAGATGAGTTGAATCGCGTTTTTGTTGTTAGAAAATTCGCAGATGTTTTTAAACCCATAGTAGGATTGCCACCGAAATGAGCCATTGAGTTTCAGATAGATTTGGTACTTGGAGCAGAACCAGTGAGTAGACCGCCAAGCAGGATGACGCCTACCGAGATGAGGAGTTGAAGGTGCAGTTGGTAGATTTGGAAGGAAAGAAATTTATTAGGACAAGTAGTTCACCTTGGGTAGTAGCCGTAGTGTTTCCTAAGAAGCCGGATGGATCGTTGAGGTTATGTATCGATTATCGTAAGTTGAATGAAAAGACGATAAAGAATCGATATCCGTTGCTTAGAATTGACGATTTGTTCGATCAGTTGAGTGGAGCCAATGTATTTTCTCAGTTGGATTTAGCAAAAGGTTTCCATCAGCTTAGAGTAGCAGAGGATAGTATTCCTTTGATGGCGTTTAGAACTAGAAAAGGATCGTATGAATGGCTAGTGATGCTGTTCGGACTAACTAATGCACCAGCATTCTTTGTAGATTTGATGAACCGAATTTATCGAGAGCACTTGCATAGGTTCGTATTGGTGTTCATAGATGATATTTTTATATACTCTAAGGATGAAAGGGAGCATGATATTCATCCTAGAGTGGTGCTTGAGATGCTGAGACAGCACTAGTTGAAGGCGAAGTTTTCAAAGTGTCATTTTTGGAAGAAGGAAGTGAAGTTTCTTGGTCTTGTGGTCTCAGAGAAAGGGTTGTATGTAGATCCGACTAAGATTGAAGTAGTAAATAATTGAAGACCTGAGACAGTGACTGAAATAAAGAGTTTTCTTTGATTGGCTGGATATTATAAGAGGTTCATTAAGGATTTTTCGTGGATAGCAGCACCGATGACCAAGCTAACGTGAAAGAACATGAAGTTTGTTTAGACCGATAAGCGTGAGGAAGCATTCCAGAGCTTGAAACACTTATTGACTCATGCACCTGTACTAGTTGTTCCAGAAGGGAATCATGAATTGGTAGTATATACAAATGCGTATGGAACTGGATTAGGAGCCGTGTTAATGCAAAGAGGTAAAGTGATTGCCTATGCTCTCGACAACTTAGACCGCTTGAGGTTAGATATCCAACGCATGATTTGAAATTAGTTGCGGTGATATTTGCATTGAAGGTGTGGAGACATTACCTTTTGGGAGAGAGGTTTGAGCTTTATACAGATCATAAATCGTTGAAGTATTTGTTCTCCAAGAAGGAACTGAACATGTGACAGCAGAGATGGTTGGAATTTATTGCTGCTTATGATTTTGGTATAGAGTATACACCTGGAAAAGGGAATAAGGTAGCAGATGCTCTTAGCAGGAAACATCAGAATGCAGTAGTGGCGATGATATCTGAGTGGAAAGATTTGGAGGCGTTGATGACATGCAGAGTGCAGTGGAGATCCGAGGCTAGGTCTAGGGTAGAATCTGTTGTGTTGTCATGTTTATAAGTTCGACCAATTATGATTGAATGGATTGCTTCTAAGCAAGGAGAGGATCCAGTATTAGCTGAGCAGATTAGAATTTTAAGAGATGGAACGGAGGGCGATGACTTGAAGGATTTTAGCCTTGACCAGAATGGGTGGTTGAGAAAAAAGGAAGGTTGTGTGTTCCGAATATGGGAAGCATTAGGAAAGAAGTTCTTGAGGAATGCCATCGTTTGAAGTTCAATATTCATCTAGGAGGAACTAAGATGTATCAGGACATGAAGAGAAGTTTCTTCTAGGAAGGTATAAAGTAGGATGTAGGCTTATGGGTGAATTACTATTTGAACCGTCAGTAGGTAAAAGCCGAACATCAGAAACCAAGTAGGTTGCTTCAGCCATTAGATATTCCAGTATGGACGTAGGATTCTATTTCTATGGATTTTATAGACGGGTTCCCAAGATCTAATAGAGGAAATGAAAGTATATGGGTCATAGTGGATAGGTTGGCCATGAGTGTCCATTTCATTCCAGTTAAGTCAACTAGGATGTCACCTATTTTAGCTAAGTTATTTATGAAAAATATAGTTAGACTTTATGGAATTCCTAGTAACACAGTAAGTGATAGAGATTATTTGTTCACTAGCAAGTTTTGGAAGAGTCTACAGGATAATTAAGGTACCAAGCTCAAGATGAGTATTGCTTACCATCCATGTAACATCCCCCTACTTTGAGGCCCAAAACTAACGGCTACGGATGCTGCAGTCATCCATAGTTATTAATCCTCGACGACCAACTACGGTGGTGTTAGATTCATTGATAGACAGAAACACACGAATATGGAAAAAATTTAAACTTAAAAAAAATCACATATCATTTCAAAATACTCCCAATTCATTACATAATCCCATACTCGCAAATCACGTTTAGAGAAAATATATTTATTACAACATACGCCAAGAGCGACATATGAAGATGCCCCCTTAGATGATCAGAGTATATACAGGCAATATAACAACTTTTCCATTATAAACAACACAACAGAATCAAAAAGAAAAGAGAACTCTAAATAGCTAGCATGCCTTTTAAACGTCTCCGGAAGCATATTCGTCTTATGAGGTACCTGAAAACCTCAACTCTCAAACTACTCAAAATCAATTGAGTATCCAAGAGTTTAAGGGGAAAACATAAACTTCAAGTCAGACATAAATCCTGGTATGAATAATAATCTAACATCTCAAATCATTTAGATATCTAGTGAGACCACGCTGCTTAGCGGAACGGGTTTTCCCCTCACTAGTATCTCAAAACCTTTATAAAATCATATACTGTGCTCCTGCATCCACAATGGTTAAAACAATTCAAAACAATATAATATGATGATATGCAAAACAAATGAATCAATTCTGGATTACCCATCCCCATTCATTTTAGACTATCCATCTCAATTATAGTTTCTAGGATTACTATTAACCTATTAGTTTTCATAGGCTGACTAATAACCAGTTAAACATTTAAGGAGTCCCTGTCCAATTACATAGTTTTCATGGGACCACTAAGAACCTATTGGTAACTCCAATATCTTACTCTTATCCTTGTTTTCATGGGTTGACTAGGAACCTATTGGTGCCTCCATTATCCTTTCATCTTACCCTAGTTTTTATGGGCTGACTAGGAACCTATTGACATCTGCCAATATCCTTTCTTCTTATCCTAGTTTTCTGGGCTGACTAGGAACCTATTGACATCTATCAATATCCCAATTCGGATATAGTTTTCATGGGCTAACTATAAACCTACTGGCCCTTACCAATATCCAATCATAGTTTTCATGGGCTTATTATAAACCTGTCTTTCAGACATCTTTCTTTATACATAGTTTTCATGGGCTAACTATGACCTATTGGCCCCTTCCAATATCTTTTCCTTTACATATTTTTCATGGGCATACTGAGAACCTATTGGCCCATGCCAATATCTTTCTTGTATATTTTAGCATCCTATATTCTGGTCTTCCTGACCTCCTGGATGCAATTCTACTGATTCAGGAGTTTTATCAATTTATATTCACTACTGGACTAACCTAGCTGGTTCTTCAACCCTTTATCCTCAAAATGCAGCCATGGGTCCATTTTAAAGTGAATATATTCATATTCGAAGAAGCAGCATAACAACATAGCAATACCACTCCTGTGGGTTTATATTAAAACATGGTTAATCCCTTTAACCTATCACTGTATCAAAGATAGCTTCTTCTTAAAAACCATTATAAAAACTCCTTTAATTTTGCCATAGGTTTTTCCTTTTAAAAATAGAGTTTGGGTTATAAAACCTTTTGATACCTTCGAAACCAAGCTTTTGACTTCATAAGATGACCTCCTTCGAAAGCACTTAAAAACATTAGGCTCCTGCCTTTTAATACTTTAAATTCTACCTTTCGAAACCTTTTGATTATATTAAAATATTAGCATTTAACTTTAGAAGTATAGCTTGGAAACTAGTTGAAAGTACCCCTTTCGACGCCAATGGAAGTAACCCTTCTGAAATCATTGAAAGTCCCTCTTTCGAAAGCATTGTGTTTATACTTAAAACATTATTTGGGTCAAAGTGAATATAGGCGAAAGCAACTCTTTCGAAACCATCCTTTATCATATAAAAATATTAGGGAAAACTTGATGGCGTCGGCACCATTGCTTTTGAAAGAATTTAACATCTGGGTAAAATAACGGAAGGTTAGCTTCGAAACCCCTTTTGAAACCATTGCATTCGAAACCCCTAACCCTTTCGAAAGCTATAGGAAGTGGCTCTAACTTATAAAACAAAGTACCTTTCAACTGCGTTGATATCTTCAACATCATCGAAAGGCTATAAAACGGCAGCAGGGTTTCGACTAGGTCGGAACCCCTTCTTTCAAAACATTCTTTCATAAGTAAAGGAACCCAGTCGAAAGAAATTATAAGTTAATGGAAACCCTTTCGAAAACCTTATAAAACCTCTTTCGAAACAATCTACTTCGACTCTGTCGAAGGCTAAAACAAGACAAAGGCAGGCACTTTTCATTTTAAATACAAACCAAGGTCTCGACTCCTTCGGAAGCTATGCTTTCAACAGTTAACCTTTCGCCTATCTCCAATCCACTGCGTACCATCATGGCGATACCTTGTGTATTCGTTTCAGCATAGTTGGTTTTGACAGGGATGAGGGCGGAAGCTTTTGTGTCGAAAGGTGTTTTCCAAAGCAGGCGGAACCAATTTTCTAAGTAAACCTGGTTTAGTTCTTTATAAAGTAAATTTTTCTCTAACTAACCTGCCACGTGTCAACACCAGGTGGGTTGCCTTAACATTTTCAAATTCTTTTTCAAAAATTACTGTCGCTAATTTAGATCTAACCATGGTTAAGTTAATCAATTAAACCCTTTCATTAAGTAAAACCAATTTTGCAAAGAAGTCCCTCTTCTAAAATAATTTATTTTGCATAGTAAATCACTTTGGAAAAATCTCCAAAAATTCACTTTAATCATGTTATCTAACATATCAAAATTCCAAATCCAAATTCTCAACATATTTACCAAATAAATTTATAAACCCGAATAACCATATTTTCCTTTGAAAATTCATAATAATCTTTCCATAGCTTGGAAAATTCTCAAAATTGAAACCCAACTCCAAGATCATGTTTCTCATAACACAAAATTTTCCCATGGCATTTAAACATCATTAAATCTCGGTTTTGACCTAAAACCGTGCTTTTCCCCATTTAAACAATCTTGTTTAAACCATATAAATTTTTAAACAATCATATCATCATCCAATATATCATAAAAGCGAATTTACCCTTAAATCTGAAAATATATAATTCAAAACAAAATTGAGATGGAATTATTATTCACCTTGATCTAGATAAGGAGATTGGATTGAGATTGATTTTCCCTAAGCTTGATTCTCTAGCTTTTAATTTGATTTCCTCTTCTTTATTTGGGTTTTCAAATGATGTGAATAAGGGATGAAATGGTAGGAACGAGATATATATAAGGGTAAGGGTCATTAGGAGGAAAATTCCTAACGTACCCTTATCTAGAGGCTGAAGTAACCCACTCGGCTTCTGATGTTCGGCTTTCACTTGTTGACAGTTCATACACTGCCTAACCCATAATCCAACATCTCTCTTCATGCCTTCCCAACTGAAGCTCCTCTTCATATCCTGATACATCTTGGTCCCTCCAGGATGAATCATAAACTTGGATCGATGGCATTCCTCAAGAACTTCTCTCCTCAACTTCTCTACATATGGAACACATAACCGTCCCTACTTTCACAACCATCCTCTCTGATTAAGACAATTTTTTTTTCAAATCGTCGATCTTAGTTCCATCCTCAAGCCTTCTGATCCTCTCGGCTAATATTGGATCCTTCCTCTATTTAGAAGCAATTATTTCGATCAACACTGGTCGATCTTCTAAATAAGACAACATGGCAGTATTCTGATTAGAACTAGCAGTTGATCTTAACTGCACACCATAACTGGCCAAAGCTTCTAGATCCTTCCATTCTACCAACATAGCCAACACCACATTCTGATGTCTTCTGCTAAGAGCATCTGCTACTTTATTACCATTCCCTGGGGTATACTCTATACCAAAATCATAAGCAACCAAAAATTCCAGCCACCTCTGCTGTCACTTATGATCAGTATACAACTCAAATCTCTCCCCAAGAGATAATGCCTCCAAATTTTCAACGCAAAAATCACCGCAGTCAACTCCAAGTCATGGGTAGGATATGTTCGAATGACCAATTTCCTATCGGATTAGGAAATAATCGATCAAATTTTAAATAAAAATTAAACACAAGTGCACTGCGTACAATTCTAGTACTTGGCGAGTATGGGTCGATCCGTAGGGAATTGTTTAGACTTTAAAATTCTATTCAATCAAATTAACCAAGAGTTTGTAATTGTTTGAAGCTAAAAATTTCTAGAAACTAACAAAAAATAAAAGTGGATATAAATATGAGAGTTTGAAGGCAATTTAGAGGAAAATCCCTTCTCATGATCACATAAATCAACACAACATGAAATTATGATCTCTTTTATGGTCATTAGCGAGTTTAATTGATGTGTTTATCATAAGTATGGAATATTGTGCTATTAATTAGCCCAATATAAACCATCAAACTATAACACACCCATTAAATCACTTCTTAACTTTCATGAAAATGACAATGAGCTTGAAAATAAAATCTATTCTAGGCATGATCTATTAACTACTGATTAGAAATATAGGCCATCAAATTTTTATTTTAAAATTCACTTCATTACCATAATCATATGTAGATGAAGATGTAATTTATGCTTTTGTTTGCTTAATCATAAGTTTAACCCATTCAAACATTTCCATTAAGCACAAAAGGAGATCAAAAATTATCAAAATGTTGAGTCTACATGATTAAGAGAGCTTCATTACCGTTAAATTGAAGCGGTTTAGCCTCTCATATTTGTTATCATTTCAACAAATGTAGCATTCAACATGAAATAAAAATAAGAAGAAAATGCAAGCTGAGTAAAATGAGAGCTAATTAAAATGAAATAAAAGCAATTCTACTTGCATAAATAAAAAGACTACACTACTAACATGAAAGGAAAAGGTATGTAAATAAAAAACAAGCAAGAATTAAAATTGCATTAAGAAGAAAATTACATAAGAAGAAGAAAATGGCTAAGTAGCCATGAAATAGAAAGAGAGCTTATATTTTATTTTTGAGCCTAAAACTAAACTAACTCACGAGGAGGGTCAAAGGCTAAGAGCTTGATTACATGAAACTATGGGGTATTTATATATATTTGGAAACCCTAATCATATTTTTGGAAACCACCCAAATTTCCCTTGAGGAAGTGTGGCCACCAAGTTATCATTAGAATGAATTAATCCTCCACTTAAATGTACATGTAGCTTTAATCTTCATTAGCATGTGCATTAGCTCCTAATTGTACATCAAGATAAGTGGATAGGTGGGGTCCTCCATGATACATGGTTTGAATTATTTCCATCTGCATTCCTTTGTTTCCTATTGTGTATGCATATTTTCCATAAAAACCACTTGTAATTTCCATCCAATTTTCTTACAAATAAAAATAAAATATGAAAATAAATATTCTCAAATTAATATATGCACAAAAATGACCATTTTGCCTCTAGATGAAGATGAATAAATGATGATTTGAAAATAATTTGAATTTTGGTTTAAACTTGTTAAAACACCCTATATGCTCCTTTATGTAATTAAATTCGATTAAATATAGAGGTAAAAATATGCACATTTACGTGCACATCAAATACCCCCACACTTATCTTTTTATTCGTCATCGAATAAACTAAAACTCAGATAAATCCGTTTTCGTAGGGTGCACGATTGCATTGAGCATATGCAACAAGCCGTTAAACCTTTAGGTGTCCCTAGTAGGACGAGTATTGTCTCGTGAGGGTTTTCAACGGATAGTACATACAAAATCCAAATGCAACATGAAAATATTTACAAAATGAGAAATTTCTAAATGCAAGATTTATTTACAAAGATATGGATGCAAGTTTTTAAAAATATTTACAAATGAAGAATTTACTTTTAAATCGACACGAATAAGTTAAATATAATTTCTGGTCATTATCGAGAAATTTAAGTCCTTTTACTTTTCAAAATTTCCAATAAAAATTAAGTTATCATAACAAATAGACTCTTGTTTGGCTAGTTGTTTCGGTTGATAACATAGTGCAACTATAAAATGGATCCGTAGTTGATTTTCAAAGTTTATCAAAGTGGTATTTTCATTTCTTTTGAATAACAAGTCAAATCAAATAAGTAAAAATAGTGCTTGGATTTCAATTGCTTACTCTCTCTTATTTGAAAATTTTATTGATATTAACAATATTTACATATGCCTAACTCAGATAAAATGAGGCCAGATATACCACTCATGCACTGCCTTTCGGGCTTAGGTGAGGGGAATACAGAGCGTGGCGAGTGAACACACAAGTGTGTACACCAATCGACTGCAGACATTATTAATAAAAGAATTTTATATACATACGCCTAACTCAGATAAACTGAGGCCAGATATACTGATCGTGCACTGCCTTTCGGGCTTATGTAAGAAGGGTACAGAGCATGGCGAGTGTACACACTTGCATGTGAACACATGACTCTAGGTGTTAATAAAAATATATATACATTTATACAAATATTTTTTTTCTTTTGTTTGTTTATTTGTTTTTTGTTATACATACATACATACATCCATACATACATACATACATACATACATACATACATACATACATACATATACATATATATATATATTTTTTTTTGAAGAGAGAGTTTTGCAAAATCATCTTAGCACCATTTAATCTTAGAAGATAAAAAATGTTATATCCTTTTCTTTTTTATCCACCACTTTTTTTAAACAAAGATTTTTAATTAGGATATACTTCATAATTATCACCATGAACCTTTCTATATACTAGTTAAACCATAGTTATTTGTAATCAAACTTTATTTTTGTTTTTGTTGAGACAAATAAATTTTCAAAAATTTTAATTTAATAACCAAAACCATATATTTATCCTATAGTGTTTCTTCAAAAACAAATTGAAATGCTAAAAAGAAAATTTGTTTTTGAAATTTTTTGGGTATTTTTTTTTAATTTTTTTTGAGTTTTGGAAAGAAATGCAAAAAATAAACCATGAAAAAGAAAAATAGAAAATGAGACTCCCCCCACACTTGATTTTGATTGTGTCCCCACAATCAACCTAAGTGAAAGGAGAAAACATAAAAATAAAAATATGTTCTATATTTACATGAAAATGAAATGGTTATTATTTACACGACATCATAAAGTATATAGCTAAAGAGTAAATGAAGCGGTCTTCCAAAGACCAATTCATCTGTCTCGTCAAGTATGCGAGACACAGCTTAAGCACAAAAAACCAAACCATAAAAGATTTCAAAGTTGAATGTTGATTTGGAAAAACGAATGTCGTTTTATTAAAAATTGTGTGAGTTGTTTTATTTTCGATGATTTTTGGGGTCGATAGAACAATTGGTTGAAGTTCAAGTATGTTTTCACCAAATTGAAATTCAAACTTATCATTGAAAACTTCTTCAGAATTATTGATTTCAAAATCAAAATGGTGGTTTAAATCTTCCTCTTCAGAATTCAGCAACTCATTTTCGAAAAGTCCAAAGAAATGTGTTCGCTAAATTCGTCTTTCTTTGTTGGATTATCAATAACTTCATTGCATATATGAAGTTCAAAATCCAAAGTTGTATTCAATTTTTCAAAATTGGGAAAAGGAAGATCAAATTTTAAATCGAGTTTCACACCCTCAAAAGAATTGAAATCCAACTCAATTACCGCATATTCAACAACTTCATTAGGATTGTCATTTTCAATTTCAAAAGTAGTTATTTGAAAATCATCAATTTTGGTAAAGGTGGATTATTATTTGACTCGTCACACGTTGGGATTTGATTTTTGTTTCTCAAGTTGTTTCATGTATGTTTCAAATAATAAATCCATGTGTTCTTTGTATATTTTGTCCATTTGCTCAACAAAATCAAATTTATAACTATTAATTTGAAAATTTTCGATTTGAAATTGCTGAGAACAAAAATTTTCACCATAATTGAAACATCTCCCACTGCCAAAATCATTTAAACAATTGTTTCCGTTTTCGTTTTGATTTTGAAATTCGTTTGAAGTTCGAAATTGAATTGACATGGGTTATACTCGAAATCATTTAAATTTTGAAGTGAATTCAAATTTTGATCATTTTGAAAACTCGAGTTATCGCACAAATATGAACTACACAACTCATATATCCTTTGATCATTTTGTGTAGAGAGTGTAAGTAAAGACAAAATGGTTTCAATACTCTTTTCAAGAGTTGAGGGTTGCTCACTATTTTTGAAATTTTGTTGCTCAAAATTCGAATTGTTTGTATAATAGTTGTCATTAAAATATCTATAAGCATTTGATGTGAAATTTTATGGATTATATTGATTTTCACAACTATTGTAAAATTCTTTAGAATAGGGAAATTCCGACATTTTCAAAAATGTTTTTTTTTGGATTTTTTTATAAAGGAAAACTATTTACCAAAAAGGAATTTAATTTTCAAAAGGGAAATTTGATTTTTTGTTTTGTTTTTGGATTTTCAATTTTTTTGGTTTCTGAAAAGGTTCTATATTTTTTTTTTGAATTTTTGCTTTTCTAAAAAAAACCTAACTCAAATTTTTGGGTTTTCGATTTTGATTGAAAAATTTCAAAAGAAAGGAATTAAAAACCTAAGTTAAGGAATATCTACAATTTTTTTTTAGTTTTTGATTTTGGAATTTTTTTTAAATATGCATGAACTAGTAACTAAATGAATGCAAGTGCTTAATTACAAATTTTCTATCCTAAGTAGCTCCTAACCCAAAATTGTATAATCACACTTTGTCTTAAATCTACAAAATATTTCTTAGCCAGGTAACAGACAGGATTTATCAGTACACCACGAATCATCGTAGCAATGCAACCGAAGGTTTAAGTACCTTCAGAGAAACAATTAGTATAATATTTACGAATCACCATAATATTTATAAATGGTTACTGCTTTGCCGTAGCCTAGACACCCAGAAATGAAATTGTTCAAGGATGAAAACTGTCAAAATACAATTAAGGCCTAGGTGAGCTCGCGACTTTCATAAGTCAATTGTCTAACCATTATTATTAGTCAAATTCTATGATGAAATGCAATTTGTGGGCCAAGAAAGGGGTGATGAAATCCCCCACCTTATGTGGATTTGGGTATTGCCCTTAGAAAATAAAACAAGATGAAATGAATGCAAAACAAGAATTAAACGTGTATTAACAATGCAACTACAATGAACTTGTTTTTGTTTTGATTTTTTTTCCTAAATTTTTTATATATATAAATGCAAATGCAAGCAACCAACAATGCAAGGTAGATAAAAAATAGAGATGAGAGCATGATACCAGAGCATGCAGAATTATTAGCAATTTATTTTTAAGCCGCAATTTTTTATAAGCAAGCAAACGATTTATTTTTAGCAAGCAAAGTGGAGCAAGCAACTCTTCCTATCTGCTTTGGCAACCTGAAACTAAAAACAAGATATATACAGTTTTTTTATATCTTTTTTTTATATATCAAGGAAGAAACTAAAACAAATGAAAACAAAAGAGAAATGGAACTAAAACAAAGCAAATGAGACTAAAAAATGAAACAAACAAAAAATAAATAAAAATAAGCAAATGAGATATATATACTTGTTTGTTTGTTTGTTTTTGTTTTTTTAAGAAGAGAATGAAGAAAAAAAGAAAAACTTAACACTTAAAACTAAATACAAAAAAAATGAAAACAATTTTCTCAAACTTCAACCTGACCTGCTAACAAAATCGCTACCCATTATCTTCCCATTTCTTTCCTTTCTCTGTTCAACAAAAATCGACTATCCCTTTAAAATAAAAAAAATTATCAGAAGCAATTGTCAAATTTGCGCTCTGGAAATCACGAATGGAGGTGAAATTTCTGCTCGTGTCGCAGTTGATTTGGTGGTCTCGATTTGGCGAGAGGGGGATTTCGAAGTGGTGTTGCTTCGGTGGTGAATGATTGAAGTTGTTGGGTAGGTGGCTCTGGTGAAGTGCTGTCAGAATTCGCCGTTCGAGTATTGAAGTAATGGAGGAGGTAGGCGGCGATGGGAAGCTGCGGGTTGGATTGCGATGGTGGGGTACAGGCGATTCCAGTTTGGTCGCAGGTCATAGGAGGTGGCGTTGATGAGTTTGGAGTGGAGCAAAGGTGGTTGTTCAGGTTGTCAGTGAGGTTGGCAGTGAAAGTATGGTGGATAGCAAGGACGGTGATGGTTTGATGAACAGTTGTAGAAGTCAGTGGTATATATGGTAGTGTGTTAGCAAGCGGGGGGCGTTTTGGTTGCTGTTTGGGGTGGTGGTGCAATTTGGAGTAGAGTTGATGTTGCTATCGTGATTTGGAGATAGTGATGGATGAAGTAGCAGGGAGGCAGAGAGGAAGTTTGCTGTTTGGTTAGTTTGAGGCACAATTGATGATGATGTTGACGTCGTTGATGTACTATGATTGAGTGGTTGACTTGGTTCGAGGAGGAAGTGATGCTTGCGGATTGTTGCATGTAGATGAAGGTGGTAGAGGCAGAGGGGATGGTGAGAGTGGGAGATTGGTTTGCAGCAGAAGGGGTGGTTTGTGATCAGGCAGTGAGGAAGGGGTAGTAAGCTGTAGAAGGAGGTTTGACGGTTCCTTTTTTTGTACTGCTTGTATGTATGTAGTTTTTTGTAGGCAATGATGAGGTTGAAGCAGGGGTGATTAAAGGCAGTGAAGATTGTTTGGATGAAGGTATTGTATGTATTCAATTGTGAATAGGTGAAGGTTAACTGGTGTATGTTGAATCTTGGAGACAGTTAGATGATGTATGTGGGAATGACGACTGAGTGTTCTATGGAGAAATGAACATAACAGATGTGCAGTGTAGAGGTTGAGTACGGCAGAACTAGTTGGATGAGTGTTTTGATGTAGATGTTGTATGGGAGGGGAATGATTGTTTAGTTGTTTTTATGGGTCAGGGAATGGCAAAAGGGAGGGGTGAGTTGTTATGCAAATGGTAGTCAAGTGAAGTTGAATGTTTGTAGTAATGGAGATAGAGATGCAATAATCTAAAAGATGATAGGATGGATGGAGGATGAATGCAGTAATGGTGACTGTGAAGAGGAGTTTTGCTGTGGACATGAGATGTTAATGGTCAGTAGTGTGTATGGTGGAGATGTTGATTTGTATGCTGGAAGATGGACTGTTTGGTAGTAAGGGAAGTGTGCATAGAAGTGATTGTGCACTTGATGGTTTGTATGGGTTGGTTGTCCATGTAACAGAAATGGGTCTAATGATGACAAAGGGGATGTGCAGTGTATGGTGTGATGTATAAGTTGATTATGGTGAACTATGGGGTGGAAGGCAATTTTGAAGAAAGCGGTGAGTTTAGGCAGAGGAGAAATTGCATAGATTGACAGTTGCAGACAATAAATTGTGAATGTAATTTTTTTTTGTAAATGTAAACAAAAGAAGAAAAGAAAACTGTAAATGCAAATGTAAGATTTTTTTTTTTAAAATAGTGTATGTATTTTGTTAAAATAGAAATGCAAATGGAAAAACTATAAGAACACAATCAAAATGCAAGTAAAAATAGAACAACAAGCACACAAGACAGATCCTTATTTTTTTTAAAATGCAATACACACACAAAATAAACACACAATAAAAATAAAACAATAAATAATTCGAAGAATAGAAAATTAAAACAAAATTAAATTCCGCGGCAACGGCTTCAAAAACTTGTGCGAATGGCCAATTTCCTATCGGATTAGAAAATAGCTAATCAAATTTTAAATAAAAATTAACCGCAAGAGCACGGTGTACAATTCTAGTACGTGGTGAGTACAGGTCAATTCGCAAGGAATTGTTTAGATTTTAAAATTCTATTCAATCAAATTAACAAAGAATTTGAAATTGTTTGAAGCTAAATTTTTTTAAAAACTAACAAAAAATAAAAGTGGATAAAAATATGAGAGTTTGAAGGCAATTTAGAGGCAAATCCCTTATCATGATCACATAAATCAACACAACATGAAATCATGATCTCTTTTTTTGGTTATTAATGAGTTCAATTGATGTGTTTATCATCAGTATGAAATATTTGTGCTATTAATTAGCCCAATATAAACCATCAAACTATAACACACCCATTAAACCACTTCTTGACTCTCATGAAAATGACAATGAACTTGAAAATAAAATCTATTCTAGGCATGATCTATTAACTACTGATTAGAAATATAGGCCATCAAATTTTTATTTTAAAATTCACTTCATTACCATAATCATATGTAGATGAAGATGTAATTTATGCTTTTGTTTGGTTAATCATAGCCTATTTGGTGTCAAAAACATAGGCTATCAAATTCAAAGCTAAAACAACAAAGTTTAACCCATTCAAACATTTCCATTAAGCACAAAAGGAGATCAAAAATTATCAAAATGTTGAATCTACATGATTAAGAGAGCTTCATTACCGCTAAATTGAAGGGGTTTAGCCTCTCATATTTGTTATCATTTCAACAAATGTAGTATTCAACATGAAATAAAAACAAGAAGAAAATGCAAGCTAAGTAAAAAGAGAGCTAATTAAAATGAAATAAAAGCTATTCTACTTGCATAAATAAGAAGATCCACACTAATAACATGAAAGGAAAAAGCATGTAAATAAAAAACAAGCAAGAATTAAAATTGCATTAAGAAGAAAATAACATAAGAAGAAGAAAATGGCTAAGTAGCCATGAAATAGAAAGAGAGCTTATATTTTATTTTAAGCCTAAAACTAAACTAACTCAAGAGGAGGCTCAAAAGCTAAGAGCTTGATTACATGAACGTATGGGGTATTTATATATGTTTGGAAACCCTAATCATATTTTTGGGAACTACCTAAATTTTCCTTAAGGAAGTGTGGCCACCAAGTTATCATTAGCATGAATTAATCCTCCACTTAAATGTACATGTAGCTTTAATCTTCATTAGCATGTGATTAGCTCCTAATTGTACATCAAGGTAAGTGGGTAGGTGGTGTCCTGCATGATACATGGTTTGAATTATTTCCATCTTCATTCCTTTGTTTCATCTTGTGCATACATATTTTCCATGAAAACCTCTTGTAATTTCCAAACAATTTTCCTACAAATAAAAATAAAATGTGGAAATAAATACTCTCAAATTAATATACGCACAAAAATGACCATTTTGCCACTAGATGAAAATGAATAAATGATGATTTGAAAATAATTTGAATTTTGGTTTAAACATGTTAAAACACCCTATATGCTCCTTTATTTAATTAAATTCGATTAAATATGGAGGTAAAAATATGCATATTTACGTGTACATCAGGATATCTTACTTCGTGCAGTCTAAGTTGCCTAGATGTGTAAGCAATGACCTTGCCCTTTTGCCTCAGCACTACCTCCAATCCAGTCCCACACGCATCAGTGTATACTACCAACCCTTGGTTACCATATGGAACTACTAACACTGGAGCATTGGTCAACAAATGCTTTAACTTAACGAATGCTTCCTCACATTTGTCAGACCAAACAAACTTTACTTCCTTCTTAGTAAGCTTAGTCAAAGGCGCTGCTACCCGCGAGAAATCCTTGATGAATCTCCGGTAATTGCTAGCAAGTCCAAGAAAACTTCTGATCTCGGTCACCATCTCTGGTCTCTTCCAATTGTTCACTGCTTCGATCTTTTCTGGATCGACTGACAATTCTTTCTCTGAAACCACATGACTAAGAAACTTAACCTCTTTCTTCCAAAAATTACACTTGAAAAACTTCGCCTTTAGCTGATTCTGCCTCAGCGTCTCTAGCACAACTCTAAGATGATCTTCATGCTCTCTCTCATCCTTAGAGTATACCAAAATGTCATCTATAAAAACCAACACGAATCTATCCAAATACTCTCGGAAGACTCGATTCATCAAATCCACAAAGAAAGCATGTGCATTTGTGAACCCGAGTGGCATCACTAACCACTCATACGAACCATATCTAGTCCGAAATGCTGTCAAAGGAATACTATCCTCCGACACTCTCAACTGATGGAACCCTGTCGCCAAGTCCAACTTGGAAAACACTCTGGCTCCACTCAACTGATCAAACAGATCATCAATTCTTGGGAAATGATACTTATTCTTTATCGTCCTTTCGTTTAGCTTACGATAGTCGATACACATCCTTAACGACCTATCTGGTTTCTTCATGAACACCATGGTCGCTCCCTAAGGTGAACTACTTGGTCTAATAAAATTCTTTCCTTCTAAATCCACTAGCTGCACCTTCAATTCCTTCATCTCATTCGGTGTTATCCTTCTAGGTGGTCTACTCATAGGTTCATCTTTTGGCACAAGATCTATCTGAAACTCAACAGCTCGTTTCGGTGGTAGTCCTGTGACTCGCTCAAACACATCTACAAACTCTCTTGCAATTCTAACCTAACTTAGCTCTTCTCCCACTTCCATTGCACTCAACAAAGCACAACTACTCTGGTTAGAATTCTCCACTGAGAATATAATTTGGTTATGACTATCGAGGTGTCTCAAAGATATCTCCCCATCCTAGCACAATATCCTGGCTTCATACCTTCCCAACCAATCCATAACTAAAATGATTCCAAAATCTATGAAATCGTAAACATACAAACTGCATGCAAACTTATGACCTAACAAATCAAGTTCTCACTGGTCACATCTCATCCCCAGAGTTGTATACCCTCCTATTGGATTCGCAACCCTTAAGGAAGTAACAAGGTATGTGGGTTCTAAGAATAACGTATTAACTAAACACTGGGATATAAATGAATGTGATGCACCGGTATCAAAAGTATCCTAACTGATATACTCTGAATCAAAAACATACCTTCTATCACAGTTTTTCCTTTATCAGCTGTAGTAGGCTTAGCTAATGATCCAACAGCAAAAACTTTCCCATTGTCCGCCCTTGCTGGCTCCGGACACTGGTTCTTGTAATGCCCAACTTGATAACAGTTAAAGCATTTCACATTCTTCTTGTCTGCAGCCTTCTTTCCCTTGCCTGACCGACACTCATTTGCATAATGACCCTTCTTATCAAATTTATAGCATGCTAAATCAGCCTTTGCCTTCTTGGCAGCATCCCCTTTCTTGGCTCCCTTCTTCTTAAAGAACTTCCTCTTCTTTACCTAAGGACCCTGGGTTTCAACTGGCTTCTCTTTAGCAGAAATAGCAAGCATCTCTTCATGGCGAATGACCATCTCCACCACCACATTACAAGGTTCTCGGATATAGGTCATGGTCATTTAGCAAGCTCAGGTCTCAGCCCTCGAATGAATTTCTCATTCCTTCTGACATTAGTGTCAACCATAGCATAACCATATCGAGACAGCTCATTAAACTTAACCGAGTACTCGATTACTGACATATCTCCGTAGACAAGATCCATGAACTTCCTCATCAATGCCGACTTAGAAACCTCAGATAGAAACCTCTGCTCAAACCTTCTCCTGAAATAAGCCCATATTAGCTCTTCCTCCGGTACCCCGGCAGTTACACTATTCTACCAGTAAAGCGCTACCCCTTGCAATTTCCTAGAGGCTAGCCTTCTCTTTTCCCATCATCCAAGCCTAGATCAGTACAGATCCTTTCACAGTGCAAAAGCCAATTCTCAAATTTAACAGCATCCAATGATCCAACAAACGGTTTTCCACCTAGACTGGTGTAGTCTCTGCTTAGCTTAGTATAGTTATTCCCAACTGGAGCCACATGATTAGCTCCTCCAACATCACCAGCAACTCCATCTTGCAAAAGATTGGCTAACAACTGATACACCATCCGCGCATCTACGTGTGAATTTCCAGCACCTACATTGGCTTCAGCATTTGGATTAGCATTAGCCTGTCGACCTTGATTCCTCTTGGTATTAGGTCGAGCATTTCCGTTGGTTGTGGTGCTTCCTCCACCTAGACTTCCTTCTCTGTTTCCTGCTTCCATATCCTTTTTCTCGTAAATCTGCATACGAGCCTTAGTAAGATATAGAAGAACGGTCTAAGAGAGAGGGGAATATGTACTTTTATAATTCTATATATCAAATACAAGTATGTTACTATAGCGTTAACCCAAACCCCGATCATATTTTCAAATTCATTGGATTATGTTCGAAAATCTTTTAGGTTTATCTTTCTTTTAAAGTTTCATAAACCTATGCTCTGATATCAACTTGTAACGTCCCCCTACTTGGAGGCTCAAAACTAACGGCTACGGATGCTGCAGTCATCCATAGTTATTAATCCTTGGCGACCAAATACGACGGTGTTAGATTCATTGATACACAGAAACACATGAATATGGAAAAATTTAAACTTCAAACAAAATCACATATCATTTCAAAATATTTCTAATTCATTACATAATCCCATACTCACAAATCACGTTCAGCAAAAATATATTTATTACAACAAATGCCAAGAGCGCTTTTCAAGATAAAGGCAGACGCTTTTCATTTTAAAAACAAACCAAAGTCTCGACTCCTTCGGAAGCTATGCTTTCGACACTTAACCTTTCGCCTATCTCCAATCCACTGTGTACCACCATGGTGATATCTTTTGTATTGTTTTTGGCATAGTTGGTTTCGACAAGGATGAAGGCGGAAGCTTTTGTGTCGAATGGTGTTTTCCAAAGCAGGCGGAACCAATTTTTGGAGTAAACCTGGTTTAGTTCTTTATAAAGTAAACTTTTCTCTAACTAACCTTCCACGTGTCAACACCAGGTTGGTTGCCTTAACTTTTTCAAATTCTTTTCAAAAATAACTGCCGCTAATCTAGATCTAACCATGGTTAAGTTAATCAATTAAGCCCTTCCATTAAGCATAACCAATTTTGCAAAGAAGTCCATCTTCTAAAATAATTTATTTTGCATAGCAAATTACTTTGGAAAAATCCCCAAAAATTCCAGAAATTCACTTTAATCATGTTATCTAACATATCAAAATTCCAAACCCAAATTCTCAATATATCTACCAAAATAAATTTATAAACCCAAATGACCATATTTTCCTTTGAAAATTCATAATAATCTTTTCATAGCTTGGAAATTCTCAAAATTCAAACCCAAATCCAAAATCATGTTTCTCATAATACAAATTTTTTCCATAGCATTTAAACATCGGTAAATCTCGGTTTTGACCTAAAATCATGCTTTTTCTCATTTAAACAATCTTGTTTAAACCATATAAATTTTTAATCAAGCATATCATCATCCAGTTTATCATAAAAACGAATTTACCCTTAAATCTGAAAATATATGATTCAAAACAAAATAGAGATGGTATTTTATTCACCTTGATCTAGATAAGGGGATTGGATTGAGACTGATATCCCTAAGCTTGATTCTCTAGCTTTTAATTTGATTTCCTCTTCTTTAATGGCCAGCCATTCCTTTCTCTTTTGACTTGCATTTTCAAATGACGTGAATAAGGGATGAAATGGTAGGAACGAGATATATATAAGGGTAGGAGTCATTTGGCGGCAAATTCCTAATGTACCTTATGTAATTTAATTATCCCAAAACCATTCTTAAGCCCATTAGTTAGTTTATTAGGCATGGCCTTAATTAATTAATTCAAGTCTCAATCCCCTTATCTCTTAACGTTTACATTATTCTATTTAATTTATCTAAATCTCCTGAATAATGTTATAAACAATTAGGGGTGTTACAATCCACTGACCGATGGGAAAATGGAAAGAGTTAACAAAGTCTTGGAGAATTTGTTACGAGCTTGTGTGTTAGATTTTGGAGGATCATGGGAAGACCATCTACTCTTAGTCGAGTTTTCGTACAACAATAGTTATCAGACTAGTATTGGGATGACACTGTTTGAAGCTTTGTATGGAAGGCCATGCAAATCTCTAGTCTGTTGATTAGAGACCATGGATATGTTGGTTCTTGGTCCAGATTTAGTTAGAGAAGCTATAGAGAAGATTGAGTTAATTCGGGATAGGATGAAGGAAGCTCAGTCTAGGCAGAAGAGCTATGTTGATAAGAGACGGAAAGACTTGGAGTTCTCAGTCGTAGATCATGTTTTCGTCAAAGTATCACCAATGAAAGTTGTTATCAGGTTTGAGAAGATAGGAAAGTTAGCACCGATATTTGTAGGACCATTTCCTATTATAGAAAGGATCAGGAAACTCGCATATAAAGTAGAGTTACCGAACATCTTGGCAGGAGTCCATGATGTTTTCCATATTTCTCATTTAAGGAAGTGTGTTAGAGACCCAGAGACTACTATAGCACCGACTGTGTTAGAGGATTTAGTAGTAGAGCTGGACATGACTATAGTTAGAAAGCCTGTTCGCATAGTTGTGAAAGATGAGAAAAGGCTAAGGAACAAGACAGTCAGATTAGTTAAAGTCCAACGGAGTGACGATGCGAGAGACTGCACTTGGAAGACTGAGAGCTGGATTAGAGACACTTATCCTGATTTGTTTAATGGTATGTTTTGCCTTTTTGATTGATTTGTTGTGTACCTTACCGTAATTTCGAGGATGAAATTATTTAAGGAAGAGAGTCTGTAATGACCCTAATTTTTAGTAATATTATTTAGTAACATTTAGTTAGGTAAATTAAATTAAATAATGTAAAATGGTTAAGGGATTGAGATTTGTGATTAGTAAGGGTAGCCGTGCCATGTTAACAAATGAACTAAGTAAATTGAAATGGAATAAAATGTTAGGAAATAGAAATGGCAATATAGGAATAAGTATCATTCATATACCCTAAACACCTTAAGCCATATTCTATACGTTCATTTCTATATTCACAAAGGTAAAACCAAAGTAAGAGGCCGACCACCATTAAGGAAAAAACAAGTGAAGACAAAGCTAGGATCAAGAGGAAAGCTTAAGCAACAAAATTAAAGATCAAATCTCAACACCTTAATCTCAAAGCTAAGGTGAATAATGACTACATCTCATGTTTTCTAATAGTTTTTGGTTTTAGGATGAAATCCGAATTATCTTGCAAAGTTATTTGCCATTTTTTAATTGTTAAAATGGATATATATGCTTGTTGATGGTTTATGATATTTCATATGGATTTTATGATATGTTTTAATGTGAAAACCCTATTAAATGACATCCGAATGCCTTGTGATTTTAGATTTATATCAGAAATGATATTTTAAAGATGGGTTTCAATTTTCTGAATTAATGTGGATTTTATATTAATCTTCTAGTGAGGAAAATGGATATTTGGGTTTAAAATAATTTACGACTGAATTATATATGTGTTGGGTCTAATATATATATATATATATATATATATATGTTAGAAAACATATCAAAAATGATTTATAGGAATTTTTGTAGAATTTTCTTAAGTGTTTTACTGAATATATAAAATTATTTAAGGTATGGGACTTAAATGTTTTATATATTTATAAAAAAAGAAGCGGTATTTTGTAAATATATTAAATTGTTTATTTTTGAAACATTGGCAACACTTTTAGAAAAGAAAATTAGCAACCAATCCTATTTTTACAAACAAGGCAGGTTATATGAAAAGATTACTTTAAAAAGCTAAAAATCAGTTTAAACCTGCATTTTACATGTTTCACAACTTTCGGCACCTTGCTTTCGACCCAGTACTTCTGCCTCCATCTCCCTCGAAATCAATGCGCCTGGTATCAATACTTGGTACGTAGTGAATTGGACTAAGGCAGAAGGTATGAAGTCGAAACAGGGGGTTTCGAAGGAGGTCGAAGCCTTGCTTTGATTTTAAATGAAAATGCACTTGTTTTGCTTTTGAAAGGAATGCTTTCGACTTGGTTAATTTTTTTTAAAGAAATGGTTGCGCCTTTAGTTTTAAGTAAATGCTTTTGCCTGGGTCGAAACCCCTTGCCGTCGCCTTTTTCCTTTCGATGCAGTGCGTTCGAAAAGTCCCTTCTCCATTGCTTTTGAAGGAGATGGTTTTGACACCATTACTTCTTTTACTAAGGAAATAGCTTTTGAAAGTGTTGCTTTTGACCCTGTTTTTTATGACCCTTTCGAGATTTTTATAGGTAAACCCAAAGGTTTCAAATAATATAGTTTTGAATGGTTTCGAAAGTTTCCACATGTTTTACTTGAACCTAAATGCTTTCGAAAGGTTTGATGTTTGCAAAGAATTTTAATGCTTTTGGAAGGTCTAAATGAAGGTTTCGAAGGGGTGGTTCCCCAATAGTTTCAAAATGTTTAAAAGGAAGGTTTCTAATGTTTTTGAAAGGTAATGTTAGGTTTTTAAAGCTAGGATGTGTAAGCTTTTAAAGCTTTCAAAGGTGATGTTTTTCAATGATTTCGAAAGGTTGATTTAGAATGGTTTCGAAAGGTATATTTTGGCCTTTCGGCCTAAGGTTTCACTTGTATCGAAAGGGGTACTTTCGATGGATTAGAAAGAGGTACTTTCAAAGGTTTAAATGTTTTCATCAACAAAGTTTTGTGTGAAGTATATATAACATGGCAAGGTAATTTGAGTAAAGCATAAAGTATTTTTTCCTTGTTTAAAGAATGATTTAAAGGTTTAAATCAATTTGAGAGAAATGGTTTTCAAGGAAAATTTATGGATAGTTAACCCTAAGTAAAATGACTCAGATTATAGAATACCAGATGGGACTGGTATTGGGTCGTGCCCCTATACATTAGCTATTAGCCCCTAACTAATTTAGTCCCAAATTCCAGTGTGTAGGTCTTTGTCACAGGTTAGAATAATTTGATGTTACACACAGAAAGGAATATATATATATATATATATATATAGGTTGTGAGCCCGTAAAACCATTAGGATCAGTTGACCCTGGAGAAGTAAGTTAGGAATAGACCGTCTAGAAGAGGACAATCTAATAGAAGTTAGATTATTTGTTTATTTTGTCTAGTAGGCCCAAGTCAGCCAACGGTTAGTAGTTAGCCAAACAAACAATATTATTCGTACAGATAGTCCATTTGTTACCTGATTTATATGCTTTCATGCAATTGATATTATTGTTTTAAACAGTTTCGGTTGTTGGATATAGATTTGCAAAGATTTGTTTTAAAAGGATATTAGTGAGGGGAAACCAGTTCCACTAAGCGGTGTGGTCTCACATAATATCAAATAACCGAGATGTATAGTATTATTCACACCAAGCTTTATGTCTGACTCGAAATTTATGTTTTCCCCTTAAACTCTCGGGTGCTCAAAATTGATTTGAGTAGACTGAGGGTTGAGGATTTACAAGTTTTAGTAGGTTGACGAATAAAGCTTCCGAAGATGAGCAAGAGGCAGATGGCTAGCTATGTAGGAGTTGTTTTATTTGTTTTATTCCGCTGTGTTGTATTAAGTCGGTTATGACTATTCAGTACTCTGGTCAACCAAGGGGGCATCTTCATATGTCGCTCTTGGCGTATTTTGTAATAATTATATTTGATCTGAACCTGGGAAACTATTGGGATTATGTAATGGAATATGAAACATGTTTAGTGAAATGTAATTAGAAAAGTTGTTTTTTGAAATATGTGATTTTGTTTCATATTCATGTGCTTTTGATATTATGGATACCATTAACATTACCATATTTGGTCATCAGAGGTTAATACTATGGATGATTGCAGCATCCGTGGCCCTTAGCTTTGGGCCTCCAGATAGGGGATGTTACAGAAGCCATGATGATTTTCCACAAGGGCTGGTTCCAGGAAGGGTGACCCGTGGATAGAACAGTGTTTGATTCTATCATGGAATGAAGGAGCGTGGGAATGGTTCCTTGAGTATATATATTGGTGTTTGATTCTATCGTGGAATGAAGGAATGTGAGAATGGTTCCTTGAGAATAATAGAAATTAAACGTAGTCAGGAAAGGGCTTGGAGATGCGCGCTAGTGGATTGTTGATACTTGGAGTGTTTTCTGTTGTACTCAAAGCAGGGGTATTGTTAGCGCACTGATGGGCACTTTGTTTGGCTACCCCGGATTAGTTGTTTGGATCAGTATACCCTAGAGTAGTGGATTTTGGTCTAATATCAGCTTTAGGCTAAAGAGAGTACACTGAAAGCCAAGATTTTTCCATTAATCACTGGCAGAGGTTTGGTCGTATGAGTTATCATATATCCAAGGCACATTGAGTAATAATGTGGTTTGGTTGATGGATGCAATGTTTGCCATAATTATGTAGTCCGTCACTCTAGGGATATCACATGATATAGGTATTATTGATAGGAATAACTAGGCACCCCGACATTGTACTTAGTATGGAGTACCCCCTTTATGATGTTTGTAGAGTAGCATATTACTGATGTTATGTCTAACTCTTTCGTTGCAAGGACATGTCAGGTATGGTTCGTATACCCTCTGTTCCATATGCTATATCGACTTTTATAGTATTTTGAGATTATTTATCGCTTGCACTAGACTATTGTCTAACTTGAGATTTTATGCTTTGCTTCTTATTACCTTGCCTAATCTTAAATAACTAGATAGCAGGTGTAAATGGTACATAGGGTTCTGCAGATGGACTAGTAGGAGTCGATGCTTTCTCATAGTTATATTTGGGCTTATTATTACATATTCTGTTATGTGATCCTGTAGAGCCTTGATAGTGTTTGATTTACTATTATTAGAGATAGTTTATTAGTTGAGTTTATTTATCAGCTGTATAAACTCTATTACTATTTTGTATAACTATATGAGCTGTGTACTCTGATTTTGTGGTTCATGTAGTTATTACTGTCTTGCTTATTTTATGTCTATAATGACTGTTATATTTTATTCGATGTGTTGTGAGATATACGACAGGTTCTATGATTGTTTGATTCTTCTCTTTTATTTCTCTTCTTTACCTCTTTTCTTTCCATTGATAATCGTCCTACATCGTTCGGATGCTACAACAGTGCACTATTCGATCATATGTGCATCGAAGGTGTAGGGCGGTCGTTACATTTGGTATCAGAGCTAGGCTACGTGATTAACCTAAGTTGATACCATGATCAAGTAGAGATAGGGTAAGAGTTGTCACCTTAGGCTGGATCGAGAGTATACCTATATAAGAGAGAGTGTGTATTTGTATTGTATTTTTGTTTTTAAAACTATATAATAGTATATAGTATATAAGTTGTATTGCACATACGAGCGCTATTGATGCAGTTTTCTTTTTGAGAGACCGACCATCCTTATTGTAGATTATGAATGATCTGACATATGAAAAATGTTGCTATTGACTCCATCTCTAGGGTAGAGGAGTGGGTAGGATCAGGGGCCACTAAGCCTAATTGATAGAATATGTATGTTGGGATGATGCGAATCATTATCTAGAATGCCTAAGTTACTCCAAATAGTTATGGTGCTCAAGTGCAAACACCTAGAGTCCACTTTGCTGAGTTGTATAAGACAACGTAAGTCTAGGAGGTAGACTATTCCTTAGAATAGAGTCAACTGTTGAGATGCAAGACTGGAAGGATACTTGCGATGGAATCTTCGATGACTTGAATTAGATGATACCGTGCGGTAGCAGTTGACCTCTAGATAACTCCAAGGACGAACAATGAACTGGTGGAATGTCCTTATAGCTTTGACTCCCGTGGATCGATTTACTTCAGATCAATTCATAGTTTGCTTCATAGAAAATTTATCTCGACTTTCCAAAAGTCGGTGTTGGTAAGGGAGTTCACCGGTTTGAAGTAAGGTGATATGTTTGCATTGGAGTATGTAGTTGAAGTCGATGTGTTATCGAAGTACAGTTTATCTTCTATTGATACACCACTTAGAAAGAATGAAAGCATACCACTGGGTTAAGCGATCTTGTCGGGAAGTGATTGATTGGTCATATTGAGGAGAGCTTCGAGGATTTGATCGAAAAGGCTTTACGACTTGAGAGCCTGTACCCAGTGTATCCTGAACCAGTTAAGCAGGGAAGATATTGGAAGCATACGTTTTAAATGTTGTTCCGATTTCGTCGAGTGCTCTATCGACAAAAGAGAAGGGAAAAAGCATTAGTATATAGTGTATGCTTCCCATTTAAGGTGTTCCATTTATTAATATCGGAGTTTCACATACCTTCACATCTAGAGATTTGATAGGTATATCAGGATTGGGACCCGAGATAGTTGACTAACCTTTTAGTTATGACGAACCTTATTGGGTGCTCAGCTAGCATGTACATGGTTTGTCTAGACTTAGCCTTATCGAGTCATGACTATTTGTTTGTTTGTTATTGATTTGTTTTGAGTTAATTGGGTTCGGCAATAGTCTGGGAAGGGACTGGCTGAAGGGAAACAGAATAGTTGTGGACTTTAAGAGGCTATTGGTGATGACATGGACTGGCGAGGAACAGATGGTAGTGTTCTGCTGCCTATCTAGTGATGAGATGATGGTTAGCTTTCTTTATTTGCTCGATATTCCACATGATGAGTTGTCATATATGCCTGTAGTTAGAGAGTATCTGAACACATTCGATAAGGTGGCCAGATTACCAGCATATATGGATTGATTTTTGTATCGATCTAGTTAGTGGTGTTAGACAAGTAGTTATGTCTTTGAGGCATATGATGCCAAAAGAGCAGAGGAAACTGAAGGTGCTAGCAAAGGACTTGTTGAGGTGAGGGTTCATTCATAGGAGCATATTTGAGTAGGATGCACCTATAGTGTTCGCCACTAAGGCGGATGGCTCTTTGAGGTTGTATGTTAATTACCATGAGCTAAATGAGATGATGAACAAGTATCCATTCCCGCTTATCGATGGCTTGTTTGATCATCTCTATGGTGTGCGGGTGTTCTCTTAGTTAGACTTTGCGACAAAGTTACATCAGCTGAGAATTGTTAGAGAGAGTGTGTCGATCACAATGTTTTGTACGCTACTTTCATTTTTGATTGGTCGGTTATGCCGTTCGGGCTGGCTAACAAGTAAGTATGCTTTGTTGATCTTGTAAAATGTGTTTCGAGCAATCACTTGAGTAATTCCATGCTTGTGCTCGTTGATGATACTTTCATCTACTCATAAACGAAAGAGGAGCACAAGACATGATTGAGATTGTATTGGAGGTGTTGAGAAAACACCGATTGTTGGTGAGATATTCAAAGCATCACTTCTGGAGGAGAGAAGTGAGATACTTGGTTCACGTTGTTTTGGAGTTAGACATTGCTGTAGATCCCACAATGGTTGCGGTAGTCCAGGATTGTAATAAACCCAAGAGCGCTACGTACATGAGGAGTTTTTTATTATTATTAGGATATTACAGATGTCACTACAACAAACTGGGGCTTTAATAGCATTTAAAAAATGCTATTATACCTTACTATAGCATTTCAAAGAAGGTCGTGGAACGACATGCTATAGTAGACCATAAACTTCAAACAGCATAAGCAAAAACGCTGAAAAATAAATTTCTATAGCGTTTGTACAGTACTATTAAGAAAAACCGCTATAGGAAATATATCCCATGATTACTTTCTATAGCGTTTGTCATACATATTTCTATAGCGTTTTTATGCACATTTCTATAGCGTTTATTGGTTCTATTATGTAGTTTTCTATAGCATGTTACTTTCTGTAGCGTTTGATAAATGACAGCCTTTATAAAACGCTATTAAATGTAATATTGATTTCCTGAATTTTTTCATTGTTGTTTGAACTTTTCCACGTATATAACATCCATACCCATTTCTTCTTTGCATATAAATACAAAAGATTTAAACATATAAAAAGTATGAAAATTAAAGCACGATATTTATACACGTTCAAACAACTTTTCCATTCTCATACATGTCATTCAAACATCTTTACTCATGTCCATACATAATATTTCATACATATCGTTCAAATATCTTTACCTATGTCCATACATAATACTTCATACATGTTTGCATTAACAACTTATTTATAGACCAGTTAAATAGTTGATTTTGTCTTTGCTTTGCTTTTGATATTTTCTCTTTTGACATCTACAATACTGGTCCTGTTTATGTCAAATAAGAAAATAAGATATTAGTAATTGTTAATATTTCATACATAGTATTATACATGGCAAAGAACTATGGAAAAACCTAGTAGCCAGCAATACGTATGTGAATATATGTTAGGTGTCAAAGATGCTAAATAATAGAGATCATCAGACCAACGGTAAACTCAAAAATACATCAAAAAAACTTCAAGGCTAATATTATAACATAGACCTGCGAACATGTACCAGAAAAAGGCGACAGTAAAGCATAACTGAGGCTGCCATACAATAATGGCTTGTTAAGGATGCACGCTGAAACGAGAATCTAGTGCAATGTTGAGCTAGAATGCAAGCTAGAATATATTGTAGAGCTGGCTATATGTAGAACTAAACTGCAGTTAATTCTGAAGTGCAATCTGATATACAATTAATTCTTATAAGAAATTCAGTAACAAATTTCCATTGAATTAAATTCAAATTAATCAATAGGTTTTTTCGAAGTAGTTGTTCAAGTGCTACTATTTTTTCTTTGTTAACTTTTAAATGTGAAAAGTTGACTTTAAGCAAGAGCAATTAGTCTACAATAAAAAAGAACAGAAAATTCTAGTTCCACTTGAGAATGGTACGTAGGATCCAAAACAAATAGTGAATTACTTTCATTGCTGTGTCAAAAGAGGAAGAAAGTCATAAAGACTTCCCAAAATCATACTAATGTTAAAAGCTTGGTAATATTACAAACAAGATCATGATAACTAAAGCTCTTGGAATGTCTAGCAAAAGCAAAAGCAAAAGTAAATCCATATGTACTTTTACATTGCATCAACTATTGCCATCTGACTCTTATCCAAGGTTATATATACCTGCTACTCAATTTTCAATTTATATACATAACATAAGATTTTTCAAAATTCATAATGGCCCAGTGGTGGGAATATTATAAATAGAAGACAAAGCGTGAGAGATGCAAAACTTAGGCAACTAACTCATGTACCAACACGAAAACATCGTTCATTAATCGTCTGAAGAACTTCATATTTCAACATCCAAATTAGAAAACCAGTGAGTTATATGCAGTATAACAAGTACCTATATCAGATATTAAATGAACATACGAAACTGAGTTTTCAAAACCTTCAATAAGAGCAAGTACTTTTGTATGTATCTATATGTATACTTTATATAAACGTCTTCAAAATTTGAATATGAATAGCTATTCATTTAATTAACTGTAAATAGATATACATACATATTAATTTTAATTCACAAGTTTTTATAGCTACTAATTGTTAAGTAAAGGTAAATCCGTCTATTTCGTTGTTGTATCCAAAGGCCATAATTATAAAATTAATATTTGTAAAAGAAGAAACTGTTCAGGAAGATATAAATAGGAGACACTCTTTCTGATTTCTCATGCTCTTTTGTGCTATTTCCAATTATATGAATTGATTAGCCTCATCATATTAAATTGGATCCTCTTCTGCTTAGCAGCTGGAGTGTATATATGGTGCACGGGTGCAATTGTAGATGTTGAAGTGAATTGTGTTAGTATGCAATAATGTTTACAGAATCTGAGTTAGTTTGTAGAATCTTCTATTTATCACTATTATATACAGTTTTTGGAAGCTTTGCTTTTTATATAACTTGATGTTATTTTTATTTTGTATTTTTAATAATAAAAAATCATAATTGGGGGAAAAGTGGAAGATAGTTCATTATATGGATTAGGTAGTTTGGCTGAAAGTAGTGCATCTAGGCATCACTACCCCAAACTAACTTAATGTAAAAGGACATGAATATAACTATAGGTGTGCGTATTCTTTTTTTTGATGTAAAAAAGAAGAATCAAGTATGGAGAAGTTCACAGGTAAAATTTGAGTTTGGGTAGAAAACTTGTAGTTAAATGAATTTTTAATGTAATGTTGTAGAACAACCACTATATGATTTTTTTCATTTTTTTTACAAAACCTGGGTTTAGATAACTAAGCCAAGAAGACGTAGATCTAAATAATTTGGGAAGTGCTTAATTAAGTTATCTCGGTTTGGCATTTTTGATATTTATAGTATAATTCCCAAGGCATTGCATAAAATAGAATGAGAGAAGCTGATTTGGAGTATTCCAGTAACAATTTGATGCACTTGTAATGAAAAAAATTGTTCAAAATCCCTTTGTATATTCCAATGGGAGAAAAAGAAAAATTATGTTCTACTCTTTTCATTTCACCACTATACTCAGTACACATCACAAACTAAAGATAAAATATAAAGTACTTCAATACAGTCTAGAACTTTTTAATACCATCCTATCTGAAATATATACTTCAAACACTAATGTAAACTTATGACAAGAATCATCTTTTATAGTTAAAACTAAAGAAGGGATTTGCTTAATTAAATCAACAACTGAATCAGAACTCAGCGGTCTAAATCAAATATATGCTAGAATAGTAGACGCTGTTTTACAACTTATGTACCAAATCAAAATATATTCTTTTCTATAGACACCTTTCCCCTTTTTGATATTCTTCAGCTTTATGAGATGAGAAGTCCTCTCTCCGACATTGATGACCTAGATTCATGATCCTTAGCCCTTGTGCAAGATCTATTCGAAACTCAGTAGCTCATTTCGGTGGTAATCCCATAACTAGCTAAAAGACATCTGCAAATTCCCTTGCCACTCGAACCTGACATAGCTCTTCTCCTACCTCTGTGGCACTTAACAAAGCCCAAACACTCCAACTGGAATTTTCCACTGAGAAGATGATTCGGTTATGACTATCTAGGTGTCTCAATGATATTTTCCTATCCTGGAAAAATATCCTAGCCTCATACTTACCCAACCAATCCATACCCAAAATGATCCTGAAGTCTACGAAATAAAAAATATACAGACTGCATGCAAACTTGTGACCTAACAAATCAAGTTCTAACTGGTCACATCTCATCCCTGGAGTTACATACCCTCCTATTAGGTTCGCAACCCTTAAGGAAGTAACAAGGTAAGTGGGTTCTATGCATAACCTATCAACCAAATACTGTGATATAAATGAGTGTGATGCACCAATATCAAACAGTACCCTAACTGGTATACTCTGAATCAAAAGCGTACCTTCATCACGGTTTTCCCTTTCTCTGTTGTAGTAGGCCTAGAAGAAGATGGTGGTCCAATAGCAAAACCTTCTCTCCATCCGCCCTGACTGGCTCTGGACTGGTTCTTGTAATGCCCAACTTGGTCACAGTTGAAGCATTTCACATTCTTCTTCTCTGCAGGCTTCTTCCCTTTACCTATTCTGCATTCGTGAGCATAATGATCTTTCTTATCACACTTGAAGCACACTAAATCAGCCTTCGCCTTCTTAGCAGCATCCCCTTTCTAGGCTCCCTTCTTCTTAAATAATTTCCTCTTCTTTCCCTGAGGACCCTAGGATTCAACTGGCTTCTCCCTAGCAGATACAACAAGCATTTCTTTATGGCGAATGGCCATCTACACCACCACATGTCAAGGTTTTGTGATATGAGTCATGGTCATTCTAGCTAGCTTTGGCCTCGGTCCTCAAATGAACCTCTCATTCCTTCTTATGTCAGTGTCTATAGTGGCATATCCATATCGAGACAACTCATCAAACTTAGCAGCGTACTCGATTACTAACATATCCCCTTGGAATAATCCCATAAACTTCCTCATCAATGCCGACTTAGCAACCACAGATAAAAATCACTGCTCAAACCTCCTTCTGAAATCTGCCCATGTAAGCTCTTCCTCCGGAACTCCGGCTATTACACTATTCTACAAGTGAAGTGCTACCCCCTTGCAACTACCTAGAGGCTAGCCTTCTCTTCTCTCCATCATCCAAGCCTAGATCGGTAAAAATCCTCTCACAGCCCAATAGCCAATTCTCAACTTCAACAGCATCCTCCGTTCCCATAAACGGCTTTCCACCCAGACGGTGTAGTCTCTGCTCAGCCTAGCATAATGTTATCCAGCTGGAGCTACAAGATTAGCTCCTGCAACATTACCAGCAGCTCCAGCTTGTAAAAGATTAGCTAACAACTGATACACCATCCCCGCATCTACTAGTGGATTTCCGGCACCTAAATTGGCTTCAGCATTTGGGTTAGTATTAGCCTGTCGACCTTGGTTCCTCTTGGTATTAGGTCGAGCATTTCCGTTGGTTGTGGTGCTTCCTCCACCTAGATTTCCTCTTCCGTTTTCTGCTTCCATACCCTATTTTCCGTAAATATGCATACGAGCCTTAGTAAGATATAGAAGAACGGTCTAAGAGAGAAGGGAACACATACTTAGATATATACCTATATATCAAATACAAGTACGTTACTATAGCGTTAACCCAAACCCCGATCATATTTCTAATTTATCAGATTATGTTTCAAAAAGCTTTTAGGTTTTACTTTTCTTTTAAAGTTTCATAAACCTATGCTTTGATACCAACTCGTAACATCCTCCTACTTGGAGGCCCAAAACTAATGGCTAAGGATGCTGCAGTCATCCATAGTTATTAATCCTCGACGACCAAATACGGCGGCGTTTGATACATTGATACACAGATCACAAGACTATGGAAAAATTTTAACAAATTATAAACACATTTCTACATTCCATTCAAAACATTTCATGTTCATTACATAATCCCACAAATGCTAACCACGTTCAGAAAAATATAATTATTATACATACGCCAAGAGCGACATATGAAGATGCCTCCTTGGTTGATCAGAGTATATAATAAGGCTAATAAGTCTGCCATTACATCCAAAATACACAGTAGAAAAAGTTAACTCTAAATAACTAACTGCCTCCTTCACGCCACTGGAAACTTTATTCGTCAAAGAAGAGAACCTAGAAACCTTAAACCCCAAACTACTCAAAATCAATTGAGTACCCGAGAGTTTAAGGGGAAAACAAAAAATTCGAGTTAGACATGAAGCCTGGTATGAATAATAATCTAACATCTCAACCATTTAGATATATGGTGAGACACACCACTTAGCGGAACGGGTTTTCCCCTCACTAGTATCTAAAACCCCTTTTAAAACCATATACCATGCCACTACATCCGCAATGGTTAAAACATAGCATTTCAAAATATTACGATGATATGCATACATAAAAACATCTTGGACTTCCCATCCCTGGTTTAATTGACTCCCTGTCATATTTATAGTTTCTAGGGTCACTATTAACCTATTAGTTTTCATGAAATCACCAAGAACCTATAGGCCCCTACCAGTTAACTTAATTAATTCATGGGTTCCCCTGAACCTATTGAAGATTTCAATAACTCATCTCTTATCCTAGTTTTCATGGTTGACTAGGAACCTATGGATTACTCCAGTAACTCCCTTCTTAGCCTAGTTTTCATGGGTTGAGTAGGAACCTACTGATGTCCCCAATAACTTCTTTCTTATCCTAGTTTTCATGGGTTGACAAGGAACCTACTGACTGATGTTAATACTTAATCCAGATATAGTTTTCATGGGTTCACCACAAATCAATTGGCCCCTACCAACCGTCCTTAATATATATAGTTTTCATGGGTTTACTATGAACTTGTTGGGTACCCCCAATAACTTCCTAATCATAGTTTCATGGGTTTACTTTGAACCTATCTCCCGGACAACTTCAAAGTTTAGGCATCCTATATTCTGGTCTCCATGACTTCCTGGATGCAATTCTACTCATTCAGGAGTTTGATTGGTTTATATTCACTACTGGGTTAACCTACCTGGTTCTTCTACCCCTTTATCCCTAATATATAGTTGTGGGTCCTTTATCATGTGAATAAATTTATATTTGAAGAAGAAAAAATAATAACCAAGCAATACATCTCCTGTGGGTTTAAGGTCCTTGAAGCACTCTTCATATAAACATAGTTAATCCCTTTAACCTATGCTTTTATCAAGGAAATACTTCTTCAAATTTATATACTTGAATCACCTCAAAACTCCTTTATTAGCCATGGGTTTTACCTTTAAAATGAGTTTGGGTTTAAAAAGCCTTTCGACACCTTAGAAAGCTTTCTTTCGACATCATAGGATGACCTCCTTCGAAAGCGTTAAAATATATTTTCAAAACAATAGGCTCCTGCCTTTTGAATACTTTAAAACCTCTCTTTCAAAGGAGGCGCAACCTGCTTTTCTGAACAAAAGGCTGTTTTTACTAAATAAAGCAAACTTTTTATAACTAACTTGCCCACTTGTAAACACATGATTGGTTACATTAAACTTTCAAATTATTTTACTAAAAATTGCCGCATTTTCTCAGATCTAAAAACTAAATAACATTTAACAAAAAGTCCCTCCCATTAACAAAACAACTAAATCGTTTAGGTCCTCCTTTCAAAATAATTTAATTTCCATACTAAATCACTTAGTAAAAATCCCCAAAAATTCCAGAAATCACTTTAATCATGTTGCCTAATATATCAAAATTTCAAAACCAAATTCTTAATTTAATTTCTGAAATAAATTTATAAACTCAAACAACCATATTTTTCTTTAAAAATTCATAACTAATTCTCCACGGCTTGGAAAAATATAAAAATTGAAACCCAACTCCAAAATCATGTTTCGCATAACATATAATTTTTCCATGGCATTTAAAAATCATTTAACCTCGGTTTTACCCTAAAACCGTGCTTATTTCTTTTTAAACAATCTTATTTGAACTAAACAAATCATAAATCAAGCATATCATCATCCAATATATCATAAAAATGAATTTTCCCTAAAATGTGAAAACATATGATTATAAAACCAAAATAGAGATGTAATTATTATTATTCACCTTAGTTTGGATAAGGAAATTGGAGATTACTTGAGATTGATTTCTTCTAGCTTGAATCCTAAGCTTTACTTGAAATTTCTCTTATTTGCTTCCTCCTAATGGCTCGCTCCTTTTCTTCTTATGTTTATAATTTTGCCAGCAATACAATGAACGTGTATGGCTAAGGGGATAATAGTATATGGGTGGGAAATATGTGTGGAAATTTACTCTCATGCCCTTATGTTAAAGCTAACACTTAACCATTTTAAGCTCATTTATTTTAAATAAGCACGACCACTAATATTAATTAACCAACCTCAATCTCCTTATCACTCTACATTATTCTATTAATTTATTCTAATTAATTCTCCTGAATAATGTTATCAAAAATTAGGGGTGTTACAGATATTTAAAGCCAATGAATCAAGATGCATTCTATATAAGTTCTAACAGAAAATGATGGACTTAGGCTGGTATTTGGATACTTTAGTAGGGAGTGACCCTGCATGAGTAATTATACTTCATATTATGGTGCTGGTGTGCATGTAAATGTGAAAATGTGGAAACAAATTATGTATCTTAGTAGTGTATTACATTTTTGTTATCAAAACAAAGGTTAGATTATCGACCAATGACTAGCATTTGAAAAGCAGTTAAGGAAAACAATGAGATGAGTGAGAATTCTTTCAACGCTAGAGTATGCACTATTATTATTTTACTTGTGATGTATTAATATTATTACTTTTTCTATTGAGCAACATGTTAAGATAATATGTTTGCAATGTGCTGTGATTTGTAGCTATTGAGTTAATCAGCCTTACACATTTACACCTATTTTATTTCTTAATCTATAAAATTAAAGTGGATCATTTAATCCTTTTTGCATTGCTTAGAAAAAAGAAAGACAATTACAAGGAATAGTAAAACAAGTAAAGTTTGAACCAACCTACTTTACATGTGGTTTTATTCCGCTGAGATTTATTATTGGACATGGTATTCTTCAAATGCATATGTTATCCTTGTAAACAGAGGATGTGGGTGGAGGAGTAGGATGCATAAGGTATCTCTTTGCACCAAAAGTTGGCTCAAATATCCAATAGATTGAAAGTAGAAAAATAAACTGAAGAATTAAACTTAAGACAGAGAGTAACCAAGTTGAAACAAGAACGAACAAATTTATAGTAGTTCGACGTCGATTGCCTACGTCCACTTAAAGGAATTGCTTTATTAAATACTTTCTTTTCTGGTTACAGAAGGATAGGATCGTAATAGATCCTTGATTACAATAGAGTTGAAGTAAAACAACTGTGTCCAAATCCTTAAAATGAACAACAAACTCTGTATTTATAGGTGTAGATGACCAAATATCTTCTTGAAACTTCACCGACATAATCTCACAAGGTAGACGAGGTCACCCAAAACGTTTTATGACCCAACTCCCAAATATGAGCGATCAGGGCCAATCGGTCAAGATGGCCATGTGGGTCATGCGATCCCTTCTGTGGTCCCCCACCATGCTACCTTCGTATTTCTAAAGTTGTTTTGCATAGTCGCCTACATGTTTTTTTGGAAATATCGATCGATTTCCATTGAGTTAAACTGCCAATTTATATTGTTCATAGCCATAGTGATCTGATCTGATCCCTTACCTAGGGGAAGGGATAGGTACCGATCCCCTGCCTAATAGAGGCATTGATCCATACTTAAAACATTCCAGAGAGTTTATCTCTTGGTATTACTTGATCGTTGTTCCATACCATTATCTGTGCATGATCTTCGGACTCTATGATCAATCCTCCAGGCTACTTGCCTTGTCTACCGTCGAGTCTAACTTGTCCAATCAGTCTGCATGCCAGGTCAAAAGGCTGGATAACACTTGCACCCCAAAGTACGTCTTGTTTCAAACATGACGGGCTTTGGTCGAAGTCATTTAGAGTTATCTGAAAGGATTCAATTCAACTGCCTGAACGGTCGTTATCCTTTCGTTGGGCTATCTTTCCAAAGAGTTGTATCTCTCTCTGTTTGTTGTGATGCCTAATCGCTATAAAACCGGGATGTAATCCTCAATCTTTGTTTATACTTGGTTCCATTGGGCTTGTTAATTGAGCTAATAGGCCTCGGTTATTTGAACTGGATTCATCTTTGAAAATTCCAGGTAAGAATGCGTTTAATTTCCATCAATTCAAGAAATCGAATATTGAGTTTGTACATATGCATGAACATTCATGAACACATCTTTGTCATTGGTTGCCAGGCACGCTTACACATTGATGGGTCATTGCCGATTCCATGTAGTTCAAGTGTAATTGTAGTGCAATTTTCTATTTTTGGTCTTTTTTTTAAATAGGGGTTTGGTACCATTCCTCTAGATAGGGTGATCAGTACCGATCCTTTTGTTTGCAAATGCTTAACCTCTTTTGGCTATTAGGAAGTAGGCCGTATCCGTATATAAGCAATGACTTAGCTTTTATTCTTTTCACTTCTTCATTTGTCTTGCAGCTGACTTGATCCCCCTCTCCTTCTCGCATCTGCCATTAATGAGCTTAAGCTTAAGCAATGCAACAATCTCCCAACAAACCACCACTTCGTCGTCGTCATCCCATTCTCCACCTCATGCCGCCCCTTTTCCCACAAAGCTCCGACCCAATCCCATTAATTGTTTTTGGATCAAACTCAAGTTCGAGCATTTGGCTGTAACTAAGGTCGAACCCCAATTCATGCTTGATTCATTTGCATTAATGGTGGGTTCTTAATCTCTATTAGCTTGTGAGTGATAGTAAAGTTTGAATCATGACTTGGAGAGGATGAGTTGGGTTATAGCACTAGAGATGATATTAATTTGCATTTGTGTTTATATAGGGGAGGATCGGTATGGATATGGGAGAGATGGAATGGAGTAGGGATTAGCAAAGGGTTCGGTGCTAAGTTAGAGAAGGCGAAGTAGAGTGGCAAAGTCTAGGGGATCGCCGTGGTTGGGATCAGTACAGGGATTTTGGGGACGATTAAGTTGATTCTGAATATGCTTAAGTGGGTTCACCTAGGCAATAGGATCGGTACCGATCCCTTGCCCAAGCAGGACTTAGGAAATTTTAGCTTAACATAAGCACACTTGAACTTGAACACTTGCATACTTGATTATATGAATGTGAACTCGAACAATGGGACATGACTTAAGACTTAAACACATATGACATGAGCACATGGAGTCTGGACCAGAACTTGAATGCAAGTATCATATTCCAGTATGCTGATAATTTATCTCGGATCTTATTTGAAATCCACAATCATCGACGTGAAGGCCAGTTGAGACGGTCGACGATGACGATTACTCTGGTCAAATTTCAGAGTCTCGTCACAACTTTCATTTAATCTTGAATTGTTAATCACTACACTTTACAACACTGCACCATGCTGCGCTAGTTTACACTCTACATGGGTGAACAGGTTTCTTTCTCTAACTGCAACTATTTGCTCAGTGTGATAGTTTATGGGTTCTAGATGCTCAGGGCGTTTGGTTGCGTTAGCTGCTGAGCAAGCTGCTACACACGATGGATCTGATGCTGAATCAGGCTCTGTTTAACAACGAATTTTCTATCGGCTAGAAATTCATCGAAAAATGTAATAAAAATAACCGCAACAGCACGGCGTACAATTTTAGTATGGGGCGAGTATGGGTCGATCTATAGGGAATTTAATTAATTTTAAATTCTACTCAATCAAATTAATCCAAAGCTTGAGATTATTTTAACTAAAAGAAATGCAAAAACTAACTACAAGCAAAAGTGAATAAAAATATGAGATTAAGAGATAATTTAAAGGCAAATCCACTCTCCCACTTTGACATAAATCAACACAAAATCAATCTATGATCTCACATTTTAATCTAAGTAGAATTATTGATGTATTTATCATAAGTATGATCTATTTATGTTATTAATTAACATAACTTAAACCATCAAACTTTAATACAACAACTAAAACCACTTAGTTAAATGTCATTAAAATGAGTATGAAATTAAAAAAAATCTATTTTAAGCATGATCTATTTACTATTTTTGATCAGTAACATAGATCGTCAAATTTTGATTTTATTTTAATTCCATGATCAAAATGACTTAGTTAGATGTTGATGTAAATTGTGTTTATATTTGGGTAAGAATAGCCTTTTTGTGATAACAACATAGGCTATCAAATTCACTAATAAACTTACATTAACAAATAACTATCCATGAAGCATAAAAAGAGATCATAAATAATAAAATATGTTAACTTTACATAATTTAAGAGAGCTTCATTACCCCTAAATTGAAGGGTCTTAGCTTCTCGTTTGTGTTATCATTTCATTACATGTAAATTTCAACATTAAAAAGCAAGGGAAATGCAAGCTAATTAAAACAAAAGAGAACTAGATTATTTGCATAAAAATAAAACTAATTACAATGAAAAGAAAGCTAATCTACTAACATGAAATAGAAGAAAGCATCTAAATAAAAGTAAGCATAAAATAAAAGCATGTAGAAAAAGAAGAAGAAGTGGCTTAGTAAACCATTTTATTTCTCATTAATTTGTGGCTACAACTTGCATAATATGATAAGTAGATTAAAAAACTCCATTACATGAACATAAGAGGGTTATTTATACAAGGATAAAATCCTAATCCATATTTTAGGGGACTGCCCAAAATGCCCTTAGGAAATGTGGCCTCCAAGTCATCATTAGCAGGAAATTAATCCTCCATTAAATGTGCATGTGCTTTTACTCCCCACTGACATGTGCATTGGCTCTTAATTATGGATCATGATTAGTGGGTAGGTGAGGTCCTCCATCATTACATGAATTCTTTTATTTCTTCATTCTTTTGTCTTCCTTCTCTTGTGTAGCATCCATACATGAAGCCACTTCCAAGTTGAATCGAAATTCCTAGAAAACTACATAAAAATGTGCAAGTAAATTTTCTCAAATTAAATCATGCATAAATTACGATTTTATCCCCTAGATGAAGATGAATAAATAAAGATTTGAAAATAATTTAAATTCTAGTTTAAACATGTAAAATACCCTAATATGCTCATTTATTAAGTAAAAGTAGATTAAATATGGAAGTAAAAATATGCACCTTTACATGCACATCAAATACTCCCACACTTATCTTTTTATTAGTCCTTGAATAAAGAAAAACTAAAATAAATCCACTTTCGTAAGGAGCACGATTGCATTGAGCATATGCAACAAGCCGTTAAATGTAACAACCCTAGATTTTTGCATATATTTTAAATTTGACTTTTTTTTGAAATTATTTTTAAACTTGTTTTATTTTCAATATTTCATTTTAAATATAAATTTTGATTATTATATGAATTATAATTTCAAACTGATATACATTGAATATTTTCCTTAAAAGTGTATTTCTGGTCAAACTCTAACTTTTAAATTTTAAATTTAAATATTTAAATTCTTAAATTTTATCTTTTATTATGAAAATAGATTTAATATCATGAATACTTCTTTTCGTTTCGTTGAAAACGGATTTAAATTGTGAAAGTTATGTATATTTCAATATTGAGTGCAATTTGATTTATTTAGTTATTTTGTTTATTTTAAATTACATAAATTATATTTTCTTTGTCATATTTTATTTTAATATGTGTTGATATGTTATTTTATGTATATTTTTGTCTTTTAATATTTTTAAAGTGATAATATAATTTTTCTGAATATTATTTGAATTGTTTTCAATTTATTTAGCCTAGTTTTATATATATTGTTATTTTCTTCATTTAAATTATATAATTTAATATTTATTTATTTATTTATTTTTCTTATTTACTTTATTTCTGAGATTATTTATCTCTATTATCAGCCTTTTTAATATATATATATATATATATAAGTTAAAAAGAAATAAAAAGAAATTTGAAAGGTTTTAAACTCTTTACCTTCCTAAGTCTCTTTATCTTCCACCTTTTCATTTCTCAACCTACATCTTTTGACTTTATGGCCGTGCCTTTTCTTTCTCAATTCCAGCCATATCTTCTTCATTTTCACGTGAATTACTTTCTCAAACATTTCAAAGAAAAAATACACGGCCATTGTTGATCAAAGTTTGGTAAATTCTTTTCTCTTTTCTTTGTTTTTTTCTATTTTCTTACTTTGAATTTGCATTGTGTTCTCATCTTCATAGCTTGGCTCCTCCTCCACCAGCCCTTGGCCGACCTCCACCACCTCATTCTCTGATTATCACCCCCTCCAGTCCACCACCCCATCAGGCCGAGCAACCCCAAGGCAAGCCTCACCACCAAAATGCACAAATCCATCACCTAGCATTCAAGCCTAGCCTAGTTTTGCATCTACCACCTTCATCTCCCTCTAAACGCCACTTCCACCACCACCACCAGCTCTGACCTGACCACCACCCTCTGCCACATCACCCACCACCATCTGGACATCAGGCCGTGACTGTAACGACCCAGAATTTTGAACGAATTAAATTGAGAATATTTAATTAATTTTAAATATTTGAACGATGATTTAATTTGAATCCCCGATATAACTTTGAATTTGACGATTAAATTATAAAATTTAATCTATTGATAGTCGAATAAAAATTTATATCTTCAATTTTAAGTTGAAGAGAAATATTTCGAAAGCTTTTAAAATTCGTATTTATATTTCTGAAGATAACAGAAGCTTCAGAAATCGAATTTGGGAGTGAAGTGTTCAGTTTGAATTTAAATCGTTCGAACCGATATTTAAAAATAGCCGTCCGAGGCACAGTCTCGGAATTCGACGAAACCAGTTCCATTGGGTCTGTAATATTGTATTATTACCGGATTTCAAATTTCGTAGCATTTGGAGCTGTTATGTGAGAATACGACACGTAAACGCGTTGAAATGAAAACGAATTCAATTTAATTCAAATTTAAATTAATTCCATCAGCTACTTTTAGCTTCTCCTTAAATCACGCCTTGAATCACGAAATGAATCGTGCAGAGGCATGGGCGCGTACCTTTTCTGTCGTTCGAAATCAACGCAAAAATCTCGTTCCCCTCTTTCCATTCAAATTCACAGAAGAAAATAAAAATGGCCATTGTCTCCTCTTTCTAATTCGACCGAGATTGTTCGTTCTTCTTCTTCTTTTATCATACCGCACCCCTCTTTTATTCTTTAAATTCGAACCCTCTCAGTTCAAAATCAAATAAATGGCCGCGTTTCCCCTACATTCGTTTCAAATCGAAATCAAACCAGTAGATGCCCATTTGTCTCCTCAGTTCGCTTCAATTCGTCTATCGGAGGAAGCAAGCTCGCGTAGCCTAGTGAGCGCGCTTCGCCTGGGGAGGTAGAGGCGCATTCAGGTGGTGACGCGTTCGATTTTGGGGTGCTCTTCGACGTGAGGCTCGCGTGGTCGCAAATCGGGGGAGGCGGTGGTGCGCGTCAGGGAGGAGTATCGCGAGCAGCTAGGGGTTCACGATGAGATGGTTGATGTTGGCGACTCGCGGCGAAGCTAGGGCAGGCGAATCATGGGGTCTGGGTTGGCTGTCGATCGGCGACAGTGGCTCGCGATTGATTTTTAAGGCAAGCGACGCTTGTTGGAGACGTCGTGATTGAATTTAGGGCACAAGGTAGTGGATGGCGAGTCGAGCATGAAATTGATGACGACGAGGCGCTGTTTTCGACAAGACTCGATTGAGGAGGTGTTCGAACCGGAGGAGGCGACGCTGTTGCTTTGTTCAGTGAGGTATTCTCTGAATTTGTTTAAGTCATTTAAAATAAAATATAATTTGGGTAGTAGATTTTATTTTACAGAAGTATATATATATAACATAGTGTTAATTTAAGTTATGAAATATCTATTTAAATTTAAACGAAATAAGTAGGTATATTAACCAGAAAAAGTAGGAATTTTAGAAGTTGAAAGAATTTATATAACTTAAATTCTTATGAGATCCATATAGTTTGTTTTGAATATATATGTAGGATAAAAAAAAAGAGATTTGTTAATAAAATTTATGTTGCTTTTGATTTACAGTAAAAAATTATAAATAGGCATATAAAAATTTTAATTTACTTTAAAAATGATTTATTAAGGTAGTTTATGTAGCCAATAAATTTATTTAATTTGTCACTTAAAGAAAATTTATATAAAGATGGGATTTTTATAAAGTAGTAGTTTTTATATATATGAAGTAAAAAATAAATATACATATATTTATAAGGAAGTTAGTTTAAATCAAATGTTAGTAAGTTAAAGTAAAATCATTGGATAATTAAAAAAATTTAAGCGAAAAATTTATTTATTTGATTTGTTCAAATAGTAATAAGATTATGTAATTGTTATACAAGGTTAAAATAATCGAAGAAACAGTCTGGATGGGAAAATGGGATGGCAAAATAAAATCTAAGGTGAGATTTTTCTCACTCAATAATGAAAGTGGAATTTTCAGTTATTGTTTGATTGTCTGTTTGGATTGTTGATATTAGATATTTTAGGATATATCTATATATAGCAATATATACATATTGGCATATGTATATATTGGATTGATGATTTCCCGCCTCGTATAGCGGATGAGACCCTATTGCGCCGTTAGTAAGCGGATTTATAAAAACCTATATACCGCGATAATTCCGTACTGGAGCGGAATTGGTATTGTGCTAACATCTTTGGATGCAGGGAAACAGGTTGGAGGGATCCAACTGGATTCCTCAACTGTATTTATTTATTTATAGATATTGATATATATTCTGTTCTCATATGATGATATATGATGTTTGATGTGTGATGGACTAATTGGTGCGTTGCATCATTGGATTCAAACTTGTGAAGTTTTAAAAATAATGATTTTTACTTTAAAAAGGATTTTTGAAGTGATGTTTGAAAAGTATACGATTTATTAAATTTTTGAATTTATTTATCTTAAATAAATAAATGTTATAAATTTAAAGTTATGGAAATTTTAATGTTGGTGAAATATAACCAAAGTGTGACTTTTGAAATGAAAGTCGATTTAATTTTAGAATGGGTTAAATTGAGATTTTTAAAGTATTATAAAAGATGTACAAAATCTATATTTATCAATTGAAATTATTGAAATTTTAAAACGAGTTTTCATAAGTGTCAAATTGTAAAGATATGAGACTTATAGAATTATAAACTGGGAAGATAGAAAATTGATAGAATTATAAATTGTGAAGATTTGAAGTTTATAGATTTATAAAAGTTGAAGTTTATAGATTTATAAAGCATGAAGTTATAAAGATGAATGAAATTGTAGAATAAAGGTTTATAAGAAATTAACTTATAAATTGGATTTTTGTCTACAAATGAAATATTGATCGAATTCGTTAATAAAGGAGATTTACGAATCGAAGTTGTTAAAAAATATAAAAGGTGAAATTTATAAACGTTATTTTATAAATTCAAAATCAATTGGATTTGATAAGTTAAGTATAGAAGATTTTTTAAAGAAGATATATTCGCGATTTTGGATAGCGAATCTTTATTGAAATAAAATGTGTAGAAGAGACTGAAATGTGGTTAGTGAAGTATATTCACGATTTTGGACAGTGAATATATTTTTGAAGTAAAATGGATATGGTTTTGGGAAAGCGATATTATGAAATGAAGTTAATTGTTTTAAAAGATGTTTTAAAACGTGTGAACTATCGAAATCATAGATTTCAACATTTATTGTTGAAATAGACGTTTTCGAAAAATAAGGAAATGAGGGACTATAACACTGTTGTTATAGTAAATGATTTCCGAAAGGAAATATTTTATATAGTATTGGGATTTATATATCTATCTAAATTCCGAATCCCTATACTAGTGATTTCGAGTCGTCGTAACGATGTTTTACGCAACATTCGTTTTGACTCAAAATAAAGGTGTTAAAAGAATGTTTTCCTTAAAGAATGAATATATACTTAATTTGATTTAAGTATATCGAATATTTTCTAGGTGTTGAAAATAAATGATTTGTGAATTACTTATTTTTTTAAATAAGTATGGAAATGCTTTTCCAATATGAAATGAACTGTTTTGAGATTTTATCTTCAAAGATAAAATGAGATGTGGAAATTGATTTGAAAATTGTTTTCAAATGGTTAAGTGTGGAAATTTTATATCTAGTAAAGATATTTTTTTGAAGATGAAATAATTTGGAAAATTATTTGGAATCTGATGATGTTGCGCATCTTTATTGATAGTTAAATAACCGACTATCAATAATTACCTTAGATAGGTATTTGTTGTGAATTGGATGAATTTGAATGCCACACTTGTTTTTAAATAATCGCTCACTATTCGGGTTAACCGGGAAAGGACCATGGGGTCGTATAACCCATTCCGAATATGTGATACGTCGTTATGAATTGCATTCGAAGACCGGTGTTGAAGACCGGATATTTTTGAAAACGGAAGGATTACCGTCGAGTTACTCTACATCGACTGATCTTCGATTTAGAGGTTTTATCACCCTTAGTGACGGGAAGTCCTGACGTGATTGAAATTTATCCGGATATGCAAGGGCTTCGTGAGAAGTGCCTTCGGTTCTGTTCGATCTCGGAACAGACTTGTATGGATTGTGTGTCTGACGTTACAATTTGAGACATAAAGCTGATTTCTTTCAAATACATTTCTGTTGGTGGCGGAGAATTTATTCTCTTAGCTTAACACCCTTCTTTGAGACGTACGAGCTCAGAGGTTATGTAGTTGAAATTTGTCAGCGATATATCCCAATTTGGTAACGTGGCATACTGAGTGTTGCTGTGAAATGATCAGTGTTTGATCATTTGTGATATGATCATTTGCTTGATCTTATATCTTTGTGATCATAGGTTGATCATTTTGTTTGACCCGAAGCAGGGCTTTTTGTAGAAAGCGTAGCTTTGTGGACGAGACTTCGTCGAGCCTCACACCCCGGAAATGGTCGAAACAGGACGAATGCGGCAAGGTTCTAGGGAGTAGCGCCCCTTAGTGTATGTCATTCCTTCTGGATAAAGGTGGTATCATGGTATGGAGCCCAGATACTTAACCTCTGTGGTTGCTGCAAAATTTATTTCTTTGTGGTTTGTTGCAAATCGGGGATCCTCGGGAAGATCGGTGACGATCGGGGGATGGCATACGCGTGTCAGTAGTTACCTACTTTTGCAGAGGTAACCCGGCCTTGTGTTGGCAGAGATCTAACCGTAATGTTAGGTTATTTCTCGGGTCGTCTATTCCAGGGACGTACCCATCGTGGATAGGAAGTTCCTTAGCCTGACCATTTGTTGGAAATCCAAAGAAACAATACGAGCCTTTACGATTTCAATTGTATAACCTGTCTCCTCAGGAGGCAGCTATAGCAGGCATAATATAATGGTACCTATGCTGGCTAAGATTTATATCATACTTTCGAAATGTTTTCCACTATGCACTAATAATAATATCAAAAATGATTTGATTTTGCGTAGTAAGCATCTTTGACTATCATAAGAAGAAATCTCCTCCAAGTCTGCGTTTGCATTGTGTGTGTGGTGGGAGGTCTTATGGTAGTTTCATTTTCCAAAAGCATTTCGAATTGACTTTGAAAATTATCTAGTTTTATTTTAAAGAATAACTGTTTTACGATCTCACACCAGTCACCATGACTGACTCGGAGTTTATTGTTCCCTTCTAAACTCTGGGTGCCCACCAATTTCCACACGGGCAGCCTAGAGTTATATTATCAGGATATTCTGGATATTCTGGAGCTTGGAGATAAGCTGGATGACGAGACGTAGTATTTGTATCTGATAGTATTTATTCCGTTGTGTATTCTGTATGAGGACAAGTTTATATAACTGTCCATTGTTGTACTAAGTTGTATAGTGACTCTGATGATTGATGTATGTATAAAATGATATAGTTCTTTGTTTTAAAGATTATTCATTTATCTATTATATATTGTTCCGCTGCGATGTGTAAGATTCTGATATTGTTTTCTATTCTGATGTTGATGTGTTGTTCTTCTTTTCTTTTTCTCTTCTTTTCTTCTATCTCCTTCTTCTTCTACTTTTTCTTTCTTAAAACCATAACTTTCTGGGTTTCCGGCATTCGATGTCTCGGCAGTCGATAAAGTGAGTATCGATGTTGAATTTTCGAAAGTCGAAAATTTTCGGGACGTTACATTTGGTATCAGAGCATATGGTTAAGCGACAACCCTGCTCTGTTGGGTGTTACTCATTAGAGATAGAGTCAGTAGTACTCTAGAATGAGTTTGAGTGTAATAATAGATACGAGCGCGTATTTGTTAGTGAATATAAAAATTGTTTTATATTGTGATGATTGATTTGTTGAGTGGTATATGGATTCTGGTCAATACGAGTAATTAACGATCATTGATAGGAATCTCTAAACACTCGAATAGAACAATTCGGCACAGTATTGTTTTAAATAGGGTAAATGAGATAATTTTGCCCAAAACTATTTTTGTATAGAAAAGAAATGTTTTTCTATGAATTATCATAGTATATGGTTGCATGGATGTTAGGAAGTAATAATAGTGAATTATCATCACTAAAATTGAATAAGAAATTCAAATCATAACTCCAAAGTTAAGAAATAAATTTACATACAAATGAAATTAAGGAATGTAAATTATAAACGTAACTTATAATTTGAAACGGAGTTCCAGAGAAGTATTTGGAAATGTTTTGAAAAGAATTTGAAAATTTTGGAGATTTGGAAAATTTAAATCTTTTGATTTGGAAAATGAATTTCAAAGGTTTTGAAAAGTATTTTGGAAAGATGAAAGCTCTAAACTCTTTTCGGTCGCTGGAAAATAATTCCGATGATGATCGCGACATCACCGGTGTTCATTTTCGGGTTTCCAGAAGAGGAATTGCTGCCAAATTGTTTTAAAAACGGAAGTTGTTTGAAAAATTTGAAATTTGTTTTAGAAATTCAAAGGGTAATTTGAATTGTTTTCAAAATGGTTTTGAAAAGGTTGAAAAGACTCTGGAATTGTGAATGAACGAATAAATTTGCAAGTGAATCAATTAAATGAAATGAGATTCAAATTGGAAATGGATGAATTAGTGGATGAATGAATAATTTGCAATTGTAAATGAAATTGAAGACAAATTTGAAATTGTAAGTGAATTGGAATTTGTAATGAGTTAGTAATTGAAACTAAGCTAAAAGAGCAATTATGAATGAAAATTGTTTGGTTAATAGAATAAACCGAATGAAAATATGAAATGCAAATTAAATTGAATGGAATCAATTGCAAATGAAGTAGAATTAAAATAAATTGAATTTGTATCAATTTGAATTGGTTATAAACTAGAATGGATATGAGTTCATTTTGTTTAAAAACGAATGTAACTTCAACCGTAAATATATAAGCATATATTGAAAATTTTGTAATCGAATTTGCAAAATAGTTTGAATGCTGTAACTAGATATTATGGCTAGTAGATATACAGGTATAAAGGAAATTGAATTTGATTTCACAGATAATTTGAATTGCTCGACAAAAGGTACGTATTTGAATTATAATATGAGTTTTTGATGATTTCTCTCTAGCCGCTTGGCGTTTTCTTTTTCTTTTTGAAATCTGAGAGTCCGTAGGGACGTTTTGTAGTCGTGCCGTATTAGCCGCGCAAAGGAGACGCTGGCGAAATTTTTCGAAAATTTAGGGCGTTAGAAAATTTTTGAGAAATTTTGAAAGTTTAAATTTGAATTTAAACTTAAAATTGAATTGTTAAGAAATCAATGATGTTTTGAACTTATAATTGAAGTTAGAAATTTAGTTAAATTGATAACGAATCTTTAGTAGAAAGATTTGTTTTGATAAATTGATAAAACTATTAGATTGTGAGAAATAGTAGACGAGTTAAGGACATTTTTTCCTAACTTGTAATTTCGAGGACGAAATTCTTTTAAGGGGGAAAGTCTGTAACGACCCAGAATTTTGAACGAATTAAATTGAGAATATTTAATTAATTTTAAATATTTGAACGATGATTTAATTTGAATCCCCGATATAACTTTGAATTTGACGATTAAATTATAAAATTTAATCTATTGATAGTCGAATAAAAATTTATATCTTCAATTTTAAGTTGAAGAGAAATATTTCGAAAGCTTTTAAAATTCGTATTTATATTTCTGAAGATAACAGAAGCTTCAGAAATCGAATTTGGGAGTGAAGTGTTCAGTTTGAATTTAAATCGTTCGAACCGATATTTAAAAATAGCCGTCCGAGGCACAGTCTCGGAATTCGACGAAACCAGTTCCATTGGGTCTGTAATATTGTATTATTACCGGATTTCAAATTTCGTAGCATTTGGAGCTGTTATGTGAGAATACGACACGTAAACGCGTTGAAATGAAAACGAATTCAATTTAATTCAAATTTAAATTAATTCCATCAGCTACTTTTAGCTTCTCCTTAAATCACGCCTTGAATCACGAAATGAATCGTGCAGAGGCATGGGCGCGTACCTTTTCTGTCGTTCGAAATCAACGCAAAAATCTCGTTCCCCTCTTTCCATTCAAATTCACAGAAGAAAATAAAAATGGCCATTGTCTCCTCTTTCTAATTCGACCGAGATTGTTCGTTCTTCTTCTTCTTTTATCATACCGCACCCCTCTTTTATTCTTTAAATTCGAACCCTCTCAGTTCAAAATCAAATAAATGGCCGCGTTTCCCCTACATTCGTTTCAAATCGAAATCAAACCAGTAGATGCCCATTTGTCTCCTCAGTTCGCTTCAATTCGTCTATCGGAGGAAGCAAGCTCGCGTAGCCTAGTGAGCGCGCTTCGCCTGGGGAGGTAGAGGCGCATTCAGGTGGTGACGCGTTCGATTTTGGGGTGCTCTTCGACGTGAGGCTCGCGTGGTCGCAAATCGGGGGAGGCGGTGGTGCGCGTCAGGGAGGAGTATCGCGAGCAGCTAGGGGTTCACGATGAGATGGTTGATGTTGGCGACTCGCGGCGAAGCTAGGGCAGGCGAATCATGGGGTCTGGGTTGGCTGTCGATCGGCGACAGTGGCTCGCGATTGATTTTTAAGGCAAGCGACGCTTGTTGGAGACGTCGTGATTGAATTTAGGGCACAAGGTAGTGGATGGCGAGTCGAGCATGAAATTGATGACGACGAGGCGCTGTTTTCGACAAGACTCGATTGAGGAGGTGTTCGAACCGGAGGAGGCGACGCTGTTGCTTTGTTCAGTGAGGTATTCTCTGAATTTGTTTAAGTCATTTAAAATAAAATATAATTTGGGTAGTAGATTTTATTTTACAGAAGTATATATATATAACATAGTGTTAATTTAAGTTATGAAATATCTATTTAAATTTAAACGAAATAAGTAGGTATATTAACCAGAAAAAGTAGGAATTTTAGAAGTTGAAAGAATTTATATAACTTAAATTCTTATGAGATCCATATAGTTTGTTTTGAATATATATGTAGGATAAAAAAGAAAAGAAAAGATTTGTTAATAAAATTTATGTTGCTTTTGATTTACAGTAAAAAAATATAAATAGGCATACAAAATTTTTAATTTACTTTAAAAATGATTTATTAAGGTAGTTTATGTAGCCAATAAATTTATTTAATTTGTCACTTAAAGAAAATTTATATAAAGATGGGATTTTTATAAAGTAGTAGTTTTTATATATATGAAGTAAAAAATAAATATACATATATTTATAAGGAAGTTAGTTTAAATCAAATGTTAGTAAGTTAAAGTAAAATCATTGGATAATTAAAAAATTTTAAGCGAAAAATTTATTTATTTGATTTGTTCAAATAGTAATAAGATTATGTAATTGTTATACAAGGTTAAAATAATCGAAGAAACAGTCTGGATGGGAAAATGGGATGGCAAAATAAAATCTAAGGTGAGATTTTTCTCACTCAATAATGAAAGTGGAATTTTCAGTTATTGTTTGATTGTCTGTTTGGATTGTTGATATTAGATATTTTAGGATATATCTATATATAGCAATATATACATATTGGCATATGTATATATTGGATTGATGATTTCCCGCCTCGTATAGCGGATGAGACCCTATTGCGCCGTTAGTAAGCGGATTTATAAAAACCTATATACCGCGATAATTCCGTACTGGAGCGGAATTGGTATTGTGCTAACATCTTTGGATGCAGGGAAACAGGTTGGAGGGATCCAACTGGATTCCTCAACTGTATTTATTTATTTACAGATATTGATATATATTCTGTTCTCATATGATGATATATGATGTTTGATGTGTGATGGACTAATTGGTGCGTTGCATCATTGGATTCAAACTTGTGAAGTTTTAAAAATAACGATTTTTACTTTAAAAAGGATTTTTGAAGTGATGTTTGAAAAGTATACGATTTATTAAATTTTTGAATTTATTTATCTTAAATAAATAAATGTTATAAATTTAAAGTTATGGAAATTTTAATGTTGGTGAAATATAACCAAAGTGTGACTTTTGAAATGAAAGTCGATTTAATTTTAGAATGGGTTAAATTGAGATTTTTAAAGTATTATAAAAGATGTACAAAATCTATATTTATCAATTGAAATTATTGAAATTTTAAAACGAGTTTTCATAAGTGTCAAATTGTAAAGATATGAGACTTATAGAATTATAAACTGGGAAGATAGAAAATTGATAGAATTATAAATTGTGAAGATTTGAAGTTTATAGATTTATAAAAGTTGAAGTTTATAGATTTATAAAGCATGAAGTTATAAAGATGAATGAAATTGTAGAATAAAGGTTTATAAGAAATTAACTTATAAATTGGATTTTTGTCTACAAATGAAATATTGATCGAATTCGTTAATAAAGGAGATTTACGAATCGAAGTTGTTAAAAAATATAAAAGGTGAAATTTATAAACGTTATTTTATAAATTCAAAATCAATTGGATTTGATAAGTTAAGTATAGAAGATTTTTTAAAGAAGATATATTCGCGATTTTGGATAGCGAATCTTTATTGAAATAAAATGTGTAGAAGAGACTGAAATGTGGTTAGTGAAGTATATTCACGATTTTGGATAGTGAATATATTTTTGAAGTAAAATGGATATGGTTTTGGGAAAGCGATATTATGAAATGAAGTTAATTGTTTTAAAAGATGTTTTAAAACGTGTGAACTATCGAAATCATAGATTTCAACATTTATTGTTGAAATAGACGTTTTCGAAAAATAAGGAAATGAGGGACTATAACACTGTTGTTATAGTAAATGATTTCCGAAAGGAAATATTTTATATAGTATTGGGATTTATATATCTATCTAAATTCCGAATCCCTATACTAGTGATTTCGAGTCGTCGTAACGATGTTTTACGCAACATTCGTTTTGACTCAAAATAAAGGTGTTAAAAGAATGTTTTCCTTAAAGAATGAATATATACTTAATTTGATTTAAGTATATCGAATATTTTCTAGGTGTTGAAAATAAATGATTTGTGAATTACTTATTTTTTTAAATAAGTATGGAAATGCTTTTCCAATATGAAATGAACTGTTTTGAGATTTTATCTTCAAAGATAAAATGAGATGTGGAAATTGATTTGAAAATTGTTTTCAAATGGTTAAGTGTGGAAATTTTATATCTAGTAAAGATATTTTTTTGAAGATGAAATAATTTGGAAAATTATTTGGAATCTGATGATGTTGCGCATCTTTATTGATAGTTAAATAACCGACTATCAATAATTACCTTAGATAGGTATTTGTTGTGAATTGGATGAATTTGAATGCCACACTTGTTTTTAAATAATCGCTCACTATTCGGGTTAACCGGGAAAGGACCATGGGGTCGTATAACCCATTCCGAATATGTGATACGTCGTTATGAATTGCATTCGAAGACCGGTGTTGAAGACCGGATATTTTTGAAAACGGAAGGATTACCGTCGAGTTACTCTACATCGACTGATCTTCGATTTAGAGGTTTTATCACCCTTAGTGACGGGAAGTCCTGACGTGATTGAAATTTATCCGGATATGCAAGGGCTTCGTGAGAAGTGCCTTCGGTTCTGTTCGATCCCGGAACAGACTTGTATGGATTGTGTGTCTGACGTTACAATTTGAGATATAAAGCTGATTTCTTTCAAATACATTTCTGTTGGTGGCGGAGAATTTATTCTCTTAGCTTAACACCCTTCTCTGAGACGTACGAGCTCAGAGGTTATGTAGTTGAAATTTGTCAGCGATATATCCCAATTTGGTAACGTGGCATACTGAGTGTTGCTGTGAAATGATCAGTGTTTGATCATTTGTGATATGATCATTTGCTTGATCTTATATCTTTGTGATCATAGGTTGATCATTTTGTTTGACCCGAAGCAGGGCTTTTTGTAGAAAGCGTAGCTTTGTGGACGAGACTTCGTCGAGCCTCACACCCCGGAAATGGTCGAAACAGGACGAATGCGACAAGGTTCTAGGGAGTAGCGCCCCTTAGTGTATGTCATTCCTTCTGGATAAAGGTGGTATCATGGTATGGAGCCCAGATACTTAACCTCTGTGGTTGCTGCAAAATTTATTTCTTTGTGGTTTGTTGCAAATCGGGGATCCTCGGGAAGATCGGTGACGATCGGGGGATGGCATACGCGTGTCAGTAGTTACCTACTTTTGCAGAGGTAACCCGGCCTTGTGTTGGCAGAGATCTAACCGTAATGTTAGGTTATTTCTCGGGTCGTCTATTCCAGGGACGTACCCATCGTGGATAGGAAGTTCCTTAGCCTGACCATTTGTTGGAAATCCAAAGAAACAATACGAGCCTTTACGATTTCAATTGTATAACCTGTCTCCTCAGGAGGCAGCTATAGCAGGCATAATATAATGGTACCTATGCTGGCTAAGATTTATATCATACTTTCGAAATGTTTTCCACTATGCACTAATAATAATATCAAAAATGATTTGATTTTGCGTAGTAAGCATCTTTGACTATCATAAGAAGAAATCTCCTCTAAGTCTGCGTTTGCATTGTGTGTGTGGTGGGAGGTCTTATGGTAGTTTCATTTTCCAAAAGCATTTCGAATTGACTTTGAAAATTATCTAGTTTTATTTTAAAGAATAACTGTTTTACGATCTCACACCAGTCACCATGACTGACTCGGAGTTTATTGTTCCCTTCTAAACTCTGGGTGCCCACCAATTTCCACACGGGCAGCCTAGAGTTATATTATCAGGATATTCTGGATATTCTGGAGCTTGGAGATAAGCTGGATGACGAGACGTAGTATTTGTATCTGATAGTATTTATTCCGTTGTGTATTCTGTATGAGGACAAGTTTATATAACTGTCCATTGTTGTACTAAGTTGTATAGTGACTCTGATGATTGATGTATGTATAAAATGATATAGTTCTTTGTTTTAAAGATTATTCATTTATCTATTATATATTGTTCCGCTGCGATGTGTAAGATTCTGATATTGTTTTCTATTCTGATGTTGATGTGTTGTTCTTCTTTTCTTTTTCTCTTCTTTTCTTCTATCTCCTTCTTCTTCTACTTTTTCTTTCTTAAAACCATAACTTTCCGGGTTTCCGGCATTCGATGTCTCGGCAGTCGATAAAGTGAGTATCGATGTTGAATTTTCGAAAGTCGAAAATTTTCGGGACGTTACAGTGACCATAGAGCCCATGGCCGAGCCCTATTGTGGCCTAGAGATGATGATATGTTGCCTTGTAGTGTAATTGTGTGCACCTATACTTCATCACCATTCAAACCTAGCTAGGCCGACCACTATGGACCCAAACCCAGACCCAAATCCATGCCTTGGCTGTGCTATTTCAGTTCATAACTGAAGTATGTGAAGTTGAGAACAAGTGCAAAGCATTTGTCTTTGTTTTGGGCATTGATTTCTAACATTGTCTAGTGTTGAATTGTTTTGAAACTTATATAAATTGTATTGTTTTGTATAAATGTATACAAGGCTATTTGCTTTGGCTCTCCACTCTCAAGTCATTTTCGAGTTGTCGTGCCTTCGTAGTTTCTGTGTTGTGTACTTTGGTTGTAATCTCCAGCAAATACAGGTGAGTAAATCTCACCAGACTAATATGTACTTATATAGTTGATAAACTGACATCACTTGAATCTGTAAATGCATATCATCCAGTTATAACTGTTATATTATGATCATATGATGCTCACCCCTATTATTACCCATGTTATATCATCAGTTACTGTTATATGATGCTATTCTGTTATTTATATCAGTTTATCACACTGCAAGTTCCCTATAGATTAGAAATCACTATGGTTTGAAATGATACATACCCGAACGGACTTTAGAATAGGGAAAAATCGTTATGGGCTGAAATGATAGGCCTGAGCGGTTTTTATTCATTTCATATTACTTGGGATTATGGGTTTGAAATGATAGAACCCAGGTTTTCTTTGTAAATTACGGATTGAAATGATATATATCTGTATCACTTGACCTAGGCTAGAAAATTATATACAGACCCGTGGTTTATATATATTTTTCTAAAATTTTCAAAATATTTTAAAAATGTAAATATTATGATATTTTGATTTAAATTTTATTAAAAATGATTTTTATAAAATTATTAGTGATTTTCTATAAATTAAATAGGCGAATTAAGTAAAATGGTGAAGTAGAATTTGAAATATAAGTTAATTTTGGAATTTATGATTTTGGTTATAAATGGAATTTATGTAAAGTAAGAAAATATGACAAATTTGATTTAAAAGATGAATTTAATGATTTTTATTAAGTAATAATAATTAAAAGTGTTAATGATTTTGTATAAATTAGAATATGAAATAAATGAGTGTTTAAGTTGAATTGTGTTGCTTAAATAGGGAAATTGTGAATTTTGTTAAAAGTGAAATTTTAATTAAGTAAAATAAATGGAAACAAGTTATATTTTGGAAATTTAAACTTAGTCGTTAAGTTAAGAATTTAATTAAAGAAATGAAAATTTAATTGTTATTTAATTTGATTTTTGTATGGAAATTTGACTTTATAAAATCATAGAAATAAAGGTATTTAAATGATTGTTTTTAAAATGTGAAAATATATGATTTTATAAGTTAAAATGATTTATATTAAAGTTAATTATGTGTGAAATTGTAAATAAAACTCTAAATTTGATTTGACATCATTTTTGAAATATAATGTAAAAGATATTACAGCATTTTTAAAATGCTGTAGTTGTTTTAAATGAACTAAAAGGCTAATTTGAACTAAAGGTTATTATAGCACTTTGTAAGTGCTAAAGTTGTTAATTTAACCAAAGTTTACTTGAAATTAAAAGAAACCTATTACAGCATTTTAAATGTCGTCTTTTGTTAATGAACTGTTTTTAAACATAACATTTCGTAGCATTTTCTAAGTGCTGCGAAAGTTGAATTTTCTGTGTTTAATAAATTCAAATGAATAAATGATCTTTGAAAAGATTAAATTTTGGAAATTAAATATTTAATTATTAAATATAATGAATTGACTTTAAATGATTTAAATGGAATAGTTGATTTGGAAAATACAACTATTTTGAAATGTGATTAAATGGTATTTAAATTTAAATTAAATAAATGATGTTTTGAAATGATATTTTGAAATGAATTTGAAATGATATTAAATCTTGGAATGAATAATTGAAGTTTATATTAGTATGAAAAATATTTGGTTTACTTGTAATTTGAATCTATTTAAAAGATATTGGACTTATGAAATATAGGATATTAAAGCTTTGGAACTTATTTTATAATTTGAATAGTTATTTTGTGGATTAAATCTATATTTGAAATTTATAAGATTTGAAATGGTCTATGGAAATTTAATTGAAATAAATGATTGAATTAAATTGAAACTTTGGAAATTTTAATACTTGATTTGAAAGTATAATAATTACACTTTTAAATGGTTTAAATGAATTATTTTGATTGAAATATAAACTATTTAAAAAGGTGACTTGAAATGATAATAAATGAATGATATCTTTAAATTTAAAAAGTATTTAAAGTTGAATATTTAGATTTGAACTCAAATGATATTTTGGTATATTAAAATGATTTGAAATGAAGTTTGAAAGGATATGATATTTTGATATATTAAAATGATTTGAATAGAAGTTTTGAAAGGATATGATATTTTGATATATTAAAATGATTTGAAATGAAGTTTTGAAAAGATATGATATTTTGATATATTGAAATGATTTGAAATGAAGTCTTGAAATGATATGATATTTTAAATATATTGAAATGGTTTAGAATTGATTTAATCTTCATTTTTATAAAGATTTGGATTTGAAATGATATTCTATTTTGAAGTATAAAATATTATTTTAAAATTATAACCACGGGTTATAATAACGATTGGTTGTTAAAGAGACCGAGATCGGATATGGACATACTCTCTGTCGATATTGAAAACCACTTTGACAACTGTGTACGCGGTGGAGTTCCAGAATGAAGTAGGATGGTGGCGACGATCCTAAGGTATATACGTGGACCCAACTCCCGTGAGTTGGCATAAGGTGGCTAAAACAGGAGCGATTGACGGACCAATGAGGTAGCACCTCTGATCGAACACACTTCTTCGATACCATTCTATTACTTGTGATTGATTTGGTGTGCACCCTTGATTTGGGAGTATTGTTCGAGGTGGGCGGTAGGGGCTGCTATGCGTCACCACCAGTCCGGATGCGTAATTGTTATATCTACCCTAGCATTGCCTAGTTGTGCCGTGTCACCTACCATATCGAGCTTTACTACGATTTGTGATTTCTCCCGTAGCCTGTGGAGTATCGAGGGTAGCCCCCATTTTGGGAGTATGCTAATACTGGATAGACTACTGGGACTATTACGTGTTAAGGGCTATATGGGTAACCCCTTGACGCTATTAAAAAGTATGTTTATTTTATATTAGACATTATTATAATAGCGAATATTACTACATAGTAGATAGTTTAACGGGTCCTTAAAGAATGGGCGATCCCAAGCATTCTTTAAGTTACTTGTACTTTTATTACAGTTCACTTGAGTTGGTTTACATTATATAAGTATATATTGTCCTGACTCGAGTGTTTTGTGTTTTACTTTACGCTCGGGTCAGCCTGAGTTATTTCAGTTCCGTTGTTCTACTCAGTGTGTACTTGGTTATTTTATTGAGACTTCTGTTGTACTCTATTTCTTCTATTATATCTTATGTAACTCTGATATTTTATATAGTAGCTTCATGAACTACTATTTCTTTTACTTCCGCTGCATTATTTTACTTTGTCTCTATGATTATATTTATTTACTGTATATTCTGAGATTTGCCAAATTTTTTTTACAACGCGGTATTTTGAGCAATTCAAGTCCGACATGTACGGATGCGAATGGTTGAAAATATCGGGTCGTTACATTAAACCTCTAGGTGTCCTTTGTAGTACGAGTGTTGTCTCGTGAGGGTTTTCAGCGGGTACTACCCACAAAAGACAAATGAAACATGAAAAATTCCTAAATGCAAGATTTATTTACAAAGATATGTATGCAAGTTTTTGAAAATATTTACAAATGAAGAATTTACTTTTAAATTGATACGAATAAGTTAAATATAAGTTCTAGTCATTATCAAGAAATTTAAGTCCTTTTACTCGTCAAAATTTCCAACAAAATTTAAGTTATCATCATAATTAGATTCTAGTTTGGCTAGTTATTTCGGTTGATAACATAGTGCAATTATGAAATGGATCCTTAGTTGATTATAAAAGTTAATCAAAGTGGTATTTTTATTTCTTTTGAATAACAAGTCGAATCAACTAAGTGAAAATAGTGCTTGGATTTCAATTGCTTGCTCTCTCTATTTTTGGAAAGTATTAACATTATTATTATTATTTACACACCTAACTCAGATAAACTGAGGCCAGATATACCGATCATGCATTGCTTTTCGGACGTATGTGAGAAGGGCATATAGCAGGTGAGTGTACACACTTGCGTATGAACACATGACCCTAGGTGGTTATTTTTATTAAATCTATTTACATACACCTAACTCAGATAAACCGAGGCCAAATATACCGATCATGCACTACCTTTCGGGCTTACGTAAGAAGGGTACAGAGCATGGTGAGTGTACACACTTGCGTGTGAACACCCGACTCTAGGTGTTTTTATTTTATAAAAGCTTTTATTTTATAGAGAGAGAGTTTTGCAAAATCATTTTAGCACCACAAAACTTAGAAGATCAAAAACGTTATCGTCGTTACTTTAAATCAACCACTCTTTTAAACAAAGATTACAATTAGGATAGATTTCATAAGTAACACCCATGAACCTTCCTATATACTAGTTAAACCATAGTTACATGTAATCGAACTTTATTTTTATTTTTGTTGAGATAAATAAATTTTTCAAAAATTTCAATTTAATAACCAAAAAGATATACTTATCCTATAGTGTTTCTTTAAAAGTAAATCAATATTCTAAAAATAAAATTTGTTTAGAGATTTTTTTTGTTTTTTTAGGTTTTTAGTTATGGAAAGAAAAGGCAAAAAATAAACCATGAAAAATCAAAAATGAAGATGAGACTCCCCGAACACTTAATTTTGACCATGTCCCAACAGTCGTTGCATGATCTAATGAGTGTAACGGGGAAAAATATGTAAATATTTACGAAGAGAGTTAAAATTTCTTACTAGACATAGTGCGGCTCATGAAGAATCATGAGCTCCTCCTCTTGATTACTTGGCAATTCCAAGTATGGTTTCAAGTGATGACCATTGACTTTGAAAATTGTTCCATCAATGGGGTTTTGTATTTCTATGGCACCGTGTGGAAAAACAGTTCGTACCACAAATGGTCCGGTCCATCTTGATTTTAATTTCCCATGGAATAAGTGAAGTCTAGAGTCATACAAAAGAACTCTTTGGTTTGGCAAAAATGTTTTTCTTAGGACAGAATTATCATGAAAAACTTTTGTTCCTTCTTTGTAAATTTTCTCGTTTTATACGCGTCATTCCTAATCTCTTCTAATTCATTGATTTGCAATTTTTTATTTTCGACAGCCTTTTCAAGATCAAAGTTTTAGTTCTTCACTGCCCACAACGCTTTGTGTTCGATTTCAACTAGTAAATGACATGTTTTTTTGTAAACTAAACAAAATGGGGACAGCCCAAGATTAGTTTTAAAAGCGGTACGATAAGCCCAAAGCGCGTCAGTCAATTTCTGAGACCAATATTTTTTATTTTTATTAACATTTTTCTCCAAAATTTGTTTAATTTGACGATTTGAAACTTTAACTTGACCTCAAGTTTGAGGATGATAAGGAGTGGATAACTTGTGGGTTATCGAGTATTTCTTCATTAGAGTTTCAAATGAACGATTACAAAAATGGGTTCCATTATCGCTTATTATTGTGCAAGGTGTGCCGAACGTTGAAAAGATGTTTTCTTTAAGGAATTTCACAATAATTCTATGGTCATTGATTTTACTAGGAATGGCTTCAACCCATTTAGAGACACAATCAACAGCAAGAAGAATGTACAAATTTCTGAAATAATTTGGAAATGGTCCCATAAAGTCAAAATCCCATATGTCAAAGAGTTCGATCGTAAGAAAGTTGAGGGATTCATCCTAACATTTAGCAGCGATCGCAAGTTTTACAAAATTCGAATGATTCTTTGAAAAGGGTGGGCCAGTAAAAGGCACATTGAAGTACTTTTTCATCATTTTTTCGAGGACCAAAATATCCACTGCACGCTTGATCGTGATAAAATGAAAGAACACTTTTGATTTTGCAATCCGGGATGCAACGTTGAATGATTTGGTCAGAATAGTATTTAAACAAGTATGGATCATCCCAATAGAAGTATTTGACTTGGGAACGAAATGAAGGAGTTTCCCAAGTGACTAGATAGTTCACTATGTCTTTATACCACGGATTGATAGAAACAAAAAGGAGTTGTTCATCAGGAAAGCCCTCGTTGATCGGTAAAGAAGATGGTACGTTTAGAAGATGTGACAATTGATCAGCAATGACATTGTCGGATCCTTTTTTTAATTGTAAGGTCAAATTCTGGGAGTAGAAGGATCCAATGGATCAAACGAGACTTAGCATCCTTTTTTGCAAAAATGTACCTAAGAGCGGAATGGTTAGTGTAAACCACAATGTGTGAGCCAATCAAATAATGTCAGAATTCTTCGAGCGCAAAGTCTACCGCTAGAAGCTCTTTTTCAATGGTTGTGTAATTGAGTTAAGCATCGTTTGGAGTCATACTAGCGTAGTAGATAACATGAAGGATCTTATTGATGCGTTGTCCTAAAACAGCACCAACCGCGAAGTTAGAAGCGTCACACATTATTTCGAAAGGAAGATCCCAATTGGGTGAGCAAATGATGGGAGCGGAAATGAGTTCGTTTTTGAGACGTTCGAAAGCAGAAACACAATTGGAATTAAAGTCAAATCAAACGTCTTTTCAAAGAAAAGTCGTAAGAGGTCGAGCAATTTTACTAAAGTCCTTTACAAAGCATCGATAGAAACCAGTGTTTCCAAGAAATGAACGAATGCCCTTAACAAATTCGGGAATGGGTAGATTCGCAATTACATCAACTTTCGCTTTATCTACCTCTATGCCTTTATTTGAAATGACATGTCCAAGGACTGTGCCTTGAGTGACCATGAAGTGGCATTTTCCCCAGTTTAACGTTAAGTGTTGTCCTTGCACTGATTCAAAACCAACTCAAGATCATGTAAGCACTCGGAAAAAGAGTTTCTAAAGATTTAAAAATTGTCCATAAATACTTCAAGAAAGCGTTAGATAATATCGAAAAAGATGCTGACCATGCATCTTTGAAATGTAGTAGGAGCATTGCAATGGCCAAAAGGCATACGTCGATATGCAAAAGTGCCAAAGGGACACGTGAAAATCATTTTCTCTTGATCTTCGAGAGCGATTGGAATTTGGTTATAACCGGAATAACCATCAAGAAAGCAATTTAATTCATGACCGGCTAAACGTTCAAGCTTTTGGTCGATGAAAGGAAGAGAGAAGTGATCTTTACGTGTTGCAGCATTTAATTTTCGATAATCAATGGAAACATGCCAACCCGTTTGAGTACGAGTTGGAATGAGTTCTTTAGAATCATTCTTGATAACGGTATGTCTAGACTTTTCAGGCACGACATGAATTGGGCTAACCCACGAACTATCAGAAATGAGGTATATGATTCCGTTATCGAGGAGTTTAAGAATTTTGTCTTGAACCACATCCTTCATTTTTGGGTTAACCCTTCGTTGGGCGTCACGAACAGGCTTGTCATCGTCAATTAAATGGATACGATGTTGAACAAGAGCAGGACTAATTCCCTTTATATGGGTGATCGACCATCCAATTACTTCTTTGTTTTTCAGTAGAATTGGAAGAAGGGAAGCTTCTTGATCAAGAGAGAGAGTTGAAGAGATTATTATGGGAAACGTTTCATTGTCACCTAAGTATGCGTAATTAAGGCGATCGGGAAGGGGGTTTAAGGTCTAACTTCAGGAGTTTCTCAATCAAAGAATTAGGTGGAAGTTCTAATTCAATGGTAAGGGGTTCAAACGGAAACGCATTTTCAATTTCGTTAGGCTCGTCTTGAAACAGTTTCATATTCAGTCTCGCGTTTGTGGTTTAAGTCAACTGTTCCGTTACCAACATTTTCTTGAATGAAGCTAACTTCCAACGTCTAGTCATGTGGTTCATTCGGTTGATTTTCAAGATTAAAGATGTTAAGATCCAAAGTCATGTTTCCAAAAGAAATTTTCATAGAACCGTTTCGACAATTGATGAGAGCATTTGAAGTAGCCAAGAAGGGTCGGTCTAAAATCAATGGAATTTGACTCATTGGATTATACACGGGTTGAGTCTCCAAAACCGATAGGGAATATGAATTGACCAATTTTGATGAGTATGTCCTCGATTTCTCACATGGGTTTCTACATCGAACGATCAGAAAATTGAAGTGTTACTTTCGTCGGTTTTGGTTCACCCAAGCCAAGTTGCTGGTAAACTGAATAAGGAATCAAATTGACACTCGCACCCGAATCGAGTAAGCATTTGTTAATCATTTTGTCTCTTATCGTGCATGAGATTGTAGGACATCCAGGATCTTTGTATATGACGGGAATTGATTGGAACAAGACTTCGCTAAGTTTGGCGGCTAAGAAAACTTTCATGGGTACATGAGTGTGTCGTTTTTGGATACACAAGTCCTTGAGAAACTTAGCGTAAGTTGGACCTTCAAAACGATATCAAGAAGAAGGATATTAACTTTGACTTGTTTAAAAATTTCCAACATCTTTTCCATTTGGTCAGAATGTTTCTTGGGTCGAAGGCGATGTGAAAATGGAACACGATACTCAGTAGATGGGTCTACTTGAGTAGAAGAAGAATTTGGATTGGAGTTGGATTCGATGTTTGGCTCAATGTTTTGTTCAGATTCATTTGTTGTTTAGAAGTGTTAAGAGGAGTTTCCGGTAAATCAGTTGGATTATCCACTTGGTTATGGATTTGTTTATCGGAACGCAAAGTCATGATAGCATTCATTTGGGTTACGTTGCTATCTTGAACAACATGGGCTTGATTCGAATTCGTGTTTTGATTTATGGGATTCGGAACTGGCTGACTTGGGAATGCTTCTCGTTCACGTTCACTCACATACGTCGCTAATTGACTCATTTACATTTCAAGTTTAGCAATCGATTGACTCGTATTCTGCATGTACGAGGTTAACAAATTTTGCAAATTACTGTTTGATTGGAGGTTTTGAGTGGTTGCTTTTGCCAAAATTTCAATACTTTTCTAAAGTAAACTTGATCGTTTATCATCTTGGGGAGCAAAAGATTGTTGCGGTTGATTTTGAGATGGACCTGTAAAATTTTCTTGAAAATGATTGGGTTGAAATGAAGGATTCAAAGCATTGTTCTGAAATGATTGAAAATTGGGACAAACCAAATTTGTGTTGAGATTATTTTGGTTCCAAGCAAAGTTCGCATGATTTCTCTAACCATGATTGTAAGTTGGGCACTATAAGTGAGAGTGTAGGGCTCTTCCAAAACAGAATAATGGAAACTATACAAGTGCTAGTATGGTTGATTCTGAGGAAATGCCAGAAATCATTGTTATGATTTCAGATTTACAGATTGGCATGATAACTGACTTGCACATCGCTATTGCTGAAACAATAATTTCAAACTGGTGGTTTGATTCCGGTGCAACGATTCATGTTTGCATCAATAGAGATCTTTTTAAAACTTATAAGGAGGTTGTAGATCAACCAGAAGTGCTTATGGAAACCGGGAATGGTGCAAAAGTTCTGGAATAAGGTAACGTGGAGATTCAGTTCACTTCCAACAAGAAGATCACTCTCACTAATAAGCTCCATGTTCCTAATATAAAAAAGAACCAGGTTTCTGCATCGATCTTATGCAAAAGAAGTGTCAAATAAGTTTTGGAGGCTGATAATTTAATTCTGTCAAAAAAGGTCATGTTTGTGTGTAAAAGTTATGCTTGTAATGGGACGTTCAAACTTAGTATTTATGAAATAAAGGAACATTCTTCTTATACTATTGATTCTTTATCTCTATGACATGCATGTTCAGGACATTTAAACAATAAATCTCTGAAATATATGTCTAAAAATGGTCTTATTTTTGTTACAAATAATGAGCATGATAAATGCAAAATATGTATACAGGCCAGGATTACTATGAAACCTTTTCTAAGTGTTGAAATAAAATTGAAACTGTAACGACCCGTAAATTTTAACCGTTTTAAATAACGTTATTAATTGAAATTTTGCGAAATTTCAAACGATAAAATTTTGAAATATAAATTTGATATTTGGAATGCGTCCAGTTAAACATAGCAACTAGTAAATTTTCGTCCGAAAATATGAAAGTTTATTTCGCGCGTAAATTTACTTCAATTTAATCAGTTAAAAAGCGATGAAAATAAAATGTTTCCGAAACCTAAATATTTTACATAGGAAAATTTTAAACCATCTTCTGAGCAAGATTTCAGTTTGTCGTTTTTCCAAATTCGGACATCTTTGCTCTGTCGTTCTTATTTTTGGCGAAATAACAGCATTTCTGTACCGATATCGACCTTTGTTACGATGGTCATACCACTGGTATCTGGATACCGTTTTGATCGACTCTTCGTGTTGATTTCCGTAGTATACTCATATTTGTGTTTTAGTGTCCGGTATGCGGCGAAATTGCGATACGGTTAGCCGTATCGGTCCGTATTCGAGCCTTTTTGTTTTCCTGTCCCTTAATTTCCCAACGTAAACTAATAGACACCAGAAATCAATATTTTTCAGTTTGGCCTTTACTATTCCCGGGGTAGTTTATTTAGAAAAATATATTTGAAGACTTGTTCGTATTCTTCCCATGGCATTCCCTTCAATTCCGATCTACTCGGCTCTTGTTTCTTCCTCTTCGTTCCATTCTTGTTTGAAAGAAAATAGATAACAGTATATATATCAAAGTACATCTTGCATTCCTTCATTCTATCTCCTCCAAGTTAGCATAGACCGAACTACTATGCTACCCTCTCCTCGACCTCCGCCCGAGCCACTCACACCACCAGCCCGCCCTAACCATCCAGTCACTCAGCCCTCCGGCCTCACAGTCAACCACCATCCCCACTCCACTACTCACGCCCCACACTCCAACTCACCAGCGACTCCCTCAAGTGCAGCCAACACGCAACCACCCTGATTGAAAGCTCCATCCCACTCGCGCCAGTTGCTACGGCAACAGCTCATGCAACTCCAATGGCCGAGAGCCTCCACGCAAGCTTCCTGCCAGCTTCTCTACTTTTATATATAAGAGGTATATATTTGGTTGCAGTTTCTATATCAGCATACAAAAGTTTTTTTTAAAAGATATGTTTGTTTTATATATAAAAGGTTATATATATGAGTTTTGTAAAGTTATTTTGGTTTTAGGAAAGATGGTCAGAGAAGAATTATTGGTTATATTTAAAGTATATAGGTACATATGGTTTTAAATGGTTTATATATATAACGCTGTATAAGGTATAAATTATATTTTAGTTCTGTCTGCCAGTTTATATACTAGTTTCTTAAGCTTATATACATATTCTATTGCAAAACATATAGAAGTCTGCATGTATACCAGTTTAAATTTGTATGGTGGTTATATAATTTGATAGCGTATAAGTATTTCATATATTACAATGATATATGTTACTGAGACAAATTTTATAGTGATTTCCTATAACAGTCTATATATGTGTTCTAAGTTTTAATAAAAAAAAGTAGTTTATTTAAAAGTTCGTTTATGTTTATGTATATAGCTATAACAGTTTGACTGTAAATATATATAACTATGTAAGTGGTTTGTATTTATATATATAGTGTTTTCTTTTATATATATATATACATATATATATTACTAAATTATATAATATTTTCGGTTTTGTTAAAAATGAAAGTGCATAGGTTTATACAGATTCAAATTGTCTGATTTAGTTCGCATATATGATTTTAACAGGTTTAACATCGTACATACATTTTGTTAATATCATGTAAGCTTTATATGAGATCAGTTTTGAACTTTTGGTTTGTTGGTTGTTTTTAAAGCTATATAAATATATACGTTAAACTGTTAAATTTTAATGTATTGATTCAAAAATTTATTATTATATATATGGTTGACTTCAATATTTGGGTTTTGTTTAAACAAGAATTTTGAAATACATATATATTTAACATAATATATGTTTGAATTTAGCATATGATTTTTTTTTTGAGATATAGTTATATATAAATTCACTTATACCATTTATCATTATCGATCCAATTCTGATTTATTCCGTCAATTTCTATATATCAGCTTTGTTTGTCGAAATTGTGCCCATCTAGCATTGCTTTGGAATTCATAGCTCATTTCTTTGTCAAATCTATCTAGCCTCGAAAGGTGAGCAATCACTCATGATTAACGTTCTTTTATTTATTAAATTTGATTTCAATTGAAACGACAATTGAAATATGCTGCAGTTAGTTATTTACACTGTTTTATATATGCTATTACCTGTATCAGTTCACCTTTGACATCTGACACTATTATCTGTTAATTATTTTTGCGATGATAATACAGTTTGGATGGCAATTGATTAATTTTTTATGTTTATATTAGACGTCAGTTTGTTAATGTTAAAGTGATAAATAGTATGCAATTGAATTTGATATAGGATAGTTAGATTTGTATAATGTGACCCCTTTAAATGTCAAATAAATTGACACGTAGAAATAGTGTTAACTACACCTTGAATCATTGAATGTATGTTGTATAAATTGTTATAGTATGAAATTGACTAGTGGATATAAAGTGAAAATCGTATAAATATTTGTGTAATAATCTTTAATCTACATGAAATGATAGTGTAGATTCTAGAAATAATTATATTAATTTGCACAAACAACAATGCGAATTAATACGATTATTTCGGGATTATTTGAATTGATTATTTGATTGTTATTGATTGTTGTTATTGTTTGTTTATTTACTTTGACACCATCCCAGTTATCACACTGCAAGTTCCCTTTGCTATGCTTTGATTTTGAATTGAATTGGAATCGGGTTGAAAAGATAAATACCCAAATTGAACTTTGACCTAGGATAGAGAATTAAATAAAACCCGATTGGTCAATAATTTGATTTAAAAATAAAATGAAGATTTTATTTGAATAAATAATATGGTTTTGAAATGAAGTTGAAATTTTTAATTTTAATCAAAGGAAAATGTTAATATTTAATCATATGAAACAAAATATTAACAATGTAATTGATGAAAGAATGTTGTTTAATTTGAGAAATGATTGAATTAAGTTTGAAATTATTTAATAATTAAGTTTTGAAATTATTTAATAATTAAGTTTTGAATTATTTAATAATTAAATAAGATTGAATTACTTAATGATTAAATTGAATTGAATTCTTTAATAAGTAAAATTGAACTTTTGAATAAGTGAGTTTTACTTCGTAAATAATCGAAATTGAGTTTTCTTTATTAATTAAGTTTTGGAAAATTATTTAAGTAAGTAAATAAGTGAAATTGAATTTCTTTAACAAGAAATAAAATGCGATTTATTGAAATTAATGTAAGACTTGAAATTTAAAGAATTTGATTTGATGAATTTATTTTAATTCAATTTGTAAGTTTTGATATAAGGAAGTTGAATTTAAATAATGGATTTAATGAATTGGAAATTTAATAGAAATTGTTTCGAATGGCAAATTTACTTAATGAATATTGAATGAAATCGATAAATGAATTTAAATTGATTTAAATGTTAAATTAAATTAATTTAAATGATTTCGGAATGAATCTTATATACGAATTTAAATTGATATTTGAATTGTTTTAAATAAAGATTGAAATTGAATTATAAGATTTTGAAATTATGAATTTGGAAGTTTTGAAACGTAAATTTTGGAAATTGTTTTCGAAAAAGAAATGAAATGTTGGTTTACAAATTCTAATTGGAATTGTAATTGATTTGATTTTGAAATATATAAACGACCAATCGGTGTAATAATTATGAAAGTTATTAAAGAGACCGGAATCGGTTAGGGACATACTCACTGTCTAAACCGAAACCACTTTAATAACTATACGCGGAGTGTGATCCAGAATGAAGTGGTTGGAATGATGTACGTGATGACTGAAGAAAGAGAACGATAATGGATAGCCTTGACACTTGTGTCAAATTGGAAATGACTAAAACAGGAGCCGTACCGGGCTAAATGGAGGTCAGCTACCTCAAGCGAACAAACTTCTTCGAACTACTCATTACTTGTTGTCGATTGGTGCACCCTTGATTTTGGGAGTGTTGTTTCGCGGTGTTGCGGTCGCTGCGGTGATGCGTTCTCACCAGTCCGAATCAGGCGAACAGTAGTTTCACTACCTTGGGTATTGCCTCATGTGCCTTGTCATACTTGTATCCATATACGCGACCACTACGATTTGTTTTGTACCTTTAGTATATGGATTGCCCTCTGGTGACTTCTGGTTTTGGGGAAACTACGGTCTTGTATATGCTCTTGGGAATAAAAATGTGTTAAGGGTGGAATGGGCCACGACTTAACACTATTTTGATATCTTATATTACTGATAGACATTATCTACTTATCGTACACTACTACATAGTAGATAGTTTAACGGATCCTTAAAGGATGGTTATTCCAAACATCCTTTGAGTTACTTGTATTTCAATTGCTATTTCACTTGAGTTGGATTTATTAATATAAGAATGTTAATCTTGACTCGAGTGTTTTGTGTTTTGCTTTACGCTCGGGTCAGACTGAGTGTACCAGTATTCGAGACTCACCTTTGGAGTTGGAGCTTGCTTGAAGATCCAGCCATCTATTCTGCTTTCAGTATTCGATGATTCCAGTGATGTATTCTGCTTTGTATTTGATGTATCGTATTACTCTTCCGTTGTATCTGGTTTAACTCTGATGTAACTTATACATTCATATAGTAGCTTCATGAACTACTATCTCTTTTATTTCCGCTGCATTTATTACTCTGTGTCTGTGATCTGTGATTATATTTATTTACTGTATATGTTCAGTTTTGCCAAATTTAAATTAACAACGCGGTTTTTGAGCAATTCAATTCTGGCATGAGTGTCTACCTATACACTTATAATGGATGCGAATGGTCCAAAATATCGGGTCGTTACAGTTGGTATCAGAGCTTTGGTATCTCTAGGCAAAACTTAACATATAGGATAAATGTATTTACAGAATCACTCTCATTCGAGTTTCAATCTCTTCCTTTTGACTCGATTCCTTTGAATTTTGGAACGTTCCCTTCGGTTCCGAAATTCATTCGTGTCCTTCACTATTCGTCTTCTTTCAATCATGGAGAACCCCATAACTCTATTCTGAATGTTATCTATAATAGATCGGCGGTCTCGCCAATCTTAGAATGATTCATAAAGGAGTAAACTCCTTTATAATAGGCATCGATTTACCGGAGATTTCTGTATTCTCGGTTTACGATGCTATCTATTACCTGCTATATCTGAATTCCATCTCTTGAGATCGAGCGTTGATTTACCTCGGAATTCAGCATCGATCCTATTCTTGAAGTTACGGACGACCGGTTAAGGTTGCCCGTGAATTAAATAAACTTACCCATCTCCCGATTCTGTTATTGAATCATCTTATCTTTTCTTTCGAATTTGTCTTCGAATCAAAATTCTCTTTGATTTGAGTCCATCAAATTTGAATCTCTATCCTTGCTTTGAATCCATTTTTGCATCGTCGAGCGAGGAAGTGTATTTGTAAATTTATATAAATTTTTTTATGTATTCTATTGTTTGAGTTGTTGATGTTGATTTGGGTTTCCGATCGATTCGTCTGATCCACGCTATCGATAGGATTTCCAAAACAGTTGAGCAGAGCAAACTGACACAATTTCGTTTTCAACTTTGGTAAATAAAATAAAGTTTGTATGATTATATTATGAAATTAAATTGTTAATGAATCTGTTGTCAAAAATGATAATATTTGATTTTCATTTATTGTTTGGAAAACCATTGATTATTCTAATATGATAAATAAATGAAATTATAGAACATGGTTTAAAATTTTAATTTGGAATTCAAATGGATTTAAATCAGAATTTGAGAATTTAATTTCTGGTGATTTCAACTTTGATTTGAAAGTTTAAAGTGTATGGTATTTAAATTATTTTTGAATATAAATCGTTTTCAAGGAATTTTAAAATGTTGAAACCAGTGCTCTTTTCTTTGTCGCTGGAAAATAATTTCGGTGATGGCGGCCGCATCATCGACATTCATTTTCGAGTTTCGAAGTGGAGAGACTATTCTGTAGCTTTGCTATGGTTTTGTTTTGAAAAAGAAAAATATTTTTAATTTGAGTTTCTTCAGAATAATTTGATTTATATATATATTGGTATCTTATTTTAAAAATTTAATTTGATTTGATATAAATATATAGATATATCTCTAAATTGTTTGAAGTAAAACAGAGATTTAAATTCTTAAATTTTTGTTAAAGGATGATTTTAATTATAAATAAAACCAAAATTTGGAATAAATATTTAAACTTGAATACTTGAATAGGGAAAATTTTATTTGTATATTGTTCAACTGCATTCTAATACAACTTACCTAAATCATTCATAAGTTGAATATGTAATTGGATAATATATAAGGTAAATTGAATTTATAAATAAAATTTGAGTGTTTATAATAAATGTTATACACTAAATTTTGATTATAAAGATGTTAATAGAGTTAGATAGGATAATAAGTAAACTCATTTAATAATGAAATAAATTTGTTTTGAAAGAATTAATAAATTTGTTTTGAAAGAATTAATAAATTGAAATTTGATCAACATATGAAAATACCTTGAATTTAAAAGAAATTAATAGATGTAAATTAATTTAAATCGAAACTTTTATGTTTTAAATTAATTTATATGGACTAAATATATGCGAGTAGATATATTAAGTAGAATAAATTTAACAGTAATTTGGAATAAAGAAGAATTGAAATTTGTTGAAGAAAATATGATTATAATAAAAGACTATTCAAATTTATGGTTTTAAAAATTGTAAATTGAAGATAATTGGATATTAAGATAATGAATTTAGAAATAGTTGAGATTGATCTAAGTGAAATCAAATGGATTAAATCAATTATTGAATATCAATTAATTTAAATTGAATTTATATGGTTTAAATTAATTGTTATTTTGTATTTCAAATCTGTTTTCTTTCTGGTTGTTTCTATTCTCCTACCTCGTTCCTTTTCGGGGACAAAAAGTTTTGAGTGGGGGAGAGTGTAACGACCCGTAAATTTTAACCGTTTTAAATAACGTTATTAATTGAAATTTTGCGAAATTTCAAACGATAAAATTTTGAAATATAAATTTGATATTTGGAATGCGTCCAGTTAAACATAGCAACTGGTAAATGTTCGTCCGAAAATATGAAAGTTTATTTCGCGCGTAAATTTACTTCAATTTAATCAGTTAAAAAGCGATGAAAATAAAATGTTTCCGAAACCTAAATATTTTACATAGGAAAATTCTAAACCATCTTCTGAGCAAGATTTCAGTTTGTTGTTTTCCAAATTCGGACATCTTTGCTCTGTCGTTCTTATTTTTGACGAAATAACAGCATTTCTATACCGATATCGACCTTTGTTACGATGGTCGTACCACTGGTATTTGGATACCGTTTTGATCGACTCTTCGTGCTGATTTCCGTAGTATACTCATATTTGTGTTTTAGTGTCCGGTATGCGGCGAAACTACGATACGGTTAGCCGTATCGGTCCGTATTCGAGCCTTTTTGTTTTCCTGTCCCTTAATTTCCCAACGTAAACTAATAGACACCAGAAATCAATATTTTTCAGTTTGGCCTTTACTATTCCCGGGGTAGTTTATTTAGAAAAATATATTTGAAGACTTGTTCGTATTCTTCCCATGGCATTCCCTTCAATTCCGATCTACTCGGCTCTTGTTTCTTCCTCTTCGTTCCATTCTTGTTTGAAAGAAAATAGATAACAGTATATATATCAAAGTACATCTTGCATTCCTTCATTCTATCTCCTCCAAGTTAGCATAGACCGAACTACTATGCTACCCTCTCCTCGACCTCCGCCCGAGCCACTCACACCACCAGCTCGCCCTCACCATCCAGTCACTCAGCCCTCCGGCCTCACAGTCAACCACCATCCCCACTCCACTACTCACGCCCCACACTCCAACTCACCACCGACTCCCTCAAGTGCAGCCAACACGCAACCACCCTGATTGAAAGCTCCATCCCACTCGCGCCAGTTGCTACGGCAGCAGCTCATGCAACTCCAATGGCCGAGAGCCTCCACGCAAGCTTCCTACCAGCTTCTCTACTTTTATATATAAGAGGTATATATTTGGTTGCAGTTTCTATATCAGCATACAAAATTTTTTTTTTAAAGATATGTTTGTTTTATATATAAAAGGTTATATATATGAGTTTTGTAAAGTTATTTTGGTTTTAGGAAAGACGGTCAGAGAAGAATTGTTGGTTATATTTAAAGTATATAGGTACATATGGTTTTAAATGGTTTATATATATAAGGCTGTATAAGGTATAAATTATATTTTAGTTGTGTCTGCCCGTTTATATACTAGTTTCTTAAGCTTATATACATATTCTATTGCAAAACATATAGAAGTCTGCATGTATACCAGTTTAAATTTGTATGGTGGTTATATAATTTGATAGCGTATAAGTATTTTATATATTACAATGATATATGTTACTGAGACAAATTTTATAGTGATTTCCTATAACAGTCTATATATGTGTTCTAAGTTTTAATAAAAAAAAGTAGTTTATTTAAAAGTTCGTTTATGTTTATGTATATAGCTATAACAGGTTGACTGTAAATATATATAACTGTGTAAGTGGTTTGTATTTATATATATAGTGTTTTCTTTTATATATATATATATATATATATATTACTAAATTATATAATATTTTCGGTTTTGTTAAAAATGAAAGTGCATAGGTTTATACAGATTCATACTGTCTGATTTAGTTCGCATATATGATTTTAACAGGTTTAACATCGTAGATACATTTTGTTAATATCATGTAAGCTTTATATGAGATCAGTTTTGAACTTTTGGTTTGTTGGTTATTTTTAAAGCTATATAAATATATACGTTAAACTGTTAAATTTTAATGTATTGATTCAAAAATTTATTATTATATATATGGTTGACTTCAATATTTGGGTTTTGTTTAAACAAGAATTTTGAAATACATATATATTTAACATAATATATGTTTGAATTTAGCATATGATTTTTTTTTTAGACATAGTTATACATAAATTCACTTATACCATTTATCATCATCGATCCAGTTCTGATTTATTCCGTCAATTTCTATATATCAGCTTTGTTTGTCGAAATTGTGCCCATCTAGCATTGCTTTGGAATTCATAGCTCATTTCTTTGTCAAATCTATCTAGCCTCGAAAGGTGAGCAATCACTCATGATTAACGTTCTTTTATTTATTAAATTTGATTTCAATTGAAACGACAATTGAAATATGCTGTATTTAGTTATTTACACTGTTTTATATATGCTATTACATGTATCAGTTCACCTGTGACATCTGACACTATTATCTGTTAATTATTTATGCGATGATAATACAGTTTGGATGACAATTGATTAATTTTTTATGTTTATATTAGACGTCAATTTGTTAATGTTAAAGTGATAAATAGTATGCAATTGAATTTGATATAGGATAGTTAGATTTGTATAATGTGACCCCTTTAAATGTCAAATAAATTGACACGTAGAAATAGTGTTAACTACACCTTGAATCATTGAATGTATGTTGTATAAATTGTTATAGTATGAAATTGACTAGTGGATATAAAGTGAAAATCGTATAAATATTTGTGTAATAATCTTTAATCTACATGAAATGATAGTGTAGATTCTAGAAATAATTATATTAATTTGCACAAACAACAATGCGAATTAATACGATTATTTCGGGATTATTTGAATTGATTATTTGATTGTTATTGATTGTTGTTATTGTTTGTTTATTTACTTTGACACCATCCCAGTTATCACACTGCAAGTTCCCTTTGCTATGCTTTGATTATGAATTGAATTGGAATCGGGTTGAAATGATAAATACCCAAATTGAACTTTGACCTAGGATAGAGAATTAAATAAAACCCGATTGGTCAATAATTTGATTTAAAAATAAAACGAAGATTTTATTTGAATAAATAATATGGTTTTGAAATGAAGTTGAAATTTTTAATTTTAATGAAAGGAAAATGTTAATATTTAATCATATGAAACAAAATATTAACAATGTAATTGATGAAAGAATGTTGTTTAATTTGAGAAATGATTGAATTAAGTTTGAAATTATTTAATAGTTAAGTTTTGAAATTATTTAATAATTAAGTTTTGAATTATTTAATAATTAAATAAGATTGAATTACTTAATGATTAAATTGAAATGAATTCTTTAATAAGTAAAATTGAACTTTTGAATAAGTGAGTTTTACTTCGTAAATAATCGAAATTGAGTTTTCTTTATTAATTAAGTTTTGGAAAATTATTTAAGTAAGTAAATAAGTGAAATTGAATTTCTTTAACAAGAAATAAAATGCGATTTATTAAAATTAATGTAAGACTTGAAATTTAAAGAATTTGATTTGATGAATTTATTTTTATTCAATTTGTAAGTTTTGATATAAGGAAGTTGAATTTAAATAATGGATTTAATGAATTGGAAATTTAATAGAAATTGTTTCGAATGGCAAATTTACTTAATGAATATTGAATGAAATCGTTAAATGAATTTAAATTGATTTAAATGTTAAATTAAATTAATTTAAATGATTTCGAAATGAATCTTATATACGAATTTAAATTGATATTTGAATTGTTTTAAATAAAGATTGAAATTGAATTATAAGATTTTGAAATTATGATTTTGGAAGTTTTGAAACGTAAATTTTGGAAATTGATTTCGAAAGAGAAATGAAATGTTGGTTTACAAATTCTAATTGGAATTGTAATTGATTTGATTTTGAAATATATAAACGACCAATCGGTGTAATAATTACGAAAGTTATTAAAGAGACCGAAATCAGTTAGGGACATACTCACTGTCTAAACCGAAACCACTTTAATAACTATACGCGGAGTGTGATCCAGAATGAAGTGGTTGGAATGATGTACGTGATGACTGAAGAAAGAGAACGATAATGGATAGCCTTGACACTTGTGTCAAATTGGAAATGACTAAAACAGGAGCCGTGTCGGGCCAAATGGAGGTCAGCTACCTCAAGCGAACACACTTCTTCGAACTACTCATTACTTGTTGTCGATTGGTGCACCCTTGATTTTGGGAGTGTTGTTTCGCGGTGTTGTGGTCGCTGCGGCGATGCGTTCTCACCAGTCCGGATCAGGCGAACGGTAGTTTCACTACCTTGGGTATTGCCTCATGTGCCTTGTCATACTTGTATCCCTATACGCGACCACTATGATTTATTTTGTACCTTTAGTATATGGATTGCCCTCTGGTGACTTCCGGTTTTGGGGAAACTACGGTCTTGTATATGCTCTTGGGAATAAAAATGTGTTAAGGGTGGAATGAGCCATGACTTAACACTATTTTGATATCTTATATTACTGATAGACAATATCTACTTATCGTACACTACTACATAGTAGATAGTTTAACGGATCCTTAAAGGATGGTTATTCCAAACATCCTTTGAGTTACTTGTATTTCAATTGCTATTTCACTTGAGTTGGATTTATTAATATAAGAATGTTAATCCTGACTCGAGTGTTTTGTGTTTTGCTTTACGCTCGGGTCAGACTGAGTGTACCAGTATTCGAGACTCGCCTTTGGAGTTGGAGCTTGCTTGAAGATCCATCCATCTATTCTGCTTTCAGTATTCGATGACTCCAGTGATGTATTCTGCTTTGTATTTGATGTATCGTATTACTCTTCCGTTGTATCTGGTTTAACTCTGATGTAACTTATACATTCATATAGTAGCTTAATGAACTACTATCTCTTTTATTTCCGTTGTATTTATTACTCTGTGTCTGTGATCTGTGATTATATTTATTTACTGTATATGTTCAGTTTTGCCAAATTTAAATTAACAATGCGGTATTTGAGCAATTCAATTCCGGCATGAGTGTCTACCTATACACTTATAATGGATGCGAATGGTCCAAAATATCGGGTCGTTACAGAAACTCTTAGATTTAGTTCACTCAGATATATGTGAATTCAATTGAGTTTTAACCAGAGGTGGAAGAAGATACTTCATTACCTTTGTTGACAATTTCTCTAAATATACATTTGTGTATTTGCTTAGAAATAAGGATGAAGCCTTTGATATGTTTAAACGCTACAAAACAGAAGTTGAAATCATAAATGTCGAAAAATAAAGATCTTATGATGTGATAGAGGAGGAGAATATTTCTCCATAAAATTTTCTAACTTCTACGAAGAACATGGAATTATTCATTAACACACAGCTCCTTAAACGCCAAAAAAATGGCTTGGCTGAAAAGAAAAACAGAACTTTGGTTGCTATGGTGTAATCTATGTTATTAAATGCTAAATTACCACATAACTAATTGGGTGAAGCGTTACTCTCTGCATGTCATTTGCATAATAGAATCACCTCAAGGAAAACTAATGTATCCCCTTATGAGTTATGGAATGGTCGAAAACAAAATCTAAGATATCTAAAGGTGTGGGGGTGTATTGCCTTCTATAGAGTGATTGAGTCAAAACGGACTAAACTAGGTCCAAGAGCCTGGAAAAGTATATTTGTGCTGATAACAATAAATCATACAGATTATTAGACTTATCATCTAACATGATTATTAAATCGAAAGATGTTGAGTTTATGGAAAATAAATTCAAAGACGATGCAACTACAATTCAGTCACCGAGCCCCAATATCATTCAAACACCAATAGATGCTCTTATGCCTTCTACTAATAATAAAAGAAAGGTGATGGAAGAACAAATAGAAATAAGAAGGACATAGAGAATTAGAAAAGAGAAAAACTTTAGCCCAGATTTCGTATCTTCTCAAGCTGTAGCATTTCTTATGGGAGGAACAAGAACCGAAGTACTTAATATGATACATATAGTGCTAAATACAGAAGATGATCCAAAAACGTATAAAGAGGCTTTAGCATCCAGAGATTCTGCCTTTTGGAAAGAAGCAATAAATGATGAAATGGATTTGATTTTGTCAAACAATATGTGGGAATTAACAGACTTACCTCAAAGATAAAAGACAATCGGCTGCAAATGGGTGCTTTGAAGAAAACATAATAATAATGGTAACGTACAGACTTTTAAGGCTAGATTGGTAGCCAGGGGATTTAGAAAAAAGGAAGGAATTGATTTTTTTTCAACACCTATGCTCCTGTGGAAAGAATTGCATCCATTCGAGTATTAATAGCTTTAACGTCAATCTATCAGTTGCACATACATTAAAAAGACGTGAAAACAGCCTTCTTTAATAGTGAACTTAATAAAGAAGTCTAAATGGAGCAACCTGAAGGGTTTATACTTTATGGTAAAGGAAAAATGGTTTGCAAATTAACAAAATCACCGTACCGACTGAAGCAAGCACCCAAACAGTGGCATGAAAAATTCGACTCGATGATTTTAGAGTATGATTTCAAATACAATAATGTAGACAAATGTATTTACTCTAAGTTCGATAAATAATTTAGAGTCATCAATTGTCCGTATATAGACGAGTCTATTGATATTTAGCACAAATATCAAAGGCATAAACGATACCAATGAATATTTACCCATGCGATTCAAAATGAAATATTTAATTGAGGTCGACACAATACTGGGGATAAAAGTTAACAACACTAGTGGAAATTTTCCACTATGTCAATCGCATTATATTGAAAAAATGATTCAGAAATTTAGGCACCATGAAATCGAGGATGCAAATCCCCGATAGATTCAAGTATCAATCTAAGTAAAAATGAGGGAAGAGGCATCGCTCAGCTTCAGTATGCCAGCGCCATTGGAAGTATAATGTATGATATACACTAAACAAGACCTGATATAGCATATGCAGTTTGTAAACTTGCACGATATAGCAGCAAACCTAGAATACATCATTGGAAAGCAATTGAAAGACTCCCTGGCTATCTTAAAAAGACCAAAACTCTAGGACTCTTTTATAATGGATTTCCAAGCGTATTAGAGGGTTATATTGATGCAAGTTGGATAACTGGTGCTGGCAATAATAAATAAACTTCAAGTTGGATTTTCACATTAGGAGGAGGTGTTGTTTCATAGGCATCAATGAAATAAACATCTATTACACACTCTACTATGGAATCTAAATTTATAGCACTTGTGGCCGCTGGAAAAGAGGCCGAATGTTACGAATATGTTATTGGATATTAAGTTATGGCCGAAACCGATGCTAGCCATAGCTTTGCATTGTGATAGTAGGGCAACTATGTTTAGAGCATATAATAATATATTCAATGGAAAGGCGAGACATATAACCCTCAGACATGAGTATGTAAGACAAATAATTAATGATGGAATGATCACCATTGTATATGTAAGGTCCAGTAATAATTTGGCGAACCCATTCATAAAAGCCGTGAGCAGAGAAATGGTAAGCTCTATATCGGTCAGAATGGGTCTTAAACCCTGTCTTATGAATAATCAATGATAGTGGTAACCCTACCTTAATCTTAACTAACTTAATTTTAAGGTTTAATGGGTATCAACAACCTATCATATGATTGGAAGGCACTAAGTTTACAAATATAAAGTGGTTTGTTTGAAAACTATTAGTAAAGTTCTAGGTAGTCTGGTAATAGAGATATTAAATGGGATAGAACTTTACCTTTATGAACTTGGAAGTGGTGCCGCTTCTAAGCAAGGGTTCATTGGGTTTACTCTTGGAAGAGTTCATTAAGCCGGGATAGAGCACATGACCATAATAGTGCACACAGGAAGGGAAATTTATTGGTAAAATAAAGTTACGTGCATAATATTTCCGACTTTATAAGTCAAAGGAGACTCGCTTTAAGTTAAGACCACCCAGCTCTTCTTTACGGTCTTAAGATATTTACACTAATATGTGGTTTAATCGAATAGATACCATATATGAACCGTAATCGTAAGCTAAGATAAAACTGATTATCGTCAATAAAACAATCTAGCGGAGGATTGTTGAGGTAGATTGTTATTGAAGATGGGAATAAACATATTGGTCCTACATCGGGTAAATTGTTTTACTATTTGTGTATATATATGAAAGCAGTTTGCCATCAACCCTTTTGCAAACTCCGAGCGAGTGGGGGCAAATATTGCTTTAAGGAAAGCCTCTGTGTGCGTCAAAACCTGACTCAACTCTGATCCTTCACCATTTCCTACATTCTTAAAGCAATATTTGCCATGGAAAAATGATCAGAATTTGCATTCGAACTGATGAACCAGGACTTCGTTAGACTAGACAGACTGGATTGAACCAACTTCATGCACTGATAAGACAAAATGAAGTTCCTTCTTATCACCTTGAAGGTCTCCTACGTACTGGATGAAAATCTTCCAGCGCTTTCTCCTCCAACCGAAAAGGACACTGAAAAATTAAAGCTACAGAGATTGAAATGTGAATAAGATGAGCTGCTATGCCAAGGCCACATTCTTAACATATTATTTGACCGTTTATACGACCTTTACACTCCAAAGTAGTCGCCTAAGGAGATCTAGGATGCACTAAAAGCAAAATATAAGACTGAAAAGATTGGAACAGATGAGTTTCTCACCCTACAATACTTTAAATTCAGATGAAAGACGACGTTTCTATAATGGATCAGATGCATGACTTACAAGTCATAGTTTTCAAACTTGGACATTTGAAAGTGAAGATTCCAAAATCTATCCAAATGGGGGCTATAATTGCAAAACTTCCACCAAGTTGGAACAACTACCGCAAAAATCTCTTACATATGGCTAAGGAACTCTCGTTAGAAAAGATTGAAAAATACATACGAATTGGACAAGAAAATAGAATTCGTGATAGTATTTTTTCCCTTTTCTACTGTGAATAATGTGAATTCTAGAACGAAGAGAAAGAGCGGCTAAAACCAGAACTTTAAGCCAAACAAGAAGAGTAAGCAGGGAAACAACTTTAATCCAAAAGACAAAAGGAATAAGGGATGTTTTTACAGCGGTAAACTTAGGCACAACAAGAAAAAGTGCAAGGCTCCTCCAGAACAGAATAATGGAAACTCTACAAGTGCAAATATGGTTGATTCTGAGGAAATGCAAGAAATCATTGCAATGGTTTCAGATTTATAGATTGGCATGATAACTGACCTGCACATGATTATCATGGAAACAAAAACTTCAGACTGGTGGTTTGATTTCGGTGCAACGGTTCACGTTTGCAACAACAGAGATCTTTTCAAAACTTATAATGAGGTTGCAGATCAACAAGAAGTGCTTATGGAAAATGGGAACGGTGCAAATGTTTTGGGAAAAGGAAACATGGAGGTTTTGTTCACTTCTAATAAGAAGACCACTCTCACTAATGTGCTCCATATTCCTGATATCAAGAAGAACCTAGTCTCCACGTCGATCTTATGCAAAAGTGGTGTCAAATCAGTCTTGGAGGCTGATAATTTAATTTTGTGAAAAATGGCATGTTTGTAGGTAAAGGTTATGCTTGAAATGGGATGTTCAAACTTAGTATTAATGAGATAAAGGAACATTCTTCTTATACTGTTGATTCTTTATCTCTACGGCAAGCACGTTAAGGACATTTAAACTATAAATCTCTAAAATATATGTCTAAACATGATCTTATTTCTGTTACAAATAATGAGAATGATAAATGCAAAATATGTATACAAGCCAAGATTACTAAGAAACCTTTTCCAAGTGTTGAAAGAAATTCGAAACTCTTGGATTTAGTTCACTCTGATATATGTGAATTAAATGGGGTTTTAACCAGAGGTGGAAAAAGGTACTTCATTACCTTTATTGATGATTTCTCTAAATACACATGTGTGTATTTACTTAGAAATAAGGACCAAGCCTTTGATATGTTTAAACGCTATAAATCATAAGTTGAAAATCAGAAATGTAGGAAAACAAAGATCTTACAAAGTGATAGAGGAGGAAAATATTTCTCCACCGAATTTTCTACCTTCTACGAAGAACATGGAATTATTCATCAACACACAGTTCCTTACATGCCACAACAAAATGGCTTGGCTGAAAGGAAAAATGAAACATTGGTTGATATGGTGAATTCTATGTTATTAAATGCTAAATTACCACTTAACTTATGGGGTGAAGCATTACTCTCTGCATGTCATTTACATAATAGAATCACCTCAAGGAAAACTGAAGGCTCCCCTTATGAGTTATGAAATGGTCGAAAACCAAATCTAAGATATCTAAAGATGTGGGGGTGTATTGCCTTCTATAGGTTGATTGATCCAAAATGGACTAAACTAGGTCCAAGAGCCTTGAGAAGTATATTCGTAGGATATGCTGAAAACTCCGAAGAATACAAATTGTTAGGCTTATCATCTAACACGATTATTGAATCAAGAGATGTTGAGTTTATGGAAAATAAATTCAAAGATGATTTAACTACAGTCACCGAGCCCCAATTTTGTTCAAACACCAGTAGATGCTCCTACGCCTTCTACTAACAATAAAAGAAAGGTGATAGAATAACATATAGAAATAAGAAGGACATGGAGAATTAGAAAAGAGAAAAACTTTAGTCTAGATTTTGTATCTTCTTAAGCTATAGCATTTCTTATTGAAGGAACTAAAACCAAAGTTCTTAATAAGATAACTATAGTGGTAAATATAGAAGATGATCCAAAAATTTACAAAGAGGCTTTAGCATCTGGGGATTCTGCCTTTTGGAAAGAAGCAATCAATGATGAAATGGATCAATTTTGTCAAACAATACGTAGGAATTAACAAACTTACCTCAAAGGTCAAAGACAATCAGCTACAAATGGGTGTTTTGAAGAAAACATAATAATGATGGTAGCATACAAACTTTTAAGGCTAGATTGGTAGCCAAGGGATTTAGACAAAATGAAGGAATTTATTTCTTCGGTACCTATGCTCATGTGGCAATAATCTCATCCATTCGAGTATTGATAGCTTTAGCGCCAATCTATAAGTTGCACATACATCAAATGAACTTGAAAACAACCTTCTTAAATGGTGAACTCAATGAAGAAGTCTACATGGAGAAACCTGAAGGGTTTATACATCCTAGTAATGAAAACAAGGTTTGCAAATCAACAAAATCATTGTATGGACTGAAGCAAGCACCCAAACCGTGGGATGAAAAATTCGACTTGACGATTTTATGATACGGTTTCAAATATAGTAGTTTAGGCAAATGTATTTACTTTAAGTTCACCAAAGAATACAGAGTCGTCATTTGTCTGTATGTAGATGTTCTATTGATATTTAGCAATTAAAGGCATAAATGATACCAAAGAATATTTATCCACGTGATTCGAAATGAAAGACTTAAATGAAGTCGACACAATACTGGGGATAAAAGTTAAGAAAACCGGTGGAAATTATGCACTAGGTCAATCGCATTATATTGAAAAAATGCTTCAAAAATTTTGGGCACCTAAAATTCAAGGATGTAAATACCCTAATAGATTTAATCAATGTAAAAATGACGGAAGAGGCATCGCTCAGCTTGAGTAAGCTAGCACCATTGGAAGTATAATGTATGCTATGCATTGTAGAAGACCTGATATAGCATATGCAATATGCAAACTTGCATGATATACCCACAACCTTGGAATACAACATTGGAAAGCAATTGAAAGACTCCTTGGCTATCTTAAAAATACCAAAACTCTAGGACTCTTTTATGATGGATTTCCATGTGTATTAGAGGGTTATACTGATGCAAGTTTGATAACTGGTGCTGGGGATAATAAATCAACTTCTAGTTGGATTTTTCACATTAGGAGAATGTGTTGTTTCATAGGCATCAAAGAAACTAACATGTATTACACACTCTACTATGGAATCTGAATTTATAGCGCTTGCGACTGTTGGAAAAGAGGCTGAATGTTTACGGAAAATGTTACTGGATATTAATTTATGGCCGAAACTGATGCCAACCATAGCTTTACATTGTGATAGTCAGGCAACTATGGCTAGAGCATATAATAATGTATAAAATGGAAAGTTGAGACATATAAGCCTCAGACATGAGTACGTAAGACAAATAATTAATGATGGAATGATTACTATTGTATATGTAATGTCTAATAATAATTTGGTGGAACCATTCGCAAAAGCCATGACCAGAGAAATGGTAAGGTCCACATCGGTCGGAATGGATCTTAAACCCTGTCTTATGAATAATTAATGATAGGTAACCCAACCTTAATCTTAACTAACTTAATTTTAAGGTTTAATTGGTAACAATAACCTATCAGATGATTGGAAAGCACTAAGTTAGTTTAGTGCACACTGTTACAGATATGAAGATGTTGAGTTGAAAACTCTTAATAAAGCTCTACATACTCTGGTAACAGAGACATTAAAAAGGATAGAACTTTACCTTTATGAACACAGGAGTGGTGATGCTTCTAAGCAAGAGTTCATTGGGTTTACTCTTGTAAGAGTTCATTAAGCCGGGATAGAGCACATGGCCATAACAGTACTCACATGAAGGGAAATTTATTGGTAATATAAAGTTACGTCCATGTACATTTGTTTTTACAAACGTACATCTATTTGATGGTGTAGGAGGTAACCCCTCTTACACTTAACACCCTTCCCTGACGCGTATGAACTCGGGGGTTGTAATTTCGGAGAAAACAATTAGCGTATCGTCGGAAATGGCAATATGGCATTCAAAGTAGGATTTGTCATGTGAAAGGTAAAACGTTACCTCAAGCCTCATACAATGGTAATGGCAAAATAGGGTAGATGCGGGAGGGCTAAGTGGATCTCACCCATTAGGAGATGTTCATCACCTTTCTAAATTACCCTTTATATTTCGGGTTTATTGTGTATGCTTTGGCCACGGATAGGTCGGGAACGACCGGAGTGATGACATATTTGGTACTATTTATGGTAGAGATGGGTCGGTTCTGTGTTGGTTGTTTGATGACGAATTTTCTATCGATTAGAAAATCATCGAAAAATGTAATAAAATAACCGCAAGTGCACGACATACAATTGTAGTACGTATGCGAGTATGGGTTGATCCGCAGGGAAATGGATTGATTTCAAATTCTACTCAATCAAATTAATCCAAAGTTTGAAGTTGTTTTAAGCTAAAAATGTAAAAACTAACTAAAACAAAGTGAATAAAAATATGCGATTAAAAGACAATTTAGAGGAAAATCCACTTTCATACTTCCACATAAATCAACACAAAATCAATATATGATCTCTCATTTTAATCTAAGTAGAATTAGTGATGTATTTATCGTAAGTATGGTTTATTTATATTATAATTAAAATAACTTAAATCATCAAACTTTAATACAACAACTAAAACCACTTTGTTAAATGTCATGAAAATGAATATGAAACTAAAAGAAAATCTATTTTAAGCATGATCTATTTACTATTTTTGATTAGTAACATAGATCATCAAATTTTGATTTTATTTTAATTTCATGATCAAATCACTTAGTTAGATGTTAATGTAAATTGTGTTTATATTTGAGTAAGAATAGCCTATTTGTGATAAACAACATAGGCTATCAAATTCACCAATAAACTTACAATAACAACTAACTATCCATTAAGCATAAATAATAGAATATGTTGAATTCACATAATTAAAGAGAGCTTCATTACTCCTAAATTGAAGGGGTTTAGCATCTCATTTGTGTTATCATTTCAACACATGTAAATTTCAACATAGAAATGCAAGCAAATTAAGAGCTAATTAAAATAAAACAAGAACAGAACTACTTGCATAAAAATAAAACTAATTGCAATGAAAAGAAAGCTAATCTACTAACATGAAATTGAAGAAATTATGTAATAAAAGTAAGCATGAAATAAAAGCAAGTAGAAAAAGAAAAAAGGGCTTAGAAAGCCATTTTATTTCTCATTTAATTTTGTGGCTACAAATCATATAATATGATAAGAAGATAAAACTCCATTACATGAATATAAGATGGTTATTTATACATGACTAAAACCCTAATCCATATTTTAGGAGACTACCTAAAATACCCCTTAGGAAGTATGGCCTCCAAGTTATCATTAGCATGAAATTAATCCTCCATTTAATGTGCATGTGCTTTTAATCCCACTGACATGTGAATTAGCTCTTAATTGTAGATCATGGTTAGTGGATAGGTGGGGTCCTTCATGATTACATGAATTCTTTTAATTCTTCTTTCTTTTGTCTTCCTTCTCTTGTGCATGCATACATATATGAAGCCACTTCCAATATTCACTCAAATTCCTACAAAACAACATTAAAATGTATAAGTAAATTTCATCAAAAATTAACACATTCAAAAATGACTATTTTGCCCCATATGAAGATGAATGAATGATGATTTGAAAACACTTTAGATTTTGGTTTAATCATGTAAAATACCCTAATATGCTCATTTATTTAAATAAAAGTACATTAAATATGGAAGTAAAAATATGCACTTTTACGTGCACATCAAATACCCCCACACTTATCTTTTTATTCATTCTCAAATAAAGAAAGACAAATAAATCCACTTTCGTAGGAAGCATGATTGCATTGAGCGCATGCAACAAGCCACTAAACCTCTAGGTGTCCCTAGTAGGATGAGTGTTGTCTCGTGAGAGTTTTTAGCGGATACTACACACAAAATCCAAATGCAACATGAAAAATTTCTAAATGCAAGGTTTATTTACAAAGACATGAATGCAAGTTTTTAAAATATTTACAAATGAAGAGATTACTTTTAAATTGACACAAATAAGTTAAATATAAGTTTTCGTCATCATCAAGAAATTTAAGTCCTTTTAATCCTCAAAATTTCCAACAAAAATTAAGTTATCATCATAATTATACTCTAGTTTGGCTAGTATTTCGGTTGATAACATAGTGCAACTATGAAATAGATCCTTATTTGATTATCAAAGTTTTTCAAAGTGGTCTTTTTATTTCTTTTGAATAACAAGTCAAATCAACAAAGCGAACATAGTGCTTGGATTTCAATTGCTTGCTTTCTCTATTTTTGAAAAGTATTAACATTATTATTATTTACACACCTAACTCAGATAAACCGAGGCTAGATATACTGATCATGCATTGCCTTCCGGACTTACGTGAGAAGGGTACAGAGCATGGCGAGTTTACACATGACTCTAGGTGGTTATTTTTATTAAAAATTTATTTACATACACCTAACTCAGATAAACCAAGGCCATATATATCGATCATGCTGTAATACCCCAAAATTTTGTGAAAAATCATTTTTGTAAAATGATTTAATTTTTGAAATATTTTGATTTAAATATGGTGAAATTTTTGGAATAAATAGTGTGCAAGTATATGTGTGCACATGTACATTGAAAATAGCACAAGAAAGAGATTTAAAAATCTCTGAAATATATATATATATATATATATATAGGAAAGTAAATTCCTTATTTAAAGCATTGGATTGTAATTTAAGCATAAAGTTAAAAATGAAGTATATGCTTAAATGTATTTTCTGTGAAACAAGGGGAGAATAAATAAATAAATATTTTTTTAGTTTTCTTTTCACATGTATATTCTGTGAGCAGAAAAAATGTCAAGCTAAGCAAAAGAGAAACATTAAAATGACATGAAATGTAATACAAGTCAATATGCTTGTATAGGCAAAAATAGCAAAGGGGGTTCTCAAAAATAATTAAAATATGAAATATGGTAGTCACACTTTTAACATGACTAGGTGAGTGGCCATTTTTCTGAAAAAGTAAAGGGAAGAAAATACTGCCTTCAACTAATTATTATGGCCGGGGTATTAAGGAGGAAAATGAATGAAAAATGCATGAAGATGGTTAGGTCAGAAATGGAATTTTGTTTTAACAAAACCCTAGTGGAAAAATGCATATAAATAGGCAGTTTCAGCCAGTAAAATTATCTTTACCCCGAGCTGCACAAAAATAAGAAAGGAAGAAAAAATATTGGAAGGAAGGAGAAAACACTCATACAAGGATTTTTCTGGATTAATAAGAAGAAATATTTAGGTGAGTAACCCCACTGAGTTCATGGCATTAAGACCTGAGATGAGGCAGCCACTTTTTATATTGCCATTTATATATTGCTAGTTTTGATATATATGATTTCATCAATGCTTTTTGGATGTCTTATTTTAAATCTGATATGATTTAATATGGATGATTTTGGTGATCTTTGATTTGCTGAGACATTTGTCTTTGGATGTGTATCATACTGTTTTATTTTTACTCAAAAATGTTAAAGTCCAGAATCTTAAAATTATATAGAGAATACTCTCAACTGTTATAGATCTATGGCATGGAAACTTTAAAAAAAAAATGTTGGGAGCTGCATTATACTTGGTATAAGTGCTGAGGCTTGAGAAGAAAAATGTTAAGGGTGCAATAGAAATTTTCTAAGTGCTGAGCCCTTAATCAAATCAAAAAAAAAAAAAAAAAAGAAGAAACTCACAAGCTAAAATTATGATTGAACCAGATCCTGAATCTGAATCAATCATAAAGGCTTGCAGATCAATATAATAAGAACATGCCATGCCTCTTTTACAGTTGAAAATATTCTTATATCTTACTGAGATCAAGACATATTGACCCCATTTAGGAAATAACTGTCTGCTTAATTCTGAGGAGAATTATGCTAGGAAAAAAATTATGGATGTTTCCATGTTTGCAGTGACATGTTCACTCAGCATATTTGATAATAGGATTTAAGTCAATACACTAGTAAATAAACTAGGGAAGGGAAGGCCAAGAAGGCTGCTGGAATGCTTGTCATATTTGAAGTATGCAAGTTGGCACATGGTTTGTTTAAGCCCTGAGATCTTTGTGCAATGATGTGAATTAGTTCATTGCAATGTGTCCCTGTGATTCCTTAATAGCAGATGAGGCAGGAATGTAAATTGAATTATGCAACCTGTAAATGAAGAAATAGGAATATGAATATTTCTTAGGATTGGTTGGTATGGAACCATGATGGTTCCAGTGAATGCAAACGTTGCAAATAGATAATTATGTTTGCATGGTTATGTATGAAAGTGTAAGAGTGATAGATGAATATATCATACCAGAATCAACTTATTTATACCATGTTAAAGTAATTGGATGCAGAAATTTGCTTAAATAACTAGTTGGTACTCTTACATTCTTTGTTGCTTAATATCATGAATGTATTGATGTTACTCATACCAGATCTTAGATCTGACCCTTGTTTGCTCATGGCATATGGGGTGTCTCATTTTAAAATGAGGCAGCCACTTATGCTCTTTCAGGGAACGCAGGCACTAAGTAAAAATGAAGTTATGGCTATTATGGAGGAGTGAATGAACATGCTAGCTAGTTTCAATAAGAGCTTAAATTGATTATATCTGCATGTATTCAGGAAAAATTTTATGTTTCTAAGATTTCCAGTCATGTAATGAATATTTTATGGTTAGTGATCAAGTTGCTCTTATGTTCTATAAAGTGTTAGATTAAATTAGTTGCTCTGTCGAAATCATTGTGTGTTAAGGTTTGATTTGTTTTTGAAGTAGTGTCTGGGATATAAACAAGAAAAATATGCTCAAGCATTAACTATAAAAATCTGGTAAGAAATATACAATTATGTGAGCAATTTCCTTGCAATTATATTATGTATTGGACAATCTTAAGTATTTTAAAAACACTGAGTTTTGGAGTAAATTTAGAATTTACCTTGAAAAATACCTTTAAGTATCTAATTGTGTTTCCTCTGAATTATGTCTACAAATGGTTCAAGTCTACTTTTTAAATTGTTTTGAGAGAGGTAATTGTATGGGAAGGCTTCAGGTATGATGCAAATGACTGGCATTTCAATTGCCATGATCAGATACCTGGCATGACACTAGGCACATGAGTCAACCAGCTTCAAATAAGTGAAGTTTAGGTAGATTCTGGTTTGTAAAATGCAAATAAAAGAATGGTCAGATTAACCACATGGTTAGACCATAGGTCAGGCAAATTGTTCACTTCAAATCAATGAAGCAAGGAACCATTTGAACCCAGTTTTCTGGAAAATGAGCAAAGATATTGACATGTACATGTATATCTGTGTACATGTTGATATTTGGGCAAAAATATAAACATAAATTCCTAGAACAGTTGTAGGAATGGGTTTCAAAAATAATAAAGCAAGAAATATTGTTTTGTATGTTAGATTATAGGCAAAAATTAAGTATATATGTGCAGATATAGGTAGATATCAGATTTCAAACCATACAGGAGAAAAATAAAAAGAAAAAAAAACAAAAATTGGGTTTGAACCGACCAGCATAGCACTCGAACTCGTGACCTCTCATGTGTAAGTTAGGCGCGTTTCCATTACGCCTAGATGTTGCTTGTGTTCACTTATGATCCACTTTCTTTTAGCCTAAGTTTGATACTATTCAGACTTTAACACAATCATCCATATTAAAAGCTTGCTATCCACTGATTATTACTTGATCATTTCTTAATTAGAATAACAGACTAAAGTACATGTTTCCAGTGGATTCTATGGTCAAAAATCAGGATACAATAATTAATCTTTTATCAGGGAATTATCACATTTTAATAGATTTAAAAGGATTTCTACTTACATATTATCATGCTCTGATTCTAGTAGAATATAACATAGATATCTTCATATATGTATGTTAGGAATGATTTAGATTTAAAACAATATTTTTATATTGTGAAAGATCCTGGATATATTTTGTTTATTGGAGAAAGAAAATGACCCTGGGAAATATATTTGTAATGAATGATATATCTATATATCATCTCTTAACAAAAAAAATCCTTATGAAATTAGGGTGGAAATAGGAGGGTCATTTCAGTTGGTATCAGAGCACTTGGTTGCATTGATTGTTAAGTATTATAGAAATGTATTATGTCTGTTTGTTTTGGATGAAATAATTTAGATAAGAAAACAGAAATTACAGAAGTACTCATAATATACTAATACCATTTGCCCAGAATTTAGTTAGCAGACCATGGTAGGAAGAGGATCTCATCACAATGTAGGACCCAGTGCACCTCAAATGCTTGATATGCAAGAATTTGTGAGGGTTTTAAGAGATGGAATTGGGCATAGGCCTGAGAACCCACATGAAGAGCTTTCAAAACTACTGAAGACTTATTCCAATTTGGGAGGCAGGAGTTTTGAAGGAACTGAGAGTGTGATGGAAATTCAAGCATGGTTGAGAACACTTGATAGGATTTTCAATGACATGCAGTTGGATGACCAAAGGAAGAGGCAAGTAGCTTCTAGACAACTGAAAGGGGTAGCTTTAAGCTGGTGGGAGGTGATCATAGCTGGAAGAAATGAAAATGAAATCACTTGGAATCAGTTCAAGGAGATGTTGGAGGCAAGATTTGTACCAGCATCAGCCAAGACCATTTTGCTTGAAGAATTTATCAAACTTAGGCAGGGAACTTTGAATGTCACTGAATACACTCAAAAGTTTGAGGGGCTATCTAATTATGGAGCAATGCTAGTGGCAGATGAAGCATCCAAAAATGATAGGTATATAAAAGGACTGAACCCAGGACTTAGCAGAGCTATGCTACGATATGCAGATAGAACATTTGATCAAGTAATTGATCTGGCCTTGAAACTGGAACAACATGACAAAGAAAGAGAGAAATATAGGAATTTTAAGAGCAACAACAAGAAGGATAAGGGAAGATATCACCCTTATGATAAAAAGAAGGAGGAGGCAGACAACAGGAAGAGTAAAGATACAAAAGCCAATGATACTAAGAAGAAATTGGTTTGCCATCATTGTGGAAAAGAAGGACACATCAAACCAAGGTGCCCAGAGTTAAAAGGAGGAGCCTTCAAATGCTACCTATGTGGGAAAGAGGGGCATATGAAGAGGAACTGTCCTGAGAATAAACAGCAAGGGAAATTGGCAACTTTGGAAGGTAAAGGAAAATCTGCAGTGAAAATTGATGCTGAAAATCATGGCCAAGTGGAAGGTACATTACTCATTTGTGCCATACCCATACCAGTAGTATATGATACTGGAGCAACACACTCTTTGATTTCCTATGAATTAGTTAAAGTGTTAAAATTAAACTGCATATTGGTTGAAACCCCATTGCTTGTACAAAGTCCCCTAGGGAGTTCTAGTGTTTTGAACATGAATTGTGTGGATGTGGAGTTAAACATAGGAGGAAATATTTTTATTTCCAATTTATATGTTTTAAATTACCCAAATATAGGAGTTATATTGGGGGTAGATTGGTTAAGGCAATTTAAAGCCATAATTAATTTAGACTCATCCACCATATCATTGCAAAATTCTAGAGGCCAGAGGATCACAGTTCTATGTGAAGTAGCTAAGGAAGGGAAATTGTATCATTTAGTTGACTTAGAAAAAGATCTGAGTGAACTAACCATTGAAGAAATTCCCATAGTTAATGAATACTTGGATGTGTTTGGGGAAGTTAAGGGTGTTCCACACCACAGACCAGTTGAGTTTCAAATTAATCTCATTCCAGGAGCAAGTCCAATAATCAAGAAACCTTATAGAATGGGGCCAAGTGAACTGAAAGAATTGAAAAATCAGTTGGAAGAATTAGAAGGCAAGGGATTTATAAGGCCAAGCAATTCCTGCTGGGGTTCTCCAGTAGTGTTTGTAAGAAAACATGATGGTACCTTGAGAATGTGCATAGATTACAGGGAACTAAATAAAGTAACCATCAAGAATAAATACCCATTGCCTAGAATAGATGATCTCTTTGACCAACTCAGTGAAGCTAAAATATTTTCTAGGCTAGACTTAGCATCAGGATTCCATCAAATGAAGGTTGAAGACTCAAGTGTTAAGTATACTGCATTTAACACCAGATATGGCTTATATGAATTTATGGTTATGCCATTTGGTTTGACAAATGCTCCTTCATATTTTGTTGATTTAATGAATAGAATATTTAGAGATTATTTAGACAAGTTTGTACTGATTTTTATTGATGACATTTTGATTTATTCTAAGACAGTGGAAGAGCATAAAAATCATTTGCATTTAGTTTTGTCAAGACTAAGGGAAAATGATTTAAAGGCAAAATTTTCAAAATGTGCATTTTGGAAAGAAGAAGTGCATTTTCTTGGGCATGTTATCTCTGCCAAAGGAATATCAGTAAACCCTAATAAGGTAGTGGCAATCCAAGCATGGAAAAGGCCTAGCACCATCAGTGAGATTAGATCATTTATGGGGATGGCAGGATATTATAGGAGATTTATAAAAGATTTCTCAAAAATATCATCACCACTTACCAATTTAACTAGAAAGAACCAAGCCTTTGTATGGACAGAAAAATGTAAGCAAGCTTTTATCAAAATAAAAGAAGCCCTGATTAATGCACCAGTATTGAGAGTGCCAGAAGGAAATGAAAATTTGGTTGTGTACACTGATGCAAGTGGCTCTGGGTTAGGGGCTGTGTTGATGCAGCAAGACCAGGTGGTAGCCTATGCATCTAGGCAATTAAAGCCACATGAAACCAGATATGCAACCCATGATCTTGAACTAGCAGCAGTTGTGTATGCTTTGAAACTTTGGAGACATTATTTGTTAGGTGCCAAATTCATTTTGTACACTGATCATAAGGCACTGAAATATTTATTCTCACAAAAAGATTTGAACATGAGGCAACATAGATGGGTAGAGTTCCTAGCTGCCTATGATCTAGATATACTGTATACACCAGGCAAGGCAAATAAAGTTGCAGATGCCTTGAGTAGACAACATGCCAAGGTAGCCATGTTGATGATGGAAGAGTTTAGGGATTTGTCTATACTTACTGATTTGGAAATTGAGGAAAACAGTGAGGAACAAATGATGCCCATTGAAGAAGATGAAGGTAAAGGAAAATTAAGTATGATATCTCTACAATCAGATTTACTTCTTAAGATTGGGAAAATGCAGGAACAAGACCTAAACATGGTGGAAAAGAAAATGCTCATATCAAAAGGGGAGGAAGTAATAAATTATCAAGTTGATAAAAATGGTTATTTAAGGAATAAAAATAGGATATGTGTTCCAGAAAATATAGAATTGAAAGAGGAAATATTAAATGAATACCATAGGAGTAAGTACTCCATACACCCAGGTAGCACCAAGATGTATCAAAATTTGAAAAGAAATCTTTGGTGGAAGGGGATGAAGTCAGATGTGGCCAGATATGTTGCAAGGTGCATGACTTGCCAACAAGTCAAGGCAGAGACACAAAGGCCATCAGGACTATTGCAACCCCTTAGTATACCACAGTGGAAGTGGGAGGATATATCTATGGATTTCATAGATGGTCTACCTAGATCTAAGAAGGGAAACACAAGTATATGGGTAATAGTGGATAGGCTAACTAAGGTAGCACATTTTATCCCAGTTAAAACAGAAAGAAATGCTCCAAAATTGGCTCAAATATTCATGAAAGAGGTAGTAAGGTTGCATGGCATACCCAAAACCATTGTGAGTGATAGGGATACCATCTTCACCTCAAGATTTTGGAAAAGTTTTCAAGAGGCCATGGAGAGTGAATTGTGCTTAAGCACTGCCTACCATCCACAATCAGATGGTCAAACTGAGGTGGTGAACAAAGTCTTAGAGGATTTGTTGAGAGCATGTACACTGGACTTTGGAGGCAACTGGGAAGACCACCTCCATCTAGCTGAATTCACATACAATAACAGTTACCAAAGCACCATAGGGATGGCACCATTTGAAGCCTTATATGGCAAGCCATGTTTATCACATATATGCTGGGTAGAGACTGGAGAAAGGGCTGTTCTAGGACCTGAATATGTTAAAGAAACTACAGAGAAAATTGGGTTAATAAGAAAAAGAATAGCAGCATCTCAAGATAGGCAAAAGAAATTTGCAGATAGGAAGAGAAAGCAAGTGGAATATGAAGTGGGAGACTTTGTTTTCATCAAGATTTCACCTATGAAGAAAGTCTTGAGATTTGGCAAGCAAGGTAAGCTCACACCAAGGTATGTTGGACCCTATAAAATTCTGGAAAGAATTGGTTCATTGGCTTACAAATTAGAATTACCAGAGGAATTGAAAGCAATGCATAATGTTTTTCATGTGTCCCAACTTAGAAGATGGGTACATGATAAAGAAGACATTTTGGAAGAGCCTACCAAAATTCAAATAAATCCTGACTTGGTTTATGAAAAAGAGCCAGTGGGGATTATAGCCAAGGAAGAAAAGGAATTAAGGAGCAAAACCTTGAAACTAGTTAAGATCCAGTGGAGTAGTGATCCTAATGAATGCACATGGGAGTTAGAGGATAAGATTAGAATGGATTATCCTAAGCTTTTTGCAAATTAAAAGGTATTTTTTTTTTCTGGAAAAATTTTGTTATGCATGGTTGATATGGTTGAATTTGTTTGCTTATGCATATGTATGATAAGTTTTCAGAAAAGAAAATGATGCTTGTTATAAATATTAGAAAAATTGTGAGGACACAATTCCTAAAAGGAGGGGTGAATGTAATACCCCAAAATTTTGTGAAAAATCATTTTTGTAAAATGATTTAATTTTTGAAATATTTAGATTTAAATATGGTGAAATTTTTGGAATAAATAGTGTGCAAGTATATGTGTGCACATGTACATTGAAAATAGCACAAGAAAGAGATTTAAAAATCTCTGAAATATATATATATATATATAGGAAAGTAAATTCCTTATTTAAAGCATTGGATTGTAATTTAAGCATAAAGTTAAAAATGAAGTATATGCTTAAATGTATTTTCTGTGAAACAAGGGGAGAATAAATAAATAAATATTTTTTTTAGTTTTCTTTTCACATGTATATTCTGTGAGCAGAAAAAATGTCAAGCTAAGCAAAAGAGAAACATTAAAATGACATGAAATGTAATACAAGTCAATATGCTTGTATAGGCAAAAATAGCAAAGGGGATTCTCAGAAATAATTAAAATATGAAATATGGTAGTCACACTTTTAACATGACTAGGTGAGTGGCCATTTTTCTGAAAAAGTAAAGGGAAGAAAATACTGCCTTCAACTAATTATTATGGCCGGGGTATTAAGGAGGAAAATGAATGAAAAATGCATGAAGATGGTTAGGTCAGAAATGGAATTTTGTTTTAACAAAACCCTAGTGGAAAAATGCATATAAATAGGCAGTTTCAGCCAGTAAAATTATCTTTACCCCGAGCTGCACAAAAATAAGAAAGGAAGAAAAAATATTGGAAGGAAGGAGAAAACACTCATACAAGGATTTTTCTGGATTAATAAGAAGAAATATTTAGGTGAGTAACCTCACTGAGTTCATGGCATTAAGACCTGAGATGAGGCAGCCACTTTTTATATTGCCATTTATATATTGCTAGTTTTGATATATATGATTTCATCAATGCTTTTTGGATGTCTTATTTTAAATCTGATATGATTTAATATGGATGATTTTGGTGATCTTTGATTTGCTGAGACATTTGTCTTTGGATGTGTATCATACTGTTTTATTTTTACTCAAAAATGTTAAAGTCCAGAATCTTAAAATTATATAGAGAATACTCTCAACTGTTATAGATCTATGGCATGGAAACTTTAAAAAAATAATGTTGGGAGCTGCATTATACTTGGTATAAGTGCTGAGGCTTGAGAAGAAAAATGTTAAGGGTGCAATAGAAATTTTCTAAGTGCTGAGCCCTTAATCAAATCAAAAAAAAAAGAAGAAAGAAGAAACTCACAAGCTAAAATTATGATTGAACCAGATCCTGAATCTGAATCAATCATAAAGGCTTGCAGATCAATATAATAAGAACATGCCATGCCTCTTTTACAGTTGAAAATATTCTTATATCTTACTGAGATCAAGACATATTGACCCCATTTAGGAAATAACTGTCTGCTTAATTCTGAGGAGAATTATGCTAGGAAAAAAATTATGGATGTTTCCATGTTTGCAGTGACATGTTCACTCAGCATATTTGATAATAGGATTTAAGTCAATACACTAGTAAATAAACTAGGGAAGGGAAGGCCAAGAAGGCTGCTGGAATGCTTGTCATATTTGAAGTATGCAAGTTGGCACATGGTTTGTTTAAGCCCTGAGATCTTTGTGCAATGATGTGAATTAGTTCATTGCAATGTGTCCCTGTGATTCCTTAATAGCAGATGAGGCAGGAATGTAAATTGAATTATGCAACCTGTAAATGAAGAAATAGGAATATGAATATTTCTTAGGATTGGTTGGTATGGAACCATGATGGTTCCAGTGAATGCAAACGTTGCAAATAGATAATTATGTTTGCATGGTTATGTATGAAAGTGTAAGAGTGATAGATGAATATATCATACCAGAATCAACTTATTTATACCATGTTAAAGTAATTGGATGCAGAAATTTGCTTAAATAACTAGTTGGTACTCTTACATTCTTTGTTGCTTAATATCATGAATGTATTGATGTTACTCATACCAGATCTTAGATCTGACCCTTGTTTGCTCATGGCATATGGGGTGTCTCATTTTAAAATAAGGCAGCCACTTATGCTCTTTCAGGGAACGCAGGCACTAAGTAAAAATGAAGTTATGGCTATTATGGAGGAGTGAATGAACATGCTAGCTAGTTTCAATAAGAGCTTAAATTGATTATATCTGCATGTATTCAGGAAAAAATTTATGTTTCTAAGATTTCCAGTCATGTAATGAATATTTTATGGTTAGTGATCAAGTTGCTCTTATGTTCTATAAAGTGTTAGATTAAATTAGTTGCTCTGTCGAAATCATTGTGTGTTAAGGTTTGATTTGTTTTTGAAGTAGTGTCTGGGATATAAACAAGAAAAATATGCTCAAGCATTAGCTATAAAAATCTGGTAAGAAATATACAATTATGTGAGCAATTTCCTTGCAATTATATTATGTATTGGACAATCTTAAGTATTTTAAAAACACTGAGTTTTGGAGTAAATTTAGAATTTACCTTGAAAAATACCTTTAAGTATCTAATTGTGTTTCCTCTGAATTATGTCTACAAATGGTTCAAGTCTACTTTTTAAATTGTTTTGAGAGAGGTAATTGTATGGGAAGGCTTCAGGTATGATGCAAATGACTGGCATTTCAATTGCCATGATCAGATACCTGGCATGACACTAGGCACATGAGTCAACCAGCTTCAAATAAGTGAAGTTTAGGTAGATTCTGGTTTGTAAAATGCAAATAAAAGAATGGTCAGATTAACCACATGGTTAGACCATAGGTCAGGCAAATTGTTCACTTCAAATCAATGAAGCAAGGAACCATTTGAACCCAGTTTTCTGGAAAATGAGCAAAGATATTGACATGTACATGTATATCTGTGTACATGTTGATATTTGGGCAAAAATATAAACATAAATTCCTAGAACAGTTGTAGGAATGGGTTTCAAAAATAATAAAGCAAGAAATATTGTTTTGTATGTTAGATTATAGGCAAAAATTAAGTATATATGTGCAGATATAGGTAGATATCAGATTTCAAACCATACAGGAGAAAAAAAAGAAAAAAAAACAAAAATTGGGTTTGAACCGACCAGCATAGCACTCGAACTCGTGACCTCTCATGTGTAAGTTAGGCGCGTTTCCATTACGCCTAGATGTTGCTTGTGTTCACTTATGATCCACTTTCTTTTAGCCTGAGTTTGATACTATTCAGACTTTAACACAATCATCCATATTAAAAGCTTGCTATCCACTGATTATTACTTGATCATTTCTTAATTAGAATAACAGACTAAAGTACATGTTTCCAGTGGATTCTATGGTCAAAAATCAGGATACAATAATTAATCTTTTATCAGGGAATTATCACATTTTAATAGATTTAACAGGATTTCTACTTACATATTATCATGCTCTGATTCTAGTAGAATATAACATAGATATCTTCATATATGTATGTTAGGAATGATTTAGATTTAAAACAATATTTTTATATTGTGAAAGATCCTGGATATATTTTGTTTATTGGAGAAAGAAAATGACCCTGGGAAATATATTTGTAATGAATGATATATCTATATATCATCTCTTAACAAAAAAAAATCCTTATGAAATTAGGGTGGAAATAGGAGGGTCATTTCACATGCACTCCCTTTTGGGCTTACGTGAGAAGGGTACAAAGCATGGCGAGTGTACACACTTGCGTGTGAACACTTGACTCTAGGTGTTTATTTTTATTTTTATAAAAGCTTCTTTTTTTTGTTTTTTTATGAAGAGAGAGTTTTGCAATATCATCTTAGCACCACTTAACTTAGGAGATTGAAAATGTTATCGCCTTTACTTTAAATCAACCACTCTTTTAAACAAGGATTACAATTAGGATATACTTCATTATCACCTATGAACCTTCCTATATACTAGTTAAACCATAGTTACTTGTAATCAAGCTTTACTTTTATTTTTATTGAGGCAAATAAATTTTCAAAAATTTCAATTTAATAACCAAAAACATATACTTATCCTATAGTGTTCCTTCAAAAGTAAATCAGTATGCTAAAAAGAAAATTTGTTTTGAGATTTTTTTTGTTTTTTTTAAGTTTTGAGTTTTGGAAAGAATGTGCAAAAAACAAACCATGAAAAATCAAAAATGAAGATGAGACTCCTCCCTACACTTAATTTTGACTGCGTCCCCACAGTCAATGCATGATATAATGAGTGTAACGGGGAAAATTATGTACATATTTACAAAAGAGGGTAAACATTTCTTACTAGACGTAGTATGGCTCATGAAGAATCATGAGCTCCTCCTCTCGATCACTTGTAAATTCCAAGTAAGGCTTTAAACGATTACCATTGACTTTGAAAATTATTCCATCCCTGGGGTTTTGTATTTCTATGGCACTATGTGGAAATACAGTTCATACCACAAATGGTCTGGTCCATCTTGATTTTAATTTCCCAAGGAATAAGTGAAGTCTAGAGTCATACAAAAGAACTTTTTGGTTTGGTGAAAACATTTTTCTTAGGATAGACTTTTCATGTAAAACTTTTGTTCATTCTTTGTAAATTTTCTCGTTTTCATACGCGTTGTTCCTAATCTCTTCTAATTCATTGATTTGCAATTTTCTGTTTTCGCCAACTATTTCAGGATCAAAGTTTAAATTCTTCACTGCCCATAATGCTTTATGTTCGATTTCAATTGGTAAATGGCATGCTTTCCCGTAAACTAAACGAAATGGAAACATCCCAAGTTTAGTTTAAAAGCGGTACGGTAAGCCCAAAGCGTACCCCGTTAATTTTTGTGACCAATCTTTATGATTTTTATTAATGCTTTTGTCCATGATTTGTTTTATTTGACGATTTAAACCTTCAACTTGGCCAGAAGTTTGAAGATGATATGGAGTGGATAACTTCTAGGTAATCAAGTATTTCTTCATTAGAGTTTCAAATGATCGATTGCAAAAAAGGGTTCCGTTATCGCTTATTATTGTGTGAAGTGTGCTAAACCTCAAAAAGATGTTTTCTTTAAGGAATTTCTTAATAATTCTATGGTTGTTGGTTTTACACAGAATGGCTTCAACCAATTTGGAGACATAATCAACAGCAAGAAGAATGTACAAATTTCCAAAGGAATTGGGAAACGGTCCCATAAAGTCAATACCCCAAATGTCAAAGATTTCGATTGTAAGAATGGGGTTCAAAGGCATCATATTTCGTTGAGAGATTCTTCCTAACATTTGGCAACGATCGCAAGTTTTACAAAACTCGAATGCATCTTTAAATAGCGTCGGCAAGTAAAAACCAAATTGAAGCACCTTTTGCGCAGTTTTCTTAAGACCGAAGTGACCACCACAAGCTTGGTCATGACAAAATGAATGATGACTTTTGATTTCGCAATCTGGAATGCAACATTGAGTGATTTGGTCGGAATATTATTTAAACAAGTATGGATCATCCCAATAGAAGTATTTAAATTGGGAAAGAAATTTATATTTATCCCGTTTCAACCAAAATGAAGGAGTTTCCTTAGTGACTAGATAGTTCACTATATCAGCATACCATGATTCGACAGAAACAAAAAGGAGTTGTTCATCGAGAAAGTTCTCGTTGATCCGTAAAGAAGATGGTGCATTTGGAAGACGTGACAAATGATCGGCAATGACGTTGTCAGATCTTTTTTTATCTTTCATCGTAAGGTCAAATTCTTGGTGTAAAAGGATCCAACGAATCAAGCAAGACTTAGCATCCTTTTTAGCGAAAAGGTACCTAAGAGCGGAGTGGTTAGTGTAATAGTAATGTGTGAGCTAATCAAATAAGGTAGGAATTTTTCGAGCGCAAAGATTACTGCTAGAAGCTCTTTTTCAGTGATCGTATAATTGAGTTGAGCATCGTTTAGAGTCATACTAGCATAGTAGATGACATGAAGAATTTTGTTGATGCGTTGTCCTAAAACCGCACCAACCGCAAAGTTAGAAGTATCACACATTATTTCAAAGGAAAGACCCTAATTAGATGAGCAAATGATGGGAGTGGAAATGAGTTCGTTTTTGAGACGTTCAAAAGTAGAAACACAGTCAGAATTTAAGTCAAATGGAATGTTTTTTCCAAGAAGAGTCATAAGAGGTCGAGCGATTTTACCGAAGTCTTTCACAAAACATCGATAAAAACCAGCGTGTCCAAGAAATGAACGAATGTCCTTAATAGATTTAGGAATGGGTAGATTTGTAATTTAATCAACTTTAGCTTTATCTACCTCAAACCTTTATTTGAAATTACATGCCCAAGGACAATGCCGTGTTTGACCATAAAATGACAGTTTTCCCAATTTAACGTTAAGTGTTTATCATTGCATCGTTTAAGAATCAACTCAAGAGGGTGTAAGCACTTGGGAAAAGAGTTTCCAAAGATAGAAAAATCGTCCATAAACACTTCAAGAAAGCGTTCCATCATACCGGAAAAGATGCTGACCATGCATCTTTGAAACGTAGTAGGAGCGTTGCAAAAGCTAAAAGGCATACGTCGATACACAGAAGTGCCAAAGGGACACGTGAAAGTTGTTTTCTCTTGATCTTCGAGAGGGATTGGAATTTGGTTATAGCCAGAATAACCATCAAGAAAGCAATATAATTCATGACCAGCTAATCGTTCAAGCATTTGGTCGATGAAAGGAAGAGGGAAATGATCCTTATGTGTTGCTGATCGATAATTAATGCAAACATGCCACCCCGTTTGAGTACGAGTTGGAATGAGTTTGTTAGATTCATTCTTGATAACGGTAAGTCCAGACTTTTTCGGCATGACATGAATTGGGCTAACCCACGAACTATCAGAGATTGGGGTATACGATTACGTTATCAAGAAGTTTAAGAATTTCATCACAAACCCATCCTTCATTTTTGGGTTACGTCTTCGTTGCGCGTCACGAACAGGCTTGGCATCGTCGATTAAATGGATGCGATGTTGAAAAAGAGCGGGACTAATTCCCTTTATATCGGTGATCGACCATCCAATTACTTCTTTGTTTTTCAATAGAATTAATGGAAGGGAAGCTTCTTGATCAAGAGAGAGAGATGAAGAGATTATGATGGGAAATGTATCGTTGTCACCTAATTATGCATACTTAAGGTGATCAGGAAGGGGTTTAAGGTCCAACCTCGGGGGTTGCTCAATCAATGAATTCGGATGAAGTGCTGATTCAACGGTAAGGGGTTCAAACGGAAGTGCGATTTCCATTTCGTTAGGCTCGTCTTCAAACAGTTGTTTGTATTCGGTCTTGCGTTCGTTGTTTTGGTCAACTGTTTCGTTATCAAAATTTTCTTGAATGGAGCTAACATCCAGCGTTTGGTCATGTGGTTCATTAGGTTGATTTTCAAGATTGAAAATGTTAAGATCCAAAGTCAAGTTTCCAAAAGAAATTTTCATCTAATCGTTTCGACAGTTGATTAAAGCATTTAAAGTAGCCAAGAAAGGTTGGCCTAAAATCAATGGAATTTGACCATTGGATTATTCATGGGTTGAGTCTCTAAAATGATGAAATCGACGGGGAATATGAATTGACCAATTTTGATGAGCACGTCCTCGATTTCTCCCACGGGTTTTTTATTGAACGATCGGAAAATTGAAGGGTTAATTTCATCGGTTTTAGTTCACCCAAGCCAAGTTGCTGGCAAAAGGAATAAGGAATCAAATTGACACTCGTACCCAAATTGAGTAAGCACTTGTTAATCGTTTTGTCTCCTATCGTGCACGAGATCGTCGGACATCCAGGATCATTGTATTTGATGGGAATTGATTGGGACAAGACTTCACTAAGTCCGACGGCTAAGAAAACTTTCTTGGGCACATGAGTGTGTCATTTTTTGGTACAGAAGCCCTTGAGAAACTTAGCGTAAGTTGGGACTTATTGAAGAATATCAAGAAGCGGAATGTTTACTTTGACTTGTTTAAAAATTTCCAACATCTTTTCCATTTGTTTAGGGTGTTTCTTGGGACAAAGACGATGTGGAAATGGAACACGATACTTAGTAGATGGGTCTACTTGAGTAGAAGAAGAATTTGGATTGGAGTTTGATTCGATGATTGGCTCAATGTTTTGTTCAGAATCGCTTTTCGTTTTTGAAGTGTCGAGAGGGATTTTCGGTAAGGCGTTTGGACTAATGTAACGACCCACTATTTTGGACCATTCAAATCGACAATAATCCACACATGTCAGACTTGAATAATTCAAAATAACAGATTGTAATAAAAATTTGAAGCAAATAAAACCAGTCACAGAATCACAGACACAGAAATATCAGAATAACTCGCAGCGGAAAATAAAATAAATAGTGGTTCATGAAGCCACTACAATACATAGTCTCAAAACAGATTCAAAATACATAGTCTGAAAAACAGATACAACAGAAGTCTGAATACATAAGTATAGTAGAAATCCCAAATACATAGAAGTCCAGTAATCCAAGAGCTGAAATAGAACAACAGAAACTGAAATAGATAAATAACTAGATAAGCAGAATCTCCAGCGATTCCTAGCTCCAGAAAGTGAAATCCAAAGCTGTGAATACTCAGGCTGACCCAAGCGTAAATAAAAACACAAACACTCGAGTCAGGACATACATACTTATACAATGTAAACCAACCCAAGTGAACTGTAATAAAAGCACAAGTAACTTAAAGGATGCTTGGGACCGCCCATCCTCTAAGGATCCGTTAAACTATTTACTATGTAGTAATATTCGCTATTATAATAATGTCTCACAGTAAAATAAACTTACTTTTTAACAATGCTAAGGGGTTACCCATATAGCCCTTAACACGTAATAGTCCCAGTAGTCCATCCAGTATCAGCATACCTCCAGATCAGGAGGCTACCCTAAATACTCTATGGGCTACGGGAGAAAACCAAACTCGTAATAAAGCTCGCTATGGTAGGTGACACGGCACAAAAGGAATTTGATTTAAACTCTTTTAAAAATACTTTTATAAGATATAAGAATTCTTTAACATGTGAATGACTGGAAATAAAATGTGTATTGTGTGAATGTATATGATTTAATTTCTGTGTATATATATGGATGTATAGATGCATGTTTGTTGTTGTATTGTTCCTGCCTGTTCTTAGTTTAGAAGCCAAAATTTTAATCAAAATTTATTATCTCCTTATCTGATCTCTGTTAGAACTTAGGCTTTAAAACAAAATTGTTTATTTAGTCATGAAGTTAGTTTTAAAATTTTAATTAAATTAAAATAATTTGAATTGGCTCTGGAAACCCAAAATAAACAGGCAAGCTTGAGTATGTTAAAAATTCAAGTATCTTAATTTATCAATTCAGGTTAGCTTTGACGAATTGTGGAGGAGCAATGGAGCAGGAGGCTTCAGCGTTGTAGATATAGATAGTAGTTCCGCTGTGTTGATCTTTGTATTGATCTCTGTATTGTATTGAGTTGTAATAACTAGACAGATGTTTGTAACTGTCTAGTATGTGATGTATAATCTGTGTAACTCTGATGTATATGATACTATGTAATATCTTATGTGTTATATTATATTTCATTCGTTCCGCTGTGAGTATCTGTTGTTGTTTCTTTCTCTCTTCTCTTCTTTTCTCTTTTCTATCCCTTTCTTTCTTATTAATGATGCGTCATTCTATGGAATGAGTGGCGGGTCATTACAACTATAAACACTTGGGTACTCAAATTTTTACGAGTAGCCAAGGGATTTAGGTTAGCTTTGACGAATTATGGAGGAGCAATGGAGCAGGAGGCTTCAGCGTTCGTAGATATATAGTGTTCCGCTGTGTTGATCTTTGTATTGATCTCTGTATTGTATTTAAGTTGTAATGTCTAGACAGATGTTTATAACTATCTAGTATGTGATGTATAATCTGTGTAACTCTGATAGATGTTGTATACTATGTAATAGTTTATGTTATTAATATAATTTATTCGTTCCACTGTTGAGATTCTGATGTTGTTTCTTTCTCTCTTCTCTTCTTTTCTCTTTTTATCCCTTTCTTTCTTATTAATGACGCGTCATTCTGTGGAATGAATGGCGGGTCGTTACTAAATGATGTAATTAAGGGTTGATTAATTAAGATTAATTAATCAATAAATAAGTGATTAAAGAGTAATTAATTAATATAATTAATTAAGGAGTTAATTAATTAAGGTAAGTAATTGCAAGATGGGTAATTATTGTTTATGATTAATTAAGGTTAATTAATGAATGTAGTTAATTAAAGATTAATTAATTAAAAGGTTAATTAATTAATGAAGTATTTAGAGGATTATTAATTAATATAATTAATAAAATTAATAAAGTTTGATTAATAAAAGTGATTAATTAAAGTATGATTAATTAATTATAATTAATTGAGGATTAATGCAAATAATTATAGTTAAATTAATTAATGGAAGTAAATGAAGGATCATTAATTATTGTAATTTAATGATAGTAATTAAAGGTTAATTGTTGTATATGGTTAAGGATAATTAATTTCTATAATTAATTAATAAAAGGGTAATTACTTAATGTAATTAAAGTATAATTAATCAAGGAAGATTAATTAAGAAAGATCATTAAGAGATGATTAATAAATTGATATGTAATAAATCAATGAAGCAGGATTAAGATAATCCAAGTAATTAAAGGATAGTAATTAATTTAATTAAAGGTTAATTAAATTGATTTGGAGTTAATCAATTCTTCTTTTGAATGTTTGGTTAATATTGGATGATTGATATTGGGTGATTAGTTGATACTGGATGATTTGGATATGAATATGTGATATGCTGCTTTGTGAGATGAATGTTGATATGAATTATCTATTGTGATAATGTGATTTACCTATCTGTTTATATCATCCTGAATATAAGTTAAATGTTTAAAACCTTTAAACAACTTGGACCTAAAAGATACGTTTTGGATTTCGATGAGACCGGGATCGGATTTCCAGATTTGGATATCCGAATACCACATCGATCCAAATTAACGATAGGTCGTGAATCTAAAATGAAGTGAAGACTCGAGGTGTAAGAACTATATACCGTTATAACTCTGAGGGTGATTCCAAAATGAGTTTACGGAGATAGTACTTTCAGATTCGAGATGAAGATTCAGAGTGCAAGGGTTATTGTCGTTAACTCTGAGGGTGATTCCAATATGAGTGTAACGAGATAGTGCCTTCGGTTTCGTTCGAACCCAGAACGAACTTGTATGGATTGAATGCTTTCAGAACATCGTCAGGAGGGCGATGAGCATTCTAAGATAGATGTGTTCTATAAAGGTAATCGTAGCCTCAAACCTCATTAACCGAGAATGGCTAAAACAAGGGAGGTGCAGCAAGGCTTCGTGGGTAGCGCCCACTGAGAGCAAGATATATCCCTATCTAGAAGTTCCTTTTTATTCGGCTTAGTGTGTGGTTGGTCGCACCAACTACGGGGTTGTCTTGTTCGGAATTATCCTTAGATGGTTCCGGCCTTGTGTTGTAGGGGATTAGGAGTAATCCTCGGTACGGTGATCTAGGCCCCGTACTGTGACGGGCGGTACCCCAGTAGCCCTGCCATTGTATGGAATCCAAACTCCAATAAGTGATAACAGACTTGATTGTATACCTATGTATGCTGGAATTTAATGAATGTAACAATTTCGGCTATGTGACTATTTATTTGAAAACCATAGACCTATTATAATATAATCGGATTTCCTATCAATGTTTTGGTTATCGTAAGGTAAAAACTTTTCCGTGTTTATGTGCGGGAAGTCTTACGAGATACCTTTTCTTTCAAAGGTTTTTCAAAGTTAAGTAATTTTAAACCGTTTACTCACACCAGACCCATGTCTGACCCAAGTGTTTATTTTCTGTTTTATTAAACTCTTGGGTGCTCAATTTTGTATTGAGTAGTCGAGGGATTCAGGTTAGCTTTGACGAATTCTGGAGGAGTTTTGGAGCAGGAGGCTTCAGCGTGTAGATATATAGTGATTCCGCTGTGTTTGTATTGAGTCTGTATCTCTGTGATGTTTGAGATGTATGATAGACATGTGTTTATAACTGTCTAATATGAGATGTATAAGTTGTGTAACTCTGATGTATATGATACTATGTAAAATTTTATGTGATATATTATATTTCATTCGTTCCGCTGTGAGTATCTGATGTTGTTGAGTTTCTTCTTTTCTATCTTTTCTTCTTCTATCCCTTTCTTTCTTAAATCATGATGCGTCTTTCTGGGCTAAGAAAGTCGGGTCGTGACAGTGCTGGTGGAAACGCATAGCCGCAGCTACCGCCCACCTCGAGCCACACTCCCAAAAATCAAAGGGGTACCCCAATCAATCACAAAGTAATAGAATGGTATCAAAGAAGTGTGTCCGATCAGAGGTGCTACCTCATTGGCCCGTAGATCGCTCCTGTTTTAGCCACCTTAAGCCAACTCACAGGAGTCGGGTCCACGTTCATACCACAATAGGATCGTCGCCACCATCCTACTTCATTCTGGAAACTCCACCACGTACATAGTTGTTAAAGTGGTTTTCGGTATCGACAGAGAGTATGTCCATATCTGATCCCGGTCTCTTTAATAACCAATCGTTATTATAACCCGTGGTTATACATTTTAAATTGGTTTATATTTCAAATCAAAATACATCATTTAAACCATTTAAAAGTAAAGTCATTATACTTACAAATCAAATATTCAATTCCCAAAAATTTAGCCTTTTCTGAGCTCATTTATTCATTTAAATAATTTAAAACATTGAAATTTCATCTTTCGCGGCACTTAGAAAATGCTGCGGTAAGTTATATTTCAAAACAATTCATTTCAGCAAAGACAGCATTTATAAACTGCTGTAGTAGTTCAATTACATTTGAAAACTAGTTCAATTCAGAAAAGACAGCATTTACAAAACTGCTGTAGTAGTTCAGGGTTCAATTTGAAAATTTTGTTCAATTCAGCAAAAAAAGCATTTACAAAACTGCTGCAGTAGTTCAATTACGTTTGAAAATCTTATTTCAGCAAACTGCAGCACTTATCAAGTGCTACTGTAGCTCATTTAATTAATTTCGGATTTAGATTTTCTTTCTGCAACCACAGCATTTGCCAAGTGCCGTAGTAGCCCTTAGTTAATTTAGCTTTTAGTTCATTTGCATCAATCACAACACTTACAAAGTGCTCAGTATCTATTAGTTCAGATTTTAAGTTAATTCCAGAAACGATAGCATTTCTAAAGTGCTACTAAATAAATTCCCAGATTTATACAAAAATTCCAGAAACAATTAAACTTCAATTTTAACCATTTTAACTTATAAAATCATATTTTCCCACTTCAAAATTGTTCATTTAAATACCATTTAACTCATGGTTTTATAAAGTAAAATTTTATAAATAAAATCCAATTTTTCAGTAATTCACTTATTCAATCCAAGTGTACAATTTTCCTATTCTTTGCAATTTTAACAATTAACTTAACACTTAATTTAAATTTCCATTTCATAAATAAAACTTAATTTCCATTTTTTTTCTTTACTTAAACTTCCATCTTTAAAACAAATCTCACATTTTCAAATTTAGTTATATTTCAAATTACAATTTTTACCATTTATTTATTTAACCTTTTAAATCATAGAAAAATCACTAACACTTTATTAAATCATTTTCAATTCAATTTAAATCAAAATATCATTTTTTTACATTTTAAAATACTTAAATATTTCCAGAAAAATAGATAAAATAACCACGGGTATGTATAATATTTTCTAACCTAAGTCAAATGATACGGATAATATATCATGTCAATCGGTAATTTACAAAGAAAAATCCGGGTTCTATCATTTCAAACCCGCAATCCCAAGTCAATAAAAATAAATAAAAATCGCCCAGGCCTATCATTTCAGCCCGTAACAATTTTTCCTTATTCTAAAGTCCGTTCGGGTATGTATCATTTCAACCCATAGTGATTCTATTCTACAGGGAACTTGCAGTGTTAGAAACAGAATAAAATAAACAATATAACAGGATATAACATATCAAATGATGTGAGGGGTTATAACCAGGGTTTAACATCATATAATTCATATCACAGGCAGGTATAACATGATATAACAATTCTACACATTCACTTGTTATCACTTCACAATTTTATAAGTATGAATGTCAAGCATGAATAACTCACCTTTTCAAGCTGGAGTTAGCAAATCAAAATACACGAATAAATTCCAGAAAGCACGATACAACACGACTTTTGATTCAAGTGGAGAGAGAGCCAAGATATTAATTTTGTATACAACAAATAAACAAAGCAATATAAATATATATTCAACAAAATTTAAATTGAAACAAATATGGAATTTTGAATTAACAAATGACTAAAATGGCTTAACCATGCTTTAACCACTCAAGTGCTCGGCCATGATGGGTCATAGGCTCGGCCATGAAAGTTTTATTGGTGCTAAGGCTTGAGTATGGACTCACAATGCACGACTAGCAAGAGAATTTGAAGAGGTTGGAGTTTGCAAGTATGGAATACAAAAGGACAAGGCAAAAGAAAGGGGTTTTGGTGCACAACTAGGCTCGTCTTATGGTCATATGGGCTCGGCCATGGTCTTCTACTGGTCAGGTGATGTGGTGAGGGGACGGCCAGAGGTGATGGCGGTAGGTGGTGGTGGTTCTAGGGTGATGGCCGAGGCTAAACATGAAGGTGATGGGAGAATATGGCTCGGCTATGCATTTTACAAAGTTTTGTGGTGATGGCTCCACTTGGTGGTCACGGCCAGGTCTAGACAGAGGAGAGGGGTGGTTTGCCATGGATGATGATGAGGAGGAGGTGATGGTGGTGGTCGGTGAAGGTGATGGTGGTTATGGCCGAGCAAAGCTTGAAGAGGAGCTAGGCAAAATCAATGAAAAATGAAGAGGAAAATAGGAAAAAAAAGAGAAGCCATTAACTTACAAAATTTTCAAAAAATAGAATTCCGTGAATTGTGAAGAAAATGAGAAGTTTCTCACGTGAATTGTGAAGAAAATGAGAAGTTTCTCACGTGAATAACAAAGCAAATACATGGCTAAACAAAAGAAAAAGAACGGCCAAGACAATGAAAAGACTAGAAATGAAAAGTCACAAGTTAAAGTGTAAAGCTTTGTCTCTTTGAATTTCCAATTCATTTATTCAAAATAAACCAATCAAAAATCAAATAAATAAAATAAAGTTTTAAAAAATAATTGTAGAAATGAAAATAAATAAATAGTCTTAGGAAAATAGGAAACTAAATAAAGAAAATAGTTTGTTATATTGAAACTAGAATTAAAAATTGTAAACAAAATACAACTAATATTGGAAAATTACAACTACACTTTTAAAATGTTTTAAAAATAAAATTTTGAAATAAAATCTAATTTAAAAATATTTGCAAAATCTTGGGTTGTTACACTCTCCCCCACTCAAATCTTTTCGTCCTCGAAAAGAAAGAAACAAGGAAAATAAGGAAAATAAGGAAAAGCAAGATAGAAAAACAAATAGTACCTGAAACGAACAATTCCGGATTCGAAGCACGAATGCTCTCCTCCGTCTCCCAGGTACAGTCTCGATCATCAGTACTCCACTGTACTTTGACCAGACTAACAGATTTCCTTCTTAGCTGCTTCATACCTCTGTCGACAATACGAAGTGGCTTCCTTTCGATAGTCAGATTAGGCTCTATATCCAAACTATCGAGAGCAGAAGGCTGAACAATAAGAGATGGGTCATGAAGATACCGACGAAGATGCAAGACGTGGAATACATCATGCACTCCAGAAAGCTTCTCGGGCAAATCCAGACGATAAGCCAAAGAACCCACTCTTTCAACATTGCGGAAAGGACCAATGAACCTAGGAGAAAGCTTCCCTCTACGACCAAAGCGAATGACATTCCTTAAGGGAGAGACCTTAAGGAAAACCTGATCACCAACAGCAAACTCTAAACTCCGCCTACGCTTATCAGCGTACTTCTTCTGCCTATCCTGCGCAACCCTTAACTTCCTCCTAATCTCCTCGACTCTCTCAGAAGCCTCCAAAATCACATCAGGACCAAGAACCAAGCGATTTCCGGATTCAATCCAGCAAGATGGAGATCTACAAGGTCGTCCGTAAAGAGTAGCAAACAGAGACATTTTAATACTGGCCTGAATTCAAAGATGGAATGAGATAGATAAAGGATTAAGATAAGCTTAAACAGAAGATTAGATTATACGTGATAACTATTATTGTAGGTGAATTCGACAAGATGGAGATGATCTTCCCGAGATCCTCCATAATCTAGCACACAAGCACGAAGAAGATCTTCGAGAATCTGATTCACTCTTTCCGTTTGACCGTCGGTCTGTGGATGGTAGCAGTGCTCAGATTCAGATGAGTACAAAAAGATTCCTGAAAATCTTTCCAAAACTGGCTGGTAAAGATAGGATCACGATCACAAACAATACTGAGAGGAACACCATGGAGACGAACAATCTCCCTCATGTAGATCTCAGACAAGCCTGAAGCAAAACGGGTAGACTTGACCGGAATGAAATGAGCGGACTTGGTCAGTCTATCCACCATAACCCAGACATTCTTACGAGTCAAAGCAGTGAGAGGTGCAGCAATCCGAGCAAAATTCTCAATGAATCTCCGGTGGTAACCGGCAAGGCCCAGAAAACTACGAATATCAGATGGAGTCTTAAGTGTTTCCCAATCCTGTAACATAATAGGGAGAAATAAAGACAACAGAAGGATAGAATACTTAAATGATAAAGGAAAAAAAAGAGAAAGAAAGAGTTACATTGATCGTAGCGATCTTGACTGGATCAACAGAAACTCCATTACTAGAAACAATATGCCCGAGGAATCGGACTTCATCCTTCCAGAAATGGCATTTAGAAAATTTAGCCTTCAACTGATGATTTCTAAGAGTCTCAAGAACAGATTTCAAATGCGACTCATGCTCATCCTTGGTCTTAGAGAAGACAAGGATATCATCAACAAAGACTAGAACAAATTTATTAAGAACATCACGAAAAACACGATTCATCAAATCAACAAAGAAAGCAGGAGCATTAGTCAAACCGAAAGGCATGACTAACCATTCATAATACCCATTCTCAGAACGGAAAGCAGTCTTGGGAATACTTTCCTCAGCAACTCTGAGCTGATGGAAACCTGTGGCAGGATCAAGCTGAGAGAAAACAGTAGCACCATAAAGCTGATCAAACATATCATTGATGCGAGGCATTGGATATCTGTTTTTCATAGTGAGCTTCTTCAGCTCCTTAAAATCAACACACATCCTCAAAGAACCATCGGACTTAGTGACGAAAACCACCGTTGCTCCCCATTCTAAATGGCTAGGTCTGATCAGACCCTTGGAGAACAAGTCCTCAATTTGCTTTCCCAACTCAACCTTCTCACGGGGTGCCATTCTTCTAGGAGGAAGAACTACAGGTCGAGCTCCAGGAATAAGATGAATACGAAAATCAATTTCCCACTTAGGAGGTAAAGAAGTGACTTCACCAAATACATCGGGATAGAGTCTGACTACAGGAGTCGAATCAAGATCACCAAGTGAAGAATCCAGAGAATACAAAAAATTGCCAGCAAAATCCTGAGGCATGCGGCACTGAATAATCAAAGGATCACCCTTATCTCCCATAAGAGACACAATTCGGGATTTGCAAGAGATACGGGCATCATGATTCCTTAACCAATCCTCCCCAAGCAATAAATCAAAAGCATCGAAACCCAGAACATAGAAATCTCCAGAAAACCGATAACCAGAATGGAAGAGTTTCACTCTTCTACAAATCCTACTAAGGTTCGCGGGACCCCCAATAGGATTTGAAACACATAAAGAAACAGAAGCATACTCAGGAGAAAGGAGATGCTCAAACTTATCACACAAATCAACCGAAATAAAACTATGGGAAGCTCCAGTATCAAATAAAACACGAACGGGATGATGAAATAAAGAAAAGGTGCCCTGAAGAGTACCTTTGTCATCACTAGGAGCAGGAGCAGGTGCAGGTGGAGCAGGTGAAGAAGTGGAGGTAACAACATAAATACCAGATGGCTTGCCCTTCTGATACAAAAGACAATCATTCTTGAAATGACCAGGCTGCAGACAGACATGATAGAGGTTGTTCCTGGTATTCTGAGGTGGAGGAACAGCAGCACCAACTAAAGTAGGACAACTATTGGCATAGTGTCCCTTCTGATCACATTTGAAGCAGGTGATGGTAGAAAGGTCAACATGCTGCCTCTGAGAAGGAGAAGATGATGAAGATCCCAAACCCGGATTCTTGAGCCAATTCTTCTTCTGTTGATGGAAATTGGGCTTTCTCTTCTTAGAGTTAGCCGAGGACGACTGAGATGAAGGAGCACCAACAACAGCAGGACCCTTAGAAGTAGTGTTCTCATATCGGATAGCCATATCCATGAGCTTGATAAAAGTGCCATGAACATGAGAAATGAGACGATCATAATACTCAGGACGAGCACCAGCTATGAACTTCTCATTCTTCTTAAGTTGGGTGTCAATAAGACCAGGACCAAACTTGGAAAGTTCATTGAACTTCCGCTCATACTCAGAAAAGGACATGGTACCCTGCTTGAGATCCATGAATTTCACGATAAAGCTGAGATTTACCGGCTTCTGGCATCCATTTTGCCACAAAAGCCTCCCTGGAAACGAGATACCGAAACAAAACTTAAGATAGATTCAAAAGAAAGGAAAATATGGGAAAAAATTCAAGATAACACAAAGGATACCTAAACTGCTCCCAGGAAATATCACCCTCGTTAGTGTGAGCTGTAACAGACTCCCACCAATCCAAGGCTGACTCTTGCAGCTGCCAAGCTGCTAACTGACGCTTCTGGCCATCAGAAATCTCAAGACCGGTAAAGATCCTCTCTAAACTCCGTAACTGTAACGACCCCGAATTTTATATAAATTTAAATTCATAATTAATTAATTTTTGAATAAAGATTTGCGAAATAAATCGATAAATGGATGCGAGTTTCCCCGAGATGAATAAATTTGTGTTAACTGATTTAATTTAAATATTATATATGTGTGAATATATATGTATTTGGGCATATACGAGAAAATTTGAAATTTATATATATATATATACGCTGGTTTGAATAAAATTGTAAATAAATGGTTTAATAATAAATAATAATAATAAATAATAATAATAAATATTAGAAATGATGGTTTGAATTTATAAATTAAATATAAGATAATAAATATTAGAGTAAAATAGAAAGTAATACATTAAGAATAAACTATAACAACATAATAAAAGTAGAACTTCATTATATTGCAAAGTAATAAGATTAAAGAAACAAAATACAATATCTATGTACAAAATAAGAATCATTAGTTGTAAAAAAGAAAGGAAACGGAAGTGTTGAAAATAAGTTGAACAGAGGAGTATGCCAGGCAAACAAAAGTATGTAGCCTGCATAAAGTTGTAAACAGGAAAGTATATATGCATGCACACTTGCAAAATGATGAAATCTAATGAAGTAAAAGCAAAACATCTCTAAAAGTACTTACTAACATCTATCAGCCGAAAAACAAAATGAAGCTTTGCAGGCAAGAAAGAAGTAAAATAACATAAATAAACCACAAGTACATACGAATTGAACTAGAAAGAAGATAAGTATGACAACTTAATAAATGCTGTTGTACCCATGTCTCCATATCAGCCATGTAGAAGAAAAGATCCCTGATCAAACTTTGTACTAATACAACTTTCAGCCTGCACTTGTTCTTTATATGTCAAGCTTCTTTCCTTTTCGATTCATTAAAACAAACCAGAGAAAAAGAAATAAACATCACCTGTACATCTCATTCCTTTATATATCAATCTTCTTCATTTCGTTCATTCAAAACAAAACCTGGAAAGAAAGTATAAATCAAAGTGAAAAATCAAGAAGCATTTCAAAGCAAGAAGTTTCAAAGGCAGATCAACTGCAGCTGTTTGAAAACACCAAAGTATTCTCTGTTCAACCATATTTCAAGGTGAGCAAACTTTATTTTAAACCATCTTTATCTTAGGAATCTCTGAAGTATGATCTGGATTTTGCTTAAATAATTGGGTGATAATATCTTGTTATCAAAATAAATGCATGTATATCAAGATAAAAATACTTGTGCATGTATGAACACCTGTTCTGTTATAAATAGGTTTAGGCACACCAAATTTAAATTCAAATTCTTTATGTACAATGAATTTTAGGTTTTGATTTCTAAATAAAAGATGATGGTAGAATTGTAAACTAAATTTTAAAAATAATTCTAAGTAGAAGATGTTCAAGAAATATTTGGGAATTTGGTGATTACAGTAAGATCATCATACATCAGAAAAATCGAACTTTTTAAATTTAAAATCTGAGTTTATAAACCTATTCGTATTACAAATTGGTGATTTTAGGTAAAGATCTTGTATTTTTTTTTAGGCAAGTAATGCTCGAAAATTTTGAGGTGGAACGAAAAAGGTTCACGTGTCGATTTCTGATGATCAATGTAAAATCGAGCTACGAGATTCATGTCAAAGGAAGCTTAGAGGTTGACGAGTCAGAGAAAAATGCTCGTTGATTTCTATTTCATCGTGGATGATGAACGAGGAAAATTTAGGGTTTAAACCCTGTGTTTTGAGGGTAGAAGTCATGTGTAGTTCTCGTCGTCGACTGTGCACCGGGGTGGATCGCGACTGGGGAAAATGAAGAAGGGGACTGTGGCGGAGATTCTGGTAGGAGAGCGTGGTTGATGCTGGCTTGGATTGTCGGGACGAGGAGGTTGTTCGTTGGTGATGGGTTCCAGTTTTTCGATCGAGAGGCTAGATTTCGATGGGTAGGGTTTTTCGCGAATCTGGGTGGTCGCGAGCCTTGTGGGCGTCGTTGTCGACTTGCCGAGGATCACGATAGTGGCCGGAGGTGGTCGGGGTTCGTGTGCATGTGCACGCGTGAAGTTCGTATATCTGGAAAGAACGCTGATTTGGGGAAGAACGTTAGTCTCGGGTTTGTGCTCGAGTTATTCGTGTGAGTGTCTCAAAGCAGAAGAGGATTGGGTGAAGCTCGAAGTATTCTTTGGGGGGGATAGGCTCTGGCTCGAGTAGTTGCTCGGGAAGGTTTCGTTTGGGCACGAGTTGTTTTTGCTTGAGTTCAGGTTTAAAGTTTAAAAAGAAAATGTGATTCCAGGTTTTGGAACTCTAATAAATCAAATTTTAAACCCTTTCTTAGTTAATAATAAAAAATGTTTTATACTAGATGTAGAATAAATTAAAGTCTTTTATAAATTAAGTTAAAATGTTTTCATTCCTTATTGTTTAAAATAAATCCTTAAGTTTATTTAATTAAAAGATGATGGTTTTAATTAACTTAAGAATTTTAAGTTAGTTCATATGTTAATTTAATTTTCAAGGATTATTTAAATAAGAGAAAAAAAGGGGATAATTAGTTAATATAAGTAATTGAGGATAATTACTTAAGATGGATAATTAAGGATGATTGATTAATTTCATTAATTAATAATCAATGATAATTAATTAAGGAGTAATTAATTAAAGTAATTAATTAAAGATAATTAATTAAATGGTGGATTAAATAATTAAAGGTTAATTATCTAATAATTAAAGGTTGATGAATTACAATTAAAGGTTAATTAATTTATTATTAATGGTTGATTAATAAATGATTAAAGAATAATTAATCAAAATGATTTGTAATTTATTGATGTTGATTAACCAGGATTAGTAATTCATCGGAAATTATCTGATTTGAATTAATCAGACAATTAACTGATATTACTTATGGATGTTTGGATTCTAGTGAATGTTGAATTGTTTGATATCCTTGAGATATGATGCTTTGTGATACATCCCGATTTATGTTGTGATCTGTAATTTACTTATCTGCGATATATATATATCTGTGATTTCTGTTTCTGTGATATATTACTATGTGAATATGAAACCCTTGACCCGTAAATGACACTTGAATTTCGATGCGACAGGGAGTCGGATTCCAGTTGGTTATCCGAAACCCACATCGAATTATAATAGTGAATCTTTGTGACTGATAAATTTATTTTATCTATGAATATGTGGATGAAGATAAGCGTTGGGGATTATACCGCTTATCGATATTGATATATCTATGATGATTGATATTGTGCACTATTGTGTGTAAAACCCTTGGACCACACTCTTACACACACAAATATGGATCTCACGTGGAAATCGGTTAAGTCACAGATAATGTAAATTTGATGTTTTTGAAATTGAAATTTTAATTTCAATTGATTTTGAAATTGGAAATTTGGGTTTAAAGTGAAAAGCTTTTGAAATGGGATTTCAAAAATAAAAGTTATTTCGAATAACTTAATCGAGTTTTGAAAATTTAAATAATTTGATTAAATTTGAATTCAAGTTTGAAATTGAATCCTATGATTTGAAACTAGGGATTAAAAATGCTGTACAAATTATATATGGGTTAAACCATTTTAAAGGTATTAATTTGGAAATTTGAATTTTTATTCAAGGGTTTTAACTCGTGTAAATATATAATTGGATTTTTTGAAACGAAACTATTTGTTTCAAATAGTAAAAGCTTTCACATAAGTAATGAACTTCCAATTTGTGTTGAACGGTTTCAAGTTTGAAATGGAATTGAAATGTTTTGAAAGCTATGAAATGAGTCTTTAATTCAAAGAACGAACGAATTAATCCAACTTGAATTGGAATTGTTTTGAAAGCTATAAGTTAAATCTTGATTTAAAGATTTAACGATTTAACCAAATTGAAATGGAAATCGATTTGAAAATCTATGAATGAATCTTTGTGAACGGGGTAAACTTTGTGAATTGAATCTTTTTGTTTAAAAGATTAAAAGTGTGGAAATTGTTTAAACCATCGAAGGTTTTTGAAATGAATCTTTTTGTTTAAAAGATTGGAAATGGTAATTTGTTTAACCATTCGAATGAAAAGTTTTGGGCTTTAAAGCTGTGATTTAACCGAGACCCCAGTATCCATATGATTTTTAATTGCGCTCGTTATTCGGTTTAGCCGGGAGAGGACCTTTGTGTCATATAACCCATTCCGAATAGTGATACGACGATATGGATAACATTTGAAGACCGGTGGTGAAGACCGGGTATTTGCGAGAGCGATATGATGACCTATCAATTTTCTCTACATCATGGCTCCGGTATAGAGATTCCCTAAGTGATGGGAAGTCCGATCGAGATTGTGAATACCCGGATTTGCAAGGGCTTCTTTGGAAGTGCCTTCGGTTCTGTTCGGACCCGGAACAGACTTGTATGGATGTGTGTCTGACGTTACACTTTGAGATGTAAAGCTGGTTTCTATCAAATACATTTCTGTTGGTGGCGGAGAATTTATTCTCTTAGCTTAACACCCTTCTCTGAGACGTACGAGCTCAGAGGTTATGTAGTTGATGGTTACTAGTGATACATTCCCAATTTGGTAATGTGGCATACGAAGTGCTGCTGATCATTTGTTGATCGAAGCGTGGCTTTGTGAAAAAGCGTGGCTTTGTGGACGAGACTTCGTCGAGCCTCACAACCCGGTAATGGTCGAAACAGGAATGTTGCGACAAAGGTTTGTAGGGGTAGCGCCCCTAGGGTATGTCATTTCCTTCTGGATGAAGGGTGGTATCATGGTATGGAGCCCAGATACTTACTCATGTGGATACACTTTATTTATTATGTGTGATGTTGGTTATCGAGCGCTCGGATAAAGGTCGGTAACGACCGGGGGATGACATGACTCGTGTGTTAGTTATCTAGTTACAGCTCGGTTAGAGCGTGAGGTAGCGTCGGCCTTTTTGTTTGCAGAGATCCGGTTAGGATCCGGGGCGTCTTTCCAGAGGCGTTTCTATTTCGGTAAGGAAGTTCCTTAGCCTGATCATTTGTTGGAAATCCAAAGAAGCAATACGAACCCTGTACGGTTTTAGTTGTATTACCTGCTATGGAATGTGGCGGTAACCTGCTATTGAACGTAGTAGCTATAGTAGGCATACGATGAAATGTTGTATGCTGGCTAAGATTTATATTATATTTTCGAAATGTTTTTTCTACACTATGCACTAGTAATAATATCAAAAGAGTTTTGATTTTGCGTAGTAAGCATGTTTGACTATCATAAGAAGAAATCTCCTCCAATTCTGCGATTGCATTGTGTGTGTGGTGGGAGGCCTTATGGTAGTTTCATTTTCCAAAAACATTGAGGATTTCAATGTTTAAAAGCCTTTTGTGTTTGTTTAAAGATAAACTGTTTTTGTTGCTCACACCAGTCCCATGACTGATCCGGAGTTTATTGTTCCCTTCCTAAACTCTGGGTGCTCATAATTTTCCACACGAGCAGTCTAGAGTTGGGTTTCTTTTCAGATATTCAGGTTTAGTAGATTATCTGGAGCTAGTTCATTCATCGGAGTTGCTTATCTTGGAGTTGTGGATTCATTCTTGTCTGAAGATCATTTTGGAGTCATCACTTCTATTGATATTGTTCCGCTGCTGATGTTATCTTTTCTTTTCCGCTGCTATTTCTTGTATCATATCTCTGATGTATATTGATATTCATTGTATCACTCTGTTGTATCAGATATTGTATATCAATGTATTATTCTTTTCTTCCGCTGTGTTATTTACTTAATGTTGTTATAGCTCCGGCGAATTGGATTTGAACGGTCGAATCTGCGGCATTCTAGTACAATGTGAAGTACGGATGTTGATTTTCGAGCGGGCAAAACCCGAGTCGTTACATGTGGTATCAGAGCTAAGGTTGAACTTTAGCTCAGGAGTATAACACGTTAAGTAGCTCATTAGAGTAAGAGTGAAGTAAACTCTAGAATGAGTATTCCTCAGATATCCGTTCGAATGCCTCAGTAAATTCTCTTACTATCCACTGATAGTGAGTATGAGTGCAAGAAGAGGATGAGATAGGGGACAGGGGAATATGACTATAATCGATCAATACTCTGTAACAATAAGGAAGCAATCTTTTCTCTATCAATCTCTTTTGTTCAGCCTCTTTTCTCAATTCTTCGATTGTTTCTGGTAGATCCAGAAAGAAGATTCGATATATATTAATATGGGACGTAAACTCCGAATTGACCCAAACTGTTTGTTTGGATGAACTGATTGCTTTGTTTGCTATGGTTGATAGGTATAATTTGGTTTCTAAACTGAAAGCTTTGAAATTGTATCCATATATCTATCTATTCTTTGGGTCCCGATATATTCTACGAATGGTTAGTTATCCTTTTGAACTAACCAATGCCATTGTATATTTCGTAGATCTGGATAACCCGAGTATCCTGTGAAAACTAAACAGATTCGTTTTTGTATCTGTTATTGATATTCTGATTGGTAAGCCAAATGCAGAATAGATATTCAGTTGATTTGATGAAACATTCTTCATCTATCTTTGTGTCTCCCTGTGCAATTTCGAGGACGAAATTCTTTTAAGGGGGGAAGTCTGTAACGACCTCGAATTTTATATAAATTTAAATTCATAATTAATTAATTTTTGAATAAAGATTTGCGAAATAAATCGATAAATGGATGCGAGTTTCCCCGAGATGAATAAATTTGTGTTAACTGATTTAATTTAAATATTATATATGTGTGAATATATATGTATTTGGGCATATACGAGAAAATTTGAAATATATATATATATATATTTATACGCTGGTTTGAATAAAATTGTAAATAAATGGTTTAATAATAAATAATAATAATAAATATTAGAAATGATGGTTTGAATTTATAAATTAAATATAAGATAATAAATATTAGAGTAAAATAGAAAGTAATACATTAAGAATAAACTATAACAACATAATAAAAGTAGAACTTCATTATATTGCAAAGTAATAAGATTAAAGAAACAAAATACAATATCTATGTACAAAATAAGAATCATTAGTTGTAAAAAAGAAAGGAAACAGAAGTGTTGAAAATAAGTTGAACAGAGGAGTATGCCAGGCAAACAAAAGTATGTAGCCTGCATAAAGTTGTAAACAGGAAAGTATATATGCATGCATACTTGCAAAATGATGAAATCTAATGAAGTAAAAGCAAAACATCTCTAAAAGTACTTACTAACATCTATCAGCCGAAAAACAAAATGAAGCTTTGTAGGCAAGAAAGAAGTAAAATAACATAAATAAACCACAAGTACATACGAATTGAACTAGAAAGAAGATAAGTATGACAACTTAATAAATGCTGTTGTACCCATGTCTCCATATCAGCCATGTAGAAGAAAAGATCCCTGATCAAACTTTGTACTAATACAACTTTCAGCCTGCACTTGTTCTTTATATGTCAAGCTTCTTTCCTTTTCGATTCATTAAAACAAACCAGAGAAAAAGAAATAAACATCACCTGTACATCTCATTCCTTTATATATCAATCTTCTTCATTTCGTTCATTCAAAACAAAACCTGGAAAGAAAGTATAAATCAAAGTGAAAAATCAAGAAGCATTTCAAAGCAAGAAGTTTCAAAGGCAGATCAACTGCAGCTGTTTGAAAACACCAAAGTATTCTCTGTTCAACCATATTTCAAGGTGAGCAAACTTTATTTTAAACCATCTTTATCTTAGGAATCTCTGAAGTATGATCTGGATTTTGCTTCAATAATTGGGTGATAATATCTTGTTATCAAAATAAATGCATGTATATCAAGATTAAAATACTTGTGCATGTATGAACACCTGTTCTGTTATAAATAGGTTTAGGCACACCAAATTTAAATTCAAATTCTTTATGTACAATGAATTTTAGGTTTTGATTTCTAAATAAAAGATGATGGTAGAATTGTAAACTAAATTTTAAAAATAATTCTAAGTAGAAGATGTTCAAGAAATATTTGGGAATTTGGTGATTACAGTAAGATCATCATACATCAGAAAAATCGAACTTTTTGAATTTAAAATCTGAGTTTATAAACCTATTCGTATTACAAATTGGTGATTTTAGGTAAAGATCTTGTATTTTTTTTAGGCAAGTAATGCTCGAAAATTTTGAGGTGGAACGAAAAAGGTTCACGTGTCGATTTCTGATGATCAATGTAAAATCGAGCTACGAGATTCATGTCAAAGGAAGCTTAGAGGTTGACGAGTCAGAGAAAAATGCTCGTTGATTTCTATTTCATCGTGGATGATGAACGAGGAAAATTTAGGGTTTAAACCCTGTGTTTTGAGGGTAGAAGTCATGTGTAGTTCTCGTCGTCGACTGTGCACCGGGGTGGATCGCGACTGGGGAAAATGAAGAAGGGGACTGTGGCGGAGATTCTGGTAGGAGAGCGTGGTTGATGCTGGCTTGGATTGTCGGGACGAGGAGGTTGTTCGTTGGTGATGGGTTCTAGTTTTTCGATCGAGAGGCTAGATTTCGATGGGTAGGGTTTTTCGTGAATCTGGGTGGTTGCGAGGCTTGTGGGCGTCGTTGTCGACTTGCCGAGGATCACGATAGTGGCCGGAGGTGGTCGGGGTTCGTGTGCATGTGCACGCGTGAAGTTCGTATATCTGGAAAGAACGCTGATTTGGGGAAGAACGTTAGTCTCGGGTTTGTGCTCGAGTTATTCGTGTGAGTGTCTCGAAGCAGAAGAGGATTGGGTGAAGCTCGAAGTATTCTTTGGGGGGGATAGGCTCTGGCTCGAGTAGTTGCTCGGGAAGGTTTCGTTTGGGCACGAGTTGTTTTTGCTTGAGTTCAGGTTTAAAGTTTAAAAAGAAAATGTGATTCCAGGTTTTGGAACTCTAATAAATCAAATTTTAAACCCTTTCTTAGTTAATAATAATAAATGTTTTATACTAGATGTAGAATAAATTAAAGTCTTTTATAAATTAAGTTAAAATGTTTTCATTCCTTATTGTTTAAAATAAATCCTTAAGTTTATTTAATTAAAAGATGATGGTTTTAATTAACTTAAGAATTTTAAGTTAGTTCATATGTTAATTTAATTTTCAAGGATTATTTAAATAAGAGAAAAAAAGGGATAATTAGTTAATATAAGTAATTGAGGATAATTACTTAAGATGGATAATTAAGGATGATTGATTAATTTCATTAATTAATAATCAATGATAATTAATTAAGGAGTAATTAATTAAAGTAATTAATTAAAGATAATTAATTAAATGGTGGATTAAATAATTAAAGGTTAATTATCTAATAATTAAAGGTTGATGAATTACAATTAAAGGTTAATTAATTTATTATTAATGGTTGATTAATAAATGATTAAAGAATAATTAATCAAAATGATTTGTAATTTATTGATGTTGATTAACCAGGATTAGTAATTCATCGGAAATTATCTGATTTGAATTAATCAGACAATTAACTGATATTACTTATGGATGTTTGGATTCTAGTGAATGTTGAATTGTTTGATATCCTTGAGATATGATGCTTTGTGATACATCCCGATTTATGTTGTGATCTGTAATTTACTTATCTGCGATATATATATCTGTGATTTCTGTTTCTGTGATATATTACTATGTGAATATGAAACCCTTGACCCGTAAATGACACTTGAATTTCGATGCGACAGGGAGTCGGATTCCAGTTGGTTATCCGAAACCCACATCGAATTATAATAGTGAATCTTTGTGACTGATAAATTTATTTTATCTATGAATATGTGGATGAAGATAAGCGTTGGGGATTATACCGCTTATCGATATTGATATATCTATGATGATTGATATTGTGCACTATTGTGTGTAAAACCCTTGGACCACACTCTTACACACACAAATATGGATCTCACGTGGAAATCGGTTAAGTCACAGATAATGTAAATTTGATGTTTTTGAAATTGAAATTTTAATTTCAATTGATTTTGAAATTGGAAATTTGGGTTTAAAGTGAAAAGCTTTTGAAATGGGATTTCAAAAATAAAAGTTATTTCGAATAACTTAATCGAGTTTTGAAAATTTAAATAATTTGATTAAATTTGAATTCAAGTTTGAAATTGAATCCTATGATTTGAAACTAGGGATTAAAAATGCTGTACAAATTATATATGGGTTAAACCATTTTAAAGGTATTAATTTGGAAATTTGAATTTTTATTCAAGGGTTTTAACTCATGTAAATATATAATTGGATTTTTCTAAAACGAAACTATTTGTTTCAAATAGTAAAAGCTTTCACATAAGTAATGAACTTCCAATTTGTGTTGAACGGTTTCAAGTTTGAAATGGAATTGAAATGTTTTGAAAGCTATGAAATGAGTCTTTAATTCAAAGAACGAACGAATTAATCCAACTTGAATTGGAATTGTTTTGAAAGCTATAAGTTAAATCTTGATTTAAAGATTTAACGATTTAACCAAATTGAAATGGAAATCGATTTGAAAATCTATGAATGAATCTTTGTGAACGGGGTAAACTTTGTGAATTGAATCTTTTTGTTTAAAAGATTAAAAGTGTGGAAATTGTTTAAACCATCGAAGGTTTTTGAAATGAATCTTTTTGTTTAAAAGATTGGAAATGGTAATTTGTTTAACCATTCGAATGAAAAGTTTTGGGCTTTAAAGCTGTGATTTAACTGAGACCCCAGTATCCATATGATTTTTAATTGCGCTCGTTATTCGGTTTAGCCGGGAGAGGACCTTTGTGTCATATAACCCATTCCGAATAGTGATACGACGATATGGATAACATTTGAAGACCGGTGGTGAAGACCGGGTATTTGCGAGAGCGATATGATGACCTATCAATTTTCTCTACATCATGGCTCCGGTATAGAGATTCCCTAAGTGATGGGAAGTCCGATCGAGATTGTGAATACTCGGATTTGCAAGGGCTTCTTTGGAAGTGCCTTCGGTTCTGTTCGGACCCGGAACAGACTTGTATGGATGTGTGTCTGACGTTACACTTTGAGATGTAAAGCTGGTTTCTATCAAATACATTTCTGTTGGTGGCGGAGAATTTATTCTCTTAGCTTAACACCCTTCTCTGAGACGTACGAGCTCAGAGGTTATGTAGTTGATGGTTACTAGTGATACATTCCCAATTTGGTAATGTGGCATACGAAGTGCTGCTGATCATTTGTTGATCGAAGCGTGGCTTTGTGAAAAAGCGTGGCTTTGTGGACGAGACTTCGTCGAGCCTCACAACCCGGTAATGGTCGAAACAGGAATGTTGCGACAAAGGTTTGTAGGGGTAGCGCCCCTAGGGTATGTCATTTCCTTCTGGATGAAGGGTGGTATCATGGTATGGAGCCCAGATACTTACTCATGTGGATACACTTTATTTATTATGTGTGATGTTGGTTATCGAGCGCTCGGATAAAGGTCGGTAACGACTGGGGGATGACATGACTCGTATGTTAGTTACCTAGTTACAGCTCGGTTAGAGCGTGAGGTAGCGTCGGCCTTTTTGTTTGCAGAGATCCGGTTAGGATCCGGGGCGTCTTTCCAGAGGCGTTTCTATTTCGGTAAGGAAGTTCCTTAGCCTGATCATTTGTTGGAAATCCAAAGAAGCAATACGAACCCTGTACGGTTTTAGTTGTATTACCTGCTATGGAATGTGGCGGTAACCTGCTATTGAACGTAGTAGCTATAGTAGGCATACGATGAAATGTTGTATGCTGGCTAAGATTTATATTATATTTTCGAAATGTTTTTTCTACACTATGCACTAGTAATAATATCAAAAGAGTTTTGATTTTGCGTAGTAAGCATGTTTGACTATCATAAGAAGAAATCTCCTCCAATTCTGCGATTGCATTGTGTGTGTGGTGGGAGGCCTTATGGTAGTTTCATTTTCCAAAAACATTGCGGATTTCAATGTTTAAAAGCCTTTTGTGTTTGTTTAAAGATAAACTGTTTTTGTTGCTCACACCAGTCCCATGACTGATCCGGAGTTTATTGTTCCCTTCCTAAACTCTGGGTGCTCATAATTTTCCACACGAGCAGTCTAGAGTTGGGTTTCTTTTCAGATATTCAGGTTTAGTAGATTATCTGGAGCTAGTTCATTCATCGGAGTTGCTTATCTTGGAGTTGTGGATTCATTCTTGTCTGAAGATCATTTTGGAGTCATCACTTCTATTGATATTGTTCCGCTGCTGATGTTATCTTTTCTTTTCCGCTGCTATTTCTTGTATCATATCTCTGATGTATATTGATATTCATTGTATCACTCTGTTGTATCAGATATTGTATATCAATGTATTATTCTTTTCTTCCGCTGTGTTATTTACTTAATGTTGTTATAGCTCCGGCGAATCGGATTTGAACGGTCGAATCTGCGGCATTCTAGTACAATGTGAAGTACGGATGTTGATTTTCGAGCGGGCAAAACCCGAGTCATTACAGTAACCATTGCTGGGCTTCAATAATGCTCTCTGAACCTGTAAACTTGGTTCCACCAAGTTGAGAGAATTCATTACAGAGAACAGTAAACCTAACAGGTGCAGCGGGCTGAGGAGCTGGGGCAATACCATGACCCCTACCTTTGGCATTTCCATGATTCATCCTGAAAAATCAAGAATGAATTTTAGGACAAAGGTAAAGAGAAGACAAAGATAAGATAAGACAAGATAAATTCACTTGGATGAATATCCTAATTAAAGAAATTTCTAATAAGGTAGATACGAAAGGAAGGAAGTTTAGAAAATTTTTGCTTTTAAAACAAGAAAAGTTTATACCAAAGTAATCTTTGAAAAATCCTTCGAAAAAAAAAAATTAAACTCATTTTATACTTTGAAAATACGTTCTCTCACAAAGAAATGATTCTGAGATTGATTTCACTCATTCTAGGGTATTCCTACCCTATCTCTAATGAGTTTTTGCTCCACAGGCTAAGGTTTGCCTAAAAACCAAAGCTCTGATACCAACTATAACGACCCACTATTTTGGACCATTCAAATCGACAATAATCCACACATGTCAGACTTGAATAATTCAAAATAACAGACTGTAATAAAAATTTGGAGCAAATAAAACCAGTCACAGAATCACAGACATAGAAATATCAGAATAACTCGCAGCGGAAAATAAAATAAATAGTGGTTCATGAAGCCACTACAATACATAGTCTCAAAACAGATTCAAAATACATAGCCTGAAAAACAGATACAACAGAAGTCTGAATACATAAGTATAGTAGAAATCCCAAATACATAGATGTCCACTAATCCAAGAGCTGAAATAGAACAACTGAAACTGAAATAGATAAATAACTAGATAAGCAGAATCTCCAGTGATTCCTAGCTCCATAAAGTGAAATCCAAAGCTGTGAATACTCAGGCTGACCCAAGCGTAAATAAAAACACAAACACTCGAGTCAGGACATACATACTTATACAATGTAAACCAACTCAAGTGAACTGTAATAAAAGCACAAGTAACTTAAAGGATGCTTGGGACCGCCCATCCTCTAAGGATCCGTTAAACTATATACTATGTAGTAATATTCGCTATTATAATAATGTCTAATAGTAAAATAAACTTACTTTTTAACACCGTTAAGGGGTTACCCAAATAGCCCTTAACACGTAATAGTCCTAGTAGTCCATCCAGTATCAGCACACCTCCAGATCGGGAGGCTACCCTAAATACTCCATGGGCTACGAGAGAAAACCAAACTCGTAATAAAGCTCGCTATGGTAGGTGACACGGCACAACTAGGCAATGCCAGGGTAGATATACAAATTATGCTTCCGGGCTGGTGGAAACGCATAGCCGCATCTACCACCCACCTCGAGCCACACTCCCAAAAATCGAAGGGGTACCCCAATCAATCACAAAGTAATAGAATGGTATCGAAGAAGTGTGTCCGATCAGAGGTGCTACCTAATTAGCCCGTAGATCGCTCTTTTTTTAGCCACCTTAAGCCAACTCACGGGAGTCGGGTTCACGTTCATACCACAATATGATCGTCGCCACCATCCTACCTCATTCTGGAAACTCCACTGCGTACACAGTTGTTAAAGTGGTTTTCGGTATCGACATAGAGTATGTCCATATCCGATCCCGGTCTCTTTAACAACCAATCGTTATTATAACCCATGGTTATAGATTTTAAATTGGTTTATATTTCAAATCAAAATACATCATTTAAACCATTTAAAAGTAAAGTCGTTATACTTACAAATCAAATATTCAATTCCCAAAAATTTAGCCTTTTCTGAGCTCATTTATTCACTTAAATAATTTAAAACATTGAAATTTTAGCTTTCGCAGCACTTAGAAAATGCTGCGGTAATTTATATTTGAAAACAATTCATTTCAGCAAAGACAGCATTTATAAACTGCTGCAGTAGTTCAATTACATTTGAAAACTAGTTCAATTCAGAAAGGACAACATTTAAAAAACTGCTGCAGTAGTTCAGGGTTCAATTTGAAATATTAGTTCAATTAAGCAAAAACAGCATTTACAAAACTGCTGCAGTAGTTCAATTACATTTGAAAATCTCATTTCAGCAAACTGCAGCACTTATCAAGTGCTATTGTAGCTCTTTTAATTGATTTCAGATTTAGATTTTTTCTGCAACCACAGCACTTACCAAGTGCTACAGTAGCCCTTAGATAATTTAGCCTTTAGTTCATTTGCATCAACCACAGCACTTACAAAGTGCTGCAGTATCTACTAGTTCTGATTTTAAGTTAATTCCAGAAACGATAGCATTTCTGAAGTGCTACTAAATAAAATTCCAGATTTATACAAAAATTCCAGAAATAATTAAACTTCAATTTTAACCATTTTAACTTATAAAATCATATTTTCCCACTTCAAAAATGTTCATTTAAATACCCTTTAACTCATGGTTTTATAAAGTAAAATTTTATAAATAAAATCCAATTTTTCAGTAATTCACTTATTCAATCCAAGTGTACAATTTTCCTATTCTTTGCAATTTTAACAATTAACTTAACACTTAATTTAAATTTCCATTTCATAAATAAAACTTAATTTCCATCTTTTTTCTTTACTTAAACTTCCATCTTTAAAACAAATCTCACATTTTCAAATTTAGTTATATTTCAAATTACAACTTTTACCATTTATTTATTTAACCTTTTAAATCATAGAAAAATCACTAACACTTTATTAAATCATTTTAAATTCAATTTAAATCAAAATATCATTTTTTACATTTTAAAATACTTAAAAATTTCCAGAAAAATATATAAAATAACCACGGGTCTGTATAATATTTTCTAACCTAGGTCAAGTGATACGGATAATATATCATGTCAATCCGTAATTTACAAAGAAAAATCTGGGTTCTATCATTTCAAACCCGCAATCCCAAGTCAATAAAAATAAATAAAAATCGCCCAGGCCTATCATTTCAGCCCGTAAAGATTTTTCCCTATCCTAAAGTCCGTTCGGGTATGTATCATTTCAACCCATAGTGATTCTATTCTACAGGGAACTTGCAGTGTGAGAAACAAAATAAAATAAACAATATAACAGAATATAACATATCACATGATGTGACAGGTTATAACCAGGGTTTAACATCATATAATTCATATCACAGGCAGGTATAACATGATATAACAATTCTACACATTCACTTGTTATCACTTGACAATTTTATAAGTATGAATGTCAAGCATGAATAACTCACCTTTTCAAGCTGGAGTTAGCAAATCAAAATACACGAATAAATTCCAGAAAGCATGATACAACACGACTTTTGATTCAAGTGGAGAGAGAGAGCCAAGATATTAATCTTGTATACAAAAAATAAACAAAGCAATATAAATATATATTCAACAAAATTTAAATTGAAACAAAAATGGAATTTTGAATTAACAAATGACTAAAATGACTTAACCATGCTTTAACCACTCAAGTGCTCGGCCATGATGGGTCATAGGCTCGGCCATGAAAGTTTTATTGGTGCTAAGGCTTGGGTATGGACTCACAATGCACGACTAGCAAGAGAATTTGAAGAGGTTGGAATTTGCAAGTATGGAATACAAAGGGACAAGGCAAAAGAAAGGGGTTTTGGTGCACAACTAGGCTCGGCCTATGGTCATATAGGCTCGGCCATGGTCTTCTACAAGCCAGGTGATGTGGTGAGGGGATGGCTAGAGGTGATGGCGGCAGGTGGTGGTGATTCTAGGGTGATGGCCGAGGCTAAACATGAAGGTGATGGGAGAATATGGCTTGGCTATGCATTTTGCAAAGTTTTGTGGTGATGGTCCACTTGGTGGTCATGGCCAGGTTTGGACAGAGGAGAGGGGTGGTTTGCCGTGGATGATGAGGAGGAGGAGGTGATGGTGGTGGTCGGTGAAGGTGATGGTGGTTATGGCCGAGCAAAGCTTGAAGAGGAGCAAGGCAAAATCATTGAAAAATGAAGAGGAAAATAGGAAAAAAAGAGAAGCCATTAACTTGCAAAATTTTCAGAAAATAGAATGTCGTGAATTGTGAAGAAAATGAGAAGTTTCTCTCGTGAATAACAAAGCAAATACACGGCTAAACAAAAGAAAACGAACGGCCAAGACAATGAAAAGACAGGATATGAAAAGTCACAAGTTAAAGTGTAAAGCTTTGTCTCTTTGAATTTCCAATTCATTTATTCAAAATAAACCAATCAAAAATCAAATAAATAAAATAAAGTTAAAACAAAATAAATGTAGAAATGAAAATAAATAAATGGTCTTAGGAAAATAGGAAAATAAATAAAGAAAATAGTTTGTTATATTGAAACTAGAATTAAAAATTGTAAACAAAATACAACTAATATTGGAAAATTACAACTACACTTTTAAAATGTTTTAAAAATAAAATTTTGAAATAAAATCTAATTTAAAAATATTTTCAAAATCTTGGGTTGTTACAATTAACGACTTGATTATCGATTTATTTATTGGAACGCAAAGTCGTGATAGCATTCATTTTGGTTACGTTACTATCTTGCACAACATGGGCTTGATTCGAATTTGTGTTTTGATTTCTGGGATTCGGAACTGGCTGACTTGAGAATGTGCCTCATTCACGTTCACTTATAGACTAATTGACTCATTTGCATTTCAAGTTTTATAATTGACTGACTCGCATTCTGCATGTACGAGGTTAACAAATTGTGCAAATTACTGTTTGATTGGAGACTTTGAGTGGTTGCTTTAGCCAAAGTTTCAAGACTTTTCTCAAGTGAACTTAATCGTTTATCGTCTTGGGGAGCAAAAGATTGTTGTAGTTGATTTTGAGATGGAGGCGCAAAATTTTGTTGAAACTGATTGGGTTGAAAGGGAAGATTCGAAGCATTCTTCGGAAATGCTTGAAAATTGGGACGAACCAAATTCATGTTGGGATTAATTTGGTTCCAAGCAAAGTTCAGATGATTTCTCCATCCAGGATTGTACGTTAGAGAAAACGGGTCATTCTTAACTTTATTGAAAGCATTGAGTTGTTCAATTGAGTTAGGGCACTGATCGGCTATGTGATTCGGATCGTTGCACCTATAACACATTGGTTGGGAAGCTTGGTTCATTTTGTTGGATGCGAAAACGTTGTCGAATTTATTGATCATTACATCAATTTTAGCTTCAAAAGCTAAAGATCCTATCGAGTGTGCGCTTGATCTTGAGTAAATAGATTTTTCATTAGAACGTTCCCATTGGGATGATTTTTCGGCTAAGTTTTCAAGAAATTGCCAAGCATCGTCATGATGTTGGGCAAGAAAATTACCTTGGCTCATCGATTCAAGCATGGTTCGCGAGCTATATTCAAGTCCATCGTATAAGATTTGGCAAAGAGCCTATTTTTCAAAATTATGATGTGGACATTTTATCAAAAGCTCTTTAAATCTTTCAAAATAGTTCCCGAGGGGTTCTCCCTTGAATTGATGAAAATTTACGTTTTGTTTCGGATTTTAGTTGTTTTTTCCAAGGGGTAGAACTTTTTGAAGAAAACTTTAACGAATTCTTCCCAAGTTTTGATCGAGTTTGAAGGTAAGCTGTACAGCCATTTTTCAGCATAATCGGTAAGAGCAAATGGAATTAACCGAAGTTTGACTCTGTCATCACAAAGTTGTTAGAGTTTAATGGTTGCGCAAACTTGTTCGATTCGTCAAGAAGATGTATCGGTCATCATGTTCAAAATTGCCAAATTTTGTGTAAATCCCCTATCTAGAGGCCCGAAGCTAAGCGCTACAGATGCTGCAATCATCCATAGTATTAATTTCCGATGACCAAATATGGTAATGTTAATGGTATCCATAATATCAGAAGCACTTGAATATGAAATAAAATCATCACAGATTAAATTTTTTTTCTAATTACATTCCAAAACAACTTTTCATATCCAAGTTATATAATCCAAAATGTTTCCTAGGTTCAGATCAAATATAATTATTATAAAATATGCCAAGAGCGACATATGAAGATGCCTCCTTGGATGATCAGAGTACTATATAGTCACAATTGACTTAATACAACACAGCGGAATAAAACAACAAAACAACTCCTAAATAGCTAGCCATCAACCTCCTGCTCGTCTTTGGAAGCTTTATTCGTCAACCTACTAAAACCTAAAAATCCTTAACGCTAAGCCTACTCAAATCAATTTTGAGCACTCGAGAGTTTAAGGGGAAAAACATAAACTTCGAGTCAGACATAAAGCCAGGTGTGAAAAGTACTATACATCTCGGTTATTTGACATTAAGTGAGACCACGCAGCTTAGCAGAATGGGTTACCCCTCACTAATATCCTTTTAAAACATATCTTTTGCAAATCATAATCCTGCAATCAAAACTGGTTAAAACTGTAAAGCATTATCATGTAAACATACATACTAGGTAAAAATTAACTATCTGTCTGAACACTATAGTTTTGTTTGGCTAATTACTAACCTTTGGTTGACTCGGGACTACTATACAATATAAAAATAATAATCTAACATCTGTTAGATACTCCTCTTTTGACAGTCTGTCCCTAACTTACTTTCTCCGGGTCAACTGATCCTAATGGTTTTGCAGGCTCACCAATAACCTACCTCTATACAAATATATTACTTTCTATGTGTAACATCATTTTAGTCTTACCTGTGACAAAACCCTACAAACTTGAATTTTGGACTAAATTAGCTAGGGGCTAATAGCTAATGTATAGGTCGTGACCCTATACCAGTCCCATCTGGTATACAAATATCTGACTCATTTTACTTAGGATTAACTACCCATAAATTTTCCTTGAAAACCTCTTCTTTGAAAATGATTTAACCCTTTAAATCATACTTTAAACAAGGAAAATATACTCTACAATTTACTCAAATCACCTTGCCATGTTATACATACTTTACGCAAAACTTTGTTGATGAAAATATTTAATCTTTGAAAGTACCCCTTTTGATCCCATTGAAAGCATCCCTTTTGAAACCAAGTACACCCTTTATAATCTAGGCCGAAAGGTCAAAACATTTCTTTCGAAAAAATTCATATAAACCTTTCGAAACCATTGGAAAACCTTTCCTTCGAAAGCTATAAAACCATAGACATCCTATCTTTAAAACACTTAAACATTGCCTTTCGAAAATCTTGGAAAACCTTTCCTTTCAAACCTTTCGAAACCATTAGGGAACCACCCCTTCGAAACCCTCATTAAAAACATTCGACATCATTAAAACATCAAACCTTTCGAAACCATTTGGGTTCAAGTAAAACATGTGGAAAACCTTTCGAAACCATTTAAAACTATCCCCTTCGAAACCTTTGGGTTCTACCTTCAACAGAGCAAAAGGGTCATAAAACATTTAAGTCGAAAGCACTCTTTCGAAAACATTTCCTATGTAAAGAAGTGATGGTGTCGAAACCAACCCTTCAAAAGCGTTGGAGATGTGGCTTGGATTTTAAAACAAAGTATACATTCTGAAACCATTTGCTTCGAAAGGTAGAAAGCTCCAGCTAGAGGATTCGACCCCTTCGAAAGCATTTTCTTAAAACAAAGGCGCAACTTCTTCAAAACCATTCCTTTAAAACATTTTGACCCTATCGAAGCCAACCAAGTCGAAAGCGTACCCTTCGAAAGCAAATCAGGCATGTTTTCATTTAAAGGCAATGCAACGTTTCGAGCCCCTTGGAACCCATAGCTTCGACCTAATACTTTCCGCCTAAGTCCAATTCACTATGTATCAAGTCTTTGATACAATGTGCATTGGTTTCGATGGCGATGGAAGCGGAACTACTAGGTCGGAACCTAGGTAATGAAAGTGGCGAAACATGCTGAAAGCATGCAAAAACTGATTTTAACTTTAAAAAGAAATTCTTTTCAACTAACCTACCTTGTTTGTCAAAGTATTATTGGTTGCTAATTTTATTTTTTAAAAGAACTACTAAAATTTTAGAATTAAAAAAATTAATAATTTACAAAATACCCCTTCTCCTTTTATAAATATATAAAACACTTAAGTCCCATACCTTAAATAATTTTATTTATCTATTAAAACACTTAGAAAAATTCTTCAAAAATTTCAGAAAATCATTTTTAATATGTTTTCTAACATATAATAATTTAAGACCCAAAACATATATTATTTAACCGCAAATAATTTTTAAGCCCAAATAATCAATTTGCTCACTAGAAAATTAATATTAAATCCACATTAATTCAGAAATTATGAAAAATGAAAATCATCTCTAAAATATCTTTTCTGATCTAAATCTAAAATTGCAAGGCATTTGAATGTCATTTAATAGGGTTTTCACATCAAAACATATCATAAAACCATTATGAATAAGCATAAATCATCAAAACACATATATAAACATTTAATCATTAAAAAATATGGTATAACCTTGCAAAATAATTTGGATTAACCATAAAACCAAAAACAATAGAAAACATGAGATGTTGTCATTATTCACCTTAGCTTTGAGATTAAGGATTTGAGATTTGAATGGATTTGATTTTGTTTAATCTTCCTTCCTTAGATTTTCTTTGTCTTCTTCCTCTTGCTCTTGCTAATGGTGGCCAGCCTCTATTTTAGTTTAGTATTGCAAATGAACGTATGAAATGAATTCCTAAGGGTTTAGGGTATTAGAATACTCTTATTCCAACTTTGCCCCTCACCTATTTCCTTTACCCATTTTGTTTTAGTTCATTTTAGTTCATTTGTATATGGCACGACTACCCTTACTAATCACAAATCTCAACCCATTAACCATTTTACATCATTTCATTTAATTTACCTAATTAAATGTTTCTAATAATGTTACTAAAAATATGGGGTGTTACAGACTCCCCTCGTCAAAGAATTCCGTGCTCGAAATTTCGATAGGGTACCCAACAAATCAATCAAAAAGGTAAAACATACCATCAAACAAATCAGGATAAGCATCTCTAATCCTACTGTCAGTCTCCCAAGTACAGTCTCTCTCATCGTTGCTCCACTGGACTTTCACTAATTTGACTGACTTGTTTCTAAGCCTCTTCTCATCTCTCGCAGCTATCCAAACTGGCTTTCTAACTATAGTCAAGTTTGGTTCTACTATTAAGTCCTCTAACACTATCGGTGCTATAGTATACTCCGGATCTCTAACACGCTTCCTTAGATGAGAAACATGGAAAACATTGTGGACTCCTGCCAAACTATTTGGCAACTCTACTCTATATGCGAATTTCTCGATCCTCTCTACAATAGGAAATGGTCCTACAAATCTGGGTGCCAACTTCCCTGATTCCCAAATCGAATCACACCCTTCATTGGTGATATCTTAATGAAAACATGATCTCCCACCGAGAACTCCAAGTCTTTACATCTTCTATATGCATAACTCTTTTTCCTAGACTGTGCTTCCTTCATTCTAGCTCGAATCAACTCAATCTTTTCTGCAGCTTCTCTAACCAAATTTGGACCAAGAACAAACCTATCCCCGGTCTCTAACCAACAAACGGGTGATTTGCATGGCCTTCCATACAAAGCTTCAAACAATGCCAACCCTATACTAGTCTGATAACTGTTTGTTATATGAAAACTCGACTAAGTATAAACGGTCTTCCCAGGATTCCCCAAAATCTAACACACAAGCTCTTAACAGATCCCCCAAGACTTTGTTAACCCTTTATGTTTGCCCATTGGTATGTGGATGGAAAGCGGTACTCATCTTAAGCTTGGTTCCTAAAATCTCTTGTAGACTCTTCCAAAACTCGCTAGTGAACAAGGAAACTCTATCACTTACTATGCAATTAGGAAATCCATGAAGTCTAACTACATTCTTCATAAATAACTTAGCCAAAACAAGTGTTGTCCTAGTTGACTTAACTGGAATGAAATGGGCAACCTTGGTTAATCTTCCCATTATGACCCATATACTTTCATTTCCTCATATTAGATATTGGCAACCCATTTATAAAATCCATAGAAATTGAATCCCACTTCCATACCGGAATATATAATGGTTGAAGCAACCCACTTGGCTTCTGATGTTCGGCTTTTACCTGTTGGCAGTTCAGACAATGTTTTACCCAAAATCCTACATCCCTCTTCATACCTTCCCAGAAGAAACTCCGATTCATGTCCTGATACATCTTAGTTCCTCCCGGATGAATAGTGAACTTCGAACAATGGCATTACTCCAAAACTTCTTTCCTTATGTCTCCCACATTCGGAACACATAACCTACCTTTCTTTCTCAACCACCCATTCTGGTCAAGACTAAAATCCTTTAAGTCATCATTCTCTGTTCCATCCCTTAACTTCTTGATCCGTTCAACCAATACTGGATCCTCCTCCTATTTAGAAGCAATCTTTTCGATCGGTCGAACTTCTAAACAAGATAACACAACAGATGCTCCACTAAACCAAGCTTCAGATCTCTACTACACTCTGCAAGTCAACAATGCTTCCAAATCTTTTCACACAACTATCATCGCCAACACTGCATTCTGATGCTTTCTACTAAGTGCATACGCAACCTTATTGCCTTTCCCTGGTGCGTATTCAATACCAAAGTCATAAGTAACTATAAATTCCAACCATCTATGCTATCTTATATTCAGCTCCTTTTGAGAGAATGAATACTTCAACAACTTATGATCTGTATAAAGCTCAAACCTCTCTCCCAAAAGGTAATGTCTCCACACCTTCAATGCAAAAATCACTGCAACTAATTCCAAATGCATTAACACAACACCTAATCCAATTCCACATGCATCTGTATGTACTACCAAATCTTGTTTCCCTTCTGGAAAAACTAGTACAGATGCATGAGTCAATAAGTGTTTCAAGCTCTGGAATGCTTCCTCACACTTAACGGTCCGAACAAACTTCACATCCTTTCGCGTTAGCTTAGTCATTTGGGCCGCTATCCTTGAAAAATCCTTAATGAACCTCTTATAATATCCAACCAATCCAAGAAAACTCTTTATCTCGGTCACTATATCGGGTCTCTTCCAATTATTTACTACTTCAATCTCAGTCGGCTCTACGGACAACCCATTCTCCGAGACAACATGACTAAGAAACTTCACTTCCTTCTTCCCGAAATGACACTTTGAAAACTTCGCCTTCAGCTGATGCTGCCTAAGCATCTCAAGCACAACTCTAAGATGAACTTCATGCTTCCTTTCATCCTTAGAGTATATCAAAATATCATCTATGAAAAAGTATATCAAAATATCATCTATGAAAACCAACATAAACCTATCCAAGTGCTCTCGGAAAATTCGGTTCATCATATCCACAAAGAATGCTGGCACATTAGTTAGTCCGAAAGGCATCACTAACCATTCGTACGATCCATATCTAGTTCTAAACGCCGTCAAAGAAATACTCTCCTTTGCCACTCTAAGATGATGGAAACCTGTTGCCAAATCCAACTAAGAAAATACCTTGGCTCCACTCAACTGATTGAACAAATCGTCAATTCTAGGCAACATATATCGATTCTTTATCGTCTTCTCATTCAACTTACAATAATCGATACATAACCTCAACGATCCATCCGGCTTCTTAACAAACACTACGGCTGCTACCTAAGGTGAACTACGAGGTGTAATAAAATTCTTGCCTTCCAAATCTACCAACTGTACCTTCATCTCTCTCATCTTTGTAGTTTTCATCCTACTTGGTGGCCTACTCACTAGTTCTGCTTCAGGCACCAAATCTATCTGAAACTCAATGGCTCGTTTCGGTGGCAATTTTACTACCGGCTCGAAGTCATCCGCGAATTCTCTAACCATGAAAACTCGATTCAACTCGTCTTCCAACTCCACAACACTCAAAAAAGCATTCCCCTCACAACTAGAGTTTTCTGCGATATATACTATCGATCACTACTGTCAGGGTGTCTAAGTGATATTTTCCAATCATGGAAAAATATCTTAGCATCGTACTTACTTAACCAATCCATACCCAAAACAATTCCGAACCCTACGAAGTCAAATACATGCAAACTGCAAACAAAGGTATGACCTAACAAATCAAACCCTAAGTGGTCACGCTTCATCCCAAGTATCGCATACCCTCCTATCAAATTTTCAACCCTTAAGGAAGTAACTAAATATGAGGGTTCTAGGTTAAGCTTATCTACCAAACAATGAGATATAAAAGAATGCGATGCACCAGTATCAAACAGAACGCTAATAGAGGTACTGTAACAACCCGCATATTTATCGATTTTATATTTAAATATTTTATCGTTAGTCGGATGTTAGTTCGAAAAGCTACTTTTTGCATACAGTCAAATTAGGACTCGAGACCACCTCCATTGAGTTCAAAATGATGTTTGCGATCTTTTTAAGTGTAAACTTCGATATGTTTGGAGATAGTGGAATTTTCGCCACTTTTTCACCTTGGCTTTGGTTTGGGGCTGAACCATTCACTAACTCAACCCAACCCCTTCCTTCTCTTCATACTTCATTTCTATTTGCATATACATTCAAGCTTCTTCAAAAATGGTGGAGGGAATGGGAAATTAAAATTCCTAGCTCAAGTCTTCATTGCTAATCCAACATCTACTCCAAATTCAAGTGAAGAACATAGATTCAAGCTTGTTGTTGCTCTTGCTTAACTTTTAAGCTCTCCATCATCAATTTCGTGGAAAAGGTGAGATTTTTAATCTCACATCTTGCCTATAACTGTCATTGGACTGATTGGAATGATTTCCTATAACTTTAGCATGTATATTTGCTTTTGGTTTGGATTGGATTGGCGAAAAGCTCCAAATTTTAGTGTTTTGGTGAATTTCCTGGAGTTAGGTCGTTCTGCCTCGGAACTGGCTCGTTCCTACTTAGGTCGTTGGGCCATAGGTCGCTCTGGCGTGGAGAAGACTCCGCCTGCATTTAGCTCGTCCTGGAGATAGGTCGTTCGTCCCTAGGTCGTAGGTCGCACACCATTTAGGTCATTTCCGACCTTAAATCCTCTCTGCAGCTTAGGTCGTTCGCCACCTAGGTCGCTCGTGAGTTAAGCCTTAGGTCATTTGGCCTTTATAACGTTAGGTCGCTCGCGTATTAAAACTTTTGGTCGTGTGGCCATCCCACTTAGGTCGCAAGACCACTAGGTCGTTAGACCTTTAACACTTTAGGTCGCGTGATCCCATCTCCTTTAGGCCGTTAGGTCCTTATACCTTTAGGTCGCACGACCTTGTTAGGTCGCTCACCCTTAGCTCGCGTATCTTCTTAGGTCGCGCATCCCACATAGGTCGCATGACCACTTAGGTCGCACAACCTTGATAGGTCGTGCACCCCTTTAGGTCGCATGACCTCGTTTTAGACCTTAGGTCGTGGCATCGTTAGGTCGCTCGATATTGAATCATTTGCTCTGCCATGCTTAGGTCGCTCGCCTTTAAGTCGCAGCACTTTAGGTCGCTCGGTCTTGTCCCTTGTTCGGTCGCATGACCTTTAACTCGTTAGGTCGCATGACCATTTACCTCGCTAGGTCGCGACACTTTAGGTCGCGTGACTTAATACTCTTAAGTCGATTCGACCTATTTTACCTACTTTAACTCGGCCATGTTTGGTCGCATGGGTGTTTCTACTTTGATGGTTTTGGGATTGATTTCTTTGGACTTTACACACGTCTTCGAACGTGAATTTATGTGATTCGATTTGTTTCAACAATCGTTTTGTGACTTGTCACTCTAAAGATATGAAGGTTTCAATACTAGTAGTAAATATCAAAACTCTTTCATCAAAGCGATTTCAACACTATTTTAAATATCAAAAGTTCGTTTTCTCAAATCGATTTCCAATCTACTAGTATATACAAGCCTTTACTTCACTCGGATGAGAAATCGAATTAAACGACTTAGTAAAACGAGAGGTATGAAACGCTCGCGTTCACTTTGTCGGTTAGCTCTTGGACTTGTTCGATTGAACCCTTTTGTGACAATTTCCTAGTGAAGATCTACAGTTTGTTCGTAAATATTTAAGTTAAGCTAGTGGTTATGGGACATGAAGCTAAACTCATATATTTACTGGCTTAGTGTAATTGACACTTCTATATGATCATGACGATCATTTTTGTGATTTAGACTAGCAACTGTGCGATGTCTCTTTGTCTGCGAGGGAGACTAGACCCCGCTTATGTGATGTTTCTACTCACATATATGGGGTAGCACCCCATGGTCTTCGGGCCGTTCATGTGTTAAAAATTTAATGGATAGCTTCAATGAGATAGCTTCTCGTCATGTGTTACATGCGTTGGTGAGTTTTCATGCTCCCGTTCTTGTGATAGGCCTCCCCCTTTTTATGTGATTTCTGGATTTCGTGTGTTGATTTCTGGAATTTGTGCTTCACCAATTTTCATGATTTTTATTGATATGTTATCAATTTATGTGTATGGGTGAATTCGTGTGTCATTGACTTGTTATGAATACAAGTTTAGAGTATGATACCCTCTTTTATCTTTGAGAAGATTCTTGTGATATTGATTAATCTCTTGTTGATTTTCAATTACATACTTATAGTAGTATGCCATTACGGTTATTACATATTCATGCCATGTCTTTTACTTTATACATATCATCTGATATTTATAGCTAGACTGATCCGTTTATTATTTTCTTATAAATAATACTCGGGTCAGACCGAGATGTTACAGGTGCTTCTGCTTGAGTTCTCTTCAGGATTATTCTGACTTTTGGCTAACTTCATTGATTAGTAGTTTTTGGATGTACACATTTGAGATATAGACTCTATGTTGTGTACTTATTCTTTTGTATAGCACGTGTTGCTATTCTTTTGTATTATTGTGGATCTTTCCGACCACTACTCTGATGTACACTTTCATGTGTTATATATATTCATATCTTCTTCCGCCTTTGTGATATGGATGTCTGTGACTGATTTATGTTATGATTACTTCTATGTTTGTTTCCGAAGATTATATATAGCCACCATGTGATAGCTTTGAGTTTGTATCGGTATGTCGGATTGACTACTTAAAAGATATGCATTCTATTCTATCTGACATATCGATGCTCGCACAAAGAAGTTACATGTATGGTCGCTCCTCCACAGCCTTATTCTCCGTGCTAATTGACAGCACTACCTCGTAGTGTTCTTGGTTAGCGTGGGTATAGAGGTGGGGCGTCACAGCTTTGTATCAGAGCCAAACTTCGGAACAATGTAGAATAACTTAACAAGGATCGTCGTCCTAAGTCCTTCTTAGGAATTGTACCTTAGGATTAATTCGAGTCTTCGTACCGATTCATCCTATTTTCTTTTATGATTCCTTGTTTAATCTATCAAGATTGTTTGATAGTCATTCTGAGAATAACCTTTTTCTTCTTCCTCCTTTCTTAAAGAAGAAGAGATGGTTAACTCTGGCAGTCCTAGCGCTAGTCAATCCAGTAGTCCTTCTTTGGATGGCGTATTCATGTCTGCCCAACAACTTTTGGATCTTGCTAAGAATCAAAGGTTTATCTGTGCTTTGGGTAAGAACCCTGAAATGGTTTTACCTCAGAAACTTGAAGTTCCTTTCAATCAACTTGTGGATATCACTCTTCGACATGAAGAGGCGGGTAAAGGAATTGATAGTGATATTGGGATTTCCAAGAAGAGGCATATTAAGTTCAAAATCCCTTATCCCGTTAAGAAGGTGAAGCAACCTACTTTGGTAGCAAAGACTCCAAACTCTATTTGTAGAGGATGCTTCAACTGTAATTCTAAGGACCACTATGCAAAGGAGTGTCCGGAACCACTCTTTTGTCGTTATTGCAAAAATTCTAGTCATCATATTTCTGTCTGCCCCATACTTCTAAGCAAGAAGAGGGTGGAACCAGAAACTTCGGTAGCTGAGACACCTACCCCAAGTTGTAACCAATGTTTTAATTGTGGTTCCACAGACCATTATGTAATTAAGTGCCCGAAACCCCTTTATTGCCTCTATTGCAAAGGATCAGGTCATTACTTATCTACGTGTCCCAAACTTCTAAGGAAGAGAAAAAGGAAAGCTGCAAGCCCTAGCAACTCTTCTCTTGGTCAAGGTATTTCTTACTTAATCCTTGATTACACTTGTTTTGTGATTGTCCTATTCGAGTTCTTTTTGATATGGGTTCATCTTATCCTTTTTATATCAAAAGAACTTGTCGACTCTTTTTCTTTAAAACATTTTGGGCTTGATGACTTCTTTGAGGATTGCGAATCCGGATTAGCGGATCCGCAACACTCAATTTGTTTTTTTATTATTGACGTCGAAATTATTTCATGTGATTTTTCTTTCCGAACCGATTGGCATATTGTGCGTTGTTTAGGTTTCGGAATTGATTTGCGTGAAAGGATTGGCTTCATCATTATGAGGTCCATATCCTAATTTTTCGTATGGACTATTTATTTTCGACACCTTTAATCTGTTAAGCAGAATCATATTTTTCCCTTGTGATTTCGATTCCAAATTAATGGCATCATCTTATTCTCTAAGCTCACATGTTGAGTAAAGAATTATTTCTCTCAATTGGATAGTTGTGAATTTTACGGAATCTTTGAGCTTGAATTAGGATCATTACCTAAGCAATCTTTTAAGAGGTGTTAAGGTCTTTTCAGTTTGACCTTGCCCCCGGATTTCATTAGCTAGGAGTTGCGGGAGTTAGCATTCCGCTTACCACATTCCGCACTCGTTATGCTTCTTGTGAATGACTTATTATATCATTCGGTTTATCCAGCTTATTTCATCCAATTTATAAATCGAGTATTCTATGAATATCTCAATAATTCCATTCTTGTATTTATTAATTTTGGATGAAAATAGAAATTTAAAATTTTGCAAATCTTTTTCATAAGATTTATTTATAAGTACAATTTGATTTTTTATTAAACAAGCAAAGAATATTCTCAAAACTTTTAAGATATATTTTCATCATATAGAAGATGATTTTGTGTTGAATTGCCCATTTAGTGTTTTAAGAATTCTGGTCGATGCGCTTGATTAACGTTATCGATAGGAATTTCCTAAACGCTTTGATGAGACAGTCAGACACAATAAATTGACTTGTAAAATGTAAATTTTTCTATAAAGGTAATTGTAATTTTGAAAGTTTTATCTTTTCGGGAAAGAAGATTAAATTATTTCTTTTCGGTACTCTTATCCTTGTGATTCCCGAAGGGAACCAAAACTTTATCTTTTGTACCAATGCTAATCATATTGGTTTGGATGCCATTCTCTTGCAAAAGAGAGCGCGCAATCACTTGTGCTTCTAAATCCTAAAAGCCGATCGAGGCTAGGTATGTCACTTATGATCTGGTACTCGCGGCTATTGATTTTGCTTTCCAAGTTTGGCATCATCATCTTGGGGAAGAAATTTGTTCTCCACCTTGATTATAAATTATTGGGATATCTATTTTCTCATAAGGAATTTAATTTGTGTCAACCACGTTGGCCCGAATCCCTTGTATCTTATGATCTTGATATCTTTTATACCCCGGAAAGGGAAATCGTGTTTCCAATACCCTTAGTCTTAAGCAACAGGAAGTTATTTCTTTGATGATATCCAAATGGAATGACCTCGAGATTTCCTCCACTTGTGAGATTCGGGATCGTGAATTCTAATTCATGTTCATCTCTAGTTTTATGTAGCCTTGAGGCTCATCCTTCTCTTTTGGACTACATTCTTGAAGCTCAAAGGCTAGATCCCATATTGGTTCTTTTTAGCCAAAGTAGTAGGGATAAAATCAATATTGAAAGTTGAAAGACTTCGATATTGATTTCGTGGCGGCATTCGAAAATTTGGTAGACTTATCGTACCAAATATTAGTGATCTTTGTAAAAGACACTTTAGAAGATTCTCATCATTCTGAACTTACCATTCATCCCGGTAGAAGTAAAATGTACGCCGAAGTGAGGCGGCTTTACTATTGGGGGTGAATGAAATCTGTTATTGCTAACTTTGTTAAGTGTTGCATGACTTGTCAACTTCACAAAGGCATGGTGAGTTATTGCAACCTTTAGAAATTCCAATTTGGAAGTGGGATCAAATTTCCATGGATTTTAGTTATGGCCTTCCCCGTTCTTGTTCGGGTCATGATAGCTTATGGGTGATAGTTGATAGACTTACTATATCCGCCCATTTTATTTTATTTTCCGTTCGGTCTAACCGAACCGTTTATCTTTGGACCAAACTCTTTATCAAGGAAGTCGGTAAATTGCATGTTGTCCCTACTTCTATTGTTAGCAATCGCGATCCATTGTTTAATAGTGGATTTTGGGAAAGTCTTCGAGATTTTTAACACCGCTTATCACCCCCAGTCCGATGGGCAAATTGAGCGTGTGAATCAAACTCTTGAAGATCTTCTTCGTTCTTGTGTGCTTGATTTCAGTGGAAGTTGGGAAGATCATATTTCACTTGTTGAATTTTCTTATCATAACAGCTTCCAAGATAGTATTGGTATGGCACCTTTCGAGGCACTCTATGGAAGGCCATGCTGATCTCCTTCTTGTTGGCTTGAGGCCGGTGAGAAGCTGGTTTTAGGTCCAGATTTTATTCGTGATTCCACAGAAAAGATTGAACTTATTCGACATAGGATGAAAGAAGCCCAAAGTAGACAAAAATCCTATGTCAATAACCGAAGAAGGAAATTAGAATTTTCTGTTGGAGATCTTGTATTTATTCGTGTTTCCCCTATGAAGGGTGTTGTACATTTCAGTCGATCGGCAAAGTTAGCGCCTCGATATATTGGGCCATTTCCTATCAATAAACGTATCGGTTCTATGGCTTATCGCCTTTCATTACCGGCTCAGTTTTCTACCATGCGTGACATGTTTCACGTTTTTCGATTACGGAAATGCTTTTGAGATTCCGATTTTTATTCTTGAGTCTGGTGTTGTGGAAGAAACTGAAGTTTCACCTAATTTAACTTTTGAGCAGCATCCTATTCGTATAATTGCTTCGGAAGTCAAACGTCTTCGAAAATAAAGATATTCTCTTTGTATGAGTTCTATGATTCTCAAATCCCAAGGATTTCTCTTGGGGAATCTAGAGTATTCATCAAGCGAACACATCCAGACTTACTTTCTCATGCTCTTTATGGTAAACTTCTTATTTCAAATTTCTTTTTGTGTTAATATGCTTTTATGGTTGTTACTTTTTATTTCCATCTTATATATTGCGAGGACGTAATTTCTTTAAGGAGGGGGGGTCTGTAACAACCCGCATATTTATCGATTTTATATTTAAATATTTTATTTAAATATTTTATCGTTAGTCAGATGTTAGTCCGAAAAGCTACTTTTTGCATATGGTCAAATTAGGACTTGAGACCACCTCCATTGAGTTCAAAATGACGTTTGCGATCTTTTTAAGTGTAAACTTCGATATGTTTGGAGATAGTGGAATTTTCGCCACCTTTTCACTTTGTCTTTGGTTTGGGGCTGAACCATTCACTAACTCAGCCCAACCCCTTCCTTCTCTTCATACTTCATTTCTATTTGCATATACATTCAAGCTTCTTCAAAAATGGTGGAGGGAATGGGAAATTAAAATTCCTAGCTCAAGTCTTCATTGCTAATCCAACATCTACTCCAAATTCAAGTGAAGAACATAGATTCAAGCTTGTTGTTGCTCTTGCTTAACTTTTAAGCTCTCCATCATCAATTTCGTGGAAAAGGTGAGATTTTTAATCTCACATCTTGCCTATAACTATCATTGGACTGATTGGAATGATTTCCTATCACTTTAGCATGTATATTTGATTTTGGTTTGGATTGGATTGGCGAAAAGCTCCAAATTTTAGTGTTTTGGTGAATTTCCTGGAGTTAGGTCGTTCTGCCTCGGAACTGGCTCGTTCCTACTTAGGTTGTTGGGCCATAGGTCGCTCTGGCGTGGAGAAGACTCCGCCTGCATTTAGCTCGTCCTGGAGATAGGTCGTTCGTCCCTAGGTCGTAGGTCGCACACCATTTAGGTCATTTCCGGCCTAAAATCCTCTCTGCAGCTTAGGTCGTTCGCCACCTAGGTCGCTCGTGAGTTAAGCCTTAGATCATTTGGCCTTTATAACGTTAGGTCGCTCGCGTATTAAAACTTTTGGTCGTGTGGCCATCCCACTTAGGTCGCAAGACCACTAGGTCGTTAGACCTTTAACACTTTAGGTCGCGTGATCCCATCTCCTTTAGGCCGTTAGGTCCTTATACCTTTAGGTCGCACGACCTTGTTAGGTCGCTCACCCTTAGCTCGCGTACCTTCTTAGGTCGCGCATCCCACTTAGGTCGCATGACCACTTAGGTCGCACAACCTTGATAGGTCGCGCACCCCTTTAGGTCGCATGACCTTGTTTTAGACCTTAGGTCGTGGCATCGTTAGGTCGCTCGATATTGAATCATTCGCTCTGCCATGCTTAGGTCGCTCACCTTTACGTCACAGCACTTTAGGTCCCTCGGTCTTGTCCCTTGTTCGGTCGCATGACCTTTAACTCCTTAGGTCGCATGACCGTTTACCTCGCTAGGTCGCAACACTTTAGGTCGCGTGACTTAATACTCTTAAGTCGATTCGACCTATTTTACCTACTTTAACTCGGCCATGTTTGGTCGCATGGGTGTTTCTACTTTGATGGTTTTGGGATTGATTTCTTTGGACTTTACACACGTCTTTGAACGTGAATTTATGTGATTCGATTTGTTTCAACAATCCTTTTGTGACTTGTCACTCTAAAGATATGAAGGTTTCAATACTAGTAGTAAATATCAAAACTCTTTCATTAAAGCGATTTCAACACTATTTTAAATATCAAAAGTTCGTTTTCTCAAATCGATTTCCAATCTACTAGTATATACAAGCCTTTACTTCACTCGGATGAGAAATCGAATTAAACGACTTAGTAAAACGAGAGGTATAAAACGCTCGCGTTCACTTTGTCGGTTAGCTCTTGGACTTGTTCGATTGAACCCTTTTGTGACAATTTCCTAGTGAAGATCTACATTTTGTTCGTAAATATTTAAGTTAAGCTAGTGGTTGTGGGATATGAAGCTAAACTCATATATTTACCGGCTTAGTGTAATTGACACTTCTATATGATCATGACGATCATTTTTGTGATTTAGACTAGCAACTGTGCGATGTCTCTTTGTTTGCGAGGGAGACTAGACCCCGCTTATGTGATGTTTCTACTCACATATATGGGGTAGCACCCCATGGTCTTCGGGCCGTTCATGTGTTAAAAATTTAATGGATAGCTTCCATGAGATAGCTTCTCGTCATGTGTTACATGCGTTGGTGAGTTTTCATGCTCCCATTCTTGTGATAGGCCTCCCCCTTTTTATGTGATTTCTGGATTTCGTGTGTTGATTTCTGGAATTTGTGCTTCACCAATTTTCATGATTTTTATTGATATGTTATCAATTTATGTGTATGGGTGAATTCGTGTGTCACTGACTTGTTATGAATACAAGTTTAGGGTATGATACCCTCTTTTATCTTTGAGAAGATTCTTGTGATATTGATTAATCTCTTGTTGATTTTCAATTACATACTTATAGTAGTATGCCATTACGGTTATTACATATTCATGCCATGTCTTTTACTTTATACATATCATCTGATATTTATAGCTAGACTGATCCGTTTATTATTTTCTTATAAATAATACTCGGGTCAGACCGAGATGTTACAGGTGCTTCTGCTTGACTTCTCTTCAGGATTATTCTGACTTTTGGCTAACTACATTGATTAGTAGTTTTTGGATGTACACATTTGAGATATAGACTCTATGTTGTGTACTTATTCTTTTGTATAGCACGTATTGCTATTCTTTTGTATTATCGTGGATCTTTCCAACCACTACTCTGATGCACACTTTCATGTGTTATATATATATATTCATATCTTCTTCCGCCTTTGTGATATGGATGTCTATGACTGATTTATGTTATAATTACTTCTATGTTTGTTTCCGAAGATTATATATAGCCACCGTGTGATAGCTTTGAGTTTGTATCGGTATGTCGGATTGACTACTTAAAAGATATGCATTCTATTCTATCTGACATATCGGTGCTCGCACAAAGAAGTTACATGGATGGTCGCTCCTCCATAGCCTTATTCTCCGTGCTAATTGACAGCACTACCTCGTAGTGTTCTTGGTTAGCGTGGGTATAGAGGTGGGGCGTCACACGTACCATGAATCTAAAGCATACCTCCCAATACTGCCTTTCCATTCTCTTGCATTGTTGGTCCCGATGTAGCTGGTTCCAATGCAAATACTTTGCCCCTTCCATCCTTAACAGGCTCTTTGCACTGGTTCTTATAATGACCAATCTAATCATAGTTGAAGCATCTAATATTCTTCTTCACAATCACTTCCTTCGCCTTTCTAGTACGACATTCATTAGCAAAATATCCCTTCTTATCACACTTGAAGCAAACAACCTCCAATTTTCCTTTCTTCATGGCTCTACCTTTCTGAGCACCTTTCTTATGAAAGAACTTCCTTTTCTGACTCTGCCCTACCTGGACTTCCTTCACCTTACTCTTTTTCAGAAAAGCAAGTATTTCCTCATGTCTCAACGCCATCTCTACTACAACATCACAAGGATCCCTAATATGAGGTAATGTAGCCCTTGTTAACTCAGGCTTCAACCCCTTATGAACTTCTCATTTCTCTTCATCACAGTATCTATAGTGGCATGTCCATACCTAGCCAACTCCTCAAATCTTCTAGTATATTCCAACATAGTCATCTCCCCCAGTTCCAACTCAGCAAACATTCTGATCAAGGTAGACTTGGCCATCACAGACGCAAACCTCTCCTCAAACCTCTGTAACGACCCGATATTTTCAACCATTCACATCCATTATAAGTGTATAGGTAGACACTCATGCCGGAGTTGAATTGCTCAAAATACCGCGTTGTAAATAAAATTTGGCAAAACTCAGCATATACAGTAAATAAAATAATTACAGATCACAGACACAGAATAATATAACAATAATGTAGCGGAAACAAAAGGATAGTAGTTCATGAAGCTACTATATATATAACAGAGTTAAACAAGATACAACAGAGGTCTCGAATACACTAGATGTCTCAATACAATAATCAAATACCAGATCTGAATACATCACTGGAATCAACAGAATAACTGAAAGCAGGATCGATAGATTGCTGGTTCTCCAAGCGAAGCTCCAACTCCAAAGGTGAGTCTCAAATGCTGTATCACTCAGTCTGACCCGAGCGTAAAGCAAAACACAAAACACTCGAGTCAGGATTAACATTCTTATATTCAATAAATCCAACTCAAGTGAAATATCAACTGGAATACAAGTAACTTAAAGGATGTTTGGGATGACCATCCTCTAAGGGTCCGTTAAACTATTTACTATATAGTAATATTCGCTATTATAATAGTGTCTAAATAAGTAAAGTATAATCATATCGGAAAATAGCGTTAAGGGGATGGAGAACCTTAACGCGGTCGGATCTTAAAATCATAATCGTAGTAAAGCTCGGTATGGTAGGTGACACGGCACAACTAGGCAATGCCAGGGTAGATATACCAATTACGCACACGGACTGATGGATACGCATAGCAGCCACTACCGTTCCACCTCGAACAACATTCCCAAATCGGAGGATGGCCATCTAGTCAAATCACAAGTAAGAGTATAATATCGAAGAAATGCGTCCGAGAAGAGGTGCTACCTCACTGGTCCGAGATCGCTCCTGTTTTAGCCACCTTATGCCAACTCACGGGAGTTGGGTCCACGTAACATACCTTAAGAACGTCGCCACCATCCTACTTCATTCTGGAATCTCCACCGCGTACACGGTTGTCAAAGTGGTTTTCGGTATCGACAGAGAGTATGTCCATATCCGATCCCGGTCTCTTTGCCAACCAATCGTTATTATAACACCGTGGTCATTTCAAAGTAGTTTATACTTCAAAACCAAAATATCATTATCATTTCAAAAACCCAATTTAATACGATATCATTTCATTTCAAATATATCCATTTTCAAAATCATATTACTTTCCAAAGTTATAATGCTTTCGAAAACATAATCTGGAAATCACAGTATTTTGGAAATCATAGCACTTTCCTTTTAACAGTTTAGATATTAAAATTTCATTATAAAAATAAATTAGTTTCCTCAAATTTCATAAATCGATTCAAATTAGCTCGAATTCCAAAATTTTATTTAAATCAAATCTCACATTATCAGTTTCAACTCGATTCAGCTTCAAGATAAACCATTTCAAATTTATCGATTTCAAATACATATCTGAACCATAAAATAAGTTGTTTCAATTTGAATATATTTCAAAGCTTTAAACATTTCAAAACTAAATTCGATAAATTTATATACATATCAGATTCACTTTACAAATATTTAGTTTTGAAATTTTAACTTAATATTTCCAAGACATTTGAATACAATTTCAATTTACAATTTAAATAAACAAAAGATCTCATTTAAATATTTAGACATTTGACATATCCATTTAAGTCACCTTCTCAAATTTCAAGTTGTAAATCACTTCTTTAAATTTCAAATTCAATACATTTCAAATCAAACTTATTTAAGTATAATTCTTAAATAAATACAATTTCAATCAATTTCAAATCATTACAAATTCTATATTTGAAAATATAGATATTAAATAAATACTTAAACATATTATTTATCAACTTTATTAAATCAACTTTAATAAATCTTTTAAATCAATATTTATCAAAACCATATATTCTTTTCAAAACCATAGAAATCATTTTCAAACGTTTATATATAGACCAACGGTGCCTGTATATAATTTTCTATCCTATGGTCAAGTGATACAGATATTTATCATTTCAATCCGAAATTTAAATCATATTCGGGTATATATCTTTTCAACCCGAAATCCCAAATTCAATTAATTGAAAATCGCTTGGGTTTATCATTTCAACCCATAACGATTTCCTCCTATTCTACAGATCGTTCAGGTATGTATCATTTCAACCCATAGTGATTCTATACTAACAGGGAACTTGCAGAGTGATAACAGGTATGATAATAAAATAACAACAGTAACAGGCATATATCAACAATAATAAATAACAGATAATGGTGTCAGATGTCACAGGTGAACAGATACAATAATGACATATATAACAATGTAAATAACTAACATCAGCATATTTCAATTGATATTTCAATTGAAATCAAATTTAATAAATATAAGAACGTTAATCAGAGTGATTGCTCACCTTTCGAGGCTAGAGAAATTGGACAATACGACAAGCTACAGATTGAATCACGGACTTGACAATTGACTAATTCAAATGACCAATCTCAAAGCAAAGCAAGGTTGGCACGAATAAATCAACAAGGCTGATAGAAAGGAATTTGATGAAATAAATCAGAATCTGTTTATTATAGAATGAAACGAATTATATCATTTGCTATATTATTTTCTTATACCAATAATAAATTTGGAACTTATATTTAAAAATAATAATGTATATACCTCCAAATAAATACTAAATCTAAACTCCTATATATAAAATCCCTATATGTTTATTAAAACACCGAACCCAGTATACTTATATACAATAAATCTATATATAACATATTGTATTATAACCAAAACCATATGTACGTACAACACAAAATTTAGTATAAAACCAATATACATAAACACATATGGACAAACTTTATATCTATACTCATACTTTTTTTTTATAAAAAAAAACAAACCCGAAAGTATATATAGTTAATATATAACTGACATGCATGCGTGCACATAAAAACTAACAGAAGCCTTTTGTTATAACCCCTATAACTAAAAATTATAAAGTCTATATACAAAACAAGTTCAGGCGAAACATTTATATACAAATTTAAGCAAAAAGAGACTAAGGCTACAGATCCAATCCAAAAATTTCAGTAACTTACTTTATTATAAATATAAACATATATTCAGTTCGGCAGATCTAATATGGATTCATACAAACTACAAACATATATAACTGACTTCTTATAGCCTAATATATATATACAGTAAAATAACATATATATTTATAAACAAATATTTTACAATAAACCAACAGATCGATTGTATATAATCAATATAAACAATTTATATAATTCATTTTATATAAACAGGACATATACTTCTATAACCTATACACACTTTATATAACAGATAAATATATATCTAGTTATATATATACTATATATAACATATATAAAATTTAAGGCAATATACAGTTAACAAATATACTATATACCTTAATAAAGAAGATGGGCTGTGACTGGTCTCGGAATGGAGTTGTGGTGGAGTTCCGGTGCGGGGTTGGGTGGTGGCAGGGGTCTAGCAGGCGTGGGGTGACGTGGTAGTGCATGGGTAGGGCGGAGCATAGTGGAGCGGGTCTAGCAGGCGAATGGGGTAGGTGGTCAGGCGAAGGGGTTGGTCACGGTCTGGTGAGGCGTTGATGGAAGGCAGGGCGAACGGTTGTGGTGGAGTAGATCTGGCGAAGGTCTGGTGGAGGAACATGGTGGCGGTCTGGCCTGGGTTCGTGGGATCTGTAGATTGGGTCTCGGTCTGGTGTTGCCTTGGAGGCGGTGGTGGGTGGCACGTTGGTCTCGGCTGGGCATGGGGTAGATCTCGGTCTGTAGAGGAGATGTGGCTGGTGGCGAAAGGCATGGAGTGGTGGTGGATGGCAGGCGTAGGGCATGGTGGCAGGCGCAGGGTGGGGGTTGGTTGGGTTCAGTGATGACAGGTCTGGCTTTCGCATGGGGTGGAGGCGAAACTGTCATGGCAGGGAAATGGGTAGGAGGTGACAAACACGGTTCAGCTGAATAAAACAAGGTACAACAAAGAATTAAAGATAAATGAAAAGAAAAGGACGTGTCCACTACCTTTTGTAAAGACTCACGAGATGTCCAGAGATTTGCAGAATAGAATATTTTTTTCTTACTTTTGAACGAAAAAGGAAAAGTACAGGCTGCTTATAATTTTTGAGAGAAGGCGAAGAGTAAAGCTTTGAACGGTTAGAGGAATTTAAGGCAAAAATAAATGTTGAACGAAACGTAAGGGAGGTAAGTGGAATAATTCTCACGGCAAAGTAAGGCAAGATTTGAAATTTTCAAACTGAAATATACAGCTGAAATTAATGGACAATGGAACAATGCACGTACAGTGTAACGCCCGAAGTAACATACAATTTGATTTATTTCTTTTATTAATAAATTAAAAATGTTAACGGTTTCTTAAAAATATAACGTATCATTTTAACTAAAATTAAAATAGCTATTATCGTCATTAAATAAAATTTGATTGTTAAATATAAGATAAAACAGATGTTAATATACGGAATGAAATGTAGAGTTTTAAATTTATGTTTTCACACTAATTTTTACACTTTAATTTAAATCAATATTTCAAAATGTTAATTTTTAAATAAAATTTCGTTTAATAATTTGGGCTATTACACTCTCCCCCACTCAAAGCTTTTCGTCCCCGAAAAGGAACGAAAAAGGAAACAAAGAAAATAAGACAGAATAGCAAATCAAGAATATAAGCACGAAAAAGATTCTCTAGAGTCTGAATCACCCTTTTTACTTGAGCGACGGTCCATAGATGGAAAACAGTGTTCAGATTCCAAAATGAGTAACAAAGATTATAAAAAGATTCCTAAACAGACTGGTATAAGCAATAGCATTCCCATTCTGTAACAAGATAAGAGAAATAAGGACAACCAAAAGATAGTTTGAAAAACAAAATAAGATAATAAATTTGAAACAATAATGCTTTGAAATCATAACAATTTAGGGATGTTTATCATTTGGAAATCATACTACTAAAAATCATAACACTTTGGAAATGTTATTCTTAAAAGTACATAATACTTAGAAAATCATAACACCCTTTTTTAAAATAATCTTCCTTTAAACCATTTTAATTCAAGGTCAATAATATTCATTTTAAAGTTGTAGCATTTCTAAGTTCATTCAATTATAAAATTTCCAAAACATTGTATTTTCAACGGCATCACTTATAAAAATGCTACAGTAGATATATTAGTATTCCAAATCAGTTTTATTCCAGAAATATTCATTTATTAAGTCAAAAGTTCATTATTTTACTTAGCTCTTTATTTAACAAATAACCTAACACTTTATTTAAAATGTCCATTTCATAACTAGATATTCCTTCAATAAGTTACACTTAAAATTTCCATTTGAAAAACCAAATTCTCAATTATCCAATTTAGTGATGTTAAAATACATTTTAACTATCATAATTATTCATTTTTCAAGACATATCAATTTCATAAATAAAATTTTTATCATAGCAAATATAACAATCAAATTTCTTTACACATTTATTCATTTAGACATCACTTAAACTATGAATTCACATTAAATAAACTTTATTACAAAATGTCCAATTCCAATGTATTTTATTTTATCTATTCAAAGATACATTATTTATTATACAACATATTCATTTCAGGAAATAACCATTATTAAAATTCCTAGGTTAGACTTAAGGTTCCATATTAAATCAAATTTGATTATTAAGTTATTTAAATAAAATCTCTTTAAATTCCCTTTTTCAATATTTACCTCTTGTTAATCTTGTATAACATGTATTATAACCACTCAAATTTTATTTATAAAAAATCCCTTTTTATATTGTATATTATCCAATTTCATATTCAACTTCCGTGTAATTTAAGGTAAGTTATATTGGAATGAAATTGTGGGTTATACAATTAAAACTTTCCAATTCAATTATCTCAATTTTGATCATTTATCCAAAAAAAAATTTCTTCTTATAATTGAAATTATTTTTCAAGATAAAATTTAAGAATTTGAATCTCCGAACATCTTCAAACCATTTGGAGATAAGTAATTATATATACATAATATGTTAAATCAAATTTAAATCATATATATATATATATTATAATCCAGTCATATTTTAGAAATTCAAATCAATTAGATTTTCCAAAACAAAGCTGTAGCAAGACTACAGAATGGTTTCTTCACTTCGAAACTCGAAAATGAACGTCGATGATGCTGCAGTCATCACCGAAATTATTTTCCAGCGACAAAGAGAAAAGCACTAAAATTTTTAAACTTTAAAATCCTTTAGAGACAAATTTTTATTCAAAATACTTTAAATAATATCCCTTTAAAAATTTTAAACACAAGGTTTGAAACCATCGGAAATTAAATTCTTTAACTTTCTTGTTTTAAATTCATTTCAGTTCCCAAATAAATTTATAAACAACTGTTTATAAATTCATTTGTAGAACAATAAATGATAAATCAAGTATTATCATTTCAAGTTATCAATTTAAATCAATTTATTAAGTTCCATAAAATTATATATCCAAATTTATTTCGTTAACCAAATTTTTAAAATAATATTGTGTTAGTTTGTTCTGTCAAAGTGTTTTAGAAATCTTATCGATAGCGTTGATCAGACGAACCGATCGGAACCCAAATCAACATCAACAACTCAAACAACACAATATAAAACAAGACATTAATTTACAAGTACAGTTAAAAATGTTTGGAAGATAGATTGGAACAAAAGACAAGATGATTAAACGGAGTAGAGAGATGGGTAAGCTTAGATAAATCGCGGACAACCTTAACCGAGTCAACCGTGGCTTAATGGATAAGATCAAATGTGGATTTTCTGGGGTAAATCTACCTTCGATCTCAAGAGATAGAGTTTGGAATAACAAAAGATATTAGCATCTAAACCAAGGATGAATATAAATCTCTGGTTAATCGATGCTGATTGTAAAGGAATTTCACCCCTTTACAAGAAAATTAGAATATTGGCGAGACCGCCAATTTACTATAAAGATCATCCGAAGTGGAGTTATGGGATACTCCGGAATCAAAAGACACGAATGGGGAGACACGAATGGACTTTGGAACCGTAGTGAACGTTCCAAAACCCAAAGGAACCGAGTCAAAGAGGAAGGAATTCAAGCTCGAAAGAAAGTGATTCTGTAATCGAATTTACTACATATGCTGAGTTTTGCCTAAAACCAGAGCTCTGATACCAACTGTAACGACCCAATATTTTCAACCATTCGCATCCATTATAAGTGTATAGGTAGACACTCATGCCGGAGTTGAATTGCTCAAAATACCGCGTTGTAAATAAAATTTGGCAAAACTCAGCATATACAGTAAATAAAATAATTACAGATCACAGACACAGAATAATATAACAATAATGCAGCGGAAACAAAAGGATAGTAGTTCATGAAGCTACTATATATATAACAGAGTTAAACAAGATACAACAGAGGTCACGAATACACTAGATGTCTCAATACAATAATCAAATACCAGATCTGAATACATCACTGGAATCAACAGAATAACTGAAAGCAGGATCGATAGATTGCTGGTTCTCCAAGCGAAGCTCCAACTCCAAAGGTGAGTCTCAAATGCTGTATCACTCAGTCTGACCCGAGCGTAAAGCAAAACACAAAACACTCGAGTCAGGATTAACATTCTTATATTCAATAAATCCAACTCAAGTGAAATATCAACTGGAATACAAGTAACTTAAAGGATGTTTGGGATGACCATCCTCTAAGGGTCCGTTAAACTATTTACTATATAGTAATATTCGCTATTATAATAGTGTCTAAATAAGTAAAGTATAATCATATCGGAAAATAGCGTTAAGGGGATGGAGAACCTTAACGCGGTCGGATCTTAAAATCATAATCGTAGTAAAGCTCGGTATGGTAGGTGACACGGCACAACTAGGCAATGCCAGGGTAGATATACCAATTACGCACACGGACTGATGGATACGCATAGCAGCCACTACCGTTCCACCTCGAACAACATTCCCAAATCGGAGGATGGCCATCTAGTCAAATCACAAGTAAGAGTATAATATCGAAGAAATGCGTCCGAGAAGAGGTGCTACCTCACTGGTCCGAGATCGCTCCTGTTTTAGCCACCTTATGCCAACTCACGGGAGTTGGGTCCACGTAACATACCTTAAGAACGTCGCCACCATCCTACTTCATTCTGGAATCTCCACCGCGTACACGGTTGTCAAAGTGGTTTTCGGTATCGACAGAGAGTATGTCCATATCCGATCCCGGTCTCTTTGCCAACCAATCGTTATTATAACACCGTGGTCATTTCAAAGTAGTTTATACTTCAAAACCAAAATATCATTATCATTTCAAAAACCCAATTTAATACGATATCATTTCATTTCAAATATATCCATTTTCAAAATCATATTACTTTCCAAAGTTATAATGCTTTCGAAAACATAATCTGGAAATCACAGTATTTTGGAAATCATAGCACTTTCCTTTTAACAGTTTAGATATTAAAATTTCATTATAAAAATAAATTAGTTTCCTCAAATTTCATAAATCGATTCAAATTAGCTCGAATTCCAAAATTTTATTTAAATCAAATCTCACATTATCAGTTTCAACTCGATTCAGCTTCAAGATAAACCATTTCAAATTTATCGATTTCAAATACATATCTGAACCATAAAATAAGTTGTTTCAATTTGAATATATTTCAAAGCTTTAAACATTTCAAAACTAAATTCGATAAATTTATATACATATCAGATTCACTTTACAAATATTTAGTTTTGAAATTTTAACTTAATATTTCCAAGACATTTGAATACAATTTCAATTTACAATTTAAATAAACAAAAGATCTCATTTAAATATTTAGACATTTGACATATCCATTTAAGTCACCTTCTCAAATTTCAAGTTGTAAATCACTTCTTTAAATTTCAAATTCAATACATTTCAAATCAAACTTATTTAAGTATAATTCTTAAATAAATACAATTTCAATCAATTTCAAATCATTACAAATTCTATATTTGAAAATATAGATATTAAATAAATACTTAAACATATTATTTATCAACTTTATTAAATCAACTTTAATAAATCTTTTAAATCAATATTTATCAAAACCATATATTCTTTTCAAAACCATAGAAATCATTTTCAAACGTTTATATATAGACCAACGGTGCCTGTATATAATTTTCTATCCTATGGTCAAGTGATACAGATATTTATCATTTCAATCCGAAATTTAAATCATATTCGGGTATATATCTTTTCAACCCGAAATCCCAAATTCAATTAATTGAAAATCGCTTGGGTTTATCATTTCAACCCATAACGATTTCCTCCTATTCTACAGATCGTTCAGGTATGTATCATTTCAACCCATAGTGATTCTATACTAACAGGGAACTTGCAGAGTGATAACAGGTATGATAATAAAATAACAACAGTAACAGGCATATATCAACAATAATAAATAACAGATAATGGTGTCAGATGTCACAGGTGAACAGATACAATAATGACATATATAACAATGTAAAAAACTAACATCAGCATATTTCAATTGATATTTCAATTGAAATCAAATTTAATAAATATAAGAACGTTAATCAGAGTGATTGCTCACCTTTCGAGGCTAGAGAAATTGGACAATACGACAAGCTACAGATTGAATCACGGACTTGACAATTGACTAATTCAAATGACCAATCTCAAAGCAAAGCAAGGTTGGCACGAATAAATCAACAAGGCTGATAGAAAGGAATTTGATGAAATAAATCAGAATCTGTTTATTATAGAATGAAACGAATTATATCATTTGCTATATTATTTTCTTATACCAATAATAAATTTGGAACTTATATTTAAAAATAATAATGTATATACCTCCAAATAAATACTAAATCTAAACTCCTATATATAAAATCCCTATATGTTTATTAAAACACCGAACCCAGTATACTTATATACAATAAATCTATATATAACATATTGTATTATAACCAAAACCATATGTACGTACAACACAAAATTTAGTATAAAACCAATATACATAAACACATATGGACAAACTTTATATCTATACTCATACTTTTTTTTTATAAAAAAAAACAAACCCGAAAGTATATATAGTTAATATATAACTGACATGCATGCGTGCACATAAAAACTAACAGAAGCCTTTTGTTATAACCCCTATAACTAAAAATTATAAAGTCTATATACAAAACAAGTTCAGGCGAAACATTTATATACAAATTTAAGCAAAAAGAGACTAAGGCTACAGATCCAATCCAAAAATTTCAGTAACTTACTTTATTATAAATATAAACATATATTCAGTTCGGCAGATCTAATATGGATTCATACAAACTACAAACATATATAACTGACTTCTTATAGCCTAATATATATATACAGTAAAATAACATATATATTTATAAACACATATTTTACAAAAATCCAACAGATCGATTGTATATAAATCAATATAAACAACTTATATAATTCATTTTATATAAACAGGACATATACTTCTATAACCTATACACACTTTATATAACAGATAAATATATATCTAGTTATATATATACTATATATAACATATATAAAATTTAAGGCAATATACAGTTAACAAATATACTATATACCTTAATAAAGAAGATGGGCTGTGACTGGTCTCGGAATGGAGTTGTGGTGGAGTTCCGGTGCAGGGTTGGGTGGTGGCAGGGGTCTAGCAGGCGTGGGGTGACGTGGTAGTGCATGGGTAGGGCAGAGCATAGTGGAGCGGGTCTAGCAGGCGAATGGGGTAGGTGGTCAGGCGAAGGGGTTGGTCACGGTCTGGTGAGGCGTTGATGGAAGGCAGGGCGAACGGCTGTGGTGGAGTAGATCTGGCGAAGGTCTGGTGGAGGAACATGGTGGCGGTCTGGCCTGGGTTCGTGGGATCTGTAGATTGGGTCTCGGTCTGGTGTTGCCTTGGAGGCGGTGGTGGGTGGCACGTTGGTCTCGGCTGGGCATAGGGTAGATCTCGGTCTGTAGAGGAGATGTGGCTGGTGGCGAAAGGCATGGAGTGGTGGTGGATGGCAGGCGTAGGGCGTGGTGGCAGGCGTAGGGTAGGGGTTGGTTGGGTTCGGTGATGACAGGTCTGGCTTTCGCATGGGGTGGAGGCGAAACTGTCATGGCAGGGAAATGGGTAGGAGGTGACAAACACGGTTCAGCTGAATAAAACAAGGTACAACAAAGAATTAAAGATAAATGAAAAGAAAAGGACGTGTCCACTACCTTTTGTAAAGACTCACGAGATTTCCAGAGATTTGCAGAATAGAATATTTTTTTCTTACTTTTGAACGAAAAAGGAAAAGTACAGGCTGCTTATAATTTTTGAGAGAAGGCGAAGAGTAAAGCTTTGAACGGTTAGAGGAATTTAAGGCAAAAATAAATGTTGAACGAAACGTAAGGGAGGTAAGTGGAATAATTCTCACGGCAAAGTAAGGCAAGATTTGAAATTTTCAAACTGAAATATACAGCTGAAATTAATGGACAATGGAACAATGCACGTACAGTGTAACGCCCGAAGTAACGTACAATTTGATTTATTTCTTTTATTAATAAATTAAAAATGTTAACGGTTTCTTAAAAATATAACGTATCATTTTAAACTAAAATTAAAATAGCTATTATCGTCATTAAATAAAATTTGATTGTTAAATATAAGATAAAACAGATGTTAATATACGGAATGAAATGTAGAGTTTTAAATTTCTGTTTTCACACTAATTTATACACTTTAATTTAAATCAATATTTCAAAATGTTAATTTTTAAATAAAATTTCGTTTAATAATTTGGGCTATTACAACCTCCTTTTAAACTCAGCCCATGTCAACATTTCTTCATTCACTCCAACGGTCACACTATTCCACTAGAATAAAGCTGCTCCCTAAAGATATCTCAATGCAAGCCTTCTCTTCTGCTCATCATTGAGCCCCAAATCTACAAAGATCCTCTCACAATGTAGCAACCAGTTCTCCACCTCAATAGCATCTTCAGTTCCGATAAATGGCTTTCCTCCAAGCCTAACATAGTCTCTACTCCAAATAGCATCATTGTTGACCACCGGAGGCTCCTGAACTCCTCCTACAAGTACTCTAGTAGTAACAGCCGCCTACATCATGTTGACAAAGAACTGATACATAGCTCCCATGTCAACTGTGACGCCCCACCTCTATGCTCACAATAACAAAGGTTATTATAAGAAATAACATCTGCTATTGTGAAGAATAAGGCTTGTTAGAAGCGACCATCCGTAAGTTATGCCTTAGACGAGTATTGATTACATCGATATGAGTTGTGTAAATTACTCCCAAAGATATATATTCAATCCAAATCTAAAACGAAACTACGGTGGCTAATGAAAAATCCAGAACAACTCATAATAACAATAACAGAGATAGCATAATCATATCAGAACAGAAATATCAAATATAGCGGAAGACAAGTTTGGATACATGCTTCAACAATCGATAGTTCACATGAACCCAATGTACATATACATGTCCATCAATACATACATAAGATGAGAGTCAATAAGCCAAAAGTACTCCTCGAAGACTGGATAAAAGATGATGTGAAATCCCAGAAGCTGAAGCAGCATCTGAATCAGAGCTAGCAACTATCCTGAAATAACTCGGTCTGACCCGAGTATTATTTATAAGAAAATAATAAACGGATCAGTCTAATTTAAACTTCAGAAATATGTGTATAATAAACTACACTTAAACAAATGATTATAGTCTTGAATGAGACTATTCAACATAAATAATCAACATAGTTCAAATAAAGAAATATCAATTTAAACTCCATTAAAATCAGCTATTAAATTTCTACTTGAATTCAAAACAGCAATATGCAAATTTATAATCTCGGATGAGACTATACACAGAATTATAATCTCGAATGAGACTATAGAACATAGTAATCAGCATAGTTTAAAGGAAGAAATCCCATTAAACATCAACAAAATCTACTTCCAAATTCACAATTGAATTCAAAACATCAATACACAAAAATCTAGAAATCAATGAAGATAACTGGAAAATCAGCATTTTCAAAATCTAGAAATCAATTAAGATAACTAGAAAATCAACATAAAAGATGGATCGATCCCAGCAGATGGCGAGTTTTAGCTACGCCGCACGTGCATCTCATATGGCCGAAGCCTACCAAGTACTATATTTTTGGCGCCCAACAAATGACCCGTAGGTCCAACATATGACCCGAAGGTCCAACAGATGACCCGAAGGTCTAGTACTGGTAATTGACCCGAAGGTCCATCATATGACCCGAAGGTCCAGCATAGTGGCTCGAAAGCCCAACAAAATCATCAAAATCATCAAACAACAAATATTTCAATTAACGAGTCCGGAATTAACCGAAATAGTAAAAGTGTGGTTCCATACTCCGCACTTTTGCTAAATCGTTTAAATCTCTTCATCGTTTCCTTGAAAGTGCAAATTTGTGTATTTTGTAAATATAACATTTTACGTTCTCAAACGGACAAGTCCGGAATTAAGTGAATCAGTAAAAGTAAGGGTTCATAGTCCTCAATTTTGCTAAAGCGTTTAAATCGCTTCCTCATTCTTTTGAAAGCGCAAACTGTAAAAATTTTGGAAACAATTTTATTTTAAATCAATTTTTAAAACACGTGATTAAAATAGCAACAACTATAGCAATTTCGAAGAGGAAATTGCGCTTCATAAAACACCGTAATAACGGATATCAAATCAGCGTTGCGGGATAACCGCTTAAAAATTCACTTTAAAATTGACGGTTACTGAAGTCAAAACGACAGTAGATTTATTCGTCAAAATATCATCAAAACAACATACTCCAAAAATATAATACCGGCGTAAAAACTCCGTTATAAAAACGACGGCAACAAAATACTTTTTTTTAAACCAAACACCGGATTAACGTAAATTAATAAACAGTGATGTGCACTACTTATATACATTAACAACACTAATGCACTGCCCACTTGCACTATATATATAGCAAAATGATGATCTGGACATTTTTCACTTTTCACGCAGGTGATAATTGTGAACAAATTATGCATTGAAATGGGACGTGTTACTTTCCTTTGCATGCAATTAACAATTATAGAACAAATATAAGATGAACTTGAAATTTCCAAAGCACACAAAACCAACATTGAAAATATGCGTACAAATTTCCATGGCTATAAGGTATTATGCGATTAGATTAAAAATGCGTTCGTGGCTCATTTTCACGGTAACAGTGCAGTGAAGGATGCACGGAGTCAAGGCAACAAGCTATGGATAAAATACAACAGGTGAGGGATGAAGCAAAGTATAAATAATATGGACAATGCACACGTGTCCCCTAATGGCTATTGCATATATTTGACACCAAATATAATGCCTGGATATTTCACAATATACATGCACATATCAATAAAACAAAAGCCTGAACTGTATTTTTTTTTCAATCCCAGTACACGTAACTAATGAATGCACAAATTATTTGACCTGGACTCATTTGTATGAACGCACACAACCCATAGTGATAAATTTTCACTAAATCTAATTATATACGAACACACAATTATTACTTCATACCCGCCACGAAATAATGCAAAAGTGAAACATGTATGGAACTCATTTCGAACGCTACCCCTGTGTATATGGAAAATGACCCGGCTACAAATGTTTTAATGAAAATAAACTTTCACGCAAATATATTGTACACATGCACTAATTTAAAACATGGATCTGATCACACTTTCTGGGTGCACGCGTAATCAAAGTGAAGGGTAAATGTTTGGACTTGGCGTATATGCACGCACTAAAACTGTAAATATAGGAACGAAAAACTTTTTTTTTTAACAATGAAATCAAGTAACACCAGGCCATGTACACGTGTAATGAAGTTATTAAAACTTGAATACCAAATTAAGGTGATCTGAGCATAATTTCATACAATCATTTACACGCGAAAAGAAGTATGGAAAATTAAAGAATCTGGACTATAATTTGTGCAACACACATCTTGCACACGAAAAGAAATGATGAATAAATTAGAGGCGTGAGTTTTGCAACTCACCTTAGATTTGTTATAGCAACCGAGATATGATAAGGAGCAAAACTTTTGAAACAGCCATTAATGCTTTTTTTTTGCTGAGCAACTTGAAAAAGAAACTAAAGGAATGTTGCAGTGTTACTTTTCTTCCTTCCAAATTTGCACAAGTCGATGCAAATGAAGAGTGCTAGCAACTTAGGTACAATTGCATTTAATTGAAGACATGCACTAGTGGGAGTAAGTACACACGGCTGCAAATATTTTGGACAAAGCAACGTGCAAAGATTTAGACCATAAAGTGATGATGGCAACAAATATGGGTTCAATTATTCGTGGTAGCAAATGTGTTCATTTTCTTTGCTTTTCAAAGCTTTAGTGAAAGTGTTTATTTTAGGGGCTTTGCACGAAAGGTCCCTATTTTCGATGGTGTTATAAGAAAAGTCCATTTAGAAATAATTATGTAAATTAAGTTCCTGCTTTTTTTAAATAAGAAAACGCAAGTTAGCTTGTGCTTTTTCAAATTTTGAAATTTTCAAAATCAGGAAGCGCAAACTAGCTTGCGCTTTCCTGATAGAAAGCGCAAGTTACCTTACGCTTTTCAAAAGTTTCAAAATTTTTAAAATTTTCAAAAAAAGTTTCAAAATTAGAAAGCGCAAGTTATCTTGCGCTTTTCAAAAATTTCAAAATTTTTAAAATTTTCAAAAAGTATTTCAAAATTAGAAAGTGCAAACTAGCTTGCACTTTCCTGATAAACAGTGCAAGTTAACTTGCGTTCGAAAAATGTTTCAAAATTAAAAAAGTGCAAGTTATCTTGCATTTTCTATCAGAAAGTGCAAGACATTTTGCGTTTTTTATTTTTGAAAAATAGGGACCAAATTTACAAATTCATTTCTATAAGGACTTTTTGTATAACAACATCAAAAACAGGGACCTGTGACTCTTTTCTTGGTTTATTTTATTTATAATAATTCGATATATTCTTGTTGCACGTGAAGGCAACAAGAAATTACAACCTAACTTAGATATTATCCAACACACCCAAGCTACTAGTAACAGACTTTGCAAAATGATTTGCACTATTTTTTTTCCACTTAAATTTTAAAAATTTCTATTCAAAATATTTACTCCAACAGTAATTTAAAAATCACGGTCGTTACAGATCTTTAAAATATTTATTACGACGGTAATAAAATCACGGTCGTTACATTAACCTTCTGGAGTCCAGCACCCACATTTCCAGCTTGTGCCTCACCTGGGCTTCTCCTTGTATTTGGTCTGGCATTTCCATTTGTCATGGTGCTCCCCTCTTCAAGGTTAACTCTTCCACTTCTAACATTCGAATCTGTATTCAAGCCTCGTGAGATATAGAAGAATAGCCTAAGAGAGATAGGAGAATAGAGATATAGCATATAATTATGTGTAGCAAATACAAGTACGTTACTATAGTGTTATCCCATACCCCAATCTTATCTCTAATTCCTTAGGATTATGTTTTCAAAAATCATTTTAGTTTAAAGTTTTTCACAAACCTATGGTTTGATACCAAGTTGTAACATCCCCTATCTGGAGGCACGAAGCGAAGCGATATAGATGTTGTAGTCATCCATAGTATTAACTTCCGATGACCAAATACGGTAATGTTAATGGTATCCATAATATCAAAAGCACTTGAATATGAAATAAAATCATCACAGATTAAAACATTTTTCTAATTACATTCCAACATAACTTTTCATATCCAAGTTACATAATTCCAAACATTTCCCAGGTTCAGATCAAATATAATTATTACAAAATACGCCAAGAGCGACATATGAAGATGCCCCTTGGATGATCAGAGTACTATATAGTCATAATTGACTAAATACAACACAACGGAATAAAACAAAAAAACAACTCCTAAATAGCTAGCCATCGTCCTCCTGCTCGTCTTCGAAAGCATTATTCATCAACCTACTAAAACCTGAAAATCTTTAACCCTCATCCTACTCAAATCAATTTTGAGCACCCGAGAGTTTAAGGGGAAAGACATAAACTTCGAGTCAGACATAAAGCCTGGTGTGAATAATACTCTACATCTCGGTTATTTGATATTAAGTGAGACCACGCCACTTAGCGGAACGGGGTTCCCCTCACTAATATCCTTTTAAAACATATCTTTTGCAAATCATAATCCTGCAATCAAAACTAGTTAAAACTGTAAAGCATTATCATGTAAACATACATATCAGGTAACAAATGAACTATCTGTCCGAACACTATAGTTTTGTTTGGCTAACTACTAACCTTTGGCTGTTTAGGGCCTACCAGACAATATAAACAAATAATCTAACATCTGTTAGATATTCCTCTTCTGGACGGTCTGTCCCTAACTTACTTTCTCTAGGTCAACCGATCCTAATGGTTTTGAGGGTTCACCAATAACCTACCTCTATACAAATATATTCCTTCCTGCGTGTAACATCATTTTAGTCTTACCTGTGAGAAAGTCCTACACACTGGAATTTTGGACTAAATTAGTTAGGGTCTAATAGCTAATGTATAGGGCGCGATCCTATACCAGTCTCATCTGGTATACAAATATCTGAGTCATTTTAGGGTTAAATACCTATAAATTTTCCTTGAAAATCTCTTCTTTCAAAATGATTTAATCCTTTAAATCATACTTTAAACAAGGAAAATATACTCTATGCTTTACTCAAATCACTTTGCCATGTTATACATACTTTACTCAAAACTTTGTTGAAGAAAACATTTAATCTTTGAAAGTACCCCTTTCGATCCCATTGAAAGTACCACTTTCAAAACCAAGTAAACCCTTTATAATCTAGGCCGAAAGGCTAAAACATTCCTTTCGAAACCATTCATATAAACCTTTCGAAACCATTGAAAAACCTTTCATTCGAAAGCTATAATACCTTAGACATCTTATCTTTAAAACAGTTAAACATTGCCTTTCGAAAATCTTGGGAAATCATTCCTTTCAAACCTTTCAAAACCATTGGGGAACCACCCATTCGAAACCTTCAGTAAAACCTTTCGAAAGCATTAAAACATCAAACCTTTGAAACCATTTGTGTTCAAGTAAAACATGTGGAAAACATTTCGAAACCATTTAAAACTATCTCCTTCGAAACCTTCAATAGAGCAAAAGAATCATAAAACATTTAAGTCGAAAGCAATCTTTCGAAAACATTTCCTATATAAAGAAGTGATGGTGTCGAAACCACCCTTCCAAAGCATTGGAGAAGTGGTTTGGCACTACGCCATAGATGGCCTACTGCAACGAAATTACATGGTGTTGCTAGCTATAATGTAACGATAGGTATGCTGATTTTTGTCTATTATAACACTCGCTTCAAGGTGTTAGCATAGGTATCAACAAGATGTTGCAGTAGCTATAGATGTATTCAAATTAAAAAATTAATAAAATTAGCAATCCGCGTGAATACGATCCAATGGTATACATTTAATCTGATTGTTAAAATGGATCACCACTACAATTTGTCCCAAATTTTTGTTTTCCCGCTTTACTTTTCATATCATTTCGTTCTCACCCCCAATTTCCAAATCCCTAATTTCCAAATCATATTTTCGTTCCTTTTTTTTCTTCCAAAAACAAAATCTCGTCCTTTTTTCAAAGTTTGGTAGTGATCTCAGACAAGCTTCGTTCCCATTTCGTTCTCACCCCCAATTTCGCTGCTGTTTGCCTACATGTCGAGCGCCATTTGCTTTGTTGCCGAGATCTGGAAATGTCTGTCGTCTACTGAGGTGAGCGAGACTACTGTTGCCAGAGGTTGCGTTTGTGTATAGAGGAGATTCGGGTTTGCTGAGATAGGAATTTGAGTGAGGATTTGTCGATTTGTGTATAGAGGAGATATGGCAGTTTGCAGGCGATTTCAGTTGTGCTTTAGAGGTGGTTCGGGGTTCGAATTTGGGTTTGTTGATTTTGTTGCGAATTTGTAGTGTGAAAGTTTGGGTTGTCGAAATGGGTAACCAACGATTGTGATTAGGTGATTAGGCGATTAGGCGATTTGGCAACCTGAAGTCGAATTTGGCAACTGAAATAGTTTGTTGGTGAGGCAATTAGAGGATGGAGACTGGTGGTTTAGAAGTATGTGTGGGTTTGGGTGAAGATTTGGCAGTGGCAGCGGGTTGGTAATGAGGTTTGGTGAGTGTTTTGGCATAGGTTAAGGGCTGTAGGGGATGTAAGTTGCAGCAGTTTGGGGAGTGGATGGTGGCAGTGTAGAGGTTGAAGTTTGGTAGTGTTCAAGTAGAAGGAGTTGCTGTCTAGTAGGAAGTTTGGATGAGTGAACTGTGGTTTGGATGAGGCGGTGATTGTCGGTGATGGCGGATGGTATGCCGATGCTGCTTCTAGGCGGTGTTGTTGATGATGTAATTTGATGAGGCAGTGAGTGGATGTTTTGTGAAAGAGGTTGGGAGTGTGGTCAGTGTTTGGTAGATGGTCAGTGTTTCAGGCAATCGTGTTTCAGGTAAGTGGTAGATGGGCAGTAGTTCCAATGGGTGATGAAGTTGCTGAGGATGGGGTTTGCGGGTTTGCTAAGTTCAGTCTTCATTTGTGCATCATTTTACGTCGTTTTCAAAGAAGGCCGATCCCCGCCTCGACTGCGGGGCCCCGGACCCCCGCCGGCGCTGCGCCCGGACCCGCTACTCGGCTCGCCTTCGGCTCGGCACTCAGCTCGTCATATATTTGTCAGTGTCGGTGTCTGTATAAATTGAGATTGCATATGTAATGAGTGAACTGAGTGATGTAGTGAGGAATATCTGTATATGTGAATATCAGTGTTATATATCATTGAATTGTAAAATAGTGGAGTCAAGAATTTGTACTATTTTAAATGTTGAAATAAAATATTTATTTAAATAAATTACTGTTTGAATATCAAATTCTGTGTAATAGCATTTTATTAAATAAATATTTATTTCTATTAAAAAATCAAATATGCTCTACATTGTGGGCCCCACAAATTCAGAAAGTTAATATCTATAACAACATTTTGGAATGTTGGTACAGACACCTATGGATGTTGCTATAGACCCAAATAGTGTTCTATTGCAACAATATTTCTTATGTTGCCTTAGATAGTCAACATGTTGCCTTTGAGGTCTGCGGCAACGCGTCAAAATGCATCACCGAGAAAGTGTTGCCTTTGCCCTTTTTTAGCCTACAACAACATTTTTTTGGCACTTCCTGCATCACTTCTTTGGTGTTGCAGTATGCAATCTATGGCGTAGTGTGGATTTTAAAACAAAGTATACATTTTGAAAGCATTTGCTTCGAAAGGTAGAAAGCGGCAGCTAGGGGTTTCGACGCCTCCGAAAGCATTTTTCTTAAAAAAAAGGCACAACTTCTTCGAAACCATTCCTTTAAAACATTTTGACCCTGTCGAAGCCAACCAAGTTGAAAGCATACCCTTAAAAAGCAAATCAGGCATGTTTTCATTTAAAGGCAATGCAACGTTTTGAACCCCTTGGAACCCATAGCTTCGACCCAGTACCTTCCGCCTAAGTCCAACTCAGTATGTATCAAGTCTTTGATACTATGTGCATTGGTTTCGATGGCGATGGAGGCGGAACTACTAGGTCGGAACCTAGGTAATGAAAGTGGCGAAACATGCTGAAAGCATGCAAAAATAGATTTTAACTTTAAAATGAAATTCTTTTCAACTAACCTACCTTGTTTGTCAAAATATTATTGGTTGCTAATTCTATTTTCTAAAAGAACTACCGAAATTTAAAAATTAAACAATTTAAATAATTTACAAAATACCCCTTCTCCTTTTATAAATATATAAAACATTTAAGTCCCATAACTTAAATAATTTTATATATCTATTAAAACACTTAGGAAAATTCTACAAAAATTCTAGAAAATCTTTTTTAATATGTTTTCTAACATATAATAATTCCATATCGAAAACTTCTATTATTTAACCGTAAATAATTTTTAAGCCCAAATAATCAATTTCCACACTAGAAAATTAATATTAAATCCACATTAATTCAGAAAATTATGAAAATTAAAACTCATCTCTAAAATACCAATTTTGATCTAAATCTAAAATCGCCAGGCATTTGGATGTCATTTAATAGGGTTTTCACATCAAAACATATCATAAAACCTATATGAATAAGCATAAATCATCAACAAGCATATATGAACATTTAATCATTCAAAAACATGGCATAACCTTGCAAAATAATTCAGATTAACCTTAAAACAGAAAACAACAGAAAACATGAGATATAGTCATTATTCACCTTAGCTTTGAGATTAAGGATTTGAGATTTGAATGAATTTGATTTTTTTTAATCTTCCTTCCTTTGATTTTCTTTATCTTCTTCCTCTTGCTCTTGCTAACGGTGCTCGGCCTCTGTTTTTGTTTGGTATTGCAAATGAACATATGAAATGAATTCCTAAGGGTTTAGGGTATTAGAATACTCTTATTTCAACTTTGCTCCTCACCTATTTCCTTTATCCATTTTATTATAGTTCATTTTAGTTCATTTGTATATAGCATGACTACCCTTACTAATCACAAATCTCAACCCATTAACCATTTTACATTATTTCATTTAATTTACCTAATTAAATGTTTCTAATAATGTTACTAAAAATTGTGCGGTGTTACATTTTGGGAGCGTGGCAATATGGTTTGAATGAATTTCAAAGTGATTACCCGTAGGGGCGGGTAAAGTGATAATAGAAAGAATAGAAACTCTATTGGGAAAGATTCTATCCATGAGAGTTCGAAGGGCGTTCTCATTCGCCATTGCTGGAGGATCGTTTATTCGAGTTAAATGATCGGTTGTTGCGTCACGAGTCCAAGTACTCATGCATAAGTGAAAGTCAAGGAAAGAAAGAAATGAGAATCGAGTTTAAGAGAATGAAGCAAGGTTTAGAAAACGAAGTGAGAAATTTTTTTTATAAAGAAAATACATTTACCAAAAGTAACTTATTTTTCAAAAAGGAGATTTGATTTTTGTTTTGGATTTTGGATTTTCAAATTTTTCCTTTTTTTATATGGTTTTGCTTGTTTTTTGTTTTAGTTTTTTGATTTTCTAAAAAAAAGCAACTTAACTAAAAATGTTTGTTTTTTTTGGATTTTTGATTTTTATTGGAAAATTTCAAAGGAAAAGATTTAAAAAGATTTTTTTTGATTTTGGATTAAAAAAGAACTAAGTTAAGTGAAATGTAAAAAAAATTAGTTCTGGATTTTGTTTTTTGTTTTGTTTTTTTAAATATGCATGAACTAATACAACTAAATGAATGCAAGGACTTAATTATAAATTTTCTGTCCTTAGTAGCTCCTAGCCTAAAATTGCATAATCACACTTTGTCTTAATCCAACAAGATAGTTCTCAACCAGGTAATGGACAGGAGTTATCGGTGCACCACGAATCACCGTAGCAATGTAGCCGAAGGTTCAAGTACCTTCAGATAAAAAATCACTATAATATTTATGAATCACTATGATATTTATATTGATTATTGCACTACCGTAGCCTAGACACTAAGAATATAAATTATCGAAAGAAGACAACTTGTTAAGATACAATTAAGCCCTAGGTGAGCTCGCGACACCCTTAAGGCAAAAGATTAACCGTTATTATTAGTCAAGTTCTAAGATAAAATGCAATTTATGGGCCAAGGAAGGAGTGATTAAATCCCCCACCCTATGTGGATTTGGTTGTTGCCCTTAGAAAATAAAAACAAGATTAGATGAATGCAAAATAAGATTTAAACATGTATTAACAATGCAACTACAAATGAGATTTGATTTTTGCTTTTGTTTTTGAATTTTTTTTTAAATGCAAGCAACAAATAATGCAATAAAAATAAAAATAAGAGATGAGAGCACGATACTAGAGCGTGCAGAGTTATTAGCAATTTATTTTATAGTGGTAAAATTTTTTTAAGCAAGCAATTAAGCAAGCAGAGCGAACTAGCAGGCGATTCTTCCTTGCTGTAACCTGTCTCCTGGAAAAAAATTAGATATGTATTTTTTTAATAAAATGCAATTTTTTTAAAAGGAGATAAAATAAAAACAAAAGGACAATTTATTGATTACCCCGCGAAAACAAAAACAAAATATTTTTTATTTTTAAGACACTCAACACTCACACAAAAAGCTCACACTTCACACTAGAGCAAATATAAAAAAAAATTCAAGAAGAAAGAAAAGAAAGGAAAAAAAACTAAAAGTAATAATTTATCTCGGCTCCAACAAGCCTACATGCCCAACTAAAAAAAAGAACAAAACCATCCCTTGCTAAAACAATCTTATCCTCGAACAAAAAGAAGAACGTGATTCCACAAATCAAAAATAGAAATCAATTACGTTTTGGCGATTCTAGAGTCATGTTTTTTGGTTTTCAATGTTTTGCCATTTGGTGATTGGTGAAGGAAAAGTCACGAATTGTGGTTTGGGTCAATTGTCATGGGGTTAAAGAAAGTGGAGGTGGAATTCAAAGTGGAGTTCTATGCAAGATGGTTGATGGTGTTTGTATAGGGAGGAGGACCAGCAGTTTGTCGCAACAGTGGTTGGTAGAAAAATTAAGTTGCAATTTTTTGGTGAAGTATGACAGTGTTTTGGTTGGTGGCAACAAGGTGGATGTAATGGTTTGTGCAGTATGTAGTTGATGTTGATGTAGTTGATGTAGTAAGGATTATGTAGTTGATGTAGTAGTAAGGTAGGGTTGATGTAGTAAGGTGGAGTAGTTGATGTTTTGTATGTAGCAGTAAGGTGTGGTGTGCAGGGCAGAGGTTGTTTGAAGTAGCTAATGTGATGATGGTCAGGTTGTGATGCAGTATTGAGGATGTGATGATGGTCAGGTTGTGAAGATGGTTTGTGATGAGCTTGGGTTGGAGAGGTATGGTCAGAGAAGTGGTTGAGGTGTGTGAGCAGGCAAAGGATGTGCACTGGGTTATTGTTGTATGTGCACAGTGTTGATATTTGCATAGTTTTGAATGTTGATGGAGGCAGTTGTTGGTGATGCACTAAAGTGTATGTTTGATAGAGGTGGAAATGTTGTTGCAAGGCAGTTATGTACGTTGGAGGAGGAATGGTTGGCAGAACAAGATGATGGCAGAGGTGGTTCTAGTGGTGGAATGGGGATGGTAGTAAGCAGTAGTGGTTTGGGTATATATATAGAAGCTGGGTTGCATTTAAGGCAGTGCTGGAGTGTGATATGGCTGAAGTTAACACAATGTAATAGTGGTTGATGTGCACAGTTTGAGGAGTGAAGTTAATTATGGAGCACTGAAGTAATAAATGGAGGGGTTATGTTATTGAAGTCAGTGTGAAGTGAAGTTGTAGCAGAGGGTGGAAGGGGATGCAGCAGTTCGAAGCAGTGGTGATCGTAGAATGGAGGAAGTGGCCGTTGAGGATGTGCACAATTTTGTTTGTTATTTTGATGTGCACGGGGTTGGCAGTTTTTGTAAAAAAAAAATTGTAAAATCAAAATAGAAAATGTAAATTTAAATATAATAAAATATTTCTGTTTGAAATTGTGTATGTTTTTTTATATATAGAGTGCAAATGCAAATAGAAACACAAAAGGCATACAAATCAAATGAAAGCAAAAATCACATAACAAACACACAAAGCAGAATATTCTCCTTTTTTTAAAGAAAAATGCAATTAAACACACAAAATTAACACATAATAAAATCAAACAAAATATAATTCAAAGAATAAAACTAAAATCAAATCTATTTACCCGACAACGGCGCCAAAAATTTGCTTAACGATGAATTTTCTATCGGTTAGAAAATCATCGAAAAATGTAATAAAAATAACTACAAACGCACGGCGTACAATTGTAGTACGTAGGCGAGTACAGGTCGATCCACAGGGAAATGAATTGATTTCAAATTCCACTCAATCAAATTAACCCTAAGTTTAAAGTTGTTTTAAGCTAAAAATGTAAAAACTAACTAAAACAGAGTGAAAAAAATATTGGATTAAAAGACAATTCAGAGGCAAATCCACTCTCATACTTTCACATAAATCAACACAAAATCAATCTATGATCTCTCATTTTAATCTAAGTAGAATTAGTGATTTATCATAAGTATGGTCTATTTATGTTATTAATTAACATAACTTAAACCATCAAACTTTAATTCAACAACTAAAACCACTTTGTTAAATGTCATGAAACTAAAACAAAATCTATTTTAAGCATGATCTATTTACTATTTTTGATTAGTAACATAAATCATCAAATTTTGATTTTAATTTAATTTCATGATCAGAATCACTTAGTTAGATGTTAATGTAAATTGTGTTTATATTTGAGTAAGAATAGCCTATTTGTGATAAACAACATAGGCTATCAAATTCACTAATGAACTTACATTAACAACTAACTATCCATGAAGCATAAAAAGATATCATAAATAATAGAATATGTTGAATTGAAATAATTTAAGAGAGCTTCATTACCCCTAAACTGAATGGGTTTAGCTTCTCATTTGTGTTATCATTTCAACACATGTAAATTTCAACGTTGAAAAGCAAGCAAAGTAAGAGCTAATTAAAATAAAAAGAGAACTAAACTACTTTCATAAAAATAAAACTAATTGCAATGAAATGAAAGCTAATCTACTAACATGAAATAGAAGAAAGCATGTAAATAAAAGTAAGCATGAAATCAAAGCAAGTAGAAAAGGAAGAAGAGGCTTAGGAGCCATTTTATTTCTCATTTAATTTTGTGGCTACAACTAATATAATATGATAAGAAGATAAAACTCCATTACACGAACATAAGAGGGTTATTTATATATGACTAAAACCCTAATCCATATTTTAGGGGACCATCCAAAGTGCCCCATTGTTAACCCGCCTTTTGGCAAGGCAACATACTGGCGAATTTAACCTAATAAACTTCATGGTTTTTAAGGCTGGAATATCATTTGGTTCAATGGAGGATAATCAATTATTGATATGAAGCCAAGGTTAAGTATAGTCGATGGATAAAAAAGGCAGGACTTGGAGAAAGGTCGAGTTGATTCAGGTCGACATGGTGTTACTCAGAGTCGGCATAGAGTTGCTTCGGGTTCTACTTCGGGTCAGCATGGAGTTTGCTTCAGGTTCTACTTTGGGTTCTACTTTGGGTCGGCATGGTGTTGCTCTGGGTTGGCATAGAGTTGCTTCAAGTTCTACTTCGGGTCGGCATAAGGTTCGCTTCAGGTTCTACTTCGGGTCAACAAAGGTCGAGTTGCTTTAGGTCGGCATGGTGTTACTCTGGGTCGGTATAGAGATGCTTCGGGTCGGCATGGAGTCTGGTTCGGGTTCTACTTTGGGTTCTACTTCGGGTCGGCATGGTGTTGCTCCGGGTCGGCATGGTGTTGCTTTGGGTTCTACTTCGGATCGGCATAATGTTCGCTTTGGATTCTACTTTGGGTTCTACTTCGGGTCGGCAAAGGTCGAGTTGCTTCGGGTCGGCATGGTGTTGCTTCGGGTCGGCATGGGATGGACGAGTTGGGCTCGATGATCGTTTTGGTGGGACCATGTAGGTGAGAAGGCCCGGTAGCCGGAGTTTCACCAATAAATACAGTAGGCTTGGCTTGGAAAAAAAGGGGTCTCCATTCTGTTTCTCTTCATCTTCCACCTAAAGGCTACTCTACCATTTTTGTTTCAGAAATTTTGGATTGTAACTGTAATCAAATTTTAGTATAATAAAAAGGATTTTTCTAGAGTGGACATAGGCCGGAGTTAGCTGAACCACTATAAGTCTCATCTTTTTTACTACTTTCATTTTAATTTTGATTGTTCTTCATATTATACTCTTATATGTGATCTATGACTGGATAATGGTGCTTTCGCTTGCAATTGGGTGTTGGTGGTCAATTTTGAGGCCAACATTTTGGTGCTTTCACGAGAGAGCTTGCACTCAAAGATTTGGAAGTTGGATCTTGGATTTGAAAGCTTGGAAACTTGGATTTAGGAAGCAATGGCTAGGCAATTAACAAGGAGACAACGAACAGGGACAAGAAGAGACATGAGGAAATCCAGGATCAAAACCAGGGAAAAGACACAAGCAAGATGATGGATGTAATTTTGGCAGAGATCAGAGCTCGGATGCGCGTTTGGAAGAGGATAATCTCGGATTCCCTCACGCACTCGGAGGCAGGATGGAAATGACAATCGAAGACCACTGATGGATGTTGGAATAGCTGGAAATTGGAATCCATGACTTGTAGCAGAAATTAGCAGGCTTAGATATGGATTGGATCAACCAAGGGCAAACCCCGACCAAGGAGAAAGGATTAGCACAACTCCTCATGGAATTGGGGGCATGGATTTGGATGGCTTTACTTGGAAATGAATAGCGGTGATGGAACAGGAGCAGTCATCATCCGCTACAATCGGAGCTAGCCTAGCTTAAGGGCATAGGTCGTCATCTCTTGACGGCATGAACTAAATAACTGATAATAAATTCTACCCTAAAATGGCTAAGTCACTTACACATGTACGAGATCGAGGACGATCCCTAGGCATGCTCTGAGATGGCGATAAACCACTATAACTAATGAACCTTAAGACACAATCCGCATTACTATGATAAATAAAACGGGTCACGGTTACGGCCCCGATTGGAGAGACGGGACAATAACCGCGAGTTACGAGTCCCTTCGCCGAAGAGCGACTGGATGGACTCGAATACGGATTAAGTCCTCGACCAGGGATCGAGGTCCGAGTAGGATACCCTATGGATTAAGTCATTAACCGAAGAGTCGAGGCCAGAGAAGGATATTCACAAATGAAGTCCTTGGTTGGGGATCGAGACCGAAGTAGGATAACCCACGGGTTAAGTCCTCGACCGAAGAGTCGAGGTCGGAGAAGGATATTCATGGATCAACTCCTCGACTGGGGACCGAGGCTGGAGTTGGATGCCCCATGGACTAAGTCCTCGACCTAAGAGTCAAGGCCTGAGAAGGATAACCATGGATAAGCCCTCGACCGGAGAGTCAAGGCCAGAGTAAGATAAAATGACCTGGAGAGGTCTATGGATTTGGATTTGGACCCGGAAAGATTCCGAATTTGGATATGGACCCGGAGAGGTCCCGGATTAGGATAAAATGACCTGAAGAGGTCGAAGGATTTGGATATGGACCCAGAGAGGTCTTGGATTTGGATATGGACCCAGCGAGGTCTCGGATTTGGATATGGACCCAAAGAGTTCCCGGATTAGGATAAAATGACCCCGAGAGGTTTAAGGATTTGGATATGGACTCGGCGAGGTCCCGGATTTGGCTTACAGAACCCAGAGAGGTCCCAGACTTGGATAAAACCATCCGGAGAGATCGTGGATTCGGCTAATGGATTTGGAATTGGATATCAACTCAGAACAGTCATGGATTTCGCTAACGATCCGGAGAGGTCAAGGAACTGGACTGGCAATGGATTGGACTCTAGATTGGATAATATGACGACCAATAGATTATGGACTTTGGATTTAGGACTTATGGCAATTCAAAACACACCTTCCTATCGCAGAGCATGTTTTGGGGGGCAAAGTGTTAACCCGCCTTTTGGCAAGGCAGCATACAGGCGGATTTAACCTAATAAACTTCACGGTTACCGAGGCTGTAATATCATGGATTTGGTTCAATGGATGGATAATCAATTACGGATATGAAGCCAGGGTTAAGCATAGTCGATGGATAAACCACGTAGGATTTGGAGAAAGGTCGAGTTGCTTTGGGTCGACATGGTGTTACTCCGGGTCGACGTTGAGTTGCTTCTGGTTCTACTTCCGATCGGCATGGAGTCTGCTTCGGGTTCTACTTCGACTTCTACTTCTGGTCGGCATGGTGTTACTCCGGGTCGGCATAGAGTTGCTCTGGTCGGCATAGAGTTGCTTCGGGTTCTACTTCGAGTCGGCATAAAGTTCGCTTCGGGTTCTACTTCGGGTTCGACTTCTGGTCGGCAAAGGTCGAGTTGGTTCGGGTCGGCATGGTGTTACTCTGGGTCGGCATAGAGTTGCTTCGGGTTCCACTTTGGGTCTGCATGGAGTCTGCTTCGGGTTCTACTTTGGGTTCTACTTCGGGTCGGCATGGTATTGCTCTGGCTCGGCATGGTGTTGCTCTGGGTTGGCATAGAGTTGCTTCGGGTCGGCATAGAGTTGCTTCGGGTTCTACTTCGGGTCGGCATAAGGTTCTGTTCAAGTTCTACTGTGGGTTCTACTTTAGGTCGACAAAGGTCTTGTTGTTTGGGTCGGCATGGGATGGATGAGTTGGGCTTGACGATCGTTTTGGTGGGCCCATGTAGGTGAGAAGGCCCTGTAGCCGGAGTTTCACCTATAAATACACTAGTCTTGGCCTCGAAAAAGGGGATCTCCATTCTGTTTCTCTTCATCTTCCACCTAAAGGCTACTCTGCCATTTTTGTTTCAAAAATTCTGGATTGTAACTGTAAACAAATTTCAATATAATAAAAAGGATTTTTCTGGAGTGGACGTAGGCTGGAGTTAGCCAAACCACTATAAATCTCGTCATTTTTACTGCTTTCATTATAATTTGATTGTTCTTCATATTATACCCTCGACATATACCCTATCTGTGATCTGTGACTGGATATTGGTGCTTTCGCTTGCAATTGGGTGTTTGTGGTCAATTTTGACGCCAACACCCTTAGGAATTGTGGCCTCCATGTTATCATTAACATGAAATTAATCCTCCATTAAATGTTCATGTGCTTTTAATCCCCACTAACATGTGCATTAGCTCTTACTTGTAGATCACGGTTAGTGGGTAGGTGGGGTCTACCATGATTACATGAATTCTTTTAATTCTTCATTCTTTTGTCTTCCTTCTCTGTGCATGCGTACATATATGAAGCCACTTCCAATATTCACTTAAATTCCTATAGAGCAACATTAAAATGTACAAGTAAATTTTATCAAAAATTAACACATTCTAAAATGACTATTTTTCCCCAATATGAAGATGAATGAATGATGATTTGAAAACACTTTAGATTTTGGTTTAATCATGTAAAATACCCTAATATGCTCATTTATTTAAATAAATGTAGATAAAATATGAAAGTAAAAATATGCACTTTTATGCGCACATCATCGGTAGAGGGCAGCAGGACTGTGCCTCGTTACATTCTTTAACAGATGTACTATCGGAAGGTAGTCCCATAACTTGTCGTTGTTGAAAATCTATTCTCTAATACATGCCTTTACGGTTTTGATTGTAGAACCTAGTATTTTGGAATTTAATTAATGTAACAATTTCGGCTATGATCAATACGTTATTTGAAAGGGTTTTCAAAGAATGTCATTAGAAATAATATCAAATGATTTGATAAAAATGTTTTAGTTATCGTTAGGTAAAAAACCATCCGTGTTTATGTGTGGTGGTCTTATCAGATACTCTTCTTTTCAAAGGTTTTTGTTTTAAATCAAAGTCGATCTATGACACTGTCATATATATTTATGAATTGCGTTTCTCACGCTGGTTTGCCAAGCCTAATCCGTGTACCTTTAATACTCGAGTCAGAACCGAGTAGTTTCAGGATTAGTTGAAGACGCTTGGAGTTTCCAAAGGAGAGGTGGATATCGTCATCAACATATGGGCGTAGTTTATTTTTCCGTTGTGTTTGTTGTTTTTCAGCATCTGCAAGCACATGTATTTATAACTGTCCAGGCTGAGCTTAGGATAGACTCCTATATATGTATTTAGAAGTTTTTCTGCTATAAAGATTATTGAAATAATATATGTTATTCCATTTTATGAGATTATGTTCTGTCTTCGTTTTCTTTTACCCTTAACAATTAGTTTTTTTGACACTTGAATGCTTGGCACACAATACAATGGACGTATTAGTGTCGATTTTCGAGGGTCGAAAATCTCGTTCATTACATACATGACTTCTTGTCATTCAACATTTATGTTGATTGAACCTTAAATTAATGAATGATATTTATGCATAATTTGTAAGATGTGCTCACAACAATCTTCAGGTTGTTAGTTAAATATCTTCATATATGGATATATATGTGCGCCCACGTATTATATATTTAGAGATTTGCATAATCTTTTTCATTTGAGTTAGTGATTTTTAAACAAACTATTACATGGATCCAAACTATTAATTTTTTGTTTATCAGTTGATTCCAATGAGAATCCTTAAAGATCGTTTGATAACGTTCAAAACATCTAGTTTAAAAGTACATATGCATCTAGTTTGACTTATCAATAATAACTTTAATAAGTTATTAGTTACTTTTGACTTATCAAGAAGAAAGATCTTCAAGATCCAAGTCTTATAGTTTGTCAAAACATCATAGTTTAATATTGAAGTCAAACTTTTTTATGTAATGGTTATCAAACATATAGTCTGATATTAAAATTTGGGATATTTCATATAACTTCTCATTTATTTGCATTATCAAACTTCAAACTTTATGTTCATTTTTGTCCACTTAAATGTACGAATCTATGCGGATATATAATATAATTAAGACATTTCGCATATTTTTATTCGAATGTGTTAGAGAACAATGTCCTTCGAATTAATAATTAAAATATAACTCAACGATTTTCAATCCAAACCATGTTGAACTTCTAGTTCAAATAAATTATGCATACAACTTCGAGTCGTTAAGGTTTATTCTTTCAAGTATCTCTCTTGAACATTATTTATAATTATCTATCAGAGAATAATACATGGTTTGAATTATATATTGACATCTCTTCTGGAGAGTTCCATAAAAAAATTATTTACAATAGAAATAAGAATATCTTTTGGACACTTGAAATGTTACAGAAATATGTAATTATATTTGTTACACATAAAGACTCTTGAAGACCAGATTTTAATTTTCGTGAAAATTATGATATGACATATAGATTATCTCTTTAGGAGGATATCTAAAGATATTTCTTCAAGAATAGTTATGAATATGATATTCAATTCATGGTATATTTTTGAAAAGTAATTGATCACATATCACTGTTTACTCTTAAATTTGTCTAATAGAGCTACAGGTCCATGACAATGGTAGATTGAATTTTGTAAATGTTTCTTGCATCCATTTCTTCTAGTTCTATTTTGATTTATAAATTCTTTGGGTTATATATTGCCATATCACTTCTTGAAGTGTTATATCATATTTGAGAATATTTCATAGGCAATGCTTTTGTAGTGCTATACAAAGATATTATATCACTTCTGTGGATATTTTATAAATACCACTTCTGGACTGTTACATATCTCTTCTAAAGGTACTTTACATGCACTATTTTTGGAATGTCATCAATATTCAATCTCTTTTCCTACATGAATGACATAGTTACTACTTTTAGAGTAGCATAAAATATCCCTACAAGAGATTTTTATTGTAAATACATTTGAAATGTCATATCAAATTTTAAATACCATAATAAAATTAGATGCACAAAATAAAAGTTAAATGTGAGAGATAAAATCAATACTTCTGAAGTGTAGTATTGGTACATAATACCTCTTTTGGAGATAAATTATTGCCACTACTTATAAACTTTTATATGATGTTCCTTCAGGGAATCTGCATTTCTTTCTGAGGAATTGCAATTAAAAAAAATTCTACAACATCTCTTCTACAATGTTTGGATTTTGCAATATATATATAAATAAACTCTAAAACATCTTTTCAAGAGTATGACATAAGTGTTATCTCTTCTGGAGAATATTAAATTGTATCTTTAGTTAAATAGTTGGCAAATGCACCCAAAAATAATTTATCAAAAATTTGGGTTTTATAACATAATGCGATTAATAGAAATCAGATCTATAATTAGTTATATCAGTGAGAAAGCAACAAGGAGAATAATTAAATTGAAGCTGCACATAGTGAAATGAAATTATACTTTGCATTGCATAAGACCTATAAATTGACTATTTATACTTTTACATAATTGGAAGTATATGATAGAGAAAAACAATTTAAACTAACTACAACATATAAACTGAAATGAAACATGAGAAATATGATTTGAAATGTCATTTGAATTCATACTTTATAAATATTGAACGTCCCTTTCCACGACTAAATTAATAATTACTTTTCAATCCTGGGGATGTTTGAAATGTCATACAACACAATATATTCAAGATATTTGGTCAATATAATATGTAAACGTAAAGATGTAACTAAGATATAGCTTATTTGGCATTTTTTGAAATCTCTTTAATGCGCTATCATTATCTTATACAATGATGTGTTTATCTCTTTTGACTTCTTCAAGAAGTATAATCTTATTATTTCACACAATTTCAATAGAGCTTCGAGCTTCTAATTTATGGATTATTTCAAGTTCGTTGGTTGACGAACTTCTGGTTCTCATCATGCATATATATGTATCAAGTTCATTAATTTATGATGAACTTATGGTCGCAAACTTCTAATTTACTAGCTTATACATTTCGACTAAATTAGAAAATATTAATAAGATTTCAAGTCCATAGACTTATCAACATATCTTTTCATAGTTTAAGAATTTAGGTTTCAGACTTTGAATTATACAACTTTTGATTCAACAAATTTCTTTGCACAACATTAGGTTTTGTTCAAACTTATTTCTTCCATTATATCAAACATAGTTTGCCAAAATAAATACACCAAATAATAAAGTGGAAATTAGGAAGGCATCCCTATCATACTTTCATATTGTAAAGCGGGTCCCTGTCAAAGTTTCATTGTAAAGCGGGTCCTTGTTTTCTGGAAACGAAGAAAAATTATTGCTGAAATGTCAGCAACTTTTATAAATAAGTGCTGATATTTCAGCAACTATCTGTGTCAAAGTTTTATTGTAAAAACAAAGAAAAATTATTGCTGAAATGTCAGCAACTTTTATAAATAAGTGTTGATATTTCAGCAACTTTCATAAACTGTGTTCACAGTGTACATAAATGTTGCTGAAATATCAGCAACTTTTATAATTAAGTGTTGATATTTCAACAACTTTCATACACTATGTTCACAGTGTACAGAAATGTTGCGGAAATGTCAGCAACTATTATGAAATGTTGCATCATGCTCTGCAATAATCGTGAATAAAAAACAGGGACCTAATTTACACTGAAATTTAGTGAAGGACTTTTCGTGAATTTTGAAACTTAATAAGGACCTGTGCCAAAAGTACCCAATAATAAACCATTTGTCTATTATTATTCCAAATACAACATTATTTAATTCACCGAGACCAATGCATTTAGTGCATTAATGATAACGAGCTAATTTGATTTATTACCATAACGACCACATTTAATGTATTTATGATAAAAATGGATGCAATTAACCGTTATGCGGTCTAAAATGTAAACTATTGTCATAACAAAATGATTTCTTTACAAATATGAATCAATTGAAAAACATTACTTAAAGTAATAAAACTTCACCCTAGATCTAGCTACTATATTACTCAATAACAGAATCAAAATGAGCACCATAAAGAGAAACTGTATTTCTCAATAATCAATATTTCTAAAATAACCAGAATACATCTTATATATTATGCTTAATCAAAAATTGGGTAAAATAATATAATCGTATAACCAAAATTTTATATTCCTTTGCATAAATGGTTATAGATTATGTAGATTGGTTCATATTGTTCATAAAAAAATAACAACTATATATCTCAGATCCAAATTATTTCCCTCATAAGAAAACCATAATTCTTTACTAAATATATAAAAAATGCTGATTTTCAAATAAACGCAAGTTATTTCCGAAATTTAGGTAACTAAGATTATTTCCCAAAATATAAGATCATCTCAAAATTTTATTTTATTACATAAACCATATATAGATCATTTAAATCATTTTTTCAACATCAAAATAGTATTTCAATCTTTTAATTTAGAAAAAATAACTTTGGTACTAGACCAAATCCAAAATTATCACAAACAAATCTTCATACGTAGATCAAATAAATCTGTAATTTAAGTACGATATCACATGAATTCACTGACTTATAAACAAAGTCCATTCAAAACTTACTCAAATATAAAAATTCAAAATTCAAAATTAAATTAATGATGAGTGGCACAAATACCACTTGTTTGAAATTTTGAATCGATTCAAAATGAATTATTGATCAAATTCAAATTTTGAAAGAATAAACAATACTGATTTCGATTAGATGTTAAATAAGTAATCTCAAAAGTAATACCTAATTTCATTAATTGAATAGGAGAAAGAGATAGATCTACATGAAAAAGAATGGATCCGATCTTCTAAATGGTAACGTGTTGTAAACTATAAGAAGATGAGAAGCCGTTAGAGAAAGAGAGATGAAAGACTTTATTTATTAGAGATTCGTACCATCATTTCCATTACATAGGCCCCTTTATATATAGGCTTTGGAGCTTGTGATTGAACTTATCCCACGATGTGGGACTAAACAAAAACATCGTATCATATTTTTAGCATATTCGCTCTTATAATTTACATATATTATAACACATTAATTACTGATTGGTCCTTTTTGTTTCTTTTCAGTTATATATTTGTATATTCATGTTTGTGCCATGCCACTATGATTGACAACACCAACCTTTGGTAATGCGTACAACTCTTATGAAGCGGTCATTGTTATTCCATAAGTAATAAACAATCATTTGATTTTCTATGATATTGTTTTTATAACTATCATCAATAATATATAGGAATCAGCTTGTAAATGTACTATAGATCTGTGCAGTTAAAGCGCTCGGCAGATTCAAAGCGGCGGAGTTGCAAAAAGTCATAGCGGGGATACAGCGAGGATATAGCGGGATATAGCGGATGACTCTAAATTAGCATATAAAACTCGTACTTAATGTTTTTACAGATATATAAATGGTAATTAAATGAAAAAAATATCATTCAAATGAATTATAATTAATACATAAATAATTTTAAATAAAAACATGTGCGAATATACTTTAAATAAACGTAAAACTGTTATATAACATAATTGAATTTAGTAGAATATTAGAGTATTTTCATTCTGAAAATATATTAAAAATTAAATCAAATAAATCAGTTTCATAATTTTTATAATGTATAAATGCAATTTTTCAGTTCATTTTATTAAAGAAGATATAGCGGAAATAGCGGAATATAGTGGGAATAACGGGATATAGCGGAAATAGCGGGGCTTAAAAAGGAAAGGCTATATTTTGGGGCTATATGGAAATATCGTAGCGGTAGAAATCCGCTATGAGATATAGCAGGGTTATAGCGGGGTAATAGCGGGGCATTAACTACACAGCTATAGATATAAAATACCATTTTGTGCTTATACTTTATAAATAGCATCCTTTAAAATGCCATCATTGTTTTGATTGTGATTTTTCCTAATTTAATTGAGGATGTGTATATGATTTCTTAGTTTTATACTTGTGCTTGATAGGTAATTGGACTTCCTTGGTGCAAACAAGTGCAACATGTTGTAGCAAAGTAATGATTGAAGTTTGTTTTCATTCGTAACTACTTTTTTAGGCATAATCAAGTATGTTTTAACTATTTTGGTCATTAGTGTTTGTACTCTTAGGGCATTTTTTATAAAAAAATTGGTTTGTTTTGGTGCTGTAACGACCCGTATTTTTGATAATTAAAACTATTAAATTAAATAAGATTTTGAAATTTAATATTATGATAAATTAAACTTTATGATTTATTAGTGAGAAAATAATTAGAATATATTTAATAATGTTGTTTGAATGTTATTGACAACTATTTTAATGTAATTTTAATCAATCGAAATAATTGTAAAGTTAATTTGGTTAAATTTGTAAATAAGGAATAAAATAATTGTTGTAATCAATTGTTGGAATTAATGTAATTAAATATTGCAGTTAATATGGGTTAAGATGATAATTGTAGAATATGAATGTAATAAAATGTAAACTAATGTTAATTATATTCATAGGGTAATAGTTGATTCAATAATAAGAGTGTAAATCGAAATAAAAGAATTTGATTGAAATTAAAATATAATTAACTAGGGCTTTATTATAGTTGTAATTGAACGCTGAAATTAGTGTAGTATTTAAATATTGGATCTAACATGGAAAATTTATTTTAAAGGTTATAAATTTCCGTGTAATCAAGAATGATGAAAATTGTTAACTTTTAATTTGAATTTAAAACTAATTAAATCAATAAATTAATAATTTATTTAATTAACGTGTAAAATTGGGTTTTTGGGCGCTGTCTCGGATTTCAACGAAACCAGTTTCATCGGATCCATAATAGTGAATTATTATAGGATTTCAAGTTTCGTAGCGATCAGACTTATCGTTTAATCGTGCGAGCTTGAAACGTGTAGAAATCAATTAATGGAATTTAAATGAATATAATTTGATTTTGAAAGCTAACTTCTATATACAATGGAATTGGGGCTTGAAACTAGTTCCATTGAGTTTAAAAATATCAAAAACCTATATTTTGATATATGGGATTACCTATTTTCGTTTCGGGAACGAAACGGGCATTTCAAGTCGTTGTTATCGTTTCGACCCAATTCGATCTGTCTATTCGTTCTTATCCACTCTGTCTATATAAATAGATATTTTCTCTAACCCTAGCAGCTTTTATTTCTGATTTCTGTACGTACAAACTTCAATCTACTTGTTCATAATCTTTCTCAATGGCTGTCTTTCCGAAACCCTAATTTCTATTTCAAATCAAATCAAAAATTCAAACTCCTCAAACTATGTCATATAATATATCGTTGGAAAGCTCTCGATGAATGTAATCTATTCCAATAATTCATTTTTCGATTGGAGTCTCGGTTTGGCTAGAATTTGGCAAAGAAGTTTCGAACGTTCATATTAGGTTTTCGATTTCAACGGTGGATCTTCGACTTCGGAGCAATCGGTGAGTACTGGAGTGTAGAGGGCGATGCATGGAGTTGATCTATGGTGTCAGGTCATCGAGATGGCAATGAATTTCACCGAAATTGGGCGTAGAAGAGTGGCGGTGCGGAGCTCAAGGAGGGGGCCTGATGGTTGCGCGAGTTGGCCAGTGGGGCGGCCGGAGGTGCGAAGCCTGATGGTGGAAGTGGATTGGGGTGTGGGCGCGTGGTTTAGCAGCGTTTGTTGGTCAAAGGAGGCAGCTATGTGTTCTATGCAATTGCGTACGAGTGCATAGGGTTTGGAAAAGGTAAAGTTATTTACCTTTTTGCCCTTTTTCTAATTTAATTTAATTTTGAAATTCAAATGTTCTAACGCTAATAACTTTTGCATACGAGCTCAGATTCGCGTATGGTTTCTTTCGTTGGGTTAGTATCGAAATTTCGGACAACATGGATCTAGTATGGTTGAATTTGGAGACCGTTAAAATTTGGGCGTTCTTTTGGATTTTAAATCGACTAGAAATCAATGGTGAGTGATTTAACCCACCTACGAAACACTAAACCTTCTTATGTTAGTTGAATTAAATTTATGAATTGATAAGAATTTTATTAATTTCTGTTTGGTAATTTAAATTATCATTTAAATTTAAATTGAATTAAATTGCCATTTAATTAATATTGAAATTAAATTGATAGTTAAATACCTGATATTGATAACCAGTTAATTTTTGTGATTTATTGACTGATTTGGATGTTGATTGTGATGGATGTTTATTTGTTGACATTTTGGATGATTGGATGTTATGTTTATTATATATTTTGTTATCACACTACAAGTTCCCTTAGTTTGTTATTAGGAAAATCACTATGGGTTGAAATGATACATACCCGAATGATCTTATAGATTAGGAAAAATCATTATAGGTTGAAATGATACATACCTGAATGATTTTATTAATTTGGAAATTATTGATTAGGGATATGGGTTGAAATGATATATATCTGGGAAATTTAACTATTTTGTGTTTAAATGATACATACCTAATCACTTGACCATAGGGTAGAAAATTATATATGGACACTGTTGGTCGGTTTTAAATTATTTTCTAAATGGTAAAGTATGTTTGATTTATAAATTTGAATTTTAAATTTAATTTAATGATTTTGTAAAAAAAAAATTATATTTGGAAAATAATTTATTTTATATGTTTTAAAGTTTCAAATTATAAGTTAATATATGGCTTTAAATGAAATTTTAAGTTTTTGACTAATAATTTTATCTAGTTTTAAATATATAATTTAAATAGTTTAAAATTATAATTCAATAAAATATTCAATATCGTTTTAAAAGATTTATTTAAAAATTTAATTTAAGGTAATAAATATAGACTTTTGTAATAACTTTAATAGATAAAAGATTTTTGTAAAAGATTTTAGAATTTTGTAAAAGGTTTTGTAAGGAATTTATAAAAGTATTGTAAGGGAAAAAGAATTTTATAAAAGATTTTATAAAGGATTTTACAATGGTTTTATAAAGGAGTTTATAAACGTTTAAAGGATTTTATAAAGGGGTTTTATAAAGAATTTGTATTAAGGGATTTGGAAGCGTTTTAAAGGAATTTGCATAGATATTTATGAAAAAGGAAAGAGTTGTAAACTGTTTTGGAATTTATAAATAGCTTTATAAATGGTTTTGAAGCGTATAAATAGTTTATAAATGGTTTAAAAGAGAGATTTATAAATTATTTTTGAAATTGATTGAAAGAAACCTTCCTCGGTATTTATGAATATATTTATACTTTTGAAATAAGTATATGGATATCTTGATATGCAGGTATAAACTGTTTTCTTGATTTATTATTAAAAATGTTTTTATAAAATGGCCACGGTGTGAAATAAGCGTTTGGTTGTTAAAGAGACCGGGGTCGGATATTGTCATACTCTGTGCTAATTCGGAAACCACTTTAACAAATGTGCACATTGTGGAGAAACCAGAATGAAGTAGGATGGTTTGGCGAACGCTACTGGTATGAGGTAAGAACGTATCCCTGACCCTCAGGTCAGATTGATATAACTAAAACAGGAGCTATCCCAGGCCAAGTGAGGTTGCTCCTCTTATTGGACACGCTTCTTCGATACCATATCTGTTACTTTGTGATTGATTGGTCGCCACCATCGATTTGATTGTGGGAGTGTGTTCCAAGGTGGGCGGTAGTAGTTGCTATGAGTTACCACCAGTCCGAGCATGCAAAATGGTAGAATCCTACCCTGGGCATTGCCCTGCATGCCTTGTCATATGCCTTGTCGAGCCCACTACGATTTTGGTTTGTGTCGTATCTATGGAGTGCTCCCTGATAGCCCACCGGTTTGGTGGAGTTTACAGTACTGTATAGACTACGGCATTTATAAAAATGTGTTAATGGGGATATGGGTAATGCCTTAACGATATTTTAATACTACTTTACTGATAGACACTACATATATAACGTATATTATTACATATATATAGTTTAACGGATCCTTAAGAGATGGAAAATCTAAACATCTCTTTAGCTATTGCACGCACGTTATACACTGGATAGGAGATGTAAAATCCCGTAAACATCTCTGAAGCCATTACACTCATATTTATTTGCTGTTGATTTAACTTACATAAGATCTTTTAGTTCCGACCCAAGTGTTTTGTCTTTTCATTACTCTCGGGTCAGCCTGAGCCTTTCAGTGTTGAAGACTTTATTTCTGGAGGACGAAGACGGAGTTTGGTATATTATATTATTAGTAACTTTCCACAGCATCATTTTTGGTATGTCGTTGTTTGCACTCTGATTGTTGTAAAATTTGTATAATCAAATGTATAATATAAAACAGCTTCATGAACTTTTTATTTGATTATTATATTTTGTCATTCTGTTGTGAGATTCTGTGTTTTGTTTTTCCTTCCTTTTCTCTTATTTTCTTATTTACGCCATTGACAATCCTCTCTTTTGAATGGTTTAAGTTAGATATGTGTGGTTTATTGTCGATTTAAACCGTCCAAAAAGGTGTGTCGTTACAATTGGTATCAGAGTCAGGTTTAGAGATACCTTAGCCTGTTCGGGTTAACTCATTAGAGATAGGGTTAGTGATACCCTAGAATGAGTCTAAGTGTGTATATATGAGAGAGCGTATTTGTTAGTGCTATAAAAATGTTTTTATATTGTATTAATTTTTTCTGTTTAGTATTTTTAAATTCCGGTCGGTACATAGGACGCTATGGCATCAATAGGGATTTCTAAACACTTAATAGGGCGGACCGACAGAATAATGTTTTTGAAATATAGGTAAATGAAATAATTTTACGTAGTATTATATTTTGTATATAAAAGAATAATTTTTATAAACGGATATTGTTGTATGTGATATGTTTGTTTGTTAGGAAGTGAAATTTTATAAATATTGATTGCAAAATAGGATTTACAAACAAAGTAAATATAAATTTCAAATTTGAGAACTTAAGTTCCGGGGTCTTGAAATTGGTTTTCAAAGATTTTGTAATATAATGTTAGTATTATTTGGAAGTATTTTCAGATATAAATATTCTCAATGTGATTTGAAAGAAATGTTTTAAAGGAATTTTAAACGAAAATAAGTTATGTACTCCCCACTTTTGTCGCTGGAAAATAATTTTGATGATGACGGCTGCATCATCGACATTCATTTTCGAGTCTCAAAGGGGGGGAGGCCACTTAGTAGCCTTTCTACGTGTTTGGTTCGATAAACAGATTTTGATTTAAAATTTCTAAGTATGATTTGATATATGTAAAAGATATGAATATATATATATTATTTCAAAATGATTTCAAATGAACTCGATATTTAGTTCTTAAGTTCCTATTAAATTAATAATTTTCAGTTGTAGAAATAAAGTGAAATCTTAATAGCTGAAAACTTCTAAAATGAAAAATAAGAAATTAGAAGCTACGTGATTAATGAAACCGTAAAAATATTGTCATACTCTCTGCCAATTTCGAAACCACTTTAACAACTGTGCACATGGTGGAGAATCCAGAACGAAGTAGGATGGTTTGGTGAATGCTACTGGTATGAGGTAAGAACGTAGCCCTGACCCTCGGGTCAGCTTGATATGACTAAAACAGGAGCTATCCTGGGCCAAGTGAGGTCGCTCCTTATGACGCACCACCTCTATACCCACACTAGCCAAGGACACTACTGAGTAATGCCATCAACTAGCACGAAGAATAAGGCTGTTGAGGAGCGACCATCTATGTAATTGCTTTGTGCGAGTACCGATATGTCAGATAATATAACTTACATTTCATTTCAAGATGAAATCTGACATATCGAATACAAACTCAAAGCTACCACACAGGACTATGTGGACTTCGGAAACAAATATAGAAATAAACATAGCACAAATCAGTCACAAATATTCATATCACAAAGGCGGAAACAGATATGAATATAACACATAGAAGTGTACATCAAAGTAGTGGTCAAACTAGATCCACTACATCACAAAAGAATAGATACAAGTGCTAGACAAAAGAATAAGTATACATCAAGGAGTCTCTATCTCAAATGTGTACTAACAAAATCTACTATGCTAAAGTAGTTAGCCAAAAGCCAGGTGAAGGACCCTGATAAGAAGTCAAGCAGGAGCACCTGAAATACCTCGGTCTGACCCGAGTATTATTTAAGAAGAAAATAATAAACGGATCAGTCTAGCTATAAATATCAGATAAAATGAGATAGGATAAGAGATATGACAAAAACGTATGATAACAATAATGCCATACTGCGACAAGTATACATTAAATAAAAACAAAAATCATACAATATCCCAAATCATCTCAAACATCCAAAAAGAATCGCATTCTTTAAATTATTCACCAAAAACACAAATAATTGATAGAGCTCATCAATTCCTATCATCAAAACTGGTGAAACACAAATTCTAGAAATCATCAACTAGAAATCCAGAAATCAAAAGGGGGGAGGCCTATCACAAATGGGAGCATGAAAACTCACCAACACGTGCATCACAAACGGGTCGCTAACCCATGGTCGCTAACCATAGAGCCGGTGCAACGACGTAGTACAATAACGGTACGCCTGACGAACCTGAAACTCAAATAAGCCGGAACAACGACGTAGTACAACGGTATGCCCGATGAACCGAACTCCATAAAACCCATAGATCGCTAGCCTATAAAAATGAGACGAAGCTCAATAGAACGGGGTACAGTCCCCCACGCGGACAAAGAGACATCGCATATCGCTAGTCTAAACCACAAAATGATCATCATCGATCATCAAGAAGTGTCGATTACACTAAGCTAGTAAATAAATGAGTTTAGCTTCATGTCCCATAACCACTGGCTTAACTTAAATATTTACGAACAAATTGTAGATTTCCACTGGAAAATTTTCACAAGATTTCAATCGAACAAGTCTAAGAATTAACCAAAAAAGTAAACGCAAGCGTTTCATACCATTTGTTTTGCTAAGCCGTTTAATTAGATTTCTCATATGATTGAAATAAAGGTTTGTATATACTAATAGATTGGAAAACGGTTTTAAAAACAAGCTTTGTATTTAAAAGTAGTGTTGAAATCGTTTTGGTGAAAGAGTTTGAGTATTTACTACTAGTATAGAAACCTTTGCATGTTAATGTGACAAACCACAGAAATGATTGTAGAAACAATCAATCACCAAAAATTCAAATACGACAATGTGAATTAAATCCATAACGATATCAAATCCATCAAACGGACATTCCCAAAAATCCAAAGGAAGAAGTCATCGAAGTCGATAATAAGTGATAACAACTAACTGGATCGACAAGAATCGATTAAAAATCGGAAACCCACACAAAACTGCCTAAAATAGGCAAAATGCTCATTTCCCAGATTTAGTAGACTAGACTGTATGGTCAGTCAACTGATTCATGCCTAGAAACTCTTGGGTTTCATGTTCAGTCGACTGACTCTGCAGTTCAGTCGACTGATACAGGGATAGGAACTTTTCTGTTCCCAGTTCAGTCGACTGAACTGTATGGTCAGTCGACTGACACACGGGCAGAAAATTTTCTACTCCCAGATTCAGTCGACTGACCATCTGGTCCAGTCAACTGAACTGTCAATTGCAGTTTTTTTTCAGTCTAGCCCAAGAAGGGGCAAAAATCCAAACAGAAGTGATTGGACGAGCAACGGAGACTAGCGATTTATGCCAAGCGACAACCCAGCCTTATAGGCTCTTCGATACACCCCCAATAACATGTTCAAACATCAAAGATAGGATTTTTAAAGATTTGACTTCAAAACACCAAAAATTGGAATATTCATCAAACCAATTCAATTCAAAGGAAAATGGACAAGGAATAGATGTTAGGAATTACTACCAAACAACTATCAAAGATATAGACATAGATGTTAGTTCAAAAACTCACCTTTTAAACCCAAAACAACAAATGAGAAGCTCTAGAACAAGCAAAGATTGACTTCTCTTCAACAACACCTCTAGAATCCTCAATCTATTATCAAAGGTGAAGTTTTTCCAAAGTTAGGGTATAGGAATGTCTGAAAATTGAAGAGGGATTGAGATGGAGAAGATGAAGAGGATGCTTACCTAAGCTTCTCTTGGATTTTGGACTTGAATTTGTATTTCCTAATCAAACTAGGGTTTTGGAATTCTAATTTCCAATCTCTTCCCACATTTTTACTTTAGCTTGAGTGTTAGGAATAGAATGAGTGAATGGATGAAGAGTAGAGGAGTTAGGGTTATTTTTTAGGTTGGTGGGCTGAAACCCAAACCCAAAGCCCTAAATGAAAATATCAAAATTTTACTCCACTCCAAACATATCGATGTTTATACTCAAAAAGGTCGCAAATGCCATTTTGGACTCAATGGAAGTGGTCTTGAGTCCTAATTCGACTATTTGCAAAAAGTGACATTCGGACTTAAATCCGACTAACGATGCTATATTTAAATAAAACATTTAAATATATAATCGTAAAATATGCGGGTTGTTACAGACTCCCCTCCTTAAAGAAATTGCATCCTTGCAATACTTAAGAACAAGAAATAAAAAGTAACAACCATACAAAGGCATAATAACACAAAAAGAAGAAATTTTGAAATGAGAAGTTCACCTTAAGGAGCACGAGAGAGTAAGTCTGGATGTGTTCGCTTGATGAATTCTCTGGATTCCCAAGAGCAATCCTTAGGATTTGTGGACCATTGAACTTTCATAAGAGGAACATCTTTATTTCGAAGGCGTTTAACCTCCATAGCAATGATATGAATAGGATGTTGCTCATAAGTCAAGTTTGGTGAAACTTCAATTTCTTCAATAACACCGGGCTCAATAATAGAATCGGAATCTCGAAGGCATTTCCGTAGTTGAGAGATGTGGAATACGTCATGAATAGCAGAAAATTGAGCCGGTAATAAAAGGCGATAAGCCACGAAACCAATGCGCTCGGTGATGGGAAATGGGCCAATATATCGAGGTGCTAATTTTCCTGATCGACTGAAACGCACAACACCCTTCATAAGTAAAACACGAATAAACACAAAATCTCCCATAGAAAATTCTAATTTCCTTCTTCGATTATCGGCATAGGATTTTTGTCTACTTTGAGCTTCTTTCATCCTATGACGAATATGGTCAATCTTTTCTGTGGCATCACGAATAAAATCTGGACCTAAAACCAGCTTCTCACCGGCTTCAAGCCAACACGAAGGAGATCGGCATGGCCTTCCGTAAAGTGCCTCAAAAGGTGCCATACCAATAATAGATTGGAAGTTATTATTATATGAAAACTCAACAAGAGAAATATGACCTTCCCAACTTCCACCAAAATCAAGAACACATGCACGAAGAAGATCTTCAAGAGTTTGATTCACACGCTCGGTTTGTCCATCGGATTAAGGATGATAAGCGGTGCTAAAATTAAGCTTCGTTCCCAAAGCTTTTTGAAGACCTTTCCAAAATCCACTAGTAAATAAGGGATCACAATCACTAACAATAGAAGTAGGAACTCCATGTAATTTAACAATTTCCTTGACATAGAGTTTAGCTAAAATAGGTATGGTTCGATTGGACCGAACGGGAATAAAATAGGCGGTCTTTGTAAGTCTATCTACTATCACCCATAGGCTATCATGACTCGAACAATAATGGGGAAGACCGTCAAAAAAGTCCATGGAAATTTGATCCCATTTCCAAACTGGAATGTCCAAAGGTTGCAATAACCCACCGGGCCTTTGATGCTCGGCCTTTACGAGTTGGCAAGTCATGCAACGCTTAATAAAGTTAGCAATATCAGATTTCATTCCATCCCAATAATAAAGTCGCTTCATGTCCGCATACATTTTACTACTACCGGGATGAATGGTAAATTTAGAACGATGAGAATCTTCTAAAATGTCTTTACGAAGATCACAAATGTTTGGCACAATAAGTCTACCAAACTTTCGAATACCACCACGAGCATCAATATCAAAGTCTTTCAAACCTTTAATCTCAATTTTATCCCTACAACTTTAGCTAAGAAGAACCAATTCAGGATCATGCTTTTGAGCTTCAAGAATGCGGTCTAAAAGAGAAGGATGAGCCTCAAGGCTGCACAAAACAAGAGATGAACATAAATCGGATTCACGATCTTGAATCTCACAAGTGGACAAAGTCTTGAGATCATTCCATTCGGGTATCATCATGGAAACAACCGCTTGTTGTTTACGACTAAGGGCATCGGCAACTCGATTGCCCTTTCCGGGAGTATAAAGAATATCAAGATCATAAGATGCAAGTAACTCGAGCCAAAGTTGTTGACGCAAATTAAGTTCCTTTTGGGAATATAAATACTTCAAAGATTTATGATTGGTGTGGAGAACAAATTTCTCTCCCAAAAGATAATGACGCCAAATTATAAGGGCGAAAACAATAGCCGTGAGCACTAAATCATGAGTGGCATATCTAGTCTCGGCTGGCTTTAATTGCCTAGAAGCATAAGCAATAACACGTTCCCTTTGCATGAGAAGTCACCCAAACCAACACGACTAGCATCGGTATAAACAATAAAATCTTGGTTCCCTTCGGGAATCACAAGAATAGGAGCATCGGAAAGGAGTTCTTTTAGTTTCTAAAAAGCAGCTTCACATTTGTCTGACCAAATGTATTTAACTCCCTTCTTTGTCAATCTAGTGAGAGGTACGGAAATTTTAGAAAAGTCTTTTATGAATCGACGATAATAGCCCGCCAATCCTAGAAAGCTACGAATTTCCGTCACACTCTCCAGTCTCTTCCAATTTTGAATCGCTTCAATCTTTGAAGGATCCATGGAAATTCCAGATTCAGAAATAATATGCCCCAACCATTTCACACAAGATTGCCAAAAGTGGCATTTAGAAAATTTTTCTTTCAATTGGTTGCTCCTTAGAGTTTCCAACACAATCCGAAGATGTTTTTCATTCTCTTCCTCGGTTTTAGAATAAACAAGAATATCATGGATAAAGATGAGAACAAATCGATTGAGGAAGTCTTTGAAAACTCGATTCATAAGGTCAACGAAATAAGCTGGAGCATTCGTTAAATCAAATGGCATAACAAGCCATTCATAAGATCCATAACGAGTACAGAACGATGTCAAAGGAATGATATCCTCTGCAATACGGAGCTGATGAAAATCGGTTGCTAAGTCTAACTGTGAAAAGACTTTAGCACCACTAAGTTGATTGAATAGATCATCAATCCGAGGTAAGGGATATTTATTCTTGATGGTGAGATCATTAATCTTGCGGTAGTCAACGCAAAGCCTAAGTGTACCATCAGATTTCTTCACAAAAATAGCCGAAGCTCCCTATGGAGAGGAACTAGAACGAATAAACTGTTTTCCTTCCAATTTGGACAATTGATTACGCATCTCCTTATTTTCCTTATTGGACATACGATAAGGAGGACGAGTAATGGGTAGAGCTCTAGGGATTAGATTAATTCTGAACTCAATTGCTCGCTTAGGTAGTAATCCTAAAACGGGCTCAAATATGTCGGGAAATTCACGAACAATATGAATGAGAGAAATAACATCTTCCTCATCATCATTATCGTCATCATGAGGATTTAGAGAATACAAGGATGCTCCCGAATTGGAATCTGAATCTTTAGGAACAAGAGAAACCTGTTTAACAGATTGAGGACGTCGAAGATATATAGTCCGCTCAGGACATAGGATATGAGCTTCATATCGGTTAAGCCAATCCATCCCCAAAATCATTCCGAAACCTAGGTAACGCATAACATGAAAATCGGCTCGGAAGGCATAATCGCATAAAATAATCTCGACATCTTTACACAGTAAACTGACTGTTGCGGATCCACTAACCGGATTCACAATTCTCAATGAAGTCATCAAGCCAATAACATTCAAAGACAAAGCATCAACAAGTTCTTTTAATATAAAAGAGTGAGATGCACCCGTATCCAAAAGAACTCGAATAGGAAGATCACGAAATATAATGATGCCATCAAGGATAGAATGAGAAATACCTTGACCAAGAGAAGTGTTACTAGGAGCTTGCACAACATTTAGCTTTCCCTCTTTCTTGTTTGGAAGTTTGGGGCCTGAAGATAAAAGATGACCCGAACTTTTACAATAACGACAAAAAAGAGGTTTTGGGCACCTATTTGCATAATGGTCCTTAGAACCACAATTGTAGCATTGCCTAAGACTAGAGGTAGAAGTCTTTGCTACTGAAGTTGCTTGCTTCCCTTTCTTGTTGGGATTAGGCTTGAATTTAATAGACCTCTTCTTGTTGCTGTTGAAGTTCTGTTTGGCACCCACAACTTCAACATCACTTTCTTTATCGGCCTCTTCGAGTCGAAGAGCGATATCAACAAGCTGATCGAAAGAAACTTCTAATTTCAGAAGTAATGGCTTTTTGAGGTTCTTATTCAACCCATAGACAAATCTCTGTTTTTTCTTCAATGGGGTATTAATATACTCGACCCCATATTTAGAGAGAGATTCAAAAGATGCAACGTAATCCGTCACAGAAGATTCACCTTGAACAAGGTCAATAAAACGTCGAGCTAAAGATACTTTTTCAGCTTCTGGCACAAATTTAACTCGAATCTTTCCCGGAATTGCTCCCAAGTAAGATCCGCTTCAATAATTTCAGAAATCAAAAGCTCATACCAATCTAATGCTCTCTCCTAGAGCATGTTAGGTGCCACTTGGACTCGTTGTAGATCAATAAGATTCATGCAGGAAAATATGTGATCGCATGTTCTAAGCCAAGCTTGGACTTCTATAACGCTTTCAGAACCCTTGAAAGGCCTTCTACCCAAGTTGGTGTAATCACTGCACAAGCGTGCAAACCCAGATTTAGGATGAGTAGGCTCTGGAATGGGTCCGATAGCTTGAGCATTTTTCACAAGATCTAAGAGTTGTTGAGCAGACATAAATACTCCATCCTGAGGAGTAGCATTGGATTGACCGGCGCTGGGACGGAATGGTCTAACCATTTCTCTTCTTTAAGAAAGAAAGAAGAGTAAAATGGTTATTCACAAAATGAATATCAAACAAACTTGATTGATAAAACAAGGCATCATAAAAAGAAATAAGATAGAATGGTACGAAGACTCGAATTAAATCCTATAGCACGATTCCTAAGAAAGACTTAGGACAATGATCCTTGCCAGATTATTCTACATTGTTCCTAAGTTTGGCTCTGATACCAAGCTATGACGCCCCACCTCTATACTCACACTAGCCAAGGACACAACTGAGTAATGCCGTCGACTAGCACGAAGAATAAGGCTGTTGAGGAGCGACCATCTGTGTAATTTCTTTGTGCGAGTACCGGTATGTCAGATAATATAACCTACATTTCATTTCAAGAGGAAATCTGACATATCAAATACAAACTCAAAGCTACCACACAATGGCTATGTGGACTTCGAAAACAAATATAGAAATAAACATAACGCAAATCAGTCATAGATATTCATATCACAAAGGCGGAAACAGATATGAATATAACACATAGAAGTGTACATCAAAGTAGTGGTCAAACTAGATCCACTACATCACAAAAGAATAGATACAAGTGCTAGACAAAAGAATAAGTATACATCAAGGAGTCTCTATCTCAAATGTATACTAACAAAAACTACTATGCTAAAGTAGTTAGCCAAAAGTCAGGTGAAGGACCCTGATAAGAAGTCAACCAGGAGCACCTGAAATACCTCGGTCTGACCCGAGTATTATTTAAGAAGAAAATAATAAACGGATCAGTCTAGCTATAAATATCAGATAAAATGAGATAGGTTAAGAGATATGACAAAAACGTATGATAACAATAATGTCATACTGCGACAAGTATACATTAAATAACAACAAAAATCATACAATATCCCAAATCATCTTAAACATCCAAAAAGAATCGCATTCTTTAAATTATTCACCAAAAACACAAATAATTGATAGAGCTCATCAATGCCTATCATCAAAATTGGTGAAACACAAATTCTAGAAATCATCAACTAGAAATCCAAAAATCAAAAGGGGGGAGGCCTATGACAAACGGGAGCATGAAAACTCACCAACATGTGCATCACAAACGGGTCGCTAACCCATGGTCGCTAACCACAGAGCCGGTGCAACGACGTAGTACAATAACGGTACGCCCGACGAACCTGAAACTCAAATAAGCTGGAACAACGACATAGTACAAAAGTACGCCCGATGAACTGAACTCCATAAAACCCATAGGTCGCTAGCCTATATAAATGAGATGAAGTTCAACAGAACGGGGTACAGTCCCCCACGCGGACAAAGAGACATCGCATATCGCTAGTCTAAACCACAAAATGATCATCATCGATCATCAAGAAGTGTCGGTTACACTAAGCTAGTAAATAAACGAGTTTTGCTTCATGTCCCATAACCACAGGCTTAACTTAAATATTTACGAACAAACTGTAGATTTCCACTGGAAAATTGTCACAAGATTTCAATCGAACAAGTCTAAGAATTAACCGACAAAGTAAACGCAAGCGTTTCATACCACTTGTTTTGCTAAGCCTTTTAATTAGATTTCTCATACGAATGAGGTAAAGGTTTGTATATACTAATAGATTGGAAAACGGTTTTAAAAACGAGCTTTGTATTTAAAAGTAGTGTTGAAATCGTTTTGGTGAAATAGTTTGAGTATTTACTACTAGTATAGAAACCTTTGCATTTTAAAGTGACAAACCACAGAAATGATTGTAGAAACAATCAATCACCAAAAATTCACATACGACAATGTGAATTAAATCCATAAAAATCTATATCAAATCCATCAAACGGATATTCCCAAAAATCCAAAGAAAGAAGTCATCGAAGTCGATAATAAGTGATAACAACTAACCGGATCGACAAGAATCGATTAAAAATCGGAAACCCACACAAAACTGCCTAAAATAGGCAAAATGCTCATTTCCCAGATTCAGTCGACTAGACTGTATGGTCAGTCGACTGATTCATGCCCAGAAACTCTTGGGTTTCAGGTTCAGTCGACTGACTCTGCAGTTCAGTCGACTGATACAGGGTCAGGAACTTTTCTGTTCCCAGTTCAGTCGACTGAACTGTATGGTCAGTCGATTGACACATGGGCAGAAAATTTTCTGCTCCTAGATTCAGTCGACTGACCATCTGGTCCAGTCGAATGAACTGTCAATTGCAGTTTTTTTTTCAGTCTAGCCCAAGAAGGGGCAAAAATCCAACGGAAGTGATTGGACGAGCAACGGAGACTAGGGATTTATGCCAAGCGACAACTCAGCCTTATAGGCTCTTCGATACACCCCAACAACATGTTCAAACATCAAAGATAGGATTTTTAAAGATTTAACTTCAAAACACCAAAAATTGGAATATTCATCAAACCAATTCAATTCAAAGGCAAATGGACAAGGAATAGATGTTAGGAATTACTACCAAACAACTATAAAAGATATAGACATAGATGTGAGTTCAAAAACACACCTTTTAAACCAAAAACAACAAATGAGAAGCTCTAGAACAAGCAAAGATTGACTTCTCTTCAACAACACCTCTAGAATCCTCAATCTATTATCAAAGGTGAAGTTTTTCCTAAGTTAGGTTATAGAAATTTCTGAAAATTGAAGACGGATTGAGATGGAGAAGATGAAGAGGATGCTTACCTAAGCTTCTCTTGGATTTTGGACTTGAATTTGTATTTCCTAAACAAACTAGGGTTTTGGAATTCTAATTTCCAATCTCTTCCCCCATTTTTACTTTAGCTTGAGTGTTAGGAATAGAATGATTGAATGGATGAAGAGTAGAGGAGTTAGGGTTATTTGTTAGGTTGGTGGGCTGAAACCCAAACCCAAAGCCCTAAATGAAAATATCAAAATTTTACTCAACTCCGAACATATCGATGATTATACTAAAAAAGGTCGCAAACGCCATTTTGGACTCAATGAAAGTGGTCTCGAGTCCTAATTCGACTGGTTGCAAAAAGTGACATTTTGGACTTAAATCCGACTAACGATGCTATATTTAAATAAAACATTTAAATATATAATCGTAAAATATGCGGGTTGTTACACTCCTCCTATCGGACACGCTTCTTCGATACCATATATATTACTTTGTGATTTATTGGTGGCCACCTTCGATTTGATTATGGGAGTGTGTTTCGAGGTGGGCAGTAGTACTGCTATGCATTACCACTAGCCCGGGCGTGCAAAACGGTAGAATCCTACCCTTGGCACTCTCTTGCATGCCTGGTCATATGGCTTATCGAGCCCACTACGATTTTGGTTTGTGTTGTACCTATGGAGTGCTCCATAATAGCCCACCGGTTTGGTGGAGTTTAAGTACTGTATAGACTACGGCATTTGTAAAAATGTGTTAAGGGGGATATAGGTAATGCCTTAACGCTATTTTAATACTTTACTTTACTGATAGACACTACATATATAGTTTATATTACTACATATAAATAGTTTAACGGATCCCTAGGAGATGGAAAATCCCGAACATCTCTTAAGTTATTGCACGCACGTTATACACTGGATAGGAGAAGTAAAATCCCATAAACATCTCTGAAGCCATTACACTCATATTTATTTGCTGTTGATTTAACTTACATAAGATCTTTTAGTTCTGACTCGAGTGTTTTGTCTTTTCATTATGCTCGGATCAGCCTGTGCATTACAATGTTGAAGACTTTATTTCTAGAGGATGAAGACGGAGTTTGGTATATTATACTATTAGTAACTTTCCACTGCATCATTTTGGTATGTCATTGTTTGTACTCTGATTGTTGTAAAATTTGTGTAATCAAATGTATAATATAAAATAGCTTCATGAACTGTTTATTTGATTATTATATTTTGTCATTCCGCTGTGAGATTCTGTGTTTTGTTTTCCCTTCTTTTTCTCTTATTTTCTTATTTACCCCATTGACAATCCTCCCTTTTGAATGGTTTGAGTTAGACATGTGTGGTTTATTGTTGATTTAAACCGTCCAAAAAGGTGGTCGTTACAGGTGCATAACTACTATATACTTTTGGTTATGTCTAATATAATGTGTTGATTGTTAATTCGTTTTTTAATATAGTAGGTTGGTTATCGATGTTTATATTTTATAAATATGTTTAGTATAGCATTAGAATTTTTATTGAAAAAAATATATTATAGTCTATATGTATTGAAATTGAGCTACGTTCACAATGAAATGGATATATACATATTAGGACTTTTAATAGTGTTCTTGCAAACACTACTAGATCTTTTAGTGTTTTGAAAATGCTACTAGAACTTATAACAGCGTTTTAAAAATGCAACTAAATATGCGTAGAACGCAGTCAAAAGAGTATTTGACATTTGGTAAAAGCTATGGGTAATATTTGACAGCGAGGAAAAAAAATTTCATTACCTACCTTTTGAGAGCGTTTATTTTTTTGCAATGTTAGGTCTTTAGCCTATAACATATCATTATACATTGTTTATATAATGCAATTTAAACATTATTGTGGCGTTTTTAAAATGCTATTAAAATTCTCGACTGTTGTAGTGGAATCTAAGTGGGATAATTCAGCTTTTTTTTCATCCAGGGATATCAATCCACGACTATTTAAAGTGATATATTAATCTAGAAATGACATATCGATTTGTGAAGACAGTTCAGAGGATGAAAGCATCTTTACAAATCAGAGTTCAAAGTCGACGACTTTTCTTAATCTAAAGCATGTCTTGTTAACACAAGGCATACTTTAGAGGGCAAGTGTGATCCCACTTTTGAACCAAGCAATATCTGAGCGAATCGGAACCATTGTATGCTCTTAAGATGAACTAGATATCAAGAAGGCAAGTCTGGTGCAAAAATTCAGATTAAGTCCTAGGAGTCGATGATGATCCTTACTTACTACAAGAAGGTACTTATCCACTTTTCAGATAAGTCAAGTAATTGGAAGCAAAAGTTGAATTCACTAGTCAAATGCATAACTCGGCATCGACTCTTTTGATCTGTGATGAGTCAGCAAAGCATTTAGCTAAGAAATAGAAGCCAAAGCAAGAATAAGGCATAAAAATACAAAGATCATATAACTTGGTACCGATTTATTTTGGTACCGATTTATTTACAACTCGGTATAGAGATATCATTGTCAATAATTTGGCCATGATCTCTTGCCTGGATTTTCATGCCGGAAGTAGAGAATGTGGGGAGCTTATTTCTACCATTTGTGTGATGTTTTTCTCCTATAAATAGAGGGAGAAGTGTCACGGCCCGGATTTTCGACGCTAGAAAATCGACATCAATACATCCACTGTATTACATGCCGACCAATCGAGTGCCGGAAATACCATATCGTTAGAGGAAAAGAAGAAAGAGGTAGAAAAAGAAACAAAAACAGCCACACAGAATGTCACAATCGCAGCAGAACAATATATAATAGATAATAACCTGTCTTTATACAAAAAGAACTACAACTTTTATTTACATATTACATCATCAGAGTACAACACATCGATAACACAATACTGGACAGTTATAATGACTTATCCTCACAAATGCTGAATATACAGCCTAAATACACAGCGGAATAAGATCAAATACGTGTAATACGTCTTCGTCATCCAGCTCGTCTCCTGAGCTCCATAGCATCCTAACCTGAATCTGTAATACTCCGTCTGACCTGAGCATTATAATAAAATAACACCCGAGTCAGTCTAGAAAACCAGCGTGAGAAAACACACCCAATTTGAATTATTAAGGTTATCAAAATCCTTTGAGAAACAAAGGTATCTCGTAAGACTACGCCACACATAAAAGCGACGGGTTTTTACCTTACGATAACCAAAACATATTATACCAAATCATCTGATATTATAATAGTATCTAAGTACAAATACTTATTCAAATAGCCAAAATTGTTACATTAATTAAATTCCAGCATACTAGGCTCTATAACCAAAATCGTAAAGGCACGTGTTGGAGAATGGATTCCATACAAATAACTAGGCACTGAGGTACCACCTATCACAGTACACATCTAGAAAAATGTATCGGGGACCACGCCAGGATCCCCTGCAACACAAGACCGGACTACCCCTAACCAAGATAGACCGAATATGCTATCACCCTGGGTGTTCCCACCCTTACCGAGTTCTTCCCATGCACTGTGGTAATAATATCCGAGGGTATCTAGAAAGGTGATAAACATACCCTAATTGGGTGCAACCCACTTAGCCTTGCTGCATCTCTCCTGATTTTCAGTCATTCCCGGTTGATGAGGCTTGAGGCTACGATTACCTTTTAAGGAATTTATACTTGGAATGCTCATTGTCCTCCAATGATAATGTACTGATAGCATTCATCAATACAAGTCCGTTTTGGGTCTGAACTAAACTGAAGGTACTATTCCTACTACATCCATTTTGGAGTCATCCTCAGGATTAGTAGCGATTAGCTCTTGCACTTCAATGCTCCATCTTTGACTCCATGCTCTTGTTTTCACTTCGCAAACACACTCGTTGGATCGAAGTGGTTTTCGGATAACTTATTCGATCCCGGTCTCTTCGAAACAACGTTCGATATTTCCGGTAAACTCAATCCCGGTTCTTTAGGAAATAAACAGACGAAAATAAGATCAGAGATCACTCCCTAACCGTTAGTGGACGGATTTCCTTATCATCGTCCTAGAAGTGCGAAATGAGTTTATACGTACAATATAACACCTCAAGCGGTAACTGTATCACATAATTTCCATGTTTCTCCTAGATATTTCCAAAGTTATATTATTGAGTCCAGATTTGATAGTCGGTTATTTAACTATCAAATAAACAATCATCCAACCAAAGAGTTCATTTTCCACTGAAAACACTAAGCCTCATTTAATTTAATTTTATTAAATTAAATCTCTTTATAAAAAGGTATGTACTTATCTTATCGGAGTAAGTACGTTCACTAACCATTCTTTCAAAAATATTTGAAAACTTTTTAAAATAAATATGGAAAGCACCATGAGGTATCAGCCATGGATTCTTAGCTCAATGATTACGTCTCTATCCCAGAGAAATCCAAAACTTAACTGCTGGCAATCTTTGCCTCCGATTTCGCCATGAAAGTATACCATTACTTTCTGAAAACTTTATTTAAAAATTTTCTCAAAATAATACTTATAAAATTTCTATATAAATTCCCAAGTTTAATTTAGGCAAATACTCTTTAAATCAAAGTTATTATATAAAATAATATTAACATTGAATAATTTATCTTTTAAAATAATAATACAGATTAATTCTTAAATAATTATTAACTTAATATCAACTCATTATACTAACTTAATTAATAATTAAATAGACTTTAAAATAATTACATAGCTTTGAAACAACAATTAATTCGGATTTATTAATAGGATTCTAGTCGATTTACGAGACTTGTTTATAAAACTTATAATTCATTTTGACAATTTAAAAATATTTAAATAACTAACGTTCTGAAATATTCTTATGCAAAAAACATTTTTAAATTACCTAGTTTAGTAATTAAAAATCCTCTTTTACAAACAACTCAACTTCTCGATAAAAATATATTTTCCAATTCCAATATAACCAGTCTAACATTTATAAATCTCTCTCGATTTATCACCAATTGATTTACGCCCCAATTTCATAAATCCCATTTCACATTTCTAAAGGTAAATTCATCATTTTCACTTTAAACTGATTTACCCATCTCATTATAAATCCTCACCATGAATTTATAATTCCAATTTATCACTGCTAATCACTTCACTTTATTTATGAACACTGTTTATAAATCTCACAGTTTCCATTTCCAGTTTACAACGATTTCACATCACTTATATCTATTATAATTTGATTTCTAAATTAAATTCCATTTATAAATCAATTCTCAAATTTAATTCCATTTATAAATTAACTTCTTAAATAACCCAACTACATTCCAAAAACAACCAAATCTCGATTTTACTTCCATTCCGTAATTTAGAAATCTTACTAAGGATCTAATATAACCAATTTTATAAATATTTCCAAATTCCCTTTTTATTCTTCCAATCTATTTTTAAATCTCGATTTTTAAAATCCTTTTACACTTAAAAAAATATCACTTAAGTTTATTGTTTAAAATCCTTTATTTACATTATTACAAAGTCTCCATTTTAAACATCACGGAATATTCAAGTACAAAGTCAACCATTTATTTTATCCCAATATATTTCTTTAATTAATACAAATTTCAATATAAATATTTCACTTCCAAAATCCCTTTTAATTTCTTTTAAAATTCAATATATATATATTTATGATATTTTAAAATACCAAAATCTAGGCCAGTAATACCATAGCATCAAATAAATTCAAATCACACGATAATCTATCACAGATTATTCAAACAAATCATATATTACTATATATGAAAATTAAATTCAACATTTTTGAGGAATCCAGTTAGATCCCTCCAACCTGTTTCCCTACAACCACAGATGTTAATATAATATAAAAATACCAATCCCACTTCGAGGGGGATATCGCGGTATATGGGGTCATCCGCTATTATGCGGGGCACATAGGGTCTCATCCGCTCTAATAGGCGGGAAATATCAATCCAACTACTAATATATATACTACTATATATAATATTACATTCAACTGATAATAATTTATCAATTCAACCAATCAATCAATAATTAATTTTAACTATTTAAAATTAATGCCAATCATCCAAATGAGTGAGATTTACTCACATTGATTTTTACTGTCGCTTTTGCGTTCTGGTTCTGATTTAATCCAAACGCAATTGAATTTATCCAAAAATTCAGCAAGCTCCAAACTTAACCAAACTGATTCCACAGTCAAGATCTCCTTGATATGAACCCAACGCGATCGACCGCGTTGGATTTTGATCTAAAACGAGTGAGATATGTATTTTTATATGAATTGGAGTTTACTAAAACAATTTATATAATTTTAAATCACTATTTTAAATCTCACCCATTCATAAATCTTGGTCCAACAATCCCAAGACCCGCAACTCCTTCTTCCCCCTTTCCACTTCTTCTTCCAGAACAAAGAAGTGCACGACCATTCTACGTGCACGGGCTTGATTCATCCCGGTGAACCTCCACACGAAACAGCACGCCGACTTCGCCAACAATTCTCCCATCGGAAACCACACCTCCCTATATCAATTTCCTCGAACTCGCACCCCCCTGTAGTCACGACCTGTCACCATCTTGTGCTCGACCATGAAATGTCGCACCTCCCAAAAACACGAACGCACTACATGAAACTCACCCTTGAGCTGCTAATTTCCATGCTGAGTTCAAAACAAATGCCTAATCTCCAAATCGATACCCAAAAATCGAGAAAACCCAAACCCTAATTTCAACTGTCCCCACGTCGATCCCTCAACAAGTGCCGCACCTATCGACGAATACATCAGATTGAAGAGGGGAATGAAACAGGATTTTTAAAAATTGATTCTTTTTGTATAATTTGTAAGAAATAAATTTTTAAAGTTCATTGTTTTCATTTTTTTTCACTGTATTGCCGTTTAAAAAGATGAGAGAGGGAAAGTGATGAATAAGAAAGGAGGCGTGTTTGAAGATGGCTACAGTGTTTTAAGGTGAGAAAAAGCAACTGATGTGAATAAAAGGTCAATTCAACAAATATATGTTTATTATTTAAATTCAAATCGACTCGATTACGTAACTCAAAATCTCGAACCCCTATCGAGGCATGCCGCTGGGCGTTTTTAATGTTATACCCCTATTCCGTACGTAATGGAAAAGGTTTCGAGTCCTAATTCGATCGTATGGAGAAGATATCTTTTTGGACCCAATTTTTATATTGAATTTTCGATATTACATTCAACGCGTTTCTATCCCGTACGACCAAACGGTAACTCCAAAAGCTACAAAATTTGAAATCTGATAATAGTACACTATTACGGATCCAATGGAACTGGTTCCATCGAAATCCGAGACTGTGCCTTGGAAGGCTATTTTCACTCGTTAATTTTAAACGAGTTATTTTTAAAATTGAACAAATCACTTTTAAATTAATTTTAAAATTATACTTACCTTCATTCCTATTAATATAAATTTAATAAGCCTTTAAATTATTTTTATCAAGCTAAAAACTAAAAATTCAATTATTTAAGTAAATTCAATTATTAAATTATCCGATAAATAATTATATTTGAAATTCAAGTTAAAAATTAACTTTTAAATATTTAAAATCAATTAAATATTCCAATTCCAAATAACCAAAATTCTGGGTCGTTACAAGAAGTGTAAAGGAAAAGGATCTTCTTGGAACTCTTCTCCTTATTTTTTGTTATCTGATTTTACGCCTAAACTCCATTGAATCCTAATCCAAGTTATAGGAAACTGAGTTGTAAGATCATCACCATAAAAGAAAAGTACAATTGATAATAAATTGTACAATTGATGCATGCTGTTTATTTTGGTCGAACCACTATAAATCTTGAGTGTTTTTATCTCTTTTAATCCCTCTAATCTCTTAATTTTTGTTTGTGAATTAATAGGGTGTTTGTCCCACTTTTGGTGCAAGCAATATATTTTTATATATGATATAAATAACTTTCGAAATTAAAAAATAATAATTTTGAATCACATTTTCGTGCAAAACTAAAATAAAAAATAATTTTTAAAACCGCGTGAAATTTAAAAAAAGAAATTTGATTTTGTCAAAAATCTTTAAGTCGAAATAAAATGTAAAAAACAATTTTATCATAAATTTTAAATATATAATTTTATATTATAAAATTAGTATTTTATAAAATTTAATATATATTATATACATTTTCAAAAAAAAATATTACACTTTATTTTCGGTATATATGTATTAATATTTTTATCCAAATTTGAATTTCGGATAAGATATTGTTTTAAATCTAGAAATAATTTTAAATTTTGAATATTTCTTTTTTTTAGCAAGGCTAGCGGAGTTGACTGGCCCCCCCTACTAGATTTTATTGCACATCAATAATAAAATTAACATAGCTCAGAACATGCTCTTAGCTAGATATAAACATGAGAATAACTTGGAGAAAAGGTGCAATCACACGAGGAAACACAAAGGAAGAAAAACACCTACAAAATCAACAAGTTGAACCCAAAGAAAAGACAGGGTTATCTCCAAGCAGAACTTATGACATCAGAAAAGACGCCCAATCTCAACATAACATTAAAGATATCAGTTTTTAATATTTTCGAAAGAGTTTCAGTATCTCTCCTTTTCCTTTCAAAGCATATCAGATTTCTCTCGATCCATATCAAATGAAGATATTTCTTTACACAAAGTGTAATGAGATGAGAAGACGTAGTTCCCCATCTAGTCGACTTATAAATCATATCCCAATCAATGTCATCAGGTCTAGAAAGTAAACTATCACCCACCTTGACCATCATCCTTCTCCATAGTAAGAGATTCTCAACACAGGCAAAGAAAATATGATGACATGACTCAGTACTATCAGAACAAAAAAAACAGCAAGTACTGTGATCAAGCCCAAACTTTAGTAGCATATCCCTAATTAGCAAAGCCTTATTTAGCACCTTCCAGAACATAAGATTTTCCTTACGGGTAGAGTGAGAGGTCCAAGCTATTTTCATCCATCTGCAGGTTGGATATGCTTTAGTCTTATATAAGAGTTTGTACACATGAGCAATAATATGTGGTTTTCCCTTCCATAACACATGGTCTTGACAGACAGAAGGATAAGTTTTTGCCTACAATAGATCCCATGTAGCTCTTATCCCCTGGTTTGATGAGTGTGGCAGTTGTAGATGACCATTCAAAATATACTCAGAGACCTTAGTTTCCTTTGCAATTCATGTTTGTATTATATTCTGAAAACTGAGCTGTTTAGAAAGAATCATGCCATAAGCACCTCAAGGCTAATGCTAGAATTTAACTATTGGAGTGTTCAGACATTGTCATGAGAATGAGAGGAAGGAAGGCTTCTCTTAAACCAAGCAATCTTCTCCAAGTCTAGTTGCAGGAATGTGGAGCTTCCATGCACCAGAAATTTTTCATGCCAATCTTATGTGCCCAGATCCATCTCACCCATATGCTCTCCTTCCTAGATAAAATTGAATTTAGGTGTGTGCTAAAAGCAGCCTTGTTCTAGAGACAAAGATTCTTGACACCCAATCCTCCTTTATGTCTTGGCATTTCAATTAAATTTAATGAGCAAGACATAGGCTTTTTACTATGGATATTACCACACCAAAAAAAACCACAACATAGCACTTCTGATCAGGCCCATAAGCTTAATAGGTAAAATGAAAGCTCTGGCCCAGTAAACAGTCATGGAAAAACTGAGGCGGCCAGCTTGAGATAGCATCTTGTTAGCCCAACTATCCAAGGTAGAGGTATTTTGTTGTATAAGGGAAGACATTTAGCAAGTGTAATTCTAGAGGTGAGGAGAGGGAACCCAAGATAGGTCATAACATGATGCATGAGTTGAAGGCTAAAGGCTGAAGACAAATCAGAGGACAGAATCATAGTATACCAGAGAAGATTATGCTTGATTTTGACATGTTGAGTTCGAGGCCATCCATATTAGTAAAGGAAGACAGAGTAGATAGAATGCATTGAAACGAAGGCAAGTGTGGTTTGGTGAATATCATTATGTCATCAGCGAACATTAAGGAGGTTATTTGTGGATCTTTACACCTCAGATGAAATTTTATTTGTCTGGATTCATACTTCTGAATGATTAGTCTTGTGGAAACTTCCATGACAAGGATAAAAATATAAGTGGAAATTGGATCCCCTTGATGAATTCCCTGTTTTCTCTTGAAATAGCCAACAGACCTTCCATTAAGAATGAGAGAGAAGGATGGTGAAGAAATACACTCATACACCCAACCAACAAAAGGCTTGGGAAATCCCATTAGTGCCATTATCCTGACTATTGAAACCCAATGGATAGAGTAATATGCTTTCTAAAGGTCCAGCTTCATCATGGCAACAGAGGGATTATTAGATCTAGCATAACCAAAAAGAAGATCATGAGCAACAAGAACATTGTCAAGAATGTTCTTGTTGGGTAGAAAAGCAACTTGATTAGGAGAAATTAGGCCAGGTAGAATAATGACAAGTCTCATAGCTATGATTTTGGATATGCACTTGTACACTACATTGCAGTAGGAGATTGGCCTGTATGAGTTAACTGAGGAAGCATGAGATGTTTTCGGGATTAAAACAAGATTCGTTACAGTGACTTGTGGCAGGAGATTGCATTTATCAAAAAAGTTATGCACGGCCCTACAAAAATCATTTTGTATGAATTCCTAGTTATAAGTGAAAAAAGGAACATTGAATCCATCAGGCCCTCCACCTGATATCTTGTTCATAGAGAACAAGCATTGCTTTATTTCTTCATAAGTCACCTTGCTGACTAGAGAGGAGGCCTGATCAATACTGAGCATTGGTAGGGGAATATTATCAAGTAAATTAAGATCAGGAGCTGGTCTGGAAGAGTCACCTAGGAGACCATAGTAGAATTTGAGGAAGACACTGTCAACTTGATTAGGTGATGAGTAAAAGCCACCATCATCCCCCTGAATTGAAGAAATGTTTTCTCTAACCTGCTTGATTTTGATTGATGAATGAAAAAATGTAGTGTTTATGCCACCATCTTGGAGCCATTTATTATGAATCTGCTGTTTTTTCGTACTACTTTCAATATCCAGAGCAAGGTTAAGAGCAATAAAGAGTTTGCCTTCCTCTTCAGCTCCTAATGGATCACTGGGATTGTTCATCATATGCTCTTTGTAACGACCCAGAATTTCATACATTCGAAATAGGAATATTTAATTGATTTTAAATATTCAAAAGTAAATTTTATAAGTTGAATAACTTATATTTCAGATATAATAATTTATTTGGATAAATAAATTATTAATTTAATATTTGAAATTGCAGAAATAATTTGATTTTGAATTATATGTGCATGGAAATGATTTAAAATGTTGAATTAAATTCTATTTGAGTTAGAATATGATTAGTGAACTTTTAAAATTGAATTAAAACCTAATTTATAGAAATTGGACGATTTAATATTTAATTAACGCGTAAAATACTCATTTTTGACACGGTCTCGGATTTCGACGAAACCAATTTCATTGGATCCGTAATGTTATATTATTGTAAGATTTCAAATTTCGTGTCAATCGGACTTACGGTTTGGTTGTGCGAAGCTAAAATGCATAGAAATTTATTTAAGTGAATTTTAGTTAAAATAATTCGATTCGAAAATCTATCTTCCAAATACGATGGAATTGGCTCCCGATATATATTCCATTGTGTTCGGAATAGGGGTAAAACATTATAAACGCCAAGCGGCACACTTCGAGTGGAGTTCGAAATTTTTTCAAATGAATAGTGTTTTGAAACTTGTCTATATAAGGACCTTCATTTGCAAAACCCTAACCCTAGGTCAACAGCCGCCGTTTTTTATTCAATGGCTGAAAATGTTCCATGTTTCTTCCCTCCGATCTCTTCATCCATCCACTTTCATTGAAAACTTTCAACTAAAATATTGCAGAGCTCGTTGAGTACTTCAAATCCAATGGTCGATTTAGCTTATGTCTTCACCGATCGCCGTGGATCTGGCCGTAAAGTCGCCATGTTTGAGCGCGTTTATCAAGAGAAGGGTGGGGTCGAGCTTCTCGTGGTTGAGGCCTATGGTATGTCTCGCGTGGGCGCATCGTCTGGTGGTGTTCGATCGACTCCTCGACGATTGTAGGTGGCACGGTAATCAAATGAAGGTCGGCGGCGTGGGTTTCTTGGTTGTGACATTAACCTGGAACAAACGTACGCAAAGAGGAAGAAAGAGGAATGCACGACCAGATCTTGTTTGAAGTGATGAACGGCCAGGATTGCAGAGGTTAAATAATATAATAAGAATTTATAAAGAATTTATAATTTAATTCGTGTGATCTTTAAAATTGTATAACTTCTTCATACGAAGTCGAAATCGGACGAAACAAGTTGTGTTGGGTCCGTATTGTCGAGCACTACATTATGGAGCTAGATTGGGATTTATTTGAGCTAGTGAAAATTTTGGGTAAAATTAAATGCCCGTTTAATTTTATTCGGAATAAAACGCTGCAACGGCTATTGGAATCAAAGTAAGTATAACTCACTCTTTCTGACTCGCTTATATTTTTATATAAGTGAGAATAAATTTATTTTGTGCGGATTAATGATTGTTTGGACGATATATGATATTATATATATATATATATTGATTGGTTTGGATATATTCCTGCCTATTGGAGCAGATGATATCCTATACGTTCCCGTGTATGAGCGGATGACCTTTTGTACGCGCGTCTGCCTCGAAGCGAACATTGTACATATTTTCTAATATGTATATTTGTTACAGTGACAAGTTGGAGGGATCCAACTGGATTCCTCACCAGTGTGTTTTGTATTTACAGATATTATGATATATGCTGTTATCCTGTGATATATAGTGTTTGGATGCCGTGATTGATGTAAATCACCTTATTTAGCATTTTTGTAGCATTGGGCCTTATTTTGGAGATTTAAAATATTAAAACAATGATTTCAATTTAAAGAGGATTTCAAAGTGATTTTGAAAGTATATGATTTCTTTTTTGAATGATTAAGGAAATGGATTTATTTTAAATAAATAAAAGTTATAATTTTATGTTGTAAAAATTATGGCTTTATGAAATATTTTCAAAGTATGGTTTTGGAAATATAAGTTAACTATTTTATTAAAAATTAGTTAAAATGAGAATAATTTATTATAAATGGTTTATGTATAAGAGTTATAAAAAGAATGAATTTGTAAATAAGAGATTTATAAGTAAATTAACTTATAATTGGATTTTGGCATATAAATGAGATAAATGTGAATTATAAACATTGTTTTATAAATGTGAAATCAACTTATTTTGATAAGTTAACTATGAAAGTTTATTAAAGGAATTCCATTCACGATTTTGGACAGTGGATAATCCTTTAATAAATGTGTAGAAGTAATGAATTTGGTAAAGGAATTTTATTCACGATTTTGGACAGTGAATAATCCTTTAAATAAAATGGATGTTTTTGGAAAGTGATATTTTAAAATGAAGTTTGAATGGTTTGAAAATAAGGTAAAATGTGAATTCACTTATTATGAAAGTAAGTGTATGGAAATGTTTTCCAAATAGTGAAATATTGAAATGGTTTTGAGAATGTATCCTTTTAAAGATAATTTGAAGTGAATATTTGGAAAGTGATTTAATTAATAAAAGATTAATTAAAAGGACCTAGTGATTGCTTATGGTGCTAAATATTTGTTTGTTGCCTTGATAGTTAAATAACCGACTATCAAATTTGGCCATTTTTAGTTCCTCGACTTGATGTGGGAACTATTTAGTCATACACTTAGTACGTAGCAATCTGTGTAGGCTTGATTATCGTTTGTGTTGAGGGTGATGATTCATGTAGTGCGTAGTATTACTCCAATCTATCGAGCTTTCTTCTTGGCCGAAGGATAGCAAGTTGAAAGTTGGAGACGTGATAAGTCTATGAGACTTAGTTTCTGTGTGAGGTTGAGAAACGCTTTTGCATTGTTGGTGCGAAGAGACCGGGATCGGTTTATCCGAAAACCACTTCGGACCAACGTATATGCGTTCGATTGTGCAGGTTATTGATGATATTGATATTTAGGATTTTTCATAGTGAAGGACTGCTTGTTGATCATTTGGGGTTAAAATCCCAATATACATATAGTAGAAGTAGTCTCTTTGTTATGAAATATCCAATGCAAGGACTATTCGCTACTAATCCTAGGGATTTCCCGATATTATATGGTAGGAGAGTACCTTCGGTTTGTCCTATTCCTGGACAACTTGTATGGACGAGTGTCTGACATTGCATTTCTAATGATTACGTACATTGGTTTTTACAACATACATCTGTTTGGTGGCGGAGAAGGCAACTTCTCATAGCTTAACACCCTTCCTTGAGACGTACGAGCTTAAGGGTTGTATTTTTGTGAAAGGCAATTAGTAGTCAACGGAAATGGCAAACGTGGCGTTCAAAAGTGATATGATATGTGATATGTGAAAGGTAATCGTTGCCTCAGGCCTCATCAACCGGAAATGACCGAAACAGGGTTAGATGCGGCAAGGCTAAGTGGGTCATTCCCAATTAGGATATGATCATCCCCTTCTAGATATATTTCTTTCTGCTATGGCGTTCGGGATATAAATTATTGTGGATGTATGCTATGAGGGCCCTCGGAAAGGTCGGTAATGACCGGGGGATGGTATATTCGGTACTACCTAGTTATAGAGGTAGGCCAGTATTGTGTTGGTAGAGGTTCCTTTGTGATGTTCCTCGATACATTCCTCTAGAGATATACTACCGGAAGGTAGTCCCTTCACCTGGTAATTTGTATGGAAATCCAAACTCCACTACGAGCTTGCGGTTTTGTTTGTATTGGCGTAATGAATACCCCGAAATGCTATATGGGTAACCATTTCGGCTATGATTAATATTATTTGTATACTAGACACTGGTATAATATAAGATGATTTGATATGAAATGTTTTGGTTATCGTAAGGTAAAAACATGTCCGTGTTTATGTGTGTGGCGTGTCTTATGAGATACTTTTGTTTTGAAAAGGAAAAGTTTGGTAATCTAATAAATTCAGTTGAGTGTGTTTTCTCATGCTGGTTTACCAGACTGATCCGAGCGTTCTTCCCTTTCAATGCTCGGGTCAGACCTAGTATATTTACAGGTTCAGATTTGGTGCTTTTGGAGCTTCAACAGGAGAGCTGGAGATCTTCATTTTCGTATACACGTATCTGTTTATTTTCCGCTGCTTTGTTATTTATATTATCAGCAATTGTAAGGACAGGTTATTATAACTGTCCAGGCTGATGATTAGTGATTGATTGTTGAACTCTGATTGATGTATATACAGTTTCTGTTTTGTAAAGATCATTGATATGATACTATATGTTTTCCTTTGCGATGTGAGATTCTGTATTGTTCTGTTTGGTTCTCTCTTCTCTCTTTCTTCTCTTCTCTTCTCTTCTTCTCTCTTCTTTTTTTCTCATGACTTTCCGTTAGTCTGTGCTTTTTGGGTTGGACATGTGTGGTTTATTGTCGATTCAAAGGGTACGGATTTGCGGGTCGTCACACTCTTGCGCTACTTTGATTTTTTCTTTTAGAAGATTTGTATACTTGGTCCTATCATCATATTGTTTAAAATCCCAAGCTTTCAGGGCAGCTTTAGCATTACATAGCCTCCTGCAAAATTTGAACATAGGATTACCATCAACTCTTAAAGACCAAGTAGATCGGACTATAAAATTATATTCAGCGGCCTCAAGCCATGCATTGTAGAATTTAAGGCCTCTTTTCTCCTTAACAATAGGATAACAAAAGGGAAAAATAAGAGGGGAATGGTCAGACATAATTGGGTGGGGGATTTGGATGGACAGATTGGGCCAGAAGGTAAAGGAATTGAAATTACAGAAAGCATGATCAATGGTAGAAAAAGTCCTCACCCCACTTCGACTCCTATTATTCCATGTATATTGTGCCTCAGAGCACACAATTTTGATTAGATCTGAATCATTGATTGCATTGTTTAAAGGTTGTATGTCCTTAGGAAAAAGAGGAATACCACCATGTTTATCATATAAATTCAGGCAACAGTTGAAATCACCCATGACAATCCATGGGTGACTCTCCTACCTAAGGTTGGGGATGAAGTTCAACATGTTCTGTCTCAAAGCAAAGGAATTATCAGCATAGATTACTGTTAAGTAGAAGGAAACAGCTGGTTGGAAGCATTGAACATGAAAGTGCATATATTGTCTTGAAGTGATAATGGTTGATAAGGTAAAAGAGGTTGGATCATGAAGAACATAGATCCTTCCATACTCGGCATCATCAAGGTTATGGTGATGAGTCCAAGTAGGGTTTATGTAGTTAGCTACACAAATGGTAAGAGGCAAGTTTAGTTTTGTTTCAAGTATGGCAAAATTTTTGAGATTGTGGGATTTGATGAGATTTTTGACCTGATCAAGTTTAATACGATTGTGAGCACCTCTTATAATCCAAGTACCTATGTTTGGAATCATCATTAAAACTGCAGATATTGGTGGTCTTATATTTTCTTACTCCTAGTTGCAGGAGAATTTTATTTGGATGTAGTGGATGAGTCACATTTCAATTTAAGCTGAAAACTTTTCTTTTTAGATACAGGAGAAGCATTGACAAGGTTAAGTTCGGGAGGAGGATGTGATTTGTTCACCCAGCCATGTATAACAGTATTATTGACATAAGGAAAGGAAGATGTTACAGAAGTTGGCTTGGGAACAGATGAAATGGGTGAAGAGATGGTGCAAGCAAGAATAGGAAAGGATGGAGATCTGGGCAATTGATGCTCAGCTTGACTGTGCATGCTGTATACAATTTGCTTCAGTTGATTTTCAAGTGAAACACAGAAAGATGCTTTAGCTGATTCACTACTTATTAGGAAGGAATTAACATCAGATATGATCGAAGAATTCTTTTGTAGTTCGATAGTATTTGGAGTTATGGAAGCATTGTTGCAGATATGCAAACCGTCTGTGTCAGCGTGCACGTGCATAGGCATAGCACTATTACTACTACCAAACAAAATGAGGCCATCACCACACACTTCATTGACTCCAAGATTTACCTTGAATAAACCATGACTTGCTTCGTGGAAATTAACTTTCTCACTCTCAATTGGCACTTGTTCAAGCATTATTCTATGATTCAAAATTCCCTTGTCATGTTGTTTAACACTCTCCGGGTTTCCTTCGAGACACTGCTCAGTTGTTTCCTGTACCACTTCAAGACACTCCCCTTCTTCTACTTTTATAACATTTTCACAGAACAATTCATTTCCATTCCTTACAATATCATCAAATTCCATGTCATTTTCCTCATACAGAACACTAAATTTATTTTGAACATTCACATTGCTTTCATCTTGTTTGGTGATGGCTATTTGTTTTGCAGTTTCACAATTTCCATTTTCCTCAAACTCGGTTTCATCAAGAGTAGCACTACTATTTCCAACCGCCACATCATCCCACTCTTCATTTGCTTTACTGGCATGTTGATTCTTTCCTTTAACTTTCTTTTTATTGTGAGTTACTTTTCTCCACACTTGCTTAATCTTTACTGCCTTGCTCATATCAACAGGATTGGAATGAACTTTTTTTTGCTGGATCTTGCTAGTTTCCACACTTTCATCCACTTTATTATTACAGTCAGCCAGAAGGCAGGAAATGTCAGTGTGGCCAAATTCTTTATAGCTAACACAAATTTTTGGCTTCCAGAGGTAATTTACTTGAACCATATGTGCAGTGCCATCAAGCATCCTCATTGGAAACTGATCCAGTAGTAACTGCTTAGGGGTGACTTCTACCAAACACTTCGAAAATGTAATACACTTAAGTTTTTTAGTGGATTCATCCATGCATAAAAACCTACCTAGTCTCGAAGCAATCCAATTAATACCATAGTGAGACCAAGCGTAGAGAGGGATGTTGCTTAGCTTGATCCACATCGGAACTGATCTTATGGTGCCATAACTATTGCCTACAGTGGCATCCCATGGCTTAATAATGAAAAGCTTACTACACAAGATGATGGTATCTGCCTCAGCAATCTTGTTGTGATCATCCGCAGAGGAAAATTTGAAAAGGAAAAGGAAGCCATCTGACTTGACTGACACCTCCCCTTTGAGCCTTCAAATTCTTTTCAAGTGATTTATAACAAATGAATATGACAGTAGTTTATCAAGAAAGAAGCCGACAAGGTTGTCCTTCCAGACCTCATCGCTAGCCGAGATGATGTCAGCAGTAGGCATCAGAGCCTCACCAAAGAATTACAAAGGAATAACTTAAGGAGAATAGGCACCAGCATTGCATGGTTTCGATTTGAAAAGGGAAGTCCAAGGCTGAGAAGCAACAGAAGGAGAAGGAGGAAGGACAGAGAGAGCTGGAAGGACAGAACCATTTGAGAGAGACAAAGATGACGGTGGAGGGTCAGGAGCAGGCGGAACAAGGATGGGAGTTGTAGAAGGAGTAGACGGAGGTATGGTCGCAGAGGGAGGTGGAAGGTACGAAGAGCAAGGAAGAAAGGATGGGGAGGATGGGAGGGAGTACGAGGGTAAGGTCCCCATGAAAAGAAGTTGAATATTTCTTGCACTAATTTTAATTTTGTATTTGAATTAGTATTATTTAAAATATATTTATACATAATTATTTTAGTGTGTGTATACATATTTGTATGTATATATATTAAATGTATATATGTGTGACGACCGCCCATGACCCCTGCACCGAATCTAGAGATAGAGCGCTGTAAAGTGTGCCAGGCGACCATGGACGATTGTCAAGGTAAGATTAAAACAACAGGATCTATCGTATTACTCACAGCGCATGGACAAAATACAATAGAACATATGTATAGTGAAGCTTTACAGAATAAAATGACATCATATAAAACTCCATAATAGTTGAATACAAGCATCCACATAGTCAATACATCCAGCCTCACTACATAACTCTCAGAGAATACAAAACAGCGGAAAAATCCAGTACATATAAGAAGATAATATGCAACCCTCTAGCTCGTCTTCGATATCAGCATCGTGAGAAGAGAACAGCACCTGTCACCTGCTACCTAGTCTGCCCGTCCCAAAATGGACGAACAGCCCAAGGCAATAAGAATTAAAACATAAAGCCTTGAGTCAGACAACAGTCTTAGTGAGCAGTAAATTAACTAACAACATACCAAAAGAGCATAAAGGAAAAGGAATAGGAATACAACCCTCCCACTCCAACCTCATTCTACAGTGATAGCCCCCAGACACACACTAAGCAGAAGCAAACATAGCAGAGCATACAATTTAAAGTAAAGCAATTGTCACTCGAGTCAAGAGCGATGTTTTCCAAGTACAAATCCCAAGGTCTAAAACCAAGGTCAGATAAGCACCCAGGAAATACCGCTCTTGAGACCGAATGATGATACAACCAAACATCCATGACTCGGCTATCACTGTTATCATTGTTGCGATATCACCGTTAATTGAATGACCGGCACATTCTTTCAGCCGTCCGTCAAGGGCTAATGGTAACCCCGGTTCTAGACATAACTCCCGCACGTCATCGTGACCCGTGCCTAGGATTATCGAATCTACCCAGAGTACTCGACCATCAACTTAGTCTTTTGGGCGTCCCCATGTACTCTTGCTTAGAGCATGCTAGAACCTTCAACAACGATGAGATCTCAACCTCCTAGTCATCCTCCTCGACGACTATTGCCATACTAGCTCAAGCGCCTCTCGAGCATCCATTATCCTCAACTCGAATCATATCACCGAGTTATCAACATGCTTGGAATGATCCCGCCTGGATTAGACCAAGTCTTCATCATATGATTGCCTCGCTTCATTACATCCTTGCAAAGCCCCATCTCTACATCACATCATCGGATCTATGCATAAGAGCTTCATCATCCCGCTACATATGCCACGAGCAGCTTTTCCAATTCAAGAGCCTTTCCCTTAGCTTTTGAATCATCTTCGATCTAATCTAATCATCAATCATCTAGTTCATAACAATCAATCAAATCAAACATCAATCCAAGCAATCAAGCATTCAAAAATGATCTAAGTAGACAATTATAACAATAATGGCATTTTCGTAATTAAAGAGTTGAAAGTCCAATAAGCATGAAAACATGGATTATATCTCTACAAACTTGATGAATGAACTTGCATAGGTTAACATATGATAAAATGGATGCAACATCATTATGAACAATGGATCTATATGGATCTACACATAGGATGGAGAAAATGCATGGAAGTCTCTATTTTAACACCAAAACGAGCCAACAATCCGATATACTCCTTTGGATCCGTGTGAGAGATAATCACCACTCACCAAATCACCTAAACAATCCAAAAGATATCAACTTCAGATCTGGACAGCGAAGGATGAAGCTAGATCTACCACAAATCCGCTTCAAATGAAGAAATCTCTCTAAAAAAGATGAAGATCTTCAATCTAAGCTCTTGAATCTTCAATCTTGATCTTCGATTTGGATGGATGGAAGCACTAGATTAGAGTGGAGAAAAGAAGTGAAGAAGTGTAGAAGTCGAGCTCTCAAAATGGCAGCACTTCGTCGCTTCAAAATCCGGATCCAAAAAGTGAGAACAACCCCTCCTATTTATAGCTGAAAACTGGCCTTAAGTCGTAACTCGGCTATCTTCTTAAGTCGGTGCCGACTTAACACCATGCCGACCTAATGCCTTGCCGACCTAGTGCCTTGCCGACCTAAAAACTCATCTGCCTGCCGAGTTAACCAGCCTATACGACCTAACGACTTAACTGCCTCGCCGACCTACGACTTAACCAAATGACCGACTCAACGAAGCAGACTTATCATACTGCCGCAAAACCCAAGTCCTAAGTCGGTTGACGACTCAACAACAAAGCGCAACTGCGACTTAACACATAGGCGCGACTTAACTTAGGTCGTTGCCGACATAAGTGCCTTGCCGACTTAAGACATACGAAGGAATACAACTACGACTTAACTCGTAACTGGGTTACGATTTAACACAAGAGACGTACTGCCGACTCACAACTCAACACACGTTGCCGACTCAACTACCTACCGACTCAATTACCCTGCCGACCTAACACTTAACACCCAAACACTTAGGTCGCTCACAACATGTCCTTAGGTCGTTGCCGACCTAACCCTTAAGTCGGTCAACCCCACTTCCTTAACTCGGCAACGACTTAACAAATAACTGGTCAGACATACTAACTACTAAGTCGTCCAGGTCTTAAGTCGACCACTATCTTGACTCGTCAGCCGACTTAACACTTAACTCACCACTATCCTTAAGTCGGTTAAAACTATAAGTCGGTCACTTCCTTAGGTTGTTATCCCTTAACTCGGCAACGACTTACAACCTACGACTTAACACTTGCCGAGTAAACTTCAACCTACTAACCTAGCCCAGCTACGACTTATCTCCTTGAGTCCTTAACTCGCCCAGAACTCCTCTCCTAAGTCGTATACGACTCACGACTCATGCTAAGTCGTGAACGACTTAGGACTTAGGCAAAATTTGCCTAAAATCTGAAATGACTAAAAAAAATGCTAAAACTCCAGATTTGACGAACTTTTCGATCCGTGAAAATACGGGTCGTTACATTCTCTCCCCCTTAGGAATTTCGCCCCCGAAATTCCAAGCAATCAAAAACTATTCTGTACGCCTACCATCCATAGCAATCAACAAACCATGCATCCAATTCTAACTTAGCGTACAGAATTCTAGAATTAGAACAAGTTACAATATCGCGAGATGACACGACACCTTAGGGCCATACCTTGAAGAGTTCAGGATGAGCTGCTTTCATCCTCTCTTCCACCTCCCACGTACAGTCGTTATCATCTTCACTCCATTGTATCTTGAGCAACTTAACTACCTTTCTCCTAAGCTGTTTCGTGTCGGTTTCAACAACACGAAGCGGCTTACGAGGTCTTCTATCGACTGGATCAACTTCTAAGTCTTCACAGCTATCAGCAGAAACCACTGTATTCGAGTCGTGCACATACTTCCGTAGATATGATACATGAAAAACATTGTGCACACTCGACATCTTCTCCGGTAACTCCAATCTGTAAGCGAGCCTTCCAATTCGCTCGATAATCGGGAATGGTCCGACAAATCTCGGAGTCAATTTTCCTTTCTTTCCGAATCGAATAACATTCTTCAGTGGAGAAATCTTCACAAAAACCATATCTCCTACGTCGAATTCCAAATCCTTCCGACGCTTATCCGCATAACTCTTCTGACGGTCTTGGGCTGCCTTCATTCGTTGCCGAATGATCTCTATGCAATCCGAAGTCTGTCGAATCATCTCTGGCCCAAGCATCAGCTTTTCTCCAGTTTCCAACCAACATGTCGGAGAGTTACACGGCCTTCCATACAATGCCTCATACGGTGCCATACCAATGCTTGACTGGTAACTGTTGTTGTACGCAAACTCCACCAAATGAAGGTGATCTTCCCATGACCCTCCGAAGTCCAAAACACATGCTCTAAGAAGATCTTCCAAAACTCGGTTGACTCTCTCGGTCTGACCATCTGTTTGGGGATGATAAGCTGTACTTAAACACAACTCGGTTCCCAAGACTTCTTGGAAGCTCTTCCAAAATCCACTAGTGAACAATGGGTCTCGATCGCTCACTATGCCCTTCGGAATACCATGGAATCGAACTATCCACTTAATATACAACTCAGCCAACTTTGATGCAGTCCTAGTCGATCGAACAGGAATGAATCGTGCACTCTTAGTCAGACGATCCACAATGACCCAAATTCCTTCATTTCCCGTTCTGGTTCTAGGCAATCCATCAATAAAATCCATCGACACTAGTTCCCACTTCCATGTAGGAACTTCTAAGGGCTGAAGCAATCCACTTGGCTTCTTCTGTTCGGCTTTAACCAACTGACAATTCATACACTTGGAAATGAAATCTCCAACATCCTTCTTCATGCCTTCCCAATAGTAGGTTCTCTTCATATCCCGATACATCTTATTTCCACCTGGATGAATTGTCAACCTCGAGTGATGACTTTCCTTCAGAACTTCACTCCTCAACTCATCTATATCGGGAACCACTAGTCGTCCTTGCTTTCGAAGCCAACCTTCTCTATCGACCTCGAATCCTTTATCCTTTTCTGGCTCCAATCCAGATTCCAATTCACGGATAATCTTGACAAGCTTATCATCTCGCTTTTGACTCTCGCCAATCCTTTCCACAAGAGTCGGTCTTATCGATAAGTTTGCCAACATTTCAGGTTCCAATTCGCATCCAGGCCTGAAGTCAAATCCAGCTAAATACTCGAGACTCTTCCATTCAGAAAACATGGCTCCCAATCCTGCATGTCTTCGACTTAACGCATCAGCCACTGCGTTACCTTTTCCCGGAGTATAAGCTATACCAAAATCATACGATGCCAAAAACTCTAGCCAACGTTGCTGCCGAAGATTCAAATCCTTCTGGGAGAAAAGATACTTCAACGACTTGTGATCCGTAAACAACTCGAATCGAACTCCCAACAGATAATGCCTCCACATCTTCAGGGCAAATACAATCGCCGCTAACTCCAAGTCATGAGTTGGGTAATTCCTTTCATGCGGCTTCAGTTGTCGACTGGCATACGCAACAACTTTATCCTTCTGCATCAGCACTGCTCCAAGTCCAGTACCACATGCGTCGGTGTAAACCACCATCTCATCATTCCCACTAGGAATAGTCAAAACAGGAGTACTCGTCAATCTCTCTTTCAGGATTCCGAAAGCTTGCTCACACTTAGCATCCCAACTGAACACTTTGTTCTTCTTCGTCAATCCTGTTAACGGTGCAGCTATCTTGGAGAAGTCTTTGATAAACCGTCGATAATATCCTGCTAATCCAAGAAAACTTCTCACATCAGATGCATTCTTAGGTCTAACCCAATCCTGGATTGCTGCCACCTTAGCGGGATCAACCGCTATTCCACTTCCAGAAATCACATGGCCTAAGAACCTCACTTCACTCTTCCAGAAGTGACACTTCGAAAACTTAGCCTTCAGCTGATGTTTCCGTAAGATCTCCAAAACAATATGCAAGTGCGTCTTGTGCTCTTCCTCCGTTCTGGAATAAATCAGAATATCATCCACGAACACAAGTACGAACTTGTTCAACTGATCTCTGAACACTCTATTCATAAGATCCACAAAATATGCTGGCGCGTTAGTCAATCCAAATGGCATTACCAGCCACTCAAAGAAACCGGATGGTGTCCTAAAAGCAGTCTTCGGCACACTATCCTTAGCTACTCTCAACTGGTGAAATCCCGTTGCCAAATCCATCTGAGAAAACACCTTAGCTTCGTGAAGCTGATCAAACAAGTCATCTATTCTTGGCAATGGATACTTGTTCTTCTTAGTCACCTTATTCAGCTCACGATAATCCACACACAATCTCAACGACCCATCTGCCTTGGTTGCAAACACAACTGGTGCACCCCACTCGGACACACTACGCCGAATGAATCCTTTCTGCAAAAGGTCATCAACTTGCACCCTCAACTCCTGCTGTTCCCTAGGCGCCATCCGCCTAAGAGGCATCACAACAGGTCTGGCTCCTTCAACTAGATCTATACGAAACTCGATCTCTCTATGCGGCGGCAACCCTTTGACTTCGTCAAAGACATCCTCGAATCCATTTGCGATTGGCACTAAAGACAGTCCATCCCGTGGAACAACTAGCGAATACATGAAGCTCATGAAGACGCCTTCCTCATGCTTACATCGTATCACAATCTTTCGCCCTTCCACATTCTCGACTGCCACCTCTAGCCTCTCACAATCAACCTTAGCCGCATACTTCCTAAGCCAGTCCATACCCAAGATAATTCCGAACCCCGCAAAGTTCAGAACAAAACAATCACAAACAAAAGAGCAACCATGACTCGATACAACTAGACCACGGCATAACATACACAAACAAGACGAACCCCCAACTGGATTAGTCACAACCAATGGCCTATCAACAATATCCGGTTCCAAACCTAACCGGCCTACTAGTTCATTACAAACAAACGAGTGCGACGCTCCAGTATCAAACAGAACTCTAACTGGAACACCACATAGGAAAAGAATACCTTGAACAACCACACTCTTTCCCTTCTCTTCCGCAGTAGGAGCTTTCGAAGACGACGGAACAGCTCCCAAAGCATAAGCTTGCACAATCTGCCTGTCCTTCCTTGGTTCTGGACAATTCTTCCTAAAATGCCCCGGCTTGTCACAGTTGTGACACTTCATCGGTGCCTTCGGATTCTTACAATCCTTAGAGAAATGGCCCTTCTGTTGACAATTGTAGCAAGTCACCTCGCCTTTCGGCTTCTTCTGGCCATCCTTACCTTTCTGCTGCTGCTGCTTCCTCTTCTGGTTTCCACCCTGCTGTGGTTTAGATTCTCCCTTGGTCACAGCAACAACAGATCCTTCCTTAGGAAACAGACTCTCATGCCTAAGAGCTTTCTCTACAAGCTTCTCAAATGAATCGTCCAAATGATCCACCAATTGTCTCCCAAGATAACTATCCAAGCCGGTCACAAACTTCTCATTCTTCTGATAAGCAGATTCAATATATGACCGGGCATACTTGGACAAAGCTTCGAACTCAGAAACATACTCAAGAACTGATCTTCCACCTTGCTTAAGCTCCACAAACTTCTTGAACAGAACAGACTTCTGAGCTGTAGAAATGAACTTAGCTTCAAATCTAGCTTGGAATTGCTCCCAAGTAATCTCTTCCTCCGCAGTATCGATGGTAATAGAGTTCCACCAATCAGAGGCTCTCCCTTGAAGCTGCCTCGATGCCAACTTCCTTTTAGTTGCATCATCAATTCCCAAATCACCAAAGATCCTTCTACAAGCATCTATCCACCTCTGGACCTCAATAGTAGATTCTGTTCCCAAGAAAACCTTCCCTCCAAGAGCAGTATAATCCTTGCACAACTTAGCAAAATCCACTGGTTTCGGAGTTTGGACTTGAACTCCAACATCAACTGCCGCCCCCGGAACTGGTATCCTTCTCATGATCGAAGTCATCATAGCTTCGAACATGGCTGCATAATCAGCAGTCTCTTCAGTAGCACGACCTCCCCTAGCAGCTGGTCTCCCTCTTCGACTCATTCTCAATATCTATAAAAAGGAATGATTAGAACATCTAGAGAATCAACTGCATAAAGGACTCAAACTCTACTAAGCCACTATATTATATATAGTAATCATCCATCAAAATACAATTACGTCTCTCATACGTAGTTACGACAGCGAGCGTTGGGTAAAATCGATTAACCAATGCTCTGATACCAAATGTGACGACCGCCCATGACCCCTGCACCGAATCTAGAGATAGAGCGCTGTAAAGTGTGCCAGGCGACCATGGACGATTGTCAAGGTAAGATTAAAACAACAGGATCTATCGTATTACTCACAGCGCATGGACAAAATACAATAGAACATATGTATAGTGAAGCTTTACAGAATAAAATGACATCATATAAAACTCCATAATAGTTGAATACAAGCATCCACATAGTCAATACATCCAGCCTCACTACATAACTCTCAGAGAATACAAAACAGCGGAAAAATCCAGTACATATAAGAAGATAATATGCAACCCTCTAGCTCGTCTTCGATATCAGCATCGTGAGAAGAGAACAGCACCTGTCACCTGCTACCTAGTCTGCCCGTCCCAAAATGGACGAACAGCCCAAGGCAATAAGAATTAAAACATAAAGCCTTGAGTCAGACAACAGTCTTAGTGAGCAGTAAATTAACTAACAACATACCAAAAGAGCATAAAGGAAAAGGAATAGGAATACAACCCTCCCACTCCAACCTCATTCTACAGTGATAGCCCCCAGACACACACTAAGCAGAAGCAAACATAGCAGAGCATACAATTTAAAGTAAAGCAATTGTCACTCGAGTCAAGAGCGATGTTTTCCAAGTACAAATCCCAAGGTCTAAAACCAAGGTCAGATAAGCACCCAGGAAATACCGCTCTTGAGACCGAATGATGATACAACCAAACATCCATGACTCGGCTATCACTGTTATCATTGTTGCGATATCACCGTTAATTGAATGACCGGCACATTCTTTCAGCCGTCCGTCAAGGGCTAATGGTAACCCCGGTTCTAGACATAACTCCCGCACGTCATCGTGACCCGTGCCTAGGATTATCGAATCTACCCAGAGTACTCGACCATCAACTTAGTCTTTTGGGCGTCCCCATGTACTCTTGCTTAGAGCATGCTAGAACCTTCAACAACGATGAGATCTCAACCTCCTAGTCATCCTCCTCGACGACTATTGCCATACTAGCTCAAGCGCCTCTCGAGCATCCATTATCCTCAACTCGAATCATATCACCGAGTTATCAACATGCTTGGAATGATCCCGCCTGGATTAGACCAAGTCTTCATCATATGATTGCCTCGCTTCATTACATCCTTGCAAAGCCCCATCTCTACATCACATCATCGGATCTATGCATAAGAGCTTCATCATCCCGCTACATATGCCACGAGCAGCTTTTCCAATTCAAGAGCCTTTCCCTTAGCTTTTGAATCATCTTCGATCTAATCTAATCATCAATCATCTAGTTCATAACAATCAATCAAATCAAACATCAATCCAAGCAATCAAGCATTCAAAAATGATCTAAGTAGACAATTATAACAATAATGGCATTTTCGTAATTAAAGAGTTGAAAGTCCAATAAGCATGAAAACATGGATTATATCTCTACAAACTTGATGAATGAACTTGCATAGGTTAACATATGATAAAATGGATGCAACATCATTATGAACAATGGATCTATATGGATCTACACATAGGATGGAGAAAATGCATGGAAGTCTCTATTTTAACACCAAAACGAGCCAACAATCCGATATACTCCTTTGGATCCGTGTGAGAGATAATCACCACTCACCAAATCACCTAAACAATCCAAAAGATATCAACTTCAGATCTGGACAGCGAAGGATGAAGCTAGATCTACCACAAATCCGCTTCAAATGAAGAAATCTCTCTAAAAAAGATGAAGATCTTCAATCTAAGCTCTTGAATCTTCAATCTTGATCTTCGATTTGGATGGATGGAAGCACTAGATTAGAGTGGAGAAAAGAAGTGAAGAAGTGTAGAAGTCGAGCTCTCAAAATGGCAGCACTTCGTCGCTTCAAAATCCGGATCCAAAAAGTGAGAACAACCCCTCCTATTTATAGCTGAAAACTGGCCTTAAGTCGTAACTCGGCTATCTTCTTAAGTCGGTGCCGACTTAACACCATGCCGACCTAATGCCTTGCCGACCTAGTGCCTTGCCGACCTAAAAACTCATCTGCCTGCCGAGTTAACCAGCCTATACGACCTAACGACTTAACTGCCTCGCCGACCTACGACTTAACCAAATGACCGACTCAACGAAGCAGACTTATCATACTGCCGCAAAACCCAAGTCCTAAGTCGGTTGACGACTCAACAACAAAGCGCAACTGCGACTTAACACATAGGCGCGACTTAACTTAGGTCGTTGCCGACATAAGTGCCTTGCCGACTTAAGACATACGAAGGAATACAACTACGACTTAACTCGTAACTGGGTTACGATTTAACACAAGAGACGTACTGCCGACTCACAACTCAACACACGTTGCCGACTCAACTACCTACCGACTCAATTACCCTGCCGACCTAACACTTAACACCCAAACACTTAGGTCGCTCACAACATGTCCTTAGGTCGTTGCCGACCTAACCCTTAAGTCGGTCAACCCCACTTCCTTAACTCGGCAACGACTTAACAAATAACTGGTCAGACATACTAACTACTAAGTCGTCCAGGTCTTAAGTCGACCACTATCTTGACTCGTCAGCCGACTTAACACTTAACTCACCACTATCCTTAAGTCGGTTAAAACTATAAGTCGGTCACTTCCTTAGGTTGTTATCCCTTAACTCGGCAACGACTTACAACCTACGACTTAACACTTGCCGAGTAAACTTCAACCTACTAACCTAGCCCAGCTACGACTTATCTCCTTGAGTCCTTAACTCGCCCAGAACTCCTCTCCTAAGTCGTATACGACTCACGACTCATGCTAAGTCGTGAACGACTTAGGACTTAGGCAAAATTTGCCTAAAATCTGAAATGACTAAAAAAAATGCTAAAACTCCAGATTTGACGAACTTTTCGATCCGTGAAAATACGGGTCGTTACAATATGCAAGTGTATAAATTACATTAATCTTAAAATAATATCAAACAACAAACACATATATAAATTGGTTAACATGTCCATTGTGCAGCAACTCGGCACATATATGTGCACATAAAACCATATACACATTATATGTTGCACAAACATGTACACATATACGTATATTTTATATGTAGGTACACAATATAAATCACTTATATATAAAAAATTAAATCTTTACACTAATTATTTAAATAAAATAATGATTTTATTTAAAATTATTTTAGATCGGGTCTAAATTAATTTTAACTTCATTGACCTAATAAGATCTAAAATGGTAATTTTTTTTAAATTCACCCATTTTACCTACTGGCTGCTGGCCCTATTCCAACAAATATAAAATATGATTTTATTGAAAAATTTCTATAAGCGATGAATTCGGCCAAACTGTCACACAATTACCATAAGTGACGTGTGAATATTAATATTTGAATTGTTCAAAATTAATCATTGGCTGAATTTACACCACTATGTCACACAACCATAGTTGCGAATTTGTCGAAAAACCATACAATTTAATTAGTTTATACAATATTATGAATTAATTAAATTAATAAATATTTGAGAAATATTAAATATTATTTAATTTGTGGTGTTTTAGAGTTGTTTATAATTATTTGATGCATATATTAAAGTTATATTTACGCACACCGATATACGATATCGATATAATTTTAAATGAGTTTAAATGAGAGATAATTACTAGAAGGCTCTTTTGGAAATTTTATGTCATATGGATGACAACATAGGCATGACATACAAAGGGACTAAATGAAAATTAAGGAGAGATCAATTATGGAACTTTAATAAAAGAATAGAAATGTTTCGTTCATTTTTCTTTTCTATCCTCCTAATCATCCATGGTCGAAAATTCCATGAGACAGTTCCAAAAAAATCAACTTCATATGAAATGAAAGAATCAAATAAAATAAAAGCTAAGTGGTTCATCCTTCTCTTGTAAAGTTGTGTACATGTGTACTTAGAGATCTGAGGAGAAATCTCAAATCAAGGTGTTACAAAGGATAAGACTTTTTAGGTTTAATTCTTCTATTTTAATTTTACTTATTCATAATGTTTAACTCGAAATAAATTCATATGTGTGTGTGTGTGTTGAATTTCCACTAGTTGAGTTTATTTTTAAAACCTCTTGTGTATTGCCATTCAATTGTAAAATCTATTTGTGTTTGATTTATTTTGTGTTTTGATATTGTTTGTTGGATCTGAAATTATCAGTTGAAATAGATTTTTTTAAGGTAAAACTTACGTTTTTGTTACAATTTAATTCACTTAAAGTTATGGATTTAATATTTAAATTAGTTAAGTCATGTATGGATATATTCATATGTTTATTTTATGTTATACAAAATTGTAAATCAATATTATAACGATCCAAATATTGATGATGTTAATATTAAATTAATTAAAAATAGATATTTAAGTTAAAGTTGAATATGGTATCGTATTTATAACCGTTGTGAGGATCTTTCTAAGTTGATTAATTTGATATATAATTTTGATGGTTTTGGAGTTATAGTTCACAAATTAGAGGCATTTCAGTGTTAAAATAGCTTATAAAGCTGTTTCGAGCCAAACTGGATATATAACCCATAACCCAGCCTAATGACTATATATGTAAGGCTAAGATAACTCAATCGTCACCTCTATCTTCAGTTTTCTTGTCTAACCCCGAAATCATCCTAGTTTCTTTCTAATGGTGATTAACAAATTAATTAAAAAGTGATTAAAAATTCTAGGTGTCCAACCCTATCGAATTATATACGGATTTGCTACTCTCGATGAGGTGAAGAGGCTATGAGATTCATTTTTCCATCCGTCGCTCTAGTTGACTGGAAATTGATGATTTATCTATAGCCGTCTATTTTAGGATTTGATTCAATGATGGAATGACGACAATGGGACGATTGGAGGAAACTAGAGAATAGAGGATGTCAAGGGGATTCGATCCATATGGTTGGATCATCGAATGGGGTGTCAAATCGATTGCAAATTTCCAATGAGTGGTTGGAATTTCATTTATCGCCATTGGCTTAAGGAGCAACAAGCAGTGATGATGCTAGCATGGGGTTTTCAAAGTGTGGCGGTCCTGATGGTGATCTCTGATTAGCCTATGGCGGCCTCTACTGGTGGTGACATGGAGGTGGAGTGTGAATTTTGGGTTATGGGGAGTTATACACATTTAGAACAAAGGAGAGAAGGGGTGATGAAATTACCAAATTGCCCTTGAGTTAAATCATATTATTAAATTGCCAATATCTTAAAATGTGAATACTTTTGTATAAAAACTATAATTTAAGCGTGGGTTGTTCCATTGACTCGTGATGGAATTCTGGGAGATTTGGCACTTAAGTTTGGAGGCTATTAGATAAAGCACGTTGGTATGAACTATTTAATTTAATTAATTTAATTTAAAATTATAAAATGCATAACTGTTGATGAAAAATCATGTATACTGGTAATTATTACGGATTGTAGTATTTTTGGATGTTTATTATAATAAATTCTTTGATTTGGACTAAAAAAAAATTAACCATAATAAATTGGAAAATAACAAGAAAAATAAATAAATAAATGATAAAGAAAGGTTATTTGTAGATTTTGTATGATTTTTGTAAATAACGATGATTAACAGATTTTACTAAAATTAAAGTATGTAATTAAATAAGGTTGTTATTGATGAATTTTTAGGGAAATGGTAAATTCATATATGATAACTAAAAATTATGTTTTAAATTAATATTTGGGAAGCTTATTATATATAAAATATAACGAGACTTTAAATAATAATATGAATTTCAGTCAAAATAGTATGATTTTGTCTAAATGGCGAAAATGTTGATTTTATGGTAAATATTATTATTATTATATGATTTATAAAATAAAAAGGGAATTTTTTGGATAATAATAGAAGTAGAATTTTTTTTTGCAAAAGTACTTTTGGAGAAAGTAGTTACTATATTGAAATAAATAGAAATAAAAAGGAGTTTCGATGATTTAAAATAAAATGTTGTATTTTTGGAATAAATAGCAATCAAGTGCTTTTGGATGGTATTAAAGAGGTCTTAATGTATATTATTATTTTGTTGTTAAATAATAATAATATCATTTTAAAAAGCGGTTTGACGAAGATTGTTATTTTGATTTAAAGTATGATGTTTTAGGATATTTGATGACATGGAGTGCAATAAAGGATTTCAAAAGTATGTTATTATTTCTAAAGAAGTATTATTGTTTTAAGATGAAATAAATAAATGAACTTTTATAATAAGCAATAATGGAACGATTTTATACTTTGGATAATGGATGCAAATATATTATTCGGATGGTAGTCGAATGTGTGATTAATTATTGATTGTAATTATCACATATATTTGATGATTAGATAACATTATCGCCTTTTGATGACTGTGCGATATTTTACCATTATTGTTACTAGGTGATGGATAGTTAATTATGATTATTTGATGATTGATGTTGTGTCACTAAGGTTGATTGGATTAGTATACATTTGATGATTAGTGTTTTGTTACTATCGTAAAGTGACTGGTGCAAATATGATAACTTAAACATACATTGATGATATATTACTATAGTTGATGAGTAGTTCGAATGTAAATATACTTATGTTGTTTCCTTATTTGATGATTAGGGTTGACATTGATTGTTGTAAAATGCATATGACGTTTAATGGTTAAGTATGCTATTGTTGTTACTACACATATGATGATTTGTTGTGATGGATGAGTAGGAAGATTGTTCTCTACTTCTCCTCTTTGCATTGGTTGCATTGGTGGTAATGCTTGCATTGGTTGTATTCACTGCATTGGTTGCGATGGTTGCGATGGTTGTATGGATGCTATGGTTGTTATATACTAACAAGTATTTGAATGCAGAAGAAGAGTAGAAAATAGAACTGCGTAAGGTTAATCCCCCAAAAGGGGTACATAGGCAGTCTTTTTCTATGCAATAGCCACTTGTTCGCTTGATATCGGGATGTACAGAAATTGGCACGGTCCTAATAATAGTTGACACCTTTTCCCTTTTATTACATGTATATAAGTGTATTTGTAAATCTGTAGGTAGAAACAAAGAAGGGAACAAAGAGTCCGGAATGGGTCATTATTCACATGATAGATCATTATATCTTACATCAAAAAATTTATAGTTGTTGCTTTTATAATTGATGTATTTGAAAATGTATAACATCAGATGTACTGGATTTGAATAATATTTAATTATTGATATGAGATTGTGTATATGTATGTTGATGTTTAATTCCGCCGTGTGGTTTCCTCTTTTATTCATTATTTTTAGGATTCTTATTTTATTTTATATACTTACAGTCCGCAATCTTTAACATTTGAAATCAATTGTAAGCATACTTTGTCAGTGTTTATAGATATTTTTGATGCTAAAAATAATGGATCGTCATAAATATAAAGTTGAATCTTTTAGTTTATTTTGCTTTTAAATTAATATATTCAATGTTTTGTTTTTTAATCAATTACATTTATTTGAAATTTAAATCTAAAATACTATTTTGACTTGTATGTGTATTTATATATATAACATTTTAAAAAATCATGTTATTAAAGTAAAATATTAGTTATGATAGTAATTGTTGTTAATAATTTTGTTTACATGTTTAATGTGTATTTTTCAAATTTTTAATTTAAAGTTTTGATTTTTTATTGTGATTAAGCATGGAATTTTTATGTTACTGGATCTATTAGTAAATAGTATTTGTAAAAGAAGTAATTTAAAATAGCATCCATTCTATTTCCTTTTAATTCTAATTTTATTAGACTAACATTTAATATGAAACTTTATTTCTTTCTTCACCTCCAATCAAGCATCTTTTACATTAAAATTATCTGATTTTATAATATAGATTTGTTTTTATAATTTTATATATGTATATATATTGAACATAAATAAGTGGCAACAAAATATTACATATATGTATATATTGGTCTAAACTATATATATAGTACTATCAATATGTGTATACAAACTATATACATAAATTATTATACATTCAAACATATTTATAAAGTTAGGTATTTTTATTCTCGATATGCATGTGAATTTGTTACTTGTATATGTAAGCATTATATATATGTATATGTATATACAATATATGTGAATGCAATATCTATTTGTATACATACTTAGTTATAAACATGTTTATATTATATTATATTATGTTTTTTTGCAGCGTAAGCAGGGTTAATTGGGCCCTTACCAGATTATATTATTAAATAAAAATTACAGAAAAGGAAAAAAGAGAAAAATTCAACCATGCTCATACATGCTAAGAAAAGCATATACTGAGCATTGTGGTGCATCTTATCAAAGGAGTGCATCGTATGCCTTCTCACATGCCTAAAGACTAACCATAATAGGTTACTACATTATTACATTTAGTAGTAATCTTTCTCAGATTCCTTTCATGCCAAATTACCTGGATGAATTTCTTCAAGCAGGTTAAGAGAATATAAGATTTCAAATTCCTCACTCTGGTCCCAATAAAAATTCGATTCCTTTCAAGATCACCCTGCACATAAGGCCTATGCAAAATCATTCAAATAGAGAATGTGAAAGGACAACTAAGTAATATATGTTTAAGGTTCTTACTGCAATTACTGCAGAACGAGCATATAGATTGATTAATCAACCCCATGAAGTATAGTTTGTCTCGAGTTAACACTATAGCCGTTATTATCTTCCATAGCAAGAAGTTATCTCTCATTCCTTTGCGACAGTCCTATATTATTTTATCGCAAGCAAACTGATGGTCTTCAAATTTGAGAGCATTATAAATAAGGGAAATAGAATGCTTTTTGTCTTTGTCCCAGAGGTTTCTTTCAGAGCAGGAAGTCATGATTAATCTCCAGAGATCCCTGACATTGACATTTCTTGAGTGAGGCAGCTAGACCATAGATTCATGGATGTAATTTCTAGCATCAACATCATCAGGTATACTGGCGAGCAGTTTTTCATTATATGAAAGGACTTCATTGAGGAGGAGGTGTTGTTTAGTCCAAGGGGTGTGCCAAATGGATGTAGGGTTAGTTCCATCTACAAAGCTCTGAATGAAGGGGAGTAGTGTAGTACAAGCCTTGAGTAAGTTACGCCAAACCCAACTACAGCAAGGAGGTATTGCCATGGTCCAAAAGTGTTTGTTCTTTAGCAGATGGGCTCTAACCCAAGAAGCCTATAGTGATGGATGGTTTTTTAGCAAGTTGTCGGTGTGTTTAGACAAAGCAGCCATGTTCCAAGCTTTAAGATCAATAATGCCTAACCCTCTAGAAGCTTTAGGCCTTGTTATCTTAACAAAGGCAGTTGGAATGAGTTTTGTTGATAAGTGATCTCTATGCCAAATGAAATGGTTTATTGCATGTTTATCATGGATATTAGTTTCACAGGAAGAATAAAAGTGTAACTCCAGTATGTAACCATGGTAGTAGCAACAACAATTGCTATAGTAACCCTACCTACTTGAGAAGATCTATGGGCAGGCTAAGTAAGCAGTTTTCCAATAATGGCTTCATATAGAGGCAAGCATTGTCTTCTAGTGATTATGGAAGTTATAAGAGGAAGATCTAAGTTGCTGGAATTTGGTGGCATAGGAGATAAGCTCGAAAGATTTACGTGTTCCATGATATATATGATATATAAAAATTATGTTATGTTGTTCTTAAATGTATATATGGTATTAAATATTTAGTTAAGTTAATTTATATGATTAATTATTTAGACGTAAAATAAATTTTAATATTTAGTTGAGTTAATTTGTATGATTAATTAAATATTTAATAACTATATCAGATCTAGTAAAATCTATTAAACTTCATAAGCCCACTATGATCCAAATAGGAAATTTGTAACGACCCGATATTTCCAACCATTCGCATCCATACATGTCGGATTTGAATTGCCCAAAATATCAGATTGTTAATTTAAATTTGGCAAAACTCAGCATATACAGTAAATAAATAATCACAGAATCACATACACAGAGTAATATGACAATAATGCAGCGGAAACAAAAGAATAGTAATTCATGAAGCTACTATAAATATATAACAGAGTTAAAACAAGATACAACAGAAGTCTCGAATACATAGATGTCTCAATACAATAGTCAAATACAAGATCTGAATACATCACTGGAATCAACTGAATAACTGAAAGCTGGATAGATAGGTGGATCTCCAAGCGAAGCTCCAACTCCAAAGGTGAGTCTCAAATGTGTATCACTCAGTCTGACCTGAGCGTAAAGCAAAACACAAAAAACTCGAGTTAGGATTAACATTCTTATATCAATAAATCCAACTCAAGTGAAATAACAACTGAAATACAAGTAACTCAAAGGATGTTTGGGATAACCATCCTCTAAGGATCCGTTAAACTATCTACTATGTAGTAATATACGCTATTATAATAATGTCTAATAGTAAAATAAACTTACTTTTAAATAGCGTTAAGGAGTTACCCATATCCCCCTTAACACATAATAGTGCCAATAGTCTATACAATACCTGCGTACCTCCAGATCGGGAGGCTACGAGAAGATACTCCATAGGTACGACACAAATAGAAACTCATAGTAAAGCTCGATATGGTAGGTGACACGGCACAATGAGGCAATGCCAGGGTAGATATACCAATTACGCACACGGGCTGGTGGAAACGCGTAGCAGCCACTACCGCCCACCTCGGAACACACTCCCAAATCAAAATCGAAGGGTGGCCACCTAATCAATCATAAGTAATAGAATGGTATCGAAGAAATGTGTCCGATCAGAGGTGCTACCTCATTGGCTCGAGATCGCTCCTGTTTTAGCCACCTTAAGCCAACTCACGGAAGTCGGGTCCACGTTCATACCTCAATAGGATCGTCGCCACCATCCTACTTCATTCTGGAATCTCCACCGCGTAAATAATTGTTAAATTGGTTTTCGGTATCAACAGAGAGTATGTCCATATCCGATCCCGGTCTCTTTAACAACCAATCGTTATTATAACCCGTGGTTATAAATTCAAAATGGTATATATTTCAAATCAAAACATATTCATTTCAGACTAGTTTATACTTCAAAACCAAAATATCATATCCATTTCAAACTAGTTTATACTTCAAACCAAAATATCATACCCATTTCAAAACCATATCAAAATGATATCATTTTTACTTCAAATATATCCATTTCCAAATCATATCACTTTCCAAAGTTATAACGCTTCCGAAATCATAAGTCTTTTAAAATCAAAACACTTTGGAAATCAAAACCTTGAAATTCATAACACTTTGAAATCATAGCTTGAAATCATAACATTTTGGAATCCATAACACTTTCCTCTTAAACAGTTAGATATTAAAATTAGTATATACAGTAAAATAGTTTATAAAACAAATTAGTTTATGTAAAATAGTTATAAGTTAAAATAGCTTATAATAAAATAATTTATATTGAAAATGATTTAAATTAAAATAGTTTATATTAAAATAATTTATAAAGTAAATATAAATAGTTTTAGATATAGTTTAAAAATACTTTATATAAAAATAACTTCCTCAAATTTCACAAATCGATTCAAAAATCAAATCGAATTCCAAAATTCAAATTTAATCAAATCTCAAATAATCAATTTCAATTCGATTTAGTTTCTAAATAAACCACTTCAAATTATCGATTTCAAATACATATTTGAACCATAAAACAAGCCATTTCAATTTCAATATATTACAAAGCTTTAAATATTCAACATTTCAAAACTAAATTCGATAATTTCATATATATATCAAATTCACTTTACTATTATTTAGTTTTGAAATATTTACTTAATCATTTCAATAATATCTAAATACAACTTCAATTTACAAATTTAAATAAACAAAATATCCCATTTAAATTTATATAAATTTAAAATATTCATTTAACTCACTTTTAATCAAATTCAAGTTATAAATATATCTTTAAAATTTCAAATTTAATAAATTTCAAATTTAATAAATTTCAAATCAAACTTATTTAAGTAAAATTCTTAAATAAATATAATTTCAAATCAATTTCAAATTTACCTTTCCAATCCGAATCATTATACACTCTATATTTGAAAATATAGATAATAAATAAATACTGAAACATATTATATATCAACTTTATTAAATCAACTTTAATAAATCTTTAAAATCAATATTTATTAAAACCATATATTTCTTTTCAGAACCATAGAAATCATTTTCAAAATATTTATATATAGACCAACGGTGTCTGTATATAATTTTCTATCCTATGGTCAAGTGATACGGATATTTATCATTTCAATCCGCAATTTAAATATATATACGGGTATATATCATTTCAACCCGCAATCCCAAATTCAATACAAATGAAAATCGCTTGGGTTTATCATTTCAACCCATAACGATTTTCTCCTATTCTACAGATCGTTCGGGTATGTATCATTTCAACCCATAGTGAATTCTATACTAATAGGGAACTTGCAGTGTGATAACAACAATGATAATAATATAACAATCAGTAACAGGCATATATCATCAATGATAAATAACAAATAATGGTGTCAGATGTCACAGGTGAATAGATACAGATAACAGCATATATATAGCAATATAAATAACTAACAACCGCATATTTCAATTGTCGTTTCAATTGAAATCAAATTTAATAAATAAAAGAATGTTAATCGTGAGTGATTGCACACCTTTCGAGGCTTAGAGATGGACAAGAATGAGATGAGTTACGAATCCAAGCACGAATTCCAAAGCAAAGCAAGATTGGCACGAATTTGACGGTCAAGGCTGATAACAAGGAATCGATGCAAACAAATCAGGGCAGGCTTGAATAAAGCGATGAACATAGTATATTTCTATTTAAATAAATATTCGTTTTAAACACATATTAAATTATGGAAAAATCTATATATATTCTATTCAATTTCAAAAGAAAAATCTTTACATAAATATTATGTAGAAAAATCATTAAACCATGTGTGTGTGTGTGTGTATATATATAATTTAAACTATTACAAAGTGTTAACATATAGTGGAAAATTATGAAGCCAAGGGATAACATATAGGTACAGACCAACATATATGCAGACACTAATATACATATGTAGACCAAAATATAGGTGAATAAATTTAATATGTAAAAATGTGCGGACGTATAAATATGTATAATATCAAAAAAGGCTTCAGGCAAAGAATATCTACAAACAAGGTAGGAGAAAATAACAAAACTGTAGACTAATATATCTCTAAACAAAGGCATCATAATATACCGCATATATATCATATAATCCCCTTTTTTATAACGAATCGAACACTGGTATATATATAAACTGTAAAATAAAATATGAAACAAAGAGGAGACTCTGTAACTTACATACTTATATGTATATTCTAGCAAAACAACACGCATGCATATATATGCTAATAATATATATATAGCTTCTGACAAATCTAAATAACAACATACATAGTAACCTAAACCGAATTATATATATACATATATGTATAGAAGCTTGGATTAAATAAACAAATTTATACAAAATATTATCCCATATATGTAAATATATACAACTGTGAGCACATTATATATATGGAATCATGAATGAACTATAGTTAACATATATGCAGCAATCTATTAGAACGCATGCATTTGAAACCAACTGGCGAAATTTATAATATATATTATATATAATAATACTTTTAAACAAAATATATAGACATCTATTGTAAAACTGCAAAATAAACATTTATATATATTAAAACTAAATATACTAAAACAACATGGAACTATTATATTCAAATGTATATTAACATACATAAACGTATGTTAAGGCCTATCAATAAGTAAAACAGCAGAGACCAATGAATATACTAATATCACTATAGTTGAAATCAACCTTATATAACCGAACACTTTTTTTCTTTTAAAACTTATGTACTAATATAGAAACTGCAACCGCATATATATACTTACATATATTTTTCATATATGTAAACACGCAAGTACTGGTTTCCAAAGAAACAAAATATATACTACTAGAACTTATATTTGCAGCATTTGTAAACTTGTAAATATATATAAACGGTAAACATGCAAATACTTTATAGTATAATATACAATGACACACATATTGTGACGACCGCCCATGACCCCTGCACTGAACAAGGAGATAGTGCACTGTAAAGTGTTCCAGGCAGCCATAGACGATTGCCAAGGTAAAGTTAAAACAGCAGAATCTATCGTATTACTCACAGCGCATGGATAAAATACAATAGAGAATATATATAGTGAAGCTTCACAAAATAGAATCTCATCAATTAAGCTTCATAAGAGTTGAATACAACATCTGAATAGTCAATACATCAAGCCTCACTACATATCACTCAGAGAATTATACAGCAGCGGAATATCCAGTACATATAGTAAGAAAATAATATGCAAGCCTCTAGCTCGTCTTCGTCATCAGCATCGTTGGAAACTAAGAACAACACTTGTCACCTGCTACCTAGTCTGCCCATCCCAAAATGGATGAACAGCCCAAGGTAATAAGAGTTGAACATAAAACCTTGAGTCAGACAACAGTCTTAGTGAGCGGTAAATTAACTAACAACATACCAAAAGAGCATAAAGGTAAAAGGAATAGGAATCCAACCCTCCCACTCCACCTCTTTCTACAGTGATAGCCCCCAGACACACTAAGCAGAAATAAACATAGCAAAGCAGACATTTAAAGTAAAGCAATTATCACTCGAGTCAAGGTCGATGTTTTCCAAGCACAAACCTCCAAATCCTAAACCAAGATCGGATAAGCACCCAGAAAATATCGCTCTTGAGACCGAATGACGATACAACCAAACATCCATGACTCTGGCTATCACTGTTATCATCGCTTTGATACCACCGTTAATTGAATGACCGGCACATTCTTTCAGCCGTCCGTCAAGGGCCAATGGTAACCCCGGTTCTAGACAGAACTCCGCACGTCGTCGCAGCCCGTGCCTAGGACTATCGAATCTGCCCAGAGTACTCGACCACCAACTGTAGTCTTTTGGGACTATCGAATATGCCCAGAGTACTCGACCACCAACTGTAGTCTTTTGGGACTATCGAATCTGCCCAGCGTACTCTTGCTTTGAGCCTGCTAGAACCTTCAACAACAATGAAATCTCAGCCTTCTAGTCATCCTCCTCGACGACTATTCTCATACTAGCTCAAGCGCCTCTCGAGCCAACCATTATCCTCAAACTCGAACCCTTTCACCGAGTCATCAACATGCTTGGAATGATCCCATCTGGATTAAACCAAGGCTATCTCACATCATCATCAAATCTATCCATATGAGCTTCATCATCCACCACATATGCCACGAGCAGCTTTTCCAATCCAAGAGCCTTTCCCTTAGCTTTTGAATCATCTTCGACCATCTTGTCCAAATCCAACAACTAATCAACTAATTTATAACAATCAATCAAATCAATCATTAATCCTAGTAATCGATCATGCAAACAAGATATAAAAGCATTTATAACTAAAATGGCAATTTTGTAAATAAAGAGTCCAAATCTAACAAGCATGAAACATGGGTAATATCTCTACAACTTGATGAATGAACTTACATAGATTAACATGTAGTAAAATGGATGTCAAATCATCATGAACAATGGATCTACATTTAAGTTTACGAAAATGCATGGAAATCACTATTTAACACAAAATCAAGCCACCAATCCGATATACTCCTTTGGATCCGTGTGAGAGATAACCACCACTCACCGAATCACCTAAACACCTCAAAAGAAACACACTTCAGATCTGGACAGCGAAGGATCTAACTTGATCCGCCAAAATTCCGCTTCAAATGATGAAATCTCTCTTCGATGGATGTAGATCTTCAACTTTAGCTCTTGGATCTTCGATTTGGTCTTCGATTCGGATGGAAGGAATCACAAGATTAGAGTGGAGAAAAGAAGTGAAGAAGTGCAGCACTCGAGCTCTCAAAATGGCAGGACTTCGTCGCTTCAAAATCCGGATCCCAAAAAGTGAAGAAAAACCCCGTATTTATAGGCTGGAAATTTCCTTAAGTCGTTCGCCCCTTAAGTCGTCCACGACTTAAGAAAATCCCACGATCTACGACTTACGACTCAGGAATCCTACGACTTAACAAACCTCTCGACCTACGACTTAACCATCCCCTTCGACCTACGACTTAGCAGGGATACGACTTAACACCTTTAGGTCGTCTAACGACCTAACTATACGTAGCATACAAACATAGGTCGTCTACGACCTAACTAACACAAGCGGCATAGCAACCATGCCGACCTAACGAGTTAACGACTCAACACACTGCCGCATTTCTACCTAAGTCGTTTGGTCGACTTAACGACCTAACATAGGCGTGACTTAACGATTTAATAGCATAAGTCCTTACGTGACTTAACTAAGATTCGACTTAACGACTCAACAACTCAACGACTTAACAACACAACGACTTAAGCCTTATCACTAATGCGCGACTTACGACCTAATTATACACAACACTCCTCCTTAGGTCGCTTTCGACCTAACTTCAACACAAGGTCTCACGACCTAACTATAACGACTTAAGCCTTACCTCGTCCAGTCCCTAAGTCGCTAACTACTAGGTCGTTGCCGCTAATTCTTAAGTCGCTACCCTCCTTAAGTCGCTTACTAACTTAAGCCGTTAACCCCTAAGTCATTCACTCGACCTAAGCTACCACACGACCTAACTTCTACATAACTTATCCCATAATCCTTAAGTCGCCAACTTCCTTAGGTCGCCAACTCCCTTAAGTCACTCCACCGACCTAACTACTATACGACCTAAGCTCCGAACGACCTAACTCTGGACGTTCTAACAACAGTTTTACGATCTTTCGATCCGTAAAAATACGGGTCGTTACATTCTCTCCCCCTTAGGAATTTCGCCCCCGAAATTCCAAACAAACAAGAGCAATCAAAAACTATTCTGCATGCCTACTATCCATAGCAATCAACAAACCATGCGTCCAATTCTAGCCTAGCATGCAGAATTCTAAAACTAGAATAAGTTACAATGTCGTGAGATGACACGACACCGTATGGCCATACCTCGAAGAGTTCAGGATGAGCTGCCTTCATCCTCTCTTCCACCTCCCATGTACAGTCGTTAACATCATCACTCCATTGTATCTTGAGCAACCTAACTACCTTTCTCCTAAGCTGTTTCGTGTCAGTTTCCACAACATGAAGCGGCTTATGAGGTCTCTCAACAACTGGATAAACCTCAAAATCTTCACAGCTATCTGTAGAAACCACCGTATTCGAGTCGTACACATACTTCCGTAGATACGATACATGAAAAACATTGTGCACACTCGACATCTTTTCTGGTAACTCCAATTTATAGGCGAGCTTTCCAATTCGCTCGATGATCGGGAATGGTCCAACAAATCTCGAAGTCAATTTTCCTTTCCTCCCGAATCGAATAACATTCTTCAGTGGAGAAATCTTCACAAAAACCATATTACCTACGTCGAATTCCAAATCCTTACGACGCTTATCGGCATAAATTTTCTGTCGGTCTTGGGCTGCCTTCATTCGTTGCCGAATGATCTCTATGCAATCCGAAGTCTGTCGAATGATTTCTGGCCCAAGTATCAACTTTTCTCCTGTTTCTAACCAACATGTCGGAGAGTTACACGGTCTTCCATATAATGCCTCATACGGTGCTATACCAATGCTTGACTGGTAACTGTTGTTATACGAAAATTCTACCAAATGAAGGTGATCTTCCCATGATCCTCCGAAATCTATAACGCATGCTCTGAGGAGATCTCCCAAAACTCGGTTGACTCTCTCAGTCTGACCATCTGTTTGGGGATGATAAGCTGTACTCAAACACAACTCGATTCCCAAAACTTCCTGAAAGCTCTTCCAAAATCCACTAGTGAACAATGGGTCTCGATCGCTCACTGTACTCTTCGGAATACCATGGAATCGAACTATCCACTTGACATACAGCTTAGCCAACTTCGATGCAGTCCTAGTTGATCGAACAGGAATGAATCTTGCACTCTTAGTCAGACGATCTACGATGACCCAAATCCCTTCATTTCCCGTTCTGGTTCTAGGTAACCCATCGATAAAATCCATCGATATTTGCTCCCACTTCCATGTAGGGACTTCTAATGGCTGAAGCAATCCACTTGGCTTCTTCTGTTCGGCTTTTACCAACCGGCAGTTCATGCACTTGGAAATAAAATTTCCAACATCCTTCTTCATACCTTCCCAGTAATAGGTTCTCTTCATATCCCGATACATCTTATTTCCACCTGGATGAATTGTCAACTTCGAGTGATGACTTTCCTTCAGAACTTCATTTCTCAATTCATCTATATCGGGAACAACTAGTCGTCCTTGCTTCCGAAGCCAACCCTCTCGATCGACCTCGAATCCTTTATCCTTTTCTGGGTCCAATCAAGATTCCAAATCATGGATAATCTTGAAAAGCTTATCGTCTCGCTTTTGGCTCTCACCAATTCTTTCCACAAGAGTAGGTCTTATCGATAAGTTTGCCAACATCTCAGGTTCCAATTCACATCTGGGCCTGAAGTCAAATCCAGCTAAATACTCGAGACTCTTCCATTCAGAATACATGGCTCCCAATCCTGCATGTCTTCGACTTAACGCATCTACCACTGCGTTACCCTTTCCTGGAGTATAGGCTATACCAAAATCATATGATGCCAAAAACTCTAGCCATCGTTGCTGCCGAAGATTCAAATCCCTTTGGGAGAAAAGATACTTCAATGACTTATGATCTGTAAACAACTCGAATCGAACTCCCAATAAGTAATGTCTCCACATCTTCAGAGCAAAAACAATTGCCGCTAACTCCAAATCATAATTCGGGTAATTCCTTTCATGCGGTTTCAGTTGTCGACTTGCATACGCAACAACTTTATCCCTCTGCATCAGCACTGCTCCAAGTCCAGTACCACATGCGTTGGTGTAAACCACCATCTCATCATTCCCACTTGGAATAGTCAAAACAGGAGCACTTGTCAATCTCTCTTTCAGGATTCCGAAAGCTTGCTCACACTTAGCATCCCAACTGAACACTTGGTTCTTCTTCGTCAATCCTGTTAATGGTGCAGCCACCTTGAAAAAGTCTTTGATAAATCGACGATAGTATCCTGCTAATCCAAGAAAACTTCTCACATCAGATGCATTCTTAGGTCTAACCCAATCCTGGATTGTTGCCACCTTAGCGGGATCAACCGCTATTCCATTTCCGGAGATAACATGGCCTAAGAACCTCACTTCACTCTTCCAGAAGTGACACTTTGAAAACTTAGCCTTCAGCTGATGTTTCCATAAGATTTCCAAAACAATACGCAAGTGCGTCTTGTGCTCTTCTTCAGTTCTGGAATAAATCAAAATATCATCCACGAACACTAGTACGAACTTGTTCAACTGATCTCTGAACACTCTATTCATAAGATCCACAAAATATGCTGGTGCATTGGTCAATCCAAACGGCATTACCAGCCACTCAAAGAAACCGGATGGTGTCCTGAAAGCAGTCTTCTGCACACTATCTTTTGCCACTCTTAACTAGTGAAATCCCGTTGCCAAATCCATCTGAGAAAACACCTTGGCTTCGTGAAGCTGATCAAACAAGTCATCTATTCTTGACAATGGATACTTGTTCTTCTTAGTCACTTTATTCAGCTCACGATAATCCACACACAACCTCAACGACCCATCTGCTTTGGTTACAAACACAACTGGTGCACCCCATTCGGACACACTACGCCGAATGAATCCTTTCTGTAAAAGATCGTCAACTTGCACCCTCGACTCTTGCTGTTCCCTAGGCGCCATCCGCCTAAGAGGCATCACAACAGGTCTGGCTCCTTCAACTAAATCGATACGAAACTCGATCTCTCTATGCGGCGGTAATCCTTTGACCTCATCAAAGACATCCTCAAATCCATTAGCGATTGGCACCGATGACAGTCCATCCCGTGGAACAACCAGCGAATACATGAAGATCATGAAGACGCCTTCCTCATGCTTATATCGTATCACAACCTTTCGCCCCTCCACATTCTCGACTGTCACCTCCAACCTTTCACAATCAACCTTTGCCGCATACTTCCTAAGCTAGTCCATACCCAAAATAATTCCGAACCCCGCAAAGTTTAGAACAAAACAATCACAAACAAAAGAGCAATCATGACTCGATACAATCAGACCACGGCATAGCATACACAGACAAGACGAACCCCCAACTGGATTAGTCACAACCAATGGCCTATCAACGATATCCGGTTCTAAACCCAACCGGCCTACAAGTTCATTACAAACAAAAGAATGTGACGCCCCAGTATTGAATAACACTCTAACTGGAACACCACATATGGAAAGAGTACCTTGAACCACCACACTCTTTCCTTTCTCTTCAGCGGTAGGAGCTTTTGAAGATGATGGAACAGCCCCCAAAGCATAAGCTTGCACAATCTGCTTGTCCTTCCGCGGTTCTGGACAATTCTTCTTAATATGCCCCAGCTTGTCACATTTGTGGCACTTTACCCGCACCTTTGGATTCTTACAATCTCTGGAGAAATGGCCCTTCTGCTGACAATTATAGCAGGTCACTTCGCCCTTCGGCTTCTTCTGACCATCCTTACCCTTTTGCTGCTGCTTCCTCTTCTTGTTTCCACCCTGCTGTGGTTTGGACTCCTCCTTGGTCACAGCAACAATAGATCCTTCTTTAGGAAACAGATTCTCATGCCTGAGAGCTTTCTCCACAAGCTTCTCAAATGGATCGTCCAGATGATCCACTAACTGCCTCCCAAGATAACTGTCCAAGCCTGTCACAAACTTCTCGTTCTTCTGATAAGGAGATTCAATATACGACCGGGCATACTTGGACAAAGCTTCAAACTCAGAAACATACTCAAGAACTAGTCTTCCACCTTGCTTGAGCTCCACAAACTTCTTGAACAGAACAGATTTCTGAGCTGTAGAAATGAACTTAGCTTCAAATCTGGCTTGGAATTGCACCCAAGTAATTTCTTCCTCCGAAGTGTCAATGGTGATAGAGTTCCACCAATCAGAAGCTCTCCATTGAAGATGTCTTGATGCAAGCTTCCTTTTAGTTGCATCCTCGATTCCCAAATCACCAAAGATTCTTCTACAAGCATCTATCCATCTCTGGACTTCAATGGTTGACTCTGTTCCCAAGAAAACCTTCCCTCCAAGAGTAGTCTAGTCTTTACACAGCTTAGCAAAATCCACCGGTCTTGGAGCTTGAACTTGAACTCCAACATCTACTGATGGCCCCGGAGCTGGCATCCTTCTCATGATCGAAGTCATCATAGCCTCGAACATAGCAACATAATCAGCAGCCCCCTCAGCAGCACGGCCTTCCCTAGCAGCTGGTCTCCCTCTTCGACTCATTCCTAATATCTATAAAAAGGAATGATAATACACCTTGAGAACAACTGCATAAAGAACTCAAATCCTTCTAAGCTACTATATTATATATAGTAATATCCATCAAAATACAATTACGTCTCTCATACGTAGTTACGTCAGCGAGCGTTGGGTAAAATCGATTAACCAATGCTCTGATACCAAATGTGACGACCGCCCATGACCCCTGCACTGAACAAGGAGATAGTGCGCTGTAAAGTGTGCCAGGCAGCCATGGACGATTGCCAAGGTAAAGTTAAAACAGCAGAATCTATCGTATTACTCACAGCGCATGGATAAAGTAAAATAGAGAATATATATAGTGAAGCTTCACAAAATAGAATTTCATCAATTAAGCTTCATAAGAGTTGAATACAACATCTGAATAGTCAATACATCAAGCCTCACTACATATCACTCAGAGAATTATACAGCAGCGGAATATCCAGTACATATAGTAAGAAAATAATATGCAAGCCTCCAGCTCGTCTTCGTCATCAGCATCGTTGGAAACTAAGAACAGCACCTGTCACCTGCTACCTAGTCTGCCCATCCCAAAATGGATGAACAGCCTAAGGTAATAAGAGTTGAACATAAAACCTTGAGTCAGACAACAGTCTTAGTGAGCGGTAAATTAACTAACAACATACCAAAAGAGCATAAAGGTAAAAGGAATAGGAATCCAACCCTCCCACTCCACCTCTTTCTACAGTGATAGCCCCCAGACACACTAAGCAGAAATAAACATAGCAAAGCAGACATTTAAAGTAAAGCAATTATCACTCGAGTCAAGGTCGATGTTTTCCAAGCACAAACCCCCAAGGCCTAAACCAAGATCAGATAAGCACCCAGAAAATATCGCTCTTGAGACCGAATGACGATACAACCAAACATCCATGACTCTGGCTATCACTGTTATCATCGCTTCGATACCACCGTTAATTGAATGACCGGCACATTCTTTCAGCCGTCCGTCAAGGGCCAATGGTAACCCCGGTTCTAGACAGAACTCCGCACGTCGTCGCAGCCCGTGCCTAGGACTATCGAATCTGCCCAGAGTACTCGACCACCAACTGTAGTCTTTTGGGACTATCAAATCTGCCCAGCGTACTCTTGCTTTGAGCCTGCTAGAACCTTCAACAACGATGAAATCTCAGCCTTCTAGTCATCCTCCTTGACGACTATTCTCATACTAGCTCAAGCGCCTCTCGAGCCAACCATTATCCTCAAACTCGAACCCTTTCACCGAGTCATCAACATGCTTGGAATGATCCCATCTGGATTAAACCAAGGCTATCTCACATCATCATCAAATCTATCCATATGAGCTTCATCATCCGCCACATATGCCATGAGCAGCTTTTCCAATCCAAGAGCCTTTCCCTTAGCTTTTGAATCATCTTCGACCATCTTGTCCAAATTCAACAACTAATCAACTAATTTATAACAATCAATCAAATCAATCATTAATCCAAGTAATCGATCATGCAAACAAGATATAAAAGTTGTATGAAAGTTTTATGTACACTGTGAACATAGTGTATGAAAGTTGCTGAAATATCAGCACTTATTTATAAAAGTTGCTGACATTTCAACAACATTTATGTACACTGTGAACACAGTGTATGAAAGTTGCTGAAATATCAGCACTTATTTATAAAAGTTGCTGACATTTCAGCAATAATTTTTCTTTGTTTCTAGAAATTAGGGACCGGATTTACAAAGAAACTTTGATAGGGAAAGTTGCTGAAATATCAGCACTCGTTTATAAAAGTTACTGACATTTCAGCAATAATTTTTCTTTGTTTCTAGAAAATAGGGACCGGATTTACAATGAAAATTTGACAAGGATCCGCTTTACAATATGAAAGTATGATAGGGATGCCTCCCTAATTTCCACTATAAATATACCCATCATACATACACGGTTGTACACGGCTACTAGCTGAAAGAATGGATCGGAGCTGCTGCTTTGGCTTGAGAACACGGTAGAGGTGGGGTTTGTTTCGGTCATGGCTTCGAAGGAGGAAAGAGGCTTTGTGAGGAAAAGGGAAGGTGGGGTGGATGAGGAGCTGGCGAACGAAAAAGGAAGATACAAGATAAAAAAATGATAACTTTGCTCTTTTTTTCTACAAATGAAAGGACGCAGCCTATAATACACGAACTATCGAATTTTGCTAAACGTTGGGAATAGAAAGAGTCAGATGCTAAATCGATAAATGATGATGGCTGTTGATTTACACACGGTAAGAAAATGAATGGTCACAAAAAAACCCAAAAGCCCAAATTTCGAAACTGATACGAAAGTCATTCCGTAGGTTTTATCGTATTTCGGACTTCGAAACACACAAGCGAATATACCGTGGAGATCAACACGACGAGACGATCAAAACGGTATACAGATGTCAGTGGTACGATCATCTGTTCAAAAGTCGATACGGACACTGATATACGTTGCTATCCCGTACGGAAAAATCCAAACGGAGCTAGAAACGTCCGAATTTCGCGAAACGGATTACGCAGTCTTATTCAGAGTGTTCTAAATAAATTTTCTCATGTTGACATATTTTGGTTTCGGAACACTTTTATTATCATCAATTTTAACTGATATAAATTGGAATAAAATTATACTAGAAAATAAACTTCAAAATTATCTGATGAAAATTTACCGGTTGCTATGTTTAAAACAGACGCATTTCAAATATCAAATTTAAATTTCAAAATTTTATTGTTTAAAGTTTCACAAAATTTCAATTAAATATATAAATAAACAAATATAATTATCTAAAAGTTACGGGTTGTTACAAATTTTTTTTGAAATCCACCCATTTCATTCGCCGTTGACCAACCCAGCTCCTTCAATTGTATCAAAGCCCAAATGGTTTATGCAGTCTAATTACCAACTTTGGCCAACTAATTAATCTTATCTATCCAATGGTTGTCTAAAAAAGTTGTGTCTAGGCATGTGGTTGAATAATCAAGTATTCTCTCGTGGTTGGGCATAATAAGTTCGAAAGGCTAGTCCAGTTGTAGATGCCTAAATTTATTTGGGCCTTGGGCTAATTTTAAAACTAAGATTTAAAAATTTAAAATATTTCAAATTTAAATGTTAAGTTTAAAATATAAAAGTATATTTTATAGACGTTATAAATAAATCTTAAAATTTCAAATTGTTTGGAAAAATAATTTAATATTCATTATAATTTTCATAAATACTCAATTAATTTGATTAATTAAATAAGTAACTAATTAAGATTTAATTAATAAAATAGACATACATTTAGTGATATGTAACTATAAAGGTAATAGTTGAAAATTTATTTAAAATTATTAAAGGTAAATTAAATAAATAATCTGAAATTTACTAAAGTTTTAATTAAATAAATTATTATTTGATAAATAATAAATCAAATGCTAGTTAATTAAGCATGCCAATATATAAGTACGTAAAACTATAAAAGTTATAGTTCGGTAACTTAATTTATTTTTACTTTCTTAAAATTATTTTGAGAAAATAAACTAAATAAATTTATGAAATTTTTAATTAAATAATTAATTATTTATAGTTAATTAATTAACATATAAATATATTTGATATATATATATATATATTTATGAAATGATAATGTTTAAAATTGAATATTCTTCTCAACTAGTTTGAGATGAATAAATTTTTTTTGAAATTTTAAATAAAATTCAATTAAACTAGTTAATTAAATTAAAGGACTACATTAATTAAATATGATTTAATTAATTAGAATTAAGATTAATTAAACTAGTTACATAAATGTGACGACCCACATTTCGAAAGGTTTAAATTGACAATAACCAACACATGTCCAACTTAAACAATCCGGAATATAGATAATCAATGTGGTTAATTAAGAAAAATAAGGAAAAAAGAAGAAAACAAACAAAGAATCTCATAGCGGAACAATAAAATATAATAATCAAATAAACGGTTCATGAAGTGTTTATATTATACATTTGATTACAATTTATACAACATTTATCAAAGTTATATATACATCGGGGATAAACAATTAATGCAGCAGAATAGCATGATGTAGAGAACAATAATAGTAATAATATACCAAAAACTTTGTCTTCGTCCTCCAGAAAATGATCTTCAATGCACTAAAAAAAACTCTAGGCTGACCAGAGCATAATGAAACACAAAACACTCGAGTCAAGACTAAAATATTCCGATGTGAGTTAAATCGATGTCGCATATAACATGAGTATTGTGGCGTCAGAGATGTTTACGGGGTTTCACATCTTTTATCCAGTGTAAAACGTGCGTGCAATAACTCAAGAGATGTTACGGGATTTTCCATCTCTTAAGGATCCGGCAAAATATTATATGTAGTAGAATACGCTAAATATATACTGTCTAATCGGTAAAATAAATATTTTTCTTAGCGTTAAGCCTTTACGTTGATCCCCCTTAACACGTTATTAAGCATTGGTGTACAGTTTGCATTTGACACAACCAGTAGCACGTCGGTAGTCAGTGATGCGCCGTGATACGACAACACCTGTAACATCCCACCTTTTTGTACGCTTAAGCAGACACACGTGCCAAATTAAGCCATACAGAAGGGCGGATTGTTATGGGGTAAATAAGAAAAAGTGGAGAAATAAAAGAAACAAAATAGAATCTTGCAGCGGAACGATAAAATATAATAATCAAATAACAGTTCATGAAGCTGTTTTACAAAACATTTGATTATACTTATACAATACATATCAGAGTTACACATACCAGAGAATGATAATAAATGCAGCGGAATATAAGGGTGTAGTGTAATATAATAAATAGTAGTAATAAAATCTTCGTCTTCGTCCTCCAGAAATAGGGCCATCAAATCCTGAAATGCTCAGGCTGACCCGAGCGAATTGAAAAGACAAAACACTCGAGTCAGAACTAAAAGATTTTATGTAAGTTAAATCAATGAAATAAATATGAGTGTAAACGGCGTAAGAGATGTTTACGGGGTTTGACATCTCCTATCCAGTGTCTAACGTGAGTGCAGTAACTTAAGAAATGTTCGGGATTCACACCTCTTAAGGATCCGTTAAACTATCTACTATGTAGTAATATTCGCTATTATAATAATGTCTAATCAGTAAAGTATAATCATATAGAAAATAGCGTTAAGGGGATGGTGAACCTTAACGCGGTCGGATCTTTAAACCAAACTCGTAGTGGGTTCGATATGGTAGGTGACACGGCACACAAGGCAATGCCAGGGTAGATATACCAATTACGCATCCGGACTGGTAGTGACGCATAGCAGCCACTACCGCCCACCTCGAACAACACTCCCAAATCAAGGGTGGCCACCAAATCAATCACAAGTAATAGAATGGTATCGAAGAAGTGTGTCCGATCAGAGGTGCTACCTCCTTGGCCCGTCGATCGCTCCTGTTTTAGCCATCTTATGCCAACTCACGGGAGTTGGGTCCACGTATATACCTTAGGATCGTCGCCACCATCCTACTTCGTTATGGAAACTCCACCGCGTACACAGTTGTCAAAGTGGTTTTCGGTATCGATAGAGAGTATGTCCATATCCGATCCCGGTCTCTTTAACAACCAAACGTTATTATAATACCGTGGTCATTTTAAAAATATATATACTTTTAAAAACACAATCATTGCCCTTTCAAAACATATTCTTTATTTCAAAATAGTATATACATCAAAAACCAAAATATTATTGCCATTTCAAACCATATCCTTTACTTCAAAATAGTATATACTTTAAAACCAAAATATTATTGCTATTTCAAAACATATCATTTACTTCAAAATAGTATATACTTTAAAACCAAATTCAATAATATATCATTTAAATAAAATCCAAATTTTTAATCACTATTCTTACTTTTAATTATAAAACTTGAAATATTCTTTAAAACCATCTTAAACCCAAATCACATAATGCAGTCATATTCTAAATCTCAAAATTTCAATCGGTTTCAAATCAATATATTTAAAGATAATTCTTAAATAAATTCTATTTCAAATAAATTCATTTTCAAACCATATTACTTTCAAAGTTATAACAATTTCGAAAGCCAATACTTTGAAAACAATAATACCTTAATTTTAATAAAACATTCCAATTTTGATATATTTCAAGTCTTTAAATATTCCAAAATTCCCAACCAAATATGATAATCTTATATGTACCTTAATTCAATTTACTATTATTTAGTTTAGAAATATTTATTTAATAAATTCAATATCACTTAAATAAAGCTCAAACTTGAAATATTCGTAAATCAAACTTAAAACATCATCAAGTTATACATAGCTTAAATTTTAGAATTTAACCATATATAAAATAATATTTATATAATATCAAAATTAGTATATATATAAACCCTTATTTTCCAAAACCCATAGAAAATCACTTTAAAATATTATATATATAGACCACGGTGCCTGTATATAATTTTCTATCCTATGGTCAAGTGATACAGATATTTATCATTTCAATCCGTAATTTTAAAAATAAAAGTTTATGGTTATATATCATTTCAAACCGCAATCCCGAATGGAATGAAAATGCATAATAACTTGCAGTTTATATAAAATATAGCATCCATTCATCCAAATATCAATAAACAACCATTTATTTCAATCATTATCCAATTTAAACAAAACATCAATATAAAGCATATAAAATATAACAGGCATCAATGAATAGTTTATATTCAATAAAAATTAATAACTGTTTAACTGGCAGTTTATATGCAATAATAAATAAATTTAACTGTCAAATTATATGCAAAAATAAAATTAAATAACAATTTAATTTAAATAAATGCTATCTAACTGAGATGATGATTAAATATATGCCCAAACAATCATAGATAAATTTTAAATCACATCAAAATTTATTTTAACAAACATAAGAAATCTTAGAAGTTGTGAGTGGGTTAAAACACTCACCTTTTGAATTTAAATTGAATTCAAATCCAATTTAAGCCCAAAAATTTTACCGTCTCATAATTTGTCCAAACTAGCGTCATCAAGTCCGGAATTTTATTACGGTCCTAACAAAAAAAACCGCGCGTGAAACGGAGTTCGTATGCGAGAGTTATAGCGAAAATTGTGATTGAAATTAAATTTAAATAGAAACAAAAAGAGAACACATTTACCCCCACGTCGCTAGATCACACGTCACTGCCTTCTTCTTTTCATTCTCTACAACAACGCACGCAATTATCTCTAGGCAAATTGATGCACACGAGACAACACCATTGAATTACGCTCGTCGAGAGCTTCAACATATATAATTTTGAGATGTTTTTTGAGGACTTTGAATTTTTGACTTTGATTTTGAAATGAACTGGATCTGAGATTTTTGTCTGCCATTGAGGAGGAGAAGGAGCTGATGAAATTTTACGCGCAGACAAATGAGAATAGGTGGAGGCTAGGGTTTAGCGGGGTATTTATAGATGAAGTTGGAATAGACAGATGGATCCGAATTTTAATGAATTCACAATTTGTCAATTTAAATTCCAATAATCCATTTATTTGATTTCTAGATCTTATTATGAATAAATGGTCAACTTACCATTTCTATCATTTCTGATTGCAATTAGCTTCAAATTTATTAACCAAACCTCCATATCAAATAAGGATTTATTGCAAAAATTTAGTGTTTACCTTTAATTAAAGTAAATTCAATAAATTATAAAATCTTATTTCAATGAAATTTTATACCATTCGTATTCAATTCTCTTTATTAAATCAATCATCCTCTTATATATATATATATATATATTTAACATTAGTATATATCCAATTACCCAAATTGATTTACAGCCTAACATAACATTTGAATTTTATTCCCAATTCATAAATTACTACCTTAACTAAAATTTTGCGTTTCCCCTTTAATTTACATTTTCGCCTTACGTTACTACACTAATTATCCTTAAAGTAACGTTTATTATTAATAACAATATTATAATTACTTACATTTTAAATGAACTTTATTTACAATAAATTCATTGACCAATTAATTAGGTAATTTATATAGTTGCTATCCTATCCTTAAATTTATTTCATAAATTAATCCATTTTATCTAAATTCTTATCTATGTAATATTTCAACATTTAGTTTCATCAAATGTAATTGTTTTCCAATACGTTAATAACTTTATTTCCAAGTCTTATATTACAACAAACTATCCAATACGAAAGTCTTAATATTTTTACAAATACTACTTTAATTAACATTAACGCAATACTCAATTTAAATTATTATAACTGATTTCAAAATTGTAAATTAACAAGCTACCAAAATAGGCAACATACAATAATCGTACTCTAACCTTTAGTCACATTAATACGCTTTTATTTCTCAAAAATCAAAGTTCCCATTTAACTAAATCTCCATAAATGAATTTGACATTATTTTCAAAAATTACTTTATATTAACATTAACGTAAAAATATATTTATATCTATTGCAATCGATTTACCAGTTATACTTTAATATACTAAAAAAAATGGTTAACCAAATTTTTTTACCATTTAGCATTCACTTCCACATACAAGCTACTATTAACACAAATGTTGTCATTGACTTAGCTCTAATTAAGTAAATTAGATGAATGTGAAAATTTTAACAATTATCACTAAATGCCAAATTCTACTCACATTCATAATTAAATATCAACTACAATTTATTAAAATTACTTACCTATCCTTATTAAATCAAATTGCAATCTATTTAGTATTATCTTCTCAATTAACATAACATTTAGATGTTAGATTTCATTTAATTCCAATTTATTGACCCACGTAAATTTTATTCTTTTCATTCAATATCAATTGTCCATTCTATAAGTAAAATTAACATTAGATTCATACTCATATAATAGCTTCAAATTCATCTAATAAATATTTACAAAATCTTTAAATACTAAAACCATTTAATTGCAATTAATCCCTTTGATTACAAATTAACTGAACAACCTAATAAAATAAGTAACGTACAATCAATATTGTCATTAACTCCTAATTACACTTTAGAGGTTCACTATTTACACCCCAATATTGTAATTACTTACCTAACACTGGTTTTACTCAATTAACATTTATTACAAACTATTCCAAAATTTATTCAATATTTATTAGTTTTCTTATATTATATTTATAACCAAGTGTAACTTTTAACTTGAATTGGTTGGATTTCCTTTCAAGTTATTAATAATTAACTTATACTAACATATTCCTTAATTTATTCCAATTACCGTTACAATGTTTTTATTACATAATCAATTAATTACTTTCCTTTCTTGTATTAAATTATACACCTATATAATTCTTTCCACTATTCATTCATTAGCATTCTATGTAAATTTCAATCTCTTGTAATAACTCATTTATTATACTTTTGCATATCAATAAACAAGGTTTCAAATAAATGGGGTTTATTAAATTCAATCTTTATACTTAAGTCTATTACAACCAATGTAATATTTTCATAGGTTAATTATTAACATTTATTTCGTTACCACATTATAACCATTATATTTCTTTATAATTAAATTCCAAAAATCTTATAAATAGGCCAATTTAATTTACGAAATTTACGGGTCGTTACAACACCAAACCAAAATCGTAGGGGTCTCGTATAAGGATAAAAGTATGACTAGGCACGTGAGGCAATAGCCCACCGCGTCCAACACTCCCAAAATTTGAGGGTGCGCACCAATCAATAACAATGTCGTGATAGTAATACGAAGAAGTGTGTCCGCTGGAGGTAGCTAACCTCATTGGCTGGTACGGCTCCTGTTTTAGTCATTTCAAATTGACACAAGTGTCAGGCCAATCCATCATCGTTCTCTTTCTTCAAATCCAAAAACGATGCCAAATCCAACCACTTCATTTTGGAGTCTCCTCCACGTACACAGTTGTTAAAGTGGTTCCAGTATTGACAGAGAGTATGCCAATATGAGGCCCCGGTCTCTTTAACAACCAAGCGCCGTTTTACACACCGGTTGGTACTTTTATATTTCGAAAAAAAATCGTACTTGATATCAAAATATCATGTTCGTTTTAAAATATGTTTCATTTCAAAGAATCATATTCACTTCGAAAACAATTTCATATAAAAATATATTTTCCACTAGAAAACAATTCCATATCAAAATCACTTTCCACTTTGAAATTGATCTCGTTACAAAATCATTTATTCATTTCAAAACCCATTCATCTCTGTCGCTGGAAAATAATTTCGGTGATGAGTGCACGCATCATCGATATTCATTTTCGAGTTTCAAAGTGGGAAGGCCATTGTGGTAGTTTATTGCAGATTTATTTTGACAAATAAATATAAATTTCAAAGTTTAAATATGATTGAATATGGGAGTTATGAGTATATATACATATATATGTTATTTTAAATGATTTGACATGGAACTCGGCATTTAGTTCTTAAATTTCTATAAATTATAGATTTCAATTATTGTAATGAAATGGAATTTTAACTATTTAATAATTGGAACTTCTAAATGAAAATAAGAAAGTAAATGCTAAGTTATAAATGAAATATGTAAGAAATTTGGAACTTGTAACCTGTAATTAAAAAGGATATGAAAATGAGAAGTGAAACTACTGAATATTTTGTAATTAAAATAAATAAGATAAACTTGTGTAACATTCAATTGCATTCTTAAAAACATATATGTATAACTTACCAAAGATTAAAAGTTGTAATGTTAACAAGAACATGTAATGGAATATTATACAAGAAAAACTTAAGTAGTGAAAGTGTTCAATGTAATTTCTTTTATAAATAAGAATTTTGGATATTATAATTATTATAAACTTGAGTTATAATTGAACTGCTACTAAATCAAATGTAATGGAAAAGTGAGTACTGTAAGTAAAAGATTATAAACTTAAGTTAATGTTTGAAGCTATTGATAATTAAAGTGAATAATTAAAAAGAATACTATATTAAAATTTAATGGCTAGAACTTCAAAAATTGTTAAAAAGGATTCAGAAAACAGATTTAATATTCAATGACATTATAAAAGAATAATGAATGTAAATTTAAGGGTAAGAAACTTGAGAATGAATTTATGCACTAATGAATATTAATATCTAATTGAAATTGGGTATATAAATTAATGGATATAAACTGTAATAAAATGTATGAAAATACTTGAATAATGAATTCATTGATCTTTTTTTTTACAACTGAATGGACATAACTTATGTAAGAAATGAATGTAACAAAATGAAAAAAGAAAATTTGCACTATATGGAAATGAAAATTTAATTTTTGGAAGTAATGAATAGAAAGAAAAAATGAAATAAATACTGAATGAATGAATGTGAATGTAATTACAGGCCGTACTTTAAGAACTGATTTACACATGTTAAATAACTATATATGAGTCACATATGTAAGAAAATGTAAATAACATATGTGAGTAAATGAATACAAATAAATGGAATTAAGTGCTAAATGAATAAATAAGAATAAAATTTTGTAAGAAGTAAATGCAAAATTTAAGGAAGTAATCATTTAATGAAGCAAAATGAACAACAAATCTTGTGAAAAGAAACTAATAAGAATAAAACCTGAATAATGTTTGGAATTTGATGTTTGTTTGGTTTATGGGTTGTTTGGGTACAAGTGCTTTTAATTGTTTGGATGTATGGATAATCTATTGAGTTTTATCTAAGACTGTGTAGTGTATGGTATACTTAGTAGTTATTTATCATTCTGTATGATTGAAGTGTCTAAACCCGAAGAATTCATTTGTTTTACTTGCTATGGGTGAATGGTTGATTACTTTGATTCCTTGTGATGATTGTATGCTTGTTTGCAAGTGATTGTTGTTATGTTATATTGATTGTTTGTTAGTAATTGAAACAACAAAAATATTTCATTTTATATAATTATTAACCTTGTCGGATTATATAAGTGAAATACAGGTTATGGAAGCAATTGCTACTGCTTTTGGTTTCATAAATTAAGCGTTGTTTGCCCGACAAATAGGTACGATCTCGAATTACGGGTTTATAGCGATATTATATTGTTTTTCCCGCTGTTGGGATATATTATTTTGAAAATTTTGTGATATATATTGTTTTATTTATATTATTATTTCCCTCAGACCTCTCCGTACAAAGGAGATTCTGCCGAAATTTTTCGAAAATTTTTGACTTAGGAATTTTTGAGAAATGTTTTCCAAATTTATTAGTTTGAGTATAAAAGGATTTAATTGCTTATATATTGATAAATTTTATTTAAATTATTTAATTTTGTAAATTTTATTTGTTTATAAGTATAAACATTTTGGATAAGATATTGATTTTCTTAATTCCTTCTTTTCCCTTCTTTTTCCTTTTCGGGGACGAAAAGTTTTGTGTAAGGGAGAGTGTAACGAACCATAAATTTCGACAATTAAAAATAGTTAATTTAATAAGATATTGTAAGTTAATGTTGGAAGAAATTAAAATTTGTGATTTATTAAGGAAAATAATAATTGGAATGAAATTGTAACCATATTAATTTAAGTTAATTATTAACGACTTTCATGAAAACCTAATTAATTGAAATAAATTAAATATTACACTTGGTTATAAATTGAATATAAGAGAACTAATATAAATATTGAATAAATTTTTGAAATAGTGTGTAATAATGGTAATTGAGAAAAACCAGTGTTATGTAAGTAATTATAATATTGGTTTGTAAATAATAAACTTATAAAAGTGTGTTTAAGAGTTAATGGAAACAATTATTGTACATTACCTATTTTATTAGTTTGTTAAGTTTAATTTGAAATCAATTGCAATTAATTCACTTAATTGTTGAAGTTAATGTGGATTAAATTGGTAAGTGAAGAATGTGGATTCAATAAGATGTAACCAATGTAAATTCTATACATAATATGATAATTGATGTAAATAAAAGAATGAAACCAAGATGAAATAATTAACTGAGATTTTTAAATTTTAATTAATGGGTAAAATTGACAAAATTCCAATATAATTGAAATATAGTAATTAATACAAATAAAAGATGAAAATTGAAAGATATTAATGTAATGGAATATAAAACAACGTTAACTATGTTAGTTGAGTGATAATTGATTCAATATTAAGTTTGGAATCAAATAAAATCAAATTTATTGGAATAAATTTTTGATTAATTGGGTTAATTGCAGTTGACATTTGAACACTGTATTTATTGAAATAATTAACACTAAATTGATATGTGAATTTGCTTTTAGTTATTATAAATATCTAAATGATCAAAAATGATAAGATTCTGCTAGTTTATAAATATTGAATTTAAAAGGTGATTAATTAATTTAATATTAATTTATTTAATTAATGTAAAAATAGCCATTTTGGCAACTATCTTGGATTTCGATGAAACCAGTTTCATCGGATCCGTAACGGTAAATTATTATAGGATTTCAAGTTTCGTAGCGATCGGACTTGTCGTTTGATCGTACGGGCTCGAAACGCCTAGAAATAAATTTAATTGAAATAAATTTGAAATAAGGTGATATTAGGCTAACTTCTTCATACGATGGAAATAGGACCTGAAACCTATTCCATTGAGTTTAAAACCATCGAAAACACCTATTTTGATATATGGGATGACCTATTTTTGTTTCAGGGTCAGAACGGGCTTTTTGGGTTGCGTAGTCGTTTCGATCTAACTCTGCCTATATATATGCTGTTATAAACCCTAGTTGTTACTCATATCATTATTTTTGTATGTACATCTTCTTCCTCCTTCATCAAACCTAATTCCCAAATTCCAAAACCTAATTTTAATTTCACAAAAAAAAGAGAGAAAAATGCGGATCTGTAGCAACTTCGGGTCGTGCTTAGAGTTTCAGAGGCAAAAACCCTGCAGCAACTTCGGGTCAGGAAAAAAAATGACTCAGGTCTCGGGTCATTTTGGCAGAGCAAGCACCGGGGATTTGAGGCAGCGGACCGAAGTTGAACCCGAAGTCGACCCAGGACCAGATTTTTTCAAAATTCTAATTATCATAACTTTTTCATATGAGCTCGGATTCACACGCGGTTTTCTCCGCTAGGATCGTATCGAAATTTCGGACATGTTGACGCTTGTTTGGTCAAATTCTGAGAACGTTCAAATTTTGGATTTATTTTGGATTTAAATTCGATTTAAATTCAAAGGTGAGTGTTTTGACCCACTCACAACTTCTAAAATTTCTTATGTTAGTTAAATTAAATTTATGATGTGATTAGAAATTTATTGATCGATGTTTGGTATATTTAAATTGTCATTCTGATTTAATTTGACTTTTATTGCATTTAATTATCAGTTAATTAACTATTGATTTTTTAATTGTCAATTTAATACCTCCATTGATTATCAGTTATCTATTGATGTTCATTGTTTGATTTGGATGATGATTGTGATGTATGTCTGATTTGTTGATATTGGATGACTGGATGTTGTATTTCATATTGTTATACTATTGCAAGTTCCCTATGGGTTGAAATGATACATACCCGAATGATCTATAGATTATGGAAAAATCATTATGGGTTGAAATGATAGATTCAAGCGATTTTATGGATTTTATTTAATTCAAGATTGCGGTTTGAAATGATATATAATCGTAAATTTTAAATTGCAGATTGAAATGATAAATATATGTATCACTTGACCCTAGGGTAGAGAATTATATACGGACACCAGATTGGTTAAATTAAATGATCTTTGAATCCTTAATTTCTGAAATTAATCGACTGATATTTTGAATATAAGAATTTGATTTATATAACTTGAATTATTATTGGAATTGGTTTAAAGGAATTGTTTAAAGGAATTTGATTGAAATTTTAAAGTTGATTTTTGAAGTATAAATTGAAATTGTCCGAAACTGAGGTATTAAAATTGTTGAAATATAACTTTGAAATGTATTAAAATTGGGTTGTGTGATTTGGAAATGTGAAATTGTCCAGATATGTTGAAATAAAATAAATAGTTAAATTTATATGAATTCCAAATTCATGTTTTCAAATATAAACTGTTTTAAAATATATTATTTTTATGATTCTAAATTTTTAAGATTTTCAAATTATTAAACTAATTTAACCTATATTTACTATATTAAATCAATTTAACCTATTTTAACCATTTAATTTATTATAAAACTAATTAAACCATTTTAACTTATATTAAATCTAATTAATCTATTTTTAAAGCTAGTTAATCTACTTAATTTATATTTAATATATTTTAAATCCATTTAAATATTTTATATCTATATTAACTATTTTAGAGTAATTTGACTATTAAAACTTTATTTAAATTATTTATAACTATTTAAACTAATTTCAAAATTCTGGGACTTAGTAAGAGAAAGTGTTTATATTCAAACACATTGGTTTAAAGGAAATATGGTTAAATGATGTTGTAACCTAAGTTAGGATTTAAATGTTATAATTAATTGAATATGATGATTTTGAAGCAAGAATTTAACGTAATTGGAAATATGATTTTGAAAGAAATTATGATTTCGAAAACGATATGATTTCAAAGGTGAATATGATTTCAAAATGAATATGATTTCAAAAGTGATATGGTTTTGAGAATATGATATTTTGTTATAAATTGTGAATTTACTTTTGAAATGTAAAAGAACCATCTGGTGTGAAATAAGCGTTTGGTTGTTAAAGAGACCGGGATCGGATATTGTCATACTCTCTGACAATACCGAAAACCACTTTAACAACTGTGTACGTGGTGGAGGTTCCAGAAATGAAGTAGGATGGTTTGGTGAACGATATCTGTATAAGATATGACGTGACCCTAACTCCCGTGAGTCAGCTTAGATGTGACTAAAATCAGGAGCCATGCCGGACCAAGTGAGGTCATTCCTCCTATCAGGCACATTTCTTCAATACTATTCTGTTTTTTGTGATTGTTTGGTGGCCACCTCTCGATTTTTGATATGGGAGTGTGTTCCGAGGTGGGCGGTAGTAGCTGTTATGCGTTACCACCAGTCCAGATCCGCCAACGCTATATCTACCTGGGCATTTCCTCGTGTGTCGTGTGTAACAACCCTAGATTTTGTATATTATTTTAATTTTGACTTTATTTTATTTTGAGATTATTTTTAAACTTGTTTCATTTCAAACATTTCATTTTCAAAAATAAATGTTAATTATTATGTGAACTATAACTTCAAACTAGTATAAATTGGATATTTCACTGAAAAGTGAATTTCTGTTCAAATTGGTCAAACTTTGACTTTTAACTTTTAAATTTAAATTATTTTAAAATCTTAAATTTTATCTTTTATTATGAAAATAGATTTAATAACTTGAATACAGCTTTTCGTTTCGTTGGAAACGGAGTTAAATTGTGAAAGTTATGTATATTTCAATATTGTGTGTAAACTGATGTATTTAGCAATATTGTCTATTTTAAATTATATTTTATTTGTCATATTTTATTTTAATATGTGTTAATATGTTATTTTATGTATATTTTATCTTTTAATAATTTTAAAGTGATAGTATAATATTTCTAAAGTATACTTGAATTTATTTCAATTTATAATGCCTAGTTTCCATTTTCTGCTATTTTCTTCATTAAATTATATTTAATTAACATGTATTTATTTATTTTTGTGAATGTATTTTTATTTTATGTTATTATCTTTGTTTAAAAATTATTTTACAAGTCCATATGAATTTTCTAAAATTTATTTCATTTAATTTCAAATTTTCTAGGCAAGTTCACTATTTTGAGCTATTTCCTTATTTTAACTTTATATAATCAATAATTATTATATATATTTTTATATTTTATTAAATTTTCGAATTTTTAACTGGAATTACTGTTATTACCAGAAATATAAACTTCTAAAAATAAATTAAAGAAATTTGAAGAGTTTTTGACCTTTGATTTGCCTAAGTCCTTTTGTATTCTACCGTTTCATTTTCAATCAATACACAAATTGTTTTGGCCGTACCTTTTCTCCTCATTTCCAGCCACATCTTCTTTTCATTTTCACGTGAATTCTAAGAATTTTCTCATCCAAAAACATACGGCCATTTGTTTTACAAAAATTTGGTAAATTCTATCATCTTTCTTCTTGTTTTATGATTTTTCTATTGATTTTTGCATTGATCCTTCTTGTGTTTTGCTAGGCCTAGCCTCTACCACCACCATCATCCTCTCCACCATCATTTGCAGCAGCTCCTCCTCCAACCCCTCTGTCCACGTCAGGACCATGGCATCCCAAAGATGAAAACACCACAAAAACTCTACACAAACTTGCAAAATCCCTTAAAAACTACATAGCCAAGCCTACCTTCATCTCCCCTTCATTTTTGACCTTGGCCACCACCTTTAGCCGCCACCACCACCTTGTCCAGACCCCTACTCATCATTTAAACTACTGTCCAGACCTGAACCATGCAAGGGCTGAGCCCCACTTTCCTTTGGATGAGCCAAAAATGCACCAAAACTCCACTTATTTTGCCTTGACCCTTTGTCTTATTCATATGTAACTCCTACCATCATCATCTCCTTGTTGTCGTGCTATTTTGATGTCATAACCTGAGATTATGTCCAGTTATGGCTGAGCAAAAGATCCCCTTGGTCAAGCTCTTGAATGGTTAAAGAAAGGTCGAATCACTTTGCCCTTTGTTGCTTTTTATTTCAAGTCATTTCGATATTGTTTTGTGTTACATATTTATGTATACATTGTCTTGTTTTGTTTATATGTATACAAGGCAATTATATTTGGCTCTCCATTCTCAAGTCATATCTATGTCATCGTGCCTTCATTGTGTTTGTGTTGTGTGCTTTGGTGGATATCTCCAGCTCTAAACAGGTGAGTAAATCTCACCCGACATTTATACTTATACAAATGTGAATTGACACCATTTAAATGTGTAGAACTATTATGTGATGTTATAACTTCCTGTGATCATTTATATAAGATGTTAAATTGTTAATTTACCAGTCATCGTATCTGTTACTGTTATATGATGCTATTCTGTTCATTTATATCTGTTTATCACACTGCAAGTTCCCTGTAGATTAGATTCACTATGGGTTGAAATGATACATACCCGAACGGACTTTAGAATAGGGAAAAATCGTTATGGGCTGAAATGATAGGCCTGAACGGTTTTTATTTATTTTATTTAACTTGGGATTGCGGGTTTGAAATGATAGAACCCGGATTTTTCTTTTTAAACTACGGATTGAAATGATACATATCCGTATCACTTGACCTAGGTCAGAAAACTATATACAGGCCCGTGGTTATTTTATAAAGTGTTTTGGATAATTTTTAAGTATTTTAAAAATATAAATTTATGAAACTTGATTTAAATATATTTTGAAATGTTTTAAAATAAAGAAATTATGATTTTTCTATGAGTTAAAATGTAATTAATGAATGGTTATATTGGATTATTGAAATATAACTTAAGTTTGGAATTTTGAATTTTGGTTAAAATGATATTTAAGTTATATGAATAAAAATGGAAATTTAATTATATTTGGAAAATGGTAAATATGATAATTTGATTTAAATTTTAATTTAAGTGATTTATTAAAGTATTATTGATTTTTCTATGAATTTAAGTGGTTAAATAAATGAATGCTTAAATTGTAATTTTAAAATATAGCTTGATTGGGAAATGTAAATTTGGTTTTAATTAAAGGTTTAAATTAATTAAATAAAATTGGAAATTTAGTTAAATTTGTGAAATGGTACTTTAAATTTGAAGTGTTAAGTTTATTTTTTGAAAGTGAAGAAAAGGAAATTATACACTTGAACTAATAAGTGGAATTATTGAAATTTGGATTTATTTATAAGAAATTGGTTTAATAAAAATCAAAATGTTTAATGATATGTTAATGAACATTTTTAATGTTAAATTATGATTTTTAAAATGTTTAAAGAGTTTAAAATGAAGTTATTTAATTGCTGGAAATACACTAAAAAACAGAAAATCACTTTTAATAGCATTCAGAAATGCTATGGTTCTGAATTACACTAAAAATTGAATTAAAGGGCTACTACAGCATTTCTGAAATGCTGCAGTTGCTGTAGTTGAACTAATAGGCAAAAACTTAACTCAGGTCTATTATAGCATTCTCTGGAAATGCTGTAGTAGTCTGCAGTCTTTGTTAAAATCAAATAAAACCTTTGTTTTGAAATCTGAGTTACCGCAGCACTTTTGAAATGCTGTCTTTTCTGTTTTGAACTATAATTTAACTAAAAACTGAGTTTTAACAGCAGTTTTAAATGCTGTCTTTGCTGAATAAAAATGTTTTCAAGTATAACTTATAACCGCTTTTCTAAATGCTGCGAAAGGCTGAAATTTTAATAATTATGGTTTTTGACTTAGTAAACGAACTCAGAATGGTTTGAAACTTTGGAAATTGAATACTTGATTTGAAAATATAATAATTACACTTTTAAAAGGTTTAAATGAATTATTTTGATTGGAATATAAACTATTTAAAGGTGATTTGAAATGATAATAAATGAATGATATCTTTGAATTTAAAAAGGTATTTAAAGTTGAATAATTGGATTTGAACTCAAATGATGATTTGATAATGAAGTTTTGGAAAGATATGATATTTTGATACATTTAATGATTTGAAATGAAGTTTTGGAAAGATATGATATTTTGATATATTAAATGATTTGAAATGAAGTTTGGAAAGATATGATATTTTGATATATTAAATGATTTGAAATGAAGTTTTGGAAAAATATGATATTTAAATGATTTGAAATGAAGTTTTTGAGATGATATGATGTTTTAAATATCTTGAAATTGTTTGGAATTATTAAATCTTTATTTTGATAAAGATTTGGATTTGAAATGATATTCTATTTTAAATTATAAATTGTTTTAAATTATAACCACGGGTTATAATAACGATTGGTTGTTAAAGAGACCGGGGTCGGATATGGACATACTCTCTGTCGATACCGAAAACCACTTTGACAACTGTGTACGCGGTGGAGTTTCCAGAATGAAGTAGGATGGTGACGACGATCCTAAGGTATATACGTGGACCCAACTCCCGTGAGTTGGCATAAGGTGGCTAAAACAGGAGCGATTGACGGACCAAGGAGGTAGCACCTCTTATCGGACACACTTCTTCGATACCATTCTATTACTTGTGATTGATTTGGTGCGCACCCTCGATTTGGGAGTGTTGTTCGAGGTGGGCGGTAGTGGCTGCTATGCGTCACCACCAGTCCGGATGCGTAATTGGTATATCTACCCTGGCATTGCCTAGTTGTGCCGTGTCACCTACCATATTGAGCTTTACTACGATTTGTGATTTCTCCCATAGCCTGTGGAGTATCGAGGGTAGCCCCATTTTGGGAGTATGCTAATACTGGATAGACTACTGGGACTATTACGTGTTAAGGGGAATATTGGGTCACTCCTTAATGCTATTTAAAAGTATGTTTATTTTATATTAGACATTATTATAATAGCGAATATTACTACATAGTAGATAGTTTAACGGATCCTTAAAGAATGGGCGATCCCAAGCATTCTTTAAGTTACGTGTACCTTTATTACAGTTCACTTGAGTTGGTTTACATTATATAAGTATGTATGTCCTGACTCGAGTGTTTGTATTTTTATTTACGCTCGGGTCAGCCTGAGTTATTCACAGATTTGGATTTCCGCTCTCTTGGAGATTTGAATCGCTGGAGATTATCTGCTTGTCTTGTCCTATCTATTTCAGTTCTGTTGTTCTGTTTAGCTTGTACTTGGTTATCATATTGAGACTTCTATTGTATTTTATTTCTTCTGTCATATCTTATGTAACTCTGATATATTTACATAGCAGCTTCATGAACTACTATTTCTTTTACTTCCGCTGCATTATTTTACTCTGTGTCTGTGATCTGTGATTATTTATTTACTGTATATTATGAGATTTGCCAAATTTTATTTACAACGCGGTATTTTGAGTAATTCAAGTCCGACATGTGTAGATGCGAATGGTTAAAAATACCGGGTCGTTACAGTTGGTATCAGAGCTTTGGCTTTGAGGCAAAACTCAGCATATGGAGTAGATTTATTTACAGAATCACTTTTGTTCGAGTTTGAATCTTTTCCTCTTGATTCGAATTTCCTTTGAATTTTTGGAACGTTCCCTGCGGTTCCAAAATTCATTCTTGTCCCTCAATATTCATCTTCTTTTGATTTTGGAGTATCACATAACTCCACTTCGAATGATCTTTATAGTGAATTGGTTGTCTCGCCAATATTCTAATTTTCTGGTAAAAGGGGAAACTCCTTTACAAATTTGCATTGATTCATCAGAGATTTATATCTATCCTTGGTTTAGATGCTAATATCTTTTGTTATTCCAAACTCTATCTCTTGAGATCAGATGTAGATTTACCCCAGAAAATCCACATTTGATCTTATTCATTAAGTCACGGTTGAACCGGTTAAGGTTGCCCGCGATTTATCTAAGCTTATCCATCTTCATAATTTGTTAATTAATCATCTTGTCTTTGTTTCCAAAATATCTCCAAACATTTTAAATTGTACTTGTAAATCTATGTTTTGTTTTATATATTGTGTTGTTTGAGTTGTTGATGTTGATTTGGGTTTCCGATCGATTCGTCTGATCAACGCTATCGATAGGATTTCTAAAACACTTTGACAGAACAAACTGACACAATATTATTTTAAATTTGCTAATGAAATAAATTTTATATATCTAAGAAAATTTATGGAACTTAATAAATTGATTTAAATTGATTATTTAAAATGATAATACTTGATTTATCATTTATTGTTCTATGAATGAATTTATAAATAGTTGTTTATAAATTGATTTGGGAACTGAAATGAATTTAAATCAAGGATTTGAGAATTTAATTTTCGATGGTTTCAAACCTTGTGTTTAAAGTTTTAAAAGGGATATATTATTTAAAGTATTTTCGAATAGAAATTTGTTTCCAAAAGAATTTTAAAGTTTAAAATTTTGTGCACTTCTCTTTGTCGCTGGAAAATAATTTCGGTGATGACTGCAGCATCATCGACGTTCATTTTCGAGTTTCGAAGTGAAGAAACCATTCTGTAGTCTTGCTACAGCTTTGTTTTGGGAAACTTGATTGATATGAATTTATAAAATATGATTTGATTTATAAAATATATAGATATATGATTTAAATTTGATTTGACAAATTATGTACATACATTTATTTATCTCTAAATGGTTTGAGAGGAATCGAAAATTTTATTCTTAAATTCTATCTTAAATAATAACTTCAAGTATAAAAAGAAAATCAAAATTTTTGAATAGATGATTCAAGCTTGAAATGATTGAATTAGGATGTTTATAGTGTATATTAATTTTAGAAAGTTTTATTTGTATAATTCTCAATTGCATTCCAATATAACTTACCTTAATTTTTAGAAGTTAACAATGTAATTAGATAATATACAATATAAAAAGTTTTTATAAATAAAATTTGAGTGGTTATAAAAAATGTTATACACTTAAATTTTAGTTATAAAAGATTAACAGAGGTAAATAGACTAAAAGGTTAATTGAATAATTTACACAACAAAATGATGTTAAGGGAATTAGGAATAAATTAAAACGGTTATAATAAGTGTAAGTATATTTAACATAGATGATAAAATATATTGAGAGGAATAAATTTAATTTTAATTAGGAATAAAGAGGAATTAAATTTATTAAGTACATTATGAGTATAATAAATAATGAATTTGCAAATCCATGATTTTTGGGATTGTTAGTTTAAGAAAATTGGATGATAAGATAATGTAATTAGAGGTAGTTAAGATTCATTTAACTTGTGAAAAATTAATTATCAGGTTAAGCTGAAACCATGGAAATTTCAAACCTATTATCTTATTTTTGTTTTTCAAACTTATTATCTTATTTTGTTTTCAAACTGTCTTTAGTTGTTCTTATTTTCCTTATCTTGAAACAGACTGGTATAAGCCTCTTCCTATAATCTTTCTGTTTAGAAATATTTCTATAATCTTTAATAATCTTTGCTACTCATTTTGAATTTGAGCACAGCTTTCATCCACAGACCGTCGGTCAAGCGGAAAGAGTGAATCAGATTTTAAAGGACCTTTTCGTGCTCGTGTTCCTGATTCTGGAGAATCTTGGAAAAATCACCACCACCTTGTTAAACTTACCTATAACAATAGTTATCAGGTATAATTTCAATCTTCTTGTCATATTTTCTTAATCTTATTTCACTCTATTTTTTTCTTGTGCTTTCCCGTACCTCATTCCTTTTCGGGGACGAAAAGTTTTGAGTGGGGAGAGTGTAACAACCCTAGATTTTGTATATTATTTTAATTTTAACTTTATTTTATTTTGAGATTATTTTTAAACTTGTTTCATTTCAAGCATTTCATTTTCAAAAATAAATGTTAATTATTATGTGAACTATAACTTCAAACTAGTATAAATTGGATATTTCACTCAAAAGTGAATTTCTGTTCAAACTGGTCAAACTTTGACTTTTAACTTTTAAATTTAAATTATTTCAAAATCTTAAATTTTATCTTTTATTATGAAAATAGATTTAATAACTTGAATACAGCTTTTCGTTTCGTTGGAAACGGAGTTAAATTGTGAAAGTTATGTATATTTCAATATTGTGTGTAAACTGATGTATTTAGCAATATTGTCTATTTTAAATTATATTTTATTTGTAATATTTTATTTTAATATGTGTTAATATGTTATTTTATGTATATTTTATCTTTTAATAATTTTAAAGTGATAGTATAATTTTTCTAAAGTATACTTGAATTTATTTCAATTTATAATGCCTAGTTTCCATTTTCTGCTATTTTCTTCATTAAATTATATTTAATTAACATGTATTTATTTATTTTTGTGAATTTATTTTTATTTTATGTTATTATCTTTGTTTAAAAAATTATTTTACAAGTCCATATGAATTTTCTAAAATTTATTTCATTTAATTTCAAATTTTCTAGGCAAGTTCACTATTTTGAGCTATTTCCTTATTTTAACTTTATATAATCAATAAATATTATATATATTTTTATATTTTATTAAATTTTCGAATTTTTAACTGGAATTACTGTTATTACCAGAAATATAAACTTATAAAAATAAATTAAAGAAATTTGAAGAGTTTTTGACCTTTGATTTGCCTAAGTCCTTTTGTATTCTACCGTTTCATTTTCAATCAATACACAAATTGTTTTGGCCGTACCTTTTCTCCTCATTTCCAGCCACATCTTCTTTTCATTTTCACGTGAATTCTAAGAATTTTCTCATCCAAAAACATATGGCCATTTGTTTTACAAAATTTTGGTAAATTCTATCATCTTTCTTCTTGTTTTATGATTTTTCTATTGATTTTTGCATTGATCCTTCTTGTGTTTTGCTAGGCCTAGCCTCTACCACCACCACCATCCTCTCCACCATCATTTGCAGCAGCTCCTCCTCCAACCCCTCTGTCCATGTCAGGACCATGGCATCCCAAAGATGAAAACACCACAAAAACTCTACACAAACTTGCAAAATCCCTTAAAAACTACATAGCCAAGCCTACCTTCATCTCCCCTTCATTTTTGACCTTGGCCACCACCTTTAGCCGCCGCCACCACCTTGTCCAGACCCCTACTCATCATTTAATCTACTTTCCAGACCTGAACCATGCAAGGGCCGAGCCCCACTTGCCTTTGGATGAGCCAAAAATGCACCAAAACTCCACTTATTTTGCCTTGACCCTTTGTCTTATTCATATGTAACTCCTACCATCATCATCTCCTTGTTGTCATGCTATTTTGATGCCATAACCTGAGATTATGTCCAGCTATGGCTGAGCAAAAGATCCCCTTGGTCAAGCTCTTGAATGGTTAAAGAAAGGTCGAATCACTTTGCCCTTTGTTGCTTTTTATTTCAAGTCATTTCGATATTGTTTTGTGTTACATATTTATGTATACATTGTCTTGTTTTGTTTATATGTATACAAGGCAATTATATTTGGCTCTCCACTCTCAAGTCATATCCATGTCATCGTGCCTTCATTGTGTTTGTGTTGTGTGCTTTGGTGGATATCTCCAGCTCTAAACAGGTGAGTAAATCTCACCCGACATTTATACTTATACAAATGTGTACTGACACCATTTGAATGTGTAGAACTATTATGTGATGTTATAACTTCCTGTGATCATTTATATAAGATGTTAAATTGTTAATTTACCTGTCATCGTATCTGTTACTATTATATGATGCTATTCTGTTCATTTATATCTGTTTATACACTGCAAGTTCCCTGTAGATTAGATTCACTATGGGTTGAAATGATACATACCCGAACGGACTTTAGAATAGGGAAAAATCGTTATGGGCTGAAATGATAGGCCTGAACGGTTTTTATTTATTTTATTTAACTTGGGATTGCGGGTTTGAAATGATAGAACCCGGATTTTTCTTTTTAAACTGCGGATTGAAATGATACATATCTGTATCACTTGACCTAGGTCTGAAAACTATATACAGGCTCGTGGTTATTTTATAAAGTCTTTTGGATATTTTTAAGTATTTTAAAAATATAAATTTATGAAATTTGATTTAAATAGATTTTGAAATGTTTTAAAATAAAGAAATTATGATTTTTCTATGAGTTAAAATGTAATTAATGAATGGTTATATTGGATTATTGAAATATAACTTAAGTTTGGAATTTTGAATTTTGGTTAAAATGATATTTAAGTTATATGAATAAAAATGAAATTTAATTATATTTGGAAAATGGTAAATATGATAATTTGATTTAAATTTTAATTTAAGTGATTTATTAAAGTATTATTGATTTTTCTATGAATTTAAGTGGTTAAATAAATGAATGCTTAAATTGTAATTTTAAAATATAGCTTGACTGGGAAATGTAAATTTGGTTTTAATTAAAGGTTTAAATTAATTAAATAAAATTGGAAATTTAGTTAAATTTGTGAAATGGTAATTTAAATTTGGAGTGTTAAGTTTATTTGTTGAAAGTGAAGAAAAGGAAATTATACACTTGAACTAATAAGTGGAATTATTGAAATTTGGATTTATTTATAAGAAATTGGTTTAATAAAAATCAAAATGTTTAATGATATGTTAATGAAGATTTTTAATGTTAAATTATGATTTTTAAAATGTTTAAAGAGTTTAAAATGAAGTTATTTAATTGCTGGAAATACACTAAAAAACTGGAAATCACTTTTAATAGCATTCAGAAATGCTATGGTTCTGAATTACACTAAAAATTGAATAAAAGGGCTACTACTGCATTTCTGAAATGCTGCAGTTGCTGTAGTTGAACTAATAGGCAAAAACTTAACTCAGATCTATTATAGCATTCTCTGGAAATGCTGTAGTAGTCTGCAGTCTTTGTTAAAATCAAATAAAACCTTTGTTTTGAAATCTGAGTTACCGCAGCACTTCTGAAATGCTGTCTTTTCTGTTTTGAACTATAATTTACTAAAAAATGAGTTTTAACAGCAGTTTTAAATGCTGTCTTTGCTGAATAAAAATGTTTTCAAGTATAACTTATAACAGCTTTTCTAAATGCTGCGAAAGGCTGAAATTTTAATAATTATGGTTTTTGACTTAGTAAACGAACTCAGAATGGTTTGAAACTTTGGAAATTGAATACTTGATTTGAAAATATAATAATTACACTTTTAAAAGGTTTAAATGAATTATTTTGATTGGAATATAAGCTATTTAAAGGTGATTTGAAATGATAATAAATGAATGATATCTTTGAATTTAAAAAGGTATTTAAAGTTGAATAATTGGATTTGAACTCAAATGATGATTTGATAATGAAGTTTTGGAAAGATATGATATTTTGATACATTAAATGATTTGAAATGAAGTTTTGAAAAGATATGATATTTTGATATATTAAATGATTTGAAATGAAGTTTGGAAAGATATGATATTTTGATATATTAAATGATTTGAAATGAAATTTTGGAAAGATATGATATTTTGATATTGAAATGATTTGAAATGAAGTTTTTGAGATGATATGATGTAACGACCCAGAATTTTTGATAATTAAAATTCGAATATTTAATTAATTTTAAATATTAATAAATGGAATTTAGAAGTCGAATGATTTATTTTTCGAATATTGGATTTAATTTGATAATTAAATCGATAAATTAAATAGTGAAATTCCAGAGATAATTGAAAATCGAGTTTAAAATGATTTAAAATGATTTATAAAATTTTATTTAATCATACTGGAGTTATAGAAAGGTTATAGAACTTTTAAAATTGAATTTGGAGTTAATCTATGAAAATTTATTATTTTAATATTTAATTATCGACTGTAAAAATAGCCAATTTTCGAACAGTCTCAGAATTGAACGAAACCAGTTCCATTGGATCCGTAATAGTTAGTTATTATCGGATTTCAATTTTCGTATCCATCAGAGTTGTCGTTTGACCGTGGCAGCTCGAAACGCTTTGAAATCATTTTAATTTTTATTCGACGAGTTAAAATAGTCATTTTTCAAAAAGTCTCGGATTTCGACGAAACCAGTTTCATCGGATCCGTAATGTGATATTATTGCATGGTTTCAAATTTCGTAATTTTTGGATTTACCGTTTGTCCGGTACAAATTAAAACGCCTCGAAATCGATTTAAATCTATTTAATTTAAATTGATCGTTTCTTGCCATATCTCACGCATACGATCGAATTAGCTTCCGAAACCTGTTCCATCGCGTTCGGAACGCGGGGTAAACCTTAGAAACGTCAGCCGGCACGCTCGATTTGGAGTTTGGAAATTTTGGGATGAATAGTGTTCGCTGAATTTTCTATAAAAGCCCCTTCATTCTCATTTTTGCAAACAAAACCCTAGGGTTCTTCAAGGCCGCCAGTTTCACTTTAATGGCCAGAAAGTTATCTCGTTCTTCCCTCAACTACTTCCAATCGGTCGACTTTCAGACGAAGGCTTCAACTAGGAAATCGTGGAGGACGTCGAGCTCGACAGATCCGTACGGTGAAGAGGCGTATCACTCGACGAGGCAGCCGGAATCGGGGCCGTGATGGTCACCGTTCGCGTGTGATTTCAGAGGGCGGGGGGCGACCGAGTTCGCTCGTGCTCGGGGCGTGGGTGAAGGCGACCTAGGGCTACTGGATGGGGGTCTCCGATCAACCTCCGATCAACGTTAGGGGATGCGGCTTCGAATTTTGTTCGCGTGCTTATGGGTTCTTTGGTCGCGATGTTAACTGGGAGTAGCGAACAAAAGAAAGAGGGAAGGGGATGGATGCACGGTCACGATCTGGTTGTTTGAAATCTATGGCTGTGATGGACTGAAGGTTAAAGAAATAAAAGAAAATTTATATTGAAATTGATTTATTGTATAAACTTTAAAATATGATATCTCTTTCACACAAGATCGAAAAATTACGAAACAAGCGGCGTTGGCTTCGTTTTGGCAAATACTACGCGATGCAACTAGATTGGAGTCGTTTGGAGCTAGTTTGAATTTCGGGTAAAATTAAACGCGCGTTTAATTTTATTCGAAATAAATGCTGAAATCGGAATTGAAATCAAGGTGAGATCTTCTCACTCAGATTTAAATTTGAATTGCAGTTATTGATTGTTATTTGGATGTGATATTAGATATGGTAGGATATATCTATATATAGCAATATATACATATTGGCATATGTATATATTGGATTGATTGATTTCCCGCCTCGTATAGCGGATGAGACCCTATTGCGCCGTTAGTAAGCGGATTTTTATAAAACCCATACACCGCGATAATTCCGTACTGGAGCGGAATTGGTATTGTGCTAACGTCTTTGGATGCAGGGAAACAGGTTGGAGGGATCCAACTGGATTCCTCAACTGTATTTACTTATTTACAGATATTGATATATATTCTGTTATCATATTGATATATGATATTGACTGTTGTGATGGACTAATTGGTGTTGTTGCATCATCGGATTCAGTTTTGAAATGTAAAAATAACGACTTTTACTTTAAAAGGGTTTTTAAAGTGATTTTTGAAAATATACGTTTTATGGAATTTTTGAATCGATTTATAAACGTAAAATTTTAAAGTTATAAAAGTTATAATTTTTAGTGAAATATAACCGAAGTGTCGTTTTTGAAATAAAAGTCGATTTATTTATAAAAATGGTTTAAGTTGGGATTTTTGAATAACTATAAACGATTTGTATAGAAAGATTTCAAAAATTGATATTTTATAAATCAAAATATTGGACTTATAAAACGAATTTTATAAGTGTTAAAAAGAAGTAAATGGATTTCATAAGTGAATGAAATTAATAGATTTATATTGTGAAGTTAAAAATGAATGAAGTTGTAGAATAAAGGATTTATAAGTAATTTACTTATAACTTGGATTGTTGCCTTTAAATGGAATATTGATCGAATTTGTTCATAAATGATTCTTTTAAAAGTTGAAAACGTTATAAAGTACAAATGTGATTTATAAACGTTGTTTATGAATCCGAAATCACTTGTTTTGATAAGTGAATTGTAGAAGTTAATTAAAGGAATTATATCCACGATTTTGGACAGTGGGTAAGCTTTTAAATAAAAAGTGTAGAAAAGATTGGAATTTGGTTAGTGAAGTATATTCACGATTTTGGACAGTGAATATATTTTTAAGTAGAATGGATATGGTTTTGGGAAAGCGATATTATAAAATGAAGTTAATTGTTTTAAAAGATGTTTTAAAACGTGTTAAATATCGAAATCATAGATTTCAACATTTATTGTTGAAATAGACGTTTTCGAGAAATAAGGAAATGATGAACTATAACACTGTTGTTATGGTAAATAATTTTCGAAAGAAATTGTTTTATGTAGTATTGGGATTTATATATCTATCTAAATCCGAATCCCTATACTAGTGATTTTGAGTCATCGTAACGATGTTTTACGTAACATTCGTTTTGACTCAAATAAATGTTGTTATAATAAATGATTTCCTTAAAGAATGAATATATACTTAATTTGATTTAAGTATATCGGATATTTTCTAAGTGTTGAAAATAAATGACTTGTGAATTACTTATTTTTAAATAAGTATGGAATTGCTTTTCCAATATGAAACGAAGGGTTTGAAACTTTATCTTTTTAAGATAAATTGAAAAGTGAATATTTGAAATTTGTTTTCAAACGGTTAAGTGTGGAAATTATATATCTAATAAAGATATTTTGGAGATTAAATAATTTGGAAAATCATTTGGAATCTGATGATGTTGCGCATCTTTATTGATAGTTAAGTAACCGACTATCAATAATTACCTATAGATAGGTATTTGTTGTGATTGGATGAATTTGAATGCCACACTTTGTTTTTGAATAATCGCTCACTATTCGGGTTAGCCGAGAAAGGACCATGGGGTCGTATAACCCATTCCGAATATGTGATACGTCGTTATGAATTTCATTCGAAGACCGGTGTTGAAGACCGGATATTTTTGAAAACGGAAGGATTACCGTCGAGTTACTCTACATCGGCTGATCTCCGGTTTAGAGGTTTTATCACCCTTAGTGACGGGAAATCCGGACATGATTAGAAATTTATCCGGATATGCAAGGGCTTCGTGAGAAGTGCCTTCGGTTCTGTTCGATCCCGGAACAGACTTGTATGGATTGTGTGTCTGACGTTACAATTTGAGATATAAAGCTGATTTCTTTCAAATACATTTATGTTGGTGGCGGAGAATTTATTCTCTTAGCTTAACACCCTTCTCTGAGACGTACGAGCTTAGAGGTTATGTAGTTGAAATTTATCAGCGATATATTCCCAATTTGGTAACGTGGCATACTGAGTGTTGCTGTGAAATGATCAGTGTTTGATCATTTGCGATATGATCATTTGTTTGATCTTATATCTTTGTGATCATAGGTTGATCATTTTGTTTGACCCGAAGCAGGGCTTTTTGAGAAAGCGTAGCTTTGTGGACGAGACTTCGTCGAGCCTCACACCCCGGAAATGGTCGAAACAGGAAGGATGCAGCAAGGTTCTAGGGAGTAGCGCCCCTTAGTGTATGTCATTCCTTCTGGATAGAGGTGGTATCATGGTATGGAGCCCAGATACTTAACCTATGTGGTTGCTGCATTATTATCTATGTGGTTTGTTGGAAATCGGGGATCCTCGGGAAGATCGGTTATGATCGGGGGATGGCATACGCGTGTCAGTAGTTACCTATTTTTGCAGAGGTAACCCGGCCTTGTGTTGGCAGAGATCCGGTTAGGTTCTCGGGTCGTCTATTCCAGGGACGTACCCATCGTGGATAGGAAGTTCCTTAGCCTGACCATTTGTTGGAAATCCAAAGAAACAATACGAACCTTGTACGGTTTTAGTTGTAGAACCTGCCATCTAATATGGCAGCTATAGCAAGCATACTATAATGGTACCTATGCTGGCTAAGATTTATATTCTACTTTCGAAATGTTTTCTACACTATGCACTAATAATAATATCAAAAAGAATTTGATTTTTTGCATAGTAAGCATCTTTGACTATCATAAGAAGAAATCTCCTCCAAGTCTGCGTTTGCATTGTGTGTGTGGCGGGAGGTCTTATGGTAGTTTCATTTTCCAAAAGCATTGCGAATTGACTTTAAAATTTTCTGTTGTTTATTTTAAAGATAAATAACTGTTTTACGATCTCACACCAGTCACCATGACTGACTCGGAGTTTATTGTTTCCCTTCTAAACTCTGGGTGCCCACCAATTTCCACACGGGCAGCCTAGAGTTATATTATCAGGATATTCTGGATATTCTGGAGCTTTGGAAGCAAGCTGGATGACGAGACGTAGTATTTGTATCTGATAGTATTTATTCCGCTGTGTATTCTGTATGAGGACAAGTTTATATAACTGTCCATTGTTGTTTATTGACTCTGATGATATGATGTGATGTAATGTAATAACAGATATAATTCTTTTGTTTTTAAATGATATTCATTTATCTATTATATATTGTTCCGCTGCGATATGTGAGATTCTGATATTGTTTTCTATTTCTGTTTCTGCTCTTGTTCTGTTGTTGTTCTTCTTTCTTTCCTTTTCTGCTTTCTTCTTCTTCTCTCTATCTTTTCTTCTACTTCTTCTTTCTAAAACCCTCACTATTGGAGTTTCCGGCACTCGATTTCTCGGCAGTCGATAAAGTGAGTATCGATGTCGAATTTTCGAAAGTCGAAAATTTCGGTACGTGACATATGATGTTTTAAATATCTTGAAATTGTTTGGAATTATAAAATCTTTATTTTGATAAAGATTTGGATTTGAAATGATATTCTATTTTAAATTATAAACTGTTTTAAATTATAACCACGGGTTATAATAACGATTGGTTGTTAAAGAGACCGGGATCGGATATGGACATACTCTTTGTCGATACCGAAAACCACTTTGACAACTATGTACGCGGTGGAGTTTCCAGAATGAAGTAGGACGGTGACGACGATCCTAAGGTATATACGTGGACCCAACATCCGTGAGTTGGCATAAGGTGGCTAAAACAGGAGCGATTGACGGACCAAGGAGGTAGCACCTCTTATCGGACACACTTCTTCGATACCATTCTATTACTTGTGATTGATTTGGTGCGCACCCTCGATTTGGGAGTGTTGTTCGAGGTGGGCAGTAGTGGCTGCTATGCGTCACCACCAGTCCGGATGCGTAATTGGTATATCTACCCTGCCATTGCCTAGTTGTGCCGTGTCACCTACCATATCGAGCTTTACTACGATTTGTGATTTCTCCCTTAGCCTGTGGAGTATCGAGGGTAGCCCCATTTTGGGAGTATGCTAATACTGGATAGACTACTTGGACTATTACGTGTTAAGGGGAATATTGGGTCACTCCTTAATGCTATTTAAAAGCATGTTTATTTTATATTAGACATTATTATAATAGCGAATATTACTACATAGTAGATAGTTTAACGGATCCTTAAAGAATGGGCGATCCCAAGCATTCTTTAAGTTACTTGTACCTTTATTACAGTTCACTTGAGTTGGTTTACATTGTATAAGTATGTATGTCCTGACTCGAGTGTTTGTATTTTTATTTACGCTCGGGTCAGCTTGAGTTATTCACAGATTTGGATTTCCGCTCTCTTGGAGATTTGAATCGCTGGAGATTATCTGCTTGTCTTGTCCTATCTATTTCAGTTCTGTTGTTCTGTTCAGCTTGTACTTGGTTATCATATTGAGACTTCTGTTGTATTTTATTTCTTCTGTCATATCTTATGTAACTCTGATATATTTACATAGTAGCTTCATGAACTACTATTTCTTTTACTTCCGCTGCATTATTTTACTCTGTGTCTATGATCTGTGATTATTTATTTACTGTATATTCTGAGATTTGCCAAATTTTATTTACAACGTGGTATTTTGAGCAATTCAAGTCCGACATATGCGGATGCGAATGGTTAAAAATACCGGGTCGTTACAGTTCACATGCCCTAGCGCGCCTTCTACGAGTTTGTTTTGTACCATACCTATGGAGTGCCCTCTGTGTAAACCTCTCGGAGGAGCGTACGGTACTGTATAGACTACGGGAATATATAAAATGTGTTAAGGGGGATATGGGTAACGCCTTAATGCTATTTTAATACTTTTACTTTACTGTAGACATATTATGATAGCGTATTGTACTACATAATAGATAGTTTAACAGATCCTTAGGAGATGTGAATCCCGAACATCTCTTAAGTTATTGCACTCACGTTAGACACTGGATAGGAGATGTCAAACCCCGTAAACATCTTTTCGACGCCGTTTACACTCATATTTATTTACCGTTGATTTAACTTACATAAGATCTTTTAGTTCTGACTCGAGTGTTTTGTCTTTTCAATTCGCTCGGGTCAGCCTGAGCATTTCAGGGTTGAAGACCATATTGCTGGAGGACGAAGACGAAGATTTGTACTATTATTATTTATTATTTTTATTCCACTGCATCATGTTGGTATGCTGCATTTATGTATTTATCTCTGATATGTGTAACTCTGATTCTGTGTTGTATAACTATAATCAAAGGTTTTGTAAATAGCTTCATGAACTTTATTTGATTATTATATTTTGTCATTCCGCTACGGGATTTTGTATTTGTTTTATTTCTTTCTCTTTTTCTCATTTACCTCATAACAATCTGTCCTTTTGAATGGTTTGATTTTGACGTGTGTGTCTGCTTAAAGCGTCCAAAAAGGCAGGTCGTTACATTAATTTAATTTGATTAAATTCTATGCATTTCAAGCTCGCATGGCCAAACGATAAGTCCGATCGAAACATGAAATCCTATAATAATTCACTATTACGGATCCGATGAAACTGGTTTCGTCGAAATCCAATACAGTGGCCAGAAAGGCTATTTTTACTCGTCAAATAAAATATAAATTTCCAATTTCTATTTATTCGTTTTTAAATCCAATTTTAAACGTTAGCAATCTTCATTCATATTTAAATAAAATTTAAATCAATTTTCGATATCATTTGCCTTCATATTAAATCCAGAATTCAATTATTTAAATAATTTCCAATATTAGATTTAAACAATTTAATAATCCAATAAATCACTATAATTGAAATAAGTCATTTAACTTACAAAATTTACTTTTAAAACAAATCCCAATAATAAAACAACTATTTCCATTTCATTGTAATTCAACATTATTATTCAATTCAAGTTATTGATTACAACACGTTAATTTACATAGAATTTCATTTTAATATTTATTATTGCCTAAATCTTCGGAATTTATTTTTTCAAATTTCTATTCAAGTTCATATTCAATAACTACACTAATAATTCATTCAATTTTATTTTTAACCATTTTTATTCAATAATTATATTAAATTAAATAATTTAAAATAGTTAAAAATACGAGTCGTTACATTCTCCCCCACTCAAAACTTTTCGTCCTCGAAAAGGGACTAAGTATGGAATTTAACACTTGATATATTTCATTCAAAACATTCAACTTATAAAACGTTAAAATCTAATTTACAAACCTTTACTACTCTCTCGCTACGCCCCTTCAATATCGGTTTGTGGAAACTACAATTTAGTTATAAAAAATTTCTTAAAACTTCAAAAAAATTCTAACATCTAGATTTATGGAAAATTTCGGCAAAGTCTCCTTTGTGCGGCTCGATCAGAAAATTTTTACAATATAATATATAACCCAAATATGTATCAAAGATATCAAATATACATCTCATCTGAATGATGAGGCATCCCGTAGGGAAAAATATAAAAGCGCGGTATGTAATCCGAGATATGTACCTTATTACTTTTAATACGAGCGAGTTCGCTCATACTAAGCAAGAAAAAGCATATAATAATCCGCGTATACGTCCAAACGGTCTTTGTATGTACCTATCTCAACTCAATTTAGAATATTTGTCACTTATAAAGATGTAGAAAGCATATATGAGTTTAATATAGCTATATAACATGGATTTTGAATCCAAACCATAAACACAAGCATAAATACACAACATACATGTGACGCCCCACCTCTATGCCCACGCTAGCCAAGGACACTACTGGGTAATGCCGTCGACTAGCGCGGAGAATAAGGCTGTTGAGGAACGACCATCCATGTAATTGCTTTGAGCGAGTATCGATATTCCAGATAAAAATATAACTTTTCATCTCAAGAGGAAATTCGACATACCGATACAAACTCAAAGCTACTACACGGTGGCTATGTATATATACTTCGAAAACAAATATAGAAATAAACATAACACAAATCAGTCACAGACAATTCATATCACAAAGGCGGAAATAGATATGAATATAACACATGAAAGTGTACATCAGAGTAGTGGTCAAACAAGATCCACAATATCAAAAAGAATAGATACAAGTGCTAGACAACAGAACATGTATACATTAGTGAGTCAATATATCGAATGTATACAACCAAAAACTACAATGCTAAAGTAGTTAGCCAAAAGTCAGATGATAGTCCCAAACAAGAAGTCATGAGGAAGCACCTGTAAAATCTCAGTCTGACCCGAGTATTATTTAAGAAGAAAATAATAAACGGATCAGTCTAGCTATAAATATCAGATAAAGTGATATAGAATAAGAGATATGACAAAAACGTATGATAACCATAAAGCCATACTGTGATAAGTATCTAATCGAAAATCAATCCAGAGATTAATCAATATCACAAGAATCTTCTCAAAGATTAAAAAGAATGTCATATCTTAATTTAATTCACCAAGCCACAAATAACGACATACATTTCAATGCCAATTTGTAAAAGTTGGTGAAACATAAATTCCAGAAATCACAACGAGAAATCCAGAAATCACATAAAGGGGGAGGCCTATCATAAACGGAAGCATGAAAACTCCCAAACACGTGCAACATAAACGGAACGCTATTCCATGGGTCGCTAACCCAATAAATGTCATGGTACATTCCCCACACGGATAAATGAGCCGAACATCGACGCACCCTAAAAGATACGACTCATGCACAGACTCATTGAGCCGATTTCTCCACGAACGGTCCGAAGACCACGGGTCGCTAGCCCGCCAAATTTGAGCCGAAGCTCCATAAAACGGGGTTTAGTCTCCCTCGCAGACAAAGAGACATCGCTCAATCGCTAGTCTAAATCACAAAATGATCATCAATGATCGATAAGTGTAAATTACACTAAGTTAGTAAATATAAGAGTTTAGCTTCATGTCCCATAACCACTAGCTTAACTCAAATATTTACCAACAAATTATAGGCTTCCACTCGAAGTTAAGTGTAAATTACACTAAGCTAGTAAATATAAGAGTTTAGCTTCATGTCCCATAACCACTAGCTTAACTCAAATATTTACGAACAGATTGTAGATTTCCACTCGAAAATTGTCATAAGATTTTCAATCGAACAAGTCCAATAATTAACCGACAAAGTAAATGCAAGCGTTTCATACCACTTGTTTTGCTAAGCCGTTTAATTATATTTTCTCATACGAATGAGGTAAAGGTTTGTATATACTAATAGATTAGAAAACGGTTTTATAAAAGAGCTTTGAAATAAAATGGTGTTGAAATCGTTTTAATGAAGGAGTTTTGATATTTACTACTAATATAGAAAACCTTTGTATTTAGAAGTGACAAATCACAAAACGATTGTAGAAACAATCAATCATCAAAATTCAGATTCGAAGACGTGAATAAAATCCAAAGAAATCGATACCGAATCCATCAAAAATGGATATTCCAAAAATCCCAAAGAAAAGGTCATTCAAGTCGATAAATATGATAACAACAAAAGGGAATCAACACGAATCGATTAAATTTGGAAATTCAAGCCAAATTGGCAAATTGGCCAAAAGATAACAGATTCAGACGTCTGAAATAAATGGTTCAGACGTCTGAATCTGGAAAATTAAATATTTTCCAGAACACAGATTCAGACGTCTGAACCAAATTTTCAGACGTCTGAAAATGCCTTTTTAAGCCTATTTTCTTTCTGGTTGCATTCAGACGTCTGGTGGCTAGATTTAGACGTCTGAATCTAGACTGGTTGCAAACGAACCGATTCAGACGTTTGGATCCCTTGATTCAGACGTCTGAATACTGGGGAAGGAAAATTCCCAGTATAATATTTAGATGTCTGAAATATCAATTCAGACGTCTGAAACTGGAATTTCAAACATTTCCTGAACCTAGACCAATGATGGCCAAACGATATCGATAACGATCGGACGAGCAACAACGACTAAGGAATTATGCCAAGCGACAACCCAGCCTAAATGGCTCTTCGATACGCCTCGAATATCAATGTCCAAATATCCATAATAGGATTTTCACATAAATTAAACCCAAACACCAAAAATTGGAATATACACAAAATCAATCCAAACCAAAATCAAATGCACATGGACAAGTGTTAGGAATTCATACCTAACAACGAAGATAGATATAGACATAGATGTGAGATAAAAATATCACCTTTAAACCCAAAAACAATGGAGAGTAAGCTTGGAAACAAAAGGATCAACCACTCTTCAATCCCAACTCATGAAGCTTGAATTTAAGCTTAAAAGAGAAACGTTTCCTAAATTAGGTTTAGGAATTTCTGAAATTGAAAGGAGAACTAGTTGAGGAAGAAGAAGAGAAGGCTTACCAAAGCTTCTTTTTGAATTTGGAGCTATAACTTGATTTGCAAATTGGAAACTAGGGCTTAGGAATTTCCATTTCCAATCTTTTCCCCTATTTTTGATGAAGCTTGAGTATTAGGAATTAGAAATGAAGTAATGAAGAGTTGGAGTGTGTTAGGAATTCAATTCCTTGGTTTCGATGATCACAACTATGCAATGGAAAACAAATGTACATATACAGGAAGTGGATATGGTAACATCACCAAAGAGACAAGAAAAAGACTCAAAAGAAGTATCAAGAGGCTACAAGTCGAGAGAATCAGAAAAGAAATGATAAAGGCACAAGAAAAGCAACATGCACTAATCCAGACGTCTGAGTGCACTGCCCAGACGTCTGGTTAAGTTCTCTGGTTCACAAACTCAGAAGAAACCAGACGTCTGATCCTGAACTCAGACGTCTGAAAGATATCCAGACAGAAAACAGAAGTAAAGACCAGACGTTTGGTTTATAAACTCAGACGTCTGAAATGCTACCAGACACAAAAAATATATGAAGGCCAGACGTCTGAGGTCACTTTCCAGATGTCTGAAAATAGGCTCGACTGTGTAATTTCAAACTCCAACTGTCACATCCGAAGAGACACATCCGCTCCTCTTCACTGCAACTCTTCATCACCAACAGGAGCAACTATACAACGATTGTTAATGAAGGCAACTACACATAGAGACTCTTCATCACTATAAATAGCATCAGGAATTCAAGAGAATGATTCACCTTACTTACTTACACTCTTATCTCTTATACTCTGACTTATACCTGATCTCTAAGCAATCAACTACCTGTATTTAACTCTTCCATATATACAGAACTCCTCATTCAAATATTCTCTAGATAGATATATATATCGGAAGCATTTGTACTCAATAGTCAACATCCGTGTTATAGAACACATTCTTGACAAAGAAACTCTGCTATTGTAAACCTGTTTCTCCGGGTCAAGTGAGGGTTAGTTGAAAGGAAATTCCGAAGAGGAGCTTCGGGACTGGACGTAGGACGGGAGGTCCGAACCAGTATAAAATCCTGGTGTGATTATTTTCATTTACTTTGCTACTATCATTTATCAAGTTATATTATATTGCTGTTTATACTTGCATATATATATATATATATATCCTATACGATCCACTCATATAGACTTTCAATTGGTATCAGAGCAAGGTTTGTTTAAAAGAATTGTAACACGTTTTTTAATCATTCTAATATGGCAAGTATTTTTCAAGAAGGACAATCCACAGCACGACCTCCACTTTTAATGGCTCTAATTATTCATATTGGTCAACACGTATGAGAATTTTTATGGAAGCTAATGGTTTAGAAATTTGGTCAGCCACTCAAGATAAATATGAAGCTCCAACTACTTCTATGAACATATGGACCGATGCACAAAAGACCTTAGCATCAAATAATGCTAAAGCTATGAATATTTTGTTTTGCTCACTAGACAAAAATGAATTTTCACGTGTCATGTTATGTACAACTGCATTTGATATTTGGCGTACCTTACAAATTACACATGAAGGTACAACAAAGGTCAAACAAACTAAAATTTCAAATTTGCAAAACCAATTTTCATCATTTAAAATGAAACAAAATGAAACTATAGTAAACATGTATTCTAGATTTCAAACTATTCAACATGATCTTATGGCATTAGGAGTTAAGTTTACTGATTTTGATTTAGTTTCTCGAATACTCAACTCTTTAACACCTGATTGGGAAAGAAAGGTATTAGCTATTGAAGAAGCTAATGATCTCTCTACTCTCAAAGTTGAAGAGTTGATAGGAAATTTGATGTCCTATGAAGCTAATTTGCAGGCACGTAAAGAATTAAATTCAGAGAAGAAGAACATAGTATTTCCATCAATAAAGAATGATGACTCAGATTTAGATGAAGATGAGATAGTATTCATTGCCAAAAACTATAATAGATTCAAGAAATTTAGAAAGATGACCAAGTTTCAAAAAGAAGGAAAGACCAACTCAACAAATCTATCTCAAATTAAGTGTTATGAATGTGATCAATACAGACACATGAAAAAGGATTGCCCAAAACTTAACAATGATAAAAAGAAGAGCAAATTTGAAAAACTCAAAAAGAAGAAAGCTTTCAAAGTAACATGGGATGACTCCGATTCTTCATCTTCAGAAAGTGATAGCGATAGTGACGGAGAACAAGCTAATGTATGTTTTATGGCACAAAAAGATGAGGTATGTCCGGAACTTAGCTATGAAGAATTATTTGAACTTAGCATGGAATTAGATGATAAATTTAGACAAATTAAAAAATTGAACAAAGAATATATAGTAAAAATAAATAGATTAGAACTTGAAGTAGGAATGTTGAAAGATGAAAAATCTATTTTAGAAGAAGAACTTGAAATATCTCAAGAAAAATTAAGAAATAATGTGATAAAAAGTGAGAACATTACTCTAGAAAAGGAAAATTTGCTAAAAGAAAATGTTGATTTTAAAAATAGTATTGAATTATTGAAAACAGAAAATAGAGAATTAAAAGAAAAATTAGATAGAATTACCAATAATGTATCAAAATTCAACAAAGGAAAACAAGATTTGGAAAATCTTATCAAAACATCAAAACCATCAGGTAATAGAAATGGAATAGGATTTAAAAAATGTTCTAAACAAAAAGAAAATAATGCTAAAAATATTAATTATATAAAAACTAGAAGTTTATCTAAACAAAAATTGAATACCAAAAATATGAAAATTTGGATTCCTAAAACAAATAATAATTTGATTAGACAAAAGCATATCAGTAATTACTTAGAAAATGTAGTCTATAATAAAAACTATATTTATAAAGGTACCAAACCATCTTGGGTGTGGTTACCTTCTTCTAACAATTAGGACCCTAATCAAATATATGGGTACCAATTAAAACATTTCTTATCTTGCAGGTACCCAAATTAAAAAATAAGGAGAAATGGATACTAGATAGCGGTTGCTCCAAACATATGACCGGAAATTCAAAAATGTTATCAAATATAACATACATCGATGGTGGAACGGTAACATTTGGAGACAATTCAAAGGGATTTGTCATAGGCATTGGAGAAGTCATCAACTCTGGTATATCTAACTCTCCTATTATTACAAATGTTTTATTAGTAGAAAATTTAAAACACAACTTGTTAAGCATTAGTCAATTATGTGATAAAGGTTTTCAAATAAATTTTGAAAAAGATAGGTGTAATATTTTAGATAATAACAAACAACTCATTTTTGAAGGTTTTAGAAACAAAAATATTTATGTATTAAACATGAATATTAATAAAAATTCAAACTTATGCTTAACCGCCAAACATGATGATCCATGGTTATGGCATAAACGATTTTGTCATATTAATTTTAAGAATATTAATAAGTTAGCTAAATATGAGTTAGTAAGAGGGTTACCTAAAATAAGTTACAAAGTAGAAAATTTATGTGACGATTGTCAAATTGGTAAACTAAAGAAAAGCTCGTTTAAATCTAAAAATAATATTTCTACAAAACAACCATTAGAATTATTACATTTAGATTTATTTGGTCCAACACAAATAAGATCTATTAATCACAACAAATATGTTTTTGTAATAGTCGATGATTTTTCGAGATATACATGGACTTTATTTCTAAAACATAAAAGCGATACTTTTGGTATGTTTAAAATATTTACAAAACGAATTAAAACTCAAATGAATTTGAAAATAAAAAATATTAGAAGTGATCATGGAGGAGAATTCGAAAATGATCCTTTTTCAAATTTTTGCAATAAAAAAGGAATAACTCATAATTTTTCTTCAAATCTATGAATGTATCTCCTTCGTATTATTAATGCAAATGTCTTTTTGGCTTGAACTATTATATATTCTTTTTGATAATGTCAAAGGGGGAGAAATATAGAAATAAACTTAAAACAAAAATTAAGCACATATTCAGGGGGAGATTTATAATATATATATATAAGTACATTGAATAGTTGTCATCATCAAAAAGGGGGAGATTGTTAGGAATTCAATTCCTTGGTTTCGATGATCACAACTATGCATGAAAACAAATGTACATATACAAGAAGTTGAAATGGTAACATCACCAAAGAGACAAGAAAAAGACTCAAAAGAAGTATCAAGAGGCTACAAGTCGAGAGAATCAGAAAAGAAATGATAAAGGCACAAGAAAAGCAACATGCACTGATCCAGACATCTGAGTGCACTGCCCAGACATCTGGTTAAGTTCTCTGGTTCACAAACTCAGAAGAAACCAGATGTCTGATCCTGAACTCAGACGTCTGAAAGATATCCAGACAGAAAACAGAAGTAAAGACCAGACGTCTGGTTTATAAACTCAGACATCTGAAATGCTACCAGACACAAAAAATATATGAAGGCCAGACGTCTGAGGTCACTTTCCAAACGTCTGAAAATAGGCTCGACTGTGTAATTTCAAACTCCAACTGTCACATCCGAAGAGACACATCCGCTCCTCTTCACTGCAACTCTTCATCACCAACAGGAGCAACTATACAACGATTGTTAATGAAGGCAACTACACATAGAGACTCTTCATCACTATAAATAGCATCTGGAATTCAAGAGAATGATTCACCTTACTTACTTACGCTCTTATCTCTTATACTCTGACTTATACCTGATCTCTAAGCAATCAACTACTTGTATTTAACTCTTCCATATATACAGAACTCCTCATTCAAATATTCTCTAGATAGATATATATATTGGAAGCATTTGTACTCAATAGTCAACATCCGTGTTATAGAACACATTCTTGACAAAGAAACTCTGCTATTGTAAACCTGTTCCTCCGGGTCAAGTGAGGGTTAGTTGAAAGGAAATTCCGAAGAGGAGCTTCGGGACTGGACGTAGGACGGGAGGTCCAAACCAGTATAAAATCCTGGTGTGATTATTTTCATTTACTTTGCTACTATCATTTATCAAGTTATATTATATAGCTGTTTATACTTGCATATATATATATATCCTATACGATCCACTCATATAGACATTCAGAGTGGAGTTGGGTTGATAAAACCAGAATTGGGCAAGTGGGCTGAACCCAAACCAAAGCCCTAAGTGAAAAAGTAGCAAAATTCCACTAACTCCAAACATATCGAAGTTTATACTCAAAAGGTCGCAAACGGCATTTAGAACTCAATGGAAGTGGTCTCGAGTCCTAATTCGACTATTTGCAAAAAATAGCTTTTCGGACTTCAATCCGATTAACGATTCTATATTTAAATAAAATATTTAATTAGCAAATCATAAAATATGCAGGTTGTTACAATACACCAATTATATGCAATCAAAAATAGTTAAAACAATAATTTGCAACAAGAGAAACCAATCAACCATCAATATTCATCCAATTAATCCGAACTATCACCATTTACATTCCCGTTGTCAATATTTCAATTCATACACTTCATTTCTTATTAACATCCAAATTTCATCTACATTTAATTGGTTTACTTCCAATTTATTCACATCTATTTCATTCACATTTAATTTATTCAATCAAATTTGTTAAATTTCAATTGTTTCACTTTAATTTGAACAATGTTTCATACAGATTCATTTATGGACCATTTTATAAATCATTTAAGTTAGATTTTATTTCATTTGCACTTAGTAAATTCTATTTAATACTAATATCATTTATAAACCATTTCATGACCATTTAAGTTTATTATAATCATTTTATAAAATGCAATTCATGTTTGTTATTAATTTATAACCTAAATTCATATTAATCCATTTATTCACTTCATTAATTCGTATTCAAATTCATATTATTAATTTTACTTAACTGAGTTTTATTTTATAACTCAAATTCATATAAATAATTTCTTTTCTTTTTATCACAATCACTTTCATTTAACTTCCTTAAGTTAATTTCCATTTTATAATTCATTTTGTTAACTTATTCCATATTAAATTAGTTAACACTCAATTTTATTGAAACTCATTCCATTTATATTTAATTTATTGACACCCGATTTAAATTAAATTCAATCACTCATATTAATTTTTTTCCTTACACTCTTTTTTTCACAATTAAAATTGCATTTCGTTTTATAATTCAAGTTCGTATTCATTTTATTAATTCAATTTTATAGCTTAAGTGGAATTAATCCACTTTACTAATTTATCTAGTTTCATTCAAATCCAATGCAATTTATTTAATATTAAGTTAAACTTCATTTCAATTTATTCCATCACTCAGTTTATTCAACATTATTTAAGTTAAAATTTTCTTTTACTTTCTTATCATTCACATTCAACAAAATTTAAACTTGTTTTAAGCTTAATATTACTCAAATCTATAAGTTATACAACTTGATTCACTTAAAGTTTCATTTTGTTATTTTATTTAATTCATTTCAAATACAGTTCACTTTTATTTAAACTTTCTTGAGTTAAACTTCATTTTATTTTCTTCATTTTACTAACTCAATTTATGTAACATTTCTTAAGTTAACTATTTTATTTCATATCACAAATTCGAATCTTCTTTTGTTTGCTTAACTAAAAATATTTAACAGTTTTAAAATTTAATTTTACTTTCCTGTTCAAATCTATAAGTTATAACTTATTTTTATCTATACTATTTTAAATTTATATGTTCAAAACTATTTCCATATATTTATCAAATCACCCTTGTAATAATTTTTTCACCATCAAACTTGTTTTAATTGGAAATAAATTTCTTTTGGTAGCAATTCTCACTCAAAAACTAAAAAATAAATACTGGCGATGCTACAGTCATCCTAGAATTATTTTCCAACGACTAAAGTGAGTTCAATGCTTTTATTTCTTTCAAAATCTTTTCAAAGTATTTTTTAGTCAAAACTCTTTCAAATAATATTATTATTAATTTTGAAGGCTTTGAAAATAATTTTGAAAGCAACAAGTTTTAAACTTAAAAAAAATCTTGACTTTTAAATCCTTTCTATATATAAGCTATATTATAAATATACTTATACAAATTTCATTACCTCGTTACCAAAACATTTCATTAATTTACAACTTGTTATTTTAAACAATTCTTATTGTAATTAATTTTTCAATTTAATTATCAAACTCTTCGTAAAATAAAATTCACAAAGTATTCGTTTTATTTTAATTCAACCAATAATCGATGATAACTAAATATTATCATCTCCTAACAAAAACATCATTAATAATCATATAGGCTTATGAAAGTTATAATTTTATACATCAAATATAATTTAGCTAATATTATTTCATTTACCCAATTTTAAAACGATATTATGTCGACTTGCCTCGTTTAAGTGTTTAGGAACCCCTATCGATATCATGGCGTCCCACGCACCGACTAGAATTCATAAACAACTCAACGGATAAGTAAACACAATATAAAATATTTTATAACACTAACAAGTACGCTCTTTCATATATATATATACACACACACTCAACAACTCATTCTAGGGTATTACTACCCTATCTCTAATGAGTCAAACTCCACAAAGCTAAGGTTATCGCTAAACAAAAGCTCTAATACCAACTGTGACGACCCACGTTTCGCAAGGTTTAAATTGACAATAATCCACACATGTCCAACTTAAACAATCCGGAATATAGCCAATCAATGGGGTTAATTAAGAAAAATAAGGAAAGAAGAAGAAAACAAACACAGAATAGTGTAGCAGAATGCTAAAATATAATAATCAAATAAACAGTTCATGAAGCTGTTTATATTATACATTTGATTATAATTTATACAACATTTATCAGAGTTATATATACATCAGGGATAAATAATTAATGCAGCAGAACAGCATGATGCATAGAAAATAATAGTAGTAATATACCAAAAACTTCGTCTTCGTCCTCTAGAAAACGATCTTCAATGCACTGAAAAAAACTCAGGGTTGACCTGAGTGTAATGAAAAACAAAACACTCGAGTCAGGACTAAAATATTCTTATGTGAGTCAAATCGATATCGCAAACATGAGTGTCTTGGCGTAAGATATGTTTACGGGGTTTCACATCACCTATCCAGTGTATAACGTGCGTGCAATAACTCAAGAGATGTCACGGGATTTTCCATCTCTTAAGGATCCGTCAAAATAATATATCTAGTAGAATACGCTACATATATAATGTCTAATCGGTAAAATAAATTTTTTCTTAGCATTAAGGCTTTACATTGACCCCCCCCTTAACGCGTTATTAAGCATTGGCGTACAATTTGCATTTGACACAACCAGTAGCACGTCGGTAGTCAGTGATGTGCCATGATACGACAACACTAAACCAAAATTGTAGGGGTCTTGTAATATCCTGGAAATTTGGGGCAATATCAATTTAATAATCTGTTTAAATAATTAAATTGATTTGATAATCTTTGATAATAAAATTTGAATTGGTTTAATAATCTAATTAAATAAATATTTAATTAGTGAATTTTTCTAATAAAATGATTTCTATTTATAATGTGTATATATATGTGTGTATATATATTGTAAATAGATAAGCTTTGGTTTGAAATTTAATAAATAAATAAAATATTGTTTTTAAATTTCTAATATATATATTTTGATAGTTTGGAAATTATGATTTATTTAACATTAAGCTTTTCAAAGCTATTTAAACAAATAACTATATGGTTTTACGTAAGGTTAATAATAAGGTTTATTTTATATTGCTTAATAAATATGGTTTAAGAATATATATATAAATTTAAAATACAATTTACATATGAGATGTTAATTCATTTAATAATAGAAGTAATCTATAATCTCTTTTATAAATTATTTTAAATAGACTTTAATAAAATTGTTATTTCAAATTGAATGTGTTGTTATAAATAGTTTTGGATTTTAAATATATGTATAAACTTTTATTTATAAAATTAGTTTGTTTCTTTAAAAAGTAATATATATATAGATAAGTATTTAATAAATTAAGTAAAGGCTTTTAATTACATTTACAATAAATAAAACTAATTAAAAGGACATGTGTAATTCTCTAAAGACTTTGTTTTAACAAATGTAAACTAATCAACCACTCTAGTGACAAATGTCGAGTTGTGAATTTTTGTTTTTCTTTTATTTGAATAAATCATTTTTACTTATAAACAATTACCTCTCATCTTCATTTCCTTCTATTTTCTTTTCAAAAACTTAAGAAACTTTCAGCCTGCAAACAAAATTTCTCCAAAAAACAAATTAGCAATCAAACATCCCTCTCAACCAAAATCTGAAACAAATTCTTCAAATCCCTGTAATTCATTTCAAAGAAAATCATAAGCCTGAAACCCATTTTCAAACTTCTTCAAATCAGTAATCCACTTTCAAAGCATTAACCTGTAAAACACCTTCTTCAAAACCATAATCATCTTTCTCGAATATCCTGTAATTCATATTTAAAATCAAAGCAAAGGCCTGTTTTCTCTTCAAATCTGAATGCAAGCAATCCTGGAATCTAAGCAACCTGATCTATAGCAACATCTCAATTAAGCAAGATTTTAGCATGCATGCAAGTTTCCAAAGCCAGCATTCAAGTTTAAAAAGTTTTAAAGATCAAAAAGACATCTCAGTTTAAAAGTTTTCAAAGAAGCAAACTCAAGTTTTAAATCAAAAACCAGAAGCTAAGGCAATTTCAGTTTTAAAATTCAAAAGCAGTTCAAGGATAGGCTCTGTTTCAATACATAAGGTGAGTAACATTTAATTTAAAAAGCTTAAGTATAAATCTGTTGCATGTTGATAAGTATGTTTGTGTGTATAGTTATAAATGCATTTCTGTATATATATGGATGGATGCATGTTTGATTGTTGTATTGTTTCTGCCTGTTCTTAGACAGTAGCTTAAGTTTTAATCAAAAACTCCTTATCCTTTATCTGATCTTTATTTAAAACTTAGGAATCAAACATTATTGTTTGTTTAAATCATGGGTTAGTGTTTAAAAGTCTATTAAGTTAAAGTAAAATAAAAATTACTCTGTAAATAAAAAGGGGAACAGGGAAGTTTAAGTTTGTATAAAATTCTATTTCCTTGTTTCAGGCATAGGATCTAAAACTTAATCGAAAACCATGATTTTTGGGAAAGAAAATATAATTTTTAAACTAGTTTTGGGTATTCATTTCTGAGTTGAACAGAAATTGGAAATAGGGTAGTATCTGGTGATCTCCATGATCGGAAAGGATGGGGTCATCACTGAAGGTAGAAGAATGGTCGGAGACTTAGAGAAAAATGTCAGATAAGTGTATAAATTGTTGTAGTCGAGGTGAGTGATCGGGTTAGTCTGTAAACCTAGTTTTTGTCCATGTCAAAGTTTTGATCGATACGACCTCTCTAGATGATCGAGTTAAACAGGGCTTTGGAGATGAGATGTTGGAGTGTTATCGAAGTTGTAGCCGGAGTTTCAACAACTCCGATGATCGGAGGTAGGAGTACGAAGGGGTTTCCAGACTTCGTGGTGGTTCGAGACTCTTGTTCCAGGGTGGGTGAATGCTCGAATTCGATTTCGAGTAACAATCGATGAAGTTTAGGTTTAGTTCGTCAGAGGACGTGATCGCTGACTTGTGAGGATAAACGTTGATGGTCGGAGTCGCCGCGTTTGGCTGTGCACGTGTACGGGGTATGTTGTGTCAGTCTGGGTTTAGGTAGAGTTGTAGTCTCGAGTTTCCTCGGGTAAATTAGGTTGTTGACTCGAAGCTTTTAAGTTTTGACTCGAAGCATTTTGGATGTGTCTCGGGTAAATTATGTGTGACAGGTTTTAACAGAAACCTGTTATTCTGTTTTTAAATTTTAAAATAAATTTAAAAGCTGAGTTTAAATGGAAAGCAAAGTCTAAATAAGTTTTAAATCTAGTTTTAAATCTGGAGTTAAGTTTAAATCTCAGTTTCAAATAAAAAGAAGTTTTTAAATTTAAAATGTTTTAAACAATTTGAATGTTAAAGTGTATTTTAAATTGATTTGAATTTAAAATGAATTTGGTTTAAAATTTCTTTAATTAAGTAAATATTTCTTTAACATGTGATTTAAAAGGATTTAAATAGTTTTAAAACTTTGTTAAGTTAAAGTTGTCTTCATTTTAAATCTCAAATTTAAAATGAAAATTTAAATTAAATTTAAAGGTAAATTGGTTTAAATACTTTATTAATGATATTTTAATCATTAATAAGAATAGAGTGTTATCTTAAAGATAATTAAGATTTAATAATTTAGGATAAAATAAATTATTAAGGTAATTAAAAGTTAATTAATCAATTTAATTAATTTATGATTTGGGTTAATAAAATAGTAATTAAGGGTTTAAAATTGATTAATGAAGGATTAATTAAATTAATTTAAAGGTTAATTAATTTGAATTAAGGATCATTAATTTTATAAGTTAAGATTATAAATTAATGGTTAGGAATAAAATTAATCAAGTAATTAAGGTTTAATTAAGTTATTGTTAAGTACTTAATTAATTAAGTAATTAGAGATTAATTTATTGATAATTAGAATTAATTAAGTTGTAAATTAATAATGGTTAATTAATGTTTAATTATTTAAAAAAAAGATAATTAAGAATAGTTAATGTAGATCATTAACTTGGATTTATTAATTAATCAATTTATGTAATTAATTAAGATAATTAATTGGATTAATTAATTAAGATAATCATTTGTGGAAATTGTTTAATTACTTAATGGAAAGTAATTAAGAAACTAATTACTCATTGTGATTAATTGTATTAGTTAAGTTAATTAATTAAGTTTAATTAATTTAAGATAATCACTTATTAATTTGTGAAGTATAAAATACTTAATGTAATTTAATGAAGATTAATTACTTAGGAAAGTAATTAATAGATAATTACTTATGTAATTAATGGAGTAATTAAGGGTAGTTAATTACTTAATGGAATTAATCAAGGGATTAATTAAAAGATAATTAATTAAGGAATAATTAATTTATTTTAAAGAAGTAATTAAGGGTAGTTAATTACTGAATGTGATTAATCAATAGTGATTAATAATTATGGTTTAATTAAAGATTAATTACTCAATGTAATTAATTTAAATAAAGTAATTAATGATAAAATGTAATTAAGGATCATTAATTTATATAATTAATGATGTAATTAAGAATTGATTAATTAAGTAATAATTATAAATGAAGTGATTAATTAATGTAATTAATTAAGGAGTAATGTAATTAATTATAGTTAATTAATAAATGAAGTAATTAAAGGTTAATTACTATAAGTGGTTAAGAATAATTAATTTGTATAATTAATTTAATACTAATTACTTGAATGTAATTAAATAATTAATCAAGGATGATTAATTAAATTGAATAATTGGATGATGATTGATTAATTGATTGATAATTAATTAATAATGATTTAAGCAGGATTTATAGATGTAGTAATTAATTTAATTTACTTTAAATTAATTAAAGATGAAATAATTAATTTAATTCATTTTAAATTAATTGTAGATGGTGATAAATAAATCATTGCTTATGAATGGATGATATTGTGTACCTTGAATGGTTTGAAATCTCAGATATGAGATAATTGATACTGTATGATTTGGATGCTTTGGTTGCATAGTGATGATGATATGGATTATCTGCTTATAATGATAATGTTGATTATCTATTGTGAATCTGTGAATTATCTATCTGTGTGTAAATAGATAGTAGAATTGAATTGTTTTAACTTTAAAACAACTTGGCCTTAAAAGATACGTTTTGGATTTCGATGAGACCGGGATCGGGTTTCCGTATACCGGTATTCCAGGTCTGGAGACCCGAATACCACATCGATCCAAATTAACGATAGGTCGTGAATCAAGTGAAGATGAAGATTCAGAGTGCAAGGGTTATTGTCGTTAACTCTGAGGGTGATTCCAAAACGAGTGTAACGAGATAATGCCTTCGGTTTCGTTCGAACCCGGAACGAACTTATATGGATTGAATGCTTTCAGAACATCGTCAGGTGGACGATGAGCATTCTAAGTGATGTGTTCTTTTCTAAGGTAATCGTGACCTCAAGCCTCACAAACCGGGAATGGCTAAAACAGGGGAGGTGCAGCAAGGTTAGTGGGTAGCACCCAAGTAGGACAAGATTACCTCTGTCTAGAAGTCCCTTCTTATTTCGGCTTAGTGTGTGCGGTTGCTGATCCTAACCGTGAGGTATCTTGTGCGGAAATTATCCAGTAAGGGATGTTCCGGCCTTGTGTTGCAGGGGATTGGGAGTGATCCTCGGTACGGTGATCTAGGCCACGTACTGTGACGGGCGGTACCCCGGTAGCCCTGCCATTGTATGGAATCCAAACTCCAATAAGTGTCGTACGTATTAGTTGTGCCCAACTATGTTGAAATGTGAGATGTAAGCATTTCAGCTATTTCTGTATTTTACTTGAAAACCCTAGACCCTATTATAATACAATCGAATTTCCTATCAAATGTTTTGGTTAGCGTAAGGTAAAAACTTACCCATGTTTATTTGTGGGAAGTCTTACGTGATACCTTTTCTTTCAAAAGGTTTTGAAGTTAAACAAGTTTAACCTGTTACTCACACCAGACCCATGTCTGACCCAAGTTGTTTATTTCTGTTTTATAAACTCTTGGGTACTCAAATTTTTACGAGTAGCCAAGGGATTCAGGTTAGCCTTGACGAATTGTGGAGGAGCAATGGAGCAGGAGGCTTCGGCGTTGTAGATAGATAGTAGTTTCCGCTGTGTTGATCTTGTTTAGATCTTTGTTTTGTATTGAGTTGTAATAACTAGACAGATGTTTATAACTGTCTAGTATATGATGTGTAATCTGTGTAACTCTGATAGATGTATATGATACTATGTAATAGTTATATGATATATTATATTTTGTTCCGTTTCCGCTGTGAGTATTTGTGTTGTTTTCTTTCTCTTTCTCTTCTTTTCTATTTCTCACCCCTTTCTTTCTTATTAACGATGCGACTTTCTATGGAGAGAAAGTCGTGGTCGTTACAGTGGTATCGGAGCATAGGTTGAGCGAATACCTAAGCTATTGGTTAAGTGAATATCAGAGCACTAGGTTGAGTGAATACCTAGGTTCGGAAGGATTGTTCATTAGAGATAGGATCTGTAGCAACCTGTTTGAGTGTATATATATATATATACGAGAGCGCGTATTTGTTAGTTATATAAAATGGTTTTATATTGTGTTAATTGATCGGTTGAGTGGTATATGGATTCTGGTCAATACGAGTAGCTAACGTTATTGATAGGGATCTCTAAACACTTGAACCAGGCCAACGGACACAATATTGTTTTAAAGAGGTAAATGAAATAATTTTACCCAGAAATAATTTCTATATAAAAAGTATCATTTTAAATATATATATATTTCTACCTATTTGTTGGGTTACCTGTTCGGGTTTTCCAATATAAGTTATAAAGGTAGATGGGGTAGTGGTGTGTGAAACACGACTACCAATGGTTGGAATTTAAATGTTTGAGGTTGGAAGTATATATCGAGACTGTAAACCCAATACCGTCTCGAGTAAGCTTTGCTGTGGTGAAGGATTTCATCGATCTCCGAATGAAACTGTAATGGTTCGGAGTTTATCTTTGAAGTGTGGATGAGTAGAGTTGGATCTGTCGATGAGGCAGAAGTGAGTGATGGTATCTTGATACCTCAGGTAATAGTAGCTGTATGATGAGATACAGTGACGATGGATGTTCCCGAAGATGTTTTCTTTGGAACAAGATTAAGGAAGTGTGTATGTTTTGGTAGTGTGGCTGAGTTCAGCACAGTGTTTCTGTTGGTTTGAAGTCCGAGTTTCTCGAAGAGCTTTGGTTAGGAAGTCTTTGGCATTGTGGCAGCATTGCAGCTTGGAGTATTCTTGGATTGGCAGGAAGTTTTTCTGGCTGAGCAGTTTTTCTGAAGTGGAGTTCAGAAGCAGCAGAGTATATCCATTTCTTCGATGGATTGGATAAATAAGTGTAAGCTGTTCTGAGTAGTAAAGGGGGAACAGTCTGTTTGGAATTAGGTTGGATTGATCGCAAAAGTGACTTGCGATTGTTGAGTGTTCTCTTGGGTTATCAGAGATTTTCTGGATTTCTTCAAGGAAGTCAGAAGTTTGTCCGCATCTGAAGGTTGAGTTTTCTTATCGACTTGGATTCCAGGAGTGATACCGGTGGTTTAGTCTAGTGGAAGGATGTTTCCTAGAGATGGAGTTGGTGAAACAGCTCAAGTTTTGATGGAGTATCTGAGTTTTCTTTATGGATCAGTGAACCTTATTTCTGGAATGAGTTGTCCAGTCTGTGCTTGTGTCCTACTTCAGATCAGAGTTGAGCAGCGAAGCAGTTTGGAGTGTATCTCTGGATGGGAGAAGTAAGTTTGGAATCTACTGATGTTGTGAAGTAGAGTTATGTTTGGATCTCGTCTGTGTTCTGATTTGGATAAGTATTTGGTCTTCTGAATTGAATTGTCAGTTTGGATAACTGGAATTCATTGTGTTTTACGTATCTCTGAGGGAGTACGTGTTTGATCTACCTTTGGTTTTGGAATCAGCAGTTCTGGAGGTTTGATTGTTGAGTCAGACTCGTCTGTAGTCTGATATTCTGTTTAGTTCTGTAGATCTAGATGAGTAGGAGATCTATAGCTTAGTAGTTTAGATTGTTTGTAGAGCGAGTATCCCGGTATATATATATACTTGGGGAAACTCGAGGAATTTTATCTAGAATTTAGTCTAGATAGTTAGAATTGTTTGATTGGATGAATTGGTTGCTATGGTTGCTAGCATATGGATGATAGTAGATGCTTGTGTTTTGAATTTAAATCTTTAATAAGATTATTAAATTACCTTTGTCTTAAATTTCGGGGACGAAATTATTTTAAGGGGGGAGGAATGTAATATCCCGGAAATTTGGGGCAATATCAATTTAATAATCTGTTTAAATAATTAAATTGATTTGATAATCTTTGATAATAAAATTTGAATTGGTTTAATAATCTAATTAAATAAATATTTAATTAGTGAATTTTTCTAATAAAATGATTTCTATTTATAATGTGTATATATATGTGTGTATATATATTGTAAATAGATAAGCTTTGGTTTGAAATTTAATAAATAAATAAAATATTGTTTTTAAATTTCTAATATATATATTTTGATAGTTTGGAAATTATGATTTATTTAACATTAAGCTTTTCAAAGCTATTTAAACAAATAACTATATGGTTTTACGTAAGGTTAATAATAAGGTTTATTTTATATTGCTTAATAAATATGGTTTAAGAATATATATATAAATTTAAAATACAATTTACATATGAGATGTTAATTCATTTAATAATAGAAGTAATCTATAATCTCTTTTATAAATTATTTTAAATAGACTTTAATAAAATTGTTATTTCAAATTGAATGTGTTGTTATAAATAGTTTTGGATTTTAAATATATGTATAAACTTTTATTTATAAAATTAGTTTGTTTCTTTAAAAAGTAATATATATATATAGATAAGTATTTAATAAATTAAGTAAAGGCTTTTAATTACATTTACAATAAATAAAACTAATTAAAAGGACATGTGTAATTCTCTAAAGACTTTGTTTTAACAAATGTAAACTAATCAACCACTCTAGTGACAAATGTCGAGTTGTGAATTTTTGTTTTTCTTTTATTTGAATAAATCATTTTTACTTATAAACAATTACCTCTCATCTTCATTTCCTTCTATTTTCTTTTCAAAAACTTAAGAAACTTTCAACCTGCAAACAAAATTTCTCCAAAAAACAAATTAGCAATCAAACATCCCTCTCAACCAAAATCTGAAACAAATTCTTCAAATCCCTGTAATTCATTTCAAAGAAAATCATAAGCCTAAAACCCATTTTCAAACTTCTTCAAATCAGTAATCCACTTTCAAAGCATTAACCTGTAAAACACCTTCTTCAAAACCATAATCATCTTTCTCGAATATCCTGTAATTCATATTTAAAATCAAAGCAAAGGCCTGTTTTCTCTTCAAATCTGAATGCAAGCAATCCTGGAATCTAAGCAACCTGATCTATAGCAACATCTCAATTAAGCAAGATTTTAGCATGCATGCAAGTTTCCAAAGCCAGCATTCAAGTTTAAAAAGTTTTAAAGATCAAAAAGACATCTCAGTTTAAAAGTTTTCAAAGAAGCAAACTCAAGTTTTAAATCAAAAACCAGAAGCTAAGGCAATTTCAGTTTTAAAATTCAAAAGCAGTTCAAGGATAGGCTCTGTTTCAATACATAAGGTGAGTAACATTTAATTTAAAAAGCTTAAGTATAAATCTGTTGCATGTTGATAAGTATGTTTGTGTGTATAGTTATAAATGCATTTCTGTATATATATGGATGGATGCATGTTTGATTGTTGTATTGTTTCTGCCTGTTCTTAGACAGTAGCTTAAGTTTTAATCAAAAACTCCTTATCCTTTATCTGATCTTTATTTAAAACTTAGGAATCAAACATTATTGTTTGTTTAAATCATGGGTTAGTGTTTAAAAGTCTATTAAGTTAAAGTAAAATAAAAATTACTCTGTAAATAAAAAGGGGAACAGGGAAGTTTAAGTTTGTATAAAATTCTATTTCCTTGTTTCAGGCATAGGATCTAAAACTTAATCGAAAACCATGATTTTTGGGAAAGAAAATATAATTTTTAAACTAGTTTTGGGTATTCATTTCTGAGTTGAACAGAAATTGGAAATAGGGTAGTATCTGGTGATCTCCATGATCGGAAAGGATGGGGTCATCACTGAAGGTAGAAGAATGGTCGGAGACTTAGAGAAAAATGTCAGATAAGTGTATAAATTGTTGTAGTCGAGGTGAGTGATCGGGTTAGTCTGTAAACCTAGTTTTTGTCCATGTCAAAGTTTTGATCGATACGACCTCTCTAGATGATCGAGTTAAACAGGGCTTTGGGGATGAGATGTTGGAGTGTTATCGAAGTTGTAGCCGGAGTTTCAACAACTCCGATGATCGGAGGTAGGAGTACGAAGGGGTTTCCAGACTTCGTGGTGGTTCGAGACTCTTGTTCCAGGGTGGGTGAATGCTCGAATTCGATTTCGAGTAATAATCGATGAAGTTTAGGTTTAGTTCGTCAGAGGACGTGATCGCTGACTTGTGAGGATAAACGTTGATGGTCGGAGTCGCCGCGTTTGGCTGTGCACGTGTACGGGGTATGTTGTGTCAGTCTGGGTTTAGGTAGAGTTGTAGTCTCGAGTTTCCTCGGGTAAATTAGGTTGTTGACTCGAAGCTTTTAAGTTTTGACTCGAAGCATTTTGGATGTGTCTCGGGTAAATTATGTGTGACAGGTTTTAACAGAAACCTGTTATTCTGTTTTTAAATTTTAAAATAAATTTAAAAGCTGAGTTTAAATGGAAAGCAAAGTCTAAATAAGTTTTAAATCTAGTTTTAAATCTGGAGTTAAGTTTAAATCTCAGTTTCAAATAAAAAGAAGTTTTTAAATTTAAAATGTTTTAAACAATTTGAATGTTAAAGTGTATTTTAAATTGATTTGAATTTAAAATGAATTTGGTTTAAAATTTCTTTAATTAAGTAAATATTTCTTTAACATGTGATTTAAAAGGATTTAAATAGTTTTAAAACTTTGTTAAGTTAAAGTTGTCTTCATTTTAAATCTCAAATTTAAAATGAAAATTTAAATTAAATTTAAAGGTAAATTGGTTTAAATACTTTATTAATGATATTTTAATCATTAATAAGAATAGAGTGTTATCTTAAAGATAATTAAGATTTAATAATTTAGGATAAAATAAATTATTAAGGTAATTAAAAGTTAATTAATCAATTTAATTAATTTATGATTTGGGTTAATAAAATAGTAATTAAGGGTTTAAAATTGATTAATGAAGGGTTAATTAAATTAATTTAAAGGTTAATTAATTTGAATTAAGGATCATTAATTTTATAAGTTAAGATTATAAATTAATGGTTAGGAATAAAATTAATCAAGTAATTAAGGTTTAATTAAGTTATTGTTAAGTACTTAATTAATTAAGTAATTAGAGATTAATTTATTGATAATTAGAATTAATTTAGTTGTAAATTAATAATGGTTAATTAATGTTTAATTATTTAAAAAAAAGATAATTAAGAATAGTTAATGTAGATCATTAACTTGGATTTATTAATTAATCAATTTATGTAATTAATTAAGATAATCATTTGTGGAAATTGTTTAATTACTTAATAGAAAGTAATTAAGAAACTAATTACTCATTGTAATTAATTGTATTAGTTAAGTTAATTAATTAAGTTTAATTAATTTAAGATAATCACTTATTAATTTGTGAAGTATAAAATACTTAATGTAATTTAATGAAGATTAATTACTTAGGAAAGTAATTAATAGATAATTACTTATGTAATTAATGGAGTAATTAAGGGTAGTTAATTACTTAATGGAATTAATCAAGGGATTAATTAAAAGATAATTAATTAAGGAATAATTAATTTATTTTAAAGAAGTAATTAAGGGTAATTAATTACTGAATGTGATTAATCAATAGTGATTAATAATTATGGTTTAATTAAAGATTAATTACTCAATGTAATTAATTTAAATAAAGTAATTAATGATAAAATGTAATTAAGGATCATTAATTTATATAATTAATGATGTAATTAAGAATTGATTAATTAAGTAATAATTATAAATGAAGTGATTAATTAATGTAATTAATTAAGGAGTAATGTAATTAATTATAGTTAATTAATAAATGAAGTAATTAAAGGTTAATTACTATAAGTGGTTAAGAATAATTAATTTGTATAATTAATTTAATACTAATTACTTGAATGTAATTAAATAATTAATCAAGGATGATTAATTAAATTGAATAATTGGATGATGATTGATTAATTGATTGATAATTAATTAATAATGATTTAAGCAGGATTTATAGATGTAGTAATTAATTTAATTTACTTTAAATTAATTAAAGATGAAATAATTAATTTAATTCATTTTAAATTAATTGTAGATGGTGATAAATAAATCATTGCTTATGAATGGATGATATTGTGTACCTTGAATGGTTTGAAATCTCAGATATGAGATAATTGATACTGTATGATTTGGATGCTTTGGTTGCATAGTGATGATGATATGGATTATCTGCTTATAATGATAATGTTGATTATCTATTGTGAATCTGTGAATTATCATCTGTGTGTAAATAGATAGTAGAATTGAATTGTTTTAACTTTAAAACAACTTGGCCTTAAAAGATACGTTTTGGATTTCGATGAGACCGGGATCGGGTTTCCGTATACCGGTATTCCAGTTCTGGAGACCCGAATACCACATCGATCCAAATTAACGATAGGTCGTGAATCAAGTGAAGATGAAGATTCAGAGTGCAAGGGTTATTGTCGTTAACTCTGAGGGTGATTCCAAAACGAGTGTAACGAGATAATGCCTTCGGTTTCGTTCGAACCCGGAACGAACTTATATGGATTGAATGCTTTCAGAACATCGTCAGGTGGACGATGAGCATTCTAAGTGATGTGTTCTTTTCTAAGGTAATCGTGACCTCAAGCCTCACAAACCGGGAATGGCTAAAACAGGGGAGGTGCAGCAAGGTTAGTGGGTAGCACCCAAGTAGGACAAGATTACCTCTGTCTAGAAGTCCCTTCTTATTTCGGCTTAGTGTGTGCGGTTGCTGATCCCAACCGTGAGGTATCTTGTGCGGGAATTATCCAGTAAGGGATGTTCCGGCCTTGTGTTGCAGGGGATTGGGAGTGATCCTCGGTACGGTGATCTAGGCCACGTACTGTGACGGGCGGTACCCCGGTAGCCCTGCCATTGTATGGAATCCAAACTCCAATAAGTGCCGTACGTATTAGTTGTGCCCAACTATGTTGAAATGTGAGATGTAAGCATTTCAGCTATTTCTGTATTTTACTTGAAAACCCTAGACCCTATTATAATACAATCGAATTTCCTATCAAATGTTTTGGTTAGCGTAAGGTAAAAACTTACCCATGTTTATTTGTGGGAAGTCTTACGTGATACCTTTTCTTTCAAAAGGTTTTGAAGTTAAACAAGTTTAACCTGTTACTCACACCAGACCCATGTCTGACCCAAGTTGTTTATTTCTGTTTTATAAACTCTTGGGTACTCAAATTTTTACGAGTAGCCAAGGGATTCAGGTTAGCCTTGACGAATTATGGAGGAGCAATGGAGCAGGAGGCTTCGGCGTTGTAGATAGATAGTAGTTTCCGCTGTGTTGATCTTGTTTAGATCTTTGTTTTGTATTGAGTTGTAATAAATAGACAGATGTTTATAACTGTCTAGTATATGATGTGTAATCTGTGTAACTCTGATAGATGTATATGATACTATGTAATAGTTATATGATATATTATATTTTGTTCCGTTTCCGCTGTGAGTATTTGTGTTGTTTTCTTTCTCTTTCTCTTCTTTTCTATTTCTCACCCCTTTCTTTCTTATTAACGATGCGACTTTCTATGGAGAGAAAGTCGTGGTCGTTACAGGTCTCGTATAAGGATAAAAGTATGGCAAGGCATGTGAGGCAATGCCCAAGGTAGGATACTACCAGTTTACCCTTCCCGGCTGGTGCTAACCCCTAACGGCCCACCGCGTCCAACACTCCCAAAATCTGAGGGTGCGCACCAATCAATAACAATATCATGATAGTAATACGAAGAAGTGTGTCCGCCAGATGTAGCTAACCTCATTGGCCGGTACGTGTAACAGCCGATATTTTAAACGAAATTTTAAATTAAAAATATAACATTTTGAAGTATTGATTTAAATATAAAGTGTAGAAATTTGTGTGAAACGGAAATTTAAACTTTACATTTTTTTCTTTCGTATATTTATATCCGTTCTTAACTTTATATTTAACAATCAAAATTTTATTAATTGATGATAATAGCTATTTTATTTTAGTGTGAAATGGTACGTTATTTTATTTAAAGAAACATTATCATTTTTAAATTTATTTAATAAAAGAAACAAGTAACGGTTGTACGTTACTTTGGGCGTTACACTTTACGTTCGTCGTTCCTTGTCCGTTTGATTTTTTCTTGCGTTAACAGTGCTATTTCAGCTGTATATTTTTAGTTTGAAAATTTCAATAGAATCTTGCATTAATTGTCACGTGAGAATTATTATTTCATTCCCTCTTTGTCTCCCGTGCGTTTCTCCAAATTAAGTGCCTTTGATATTGCCTACCGTTCAACTTTATGTATTGCATTAAATTGCCTACAGTTCAAAAACTTTTGGGTGCCTTCTTTCTACAAAAGTACAGACAGCTGTTCATTTTTCTATCGTTCAAATTTTCATTTCTCAAAAAGCTTTCTCTGTAGCTGTTGTTCAAAATCTCGTGTGCATCTAAAAAGGGTAAGCATGCCTTCTCCTTTCATTTATATTTTTGTTTTGCCTGTTTGCTGTTGGCCAATCCCATACCTTTCTTCTTTTTCCATTTGTATTTAAAAATTTGGTGGCCTTTGCTTTTGTTTGCTGTACCAACCCCATACCTTGGCCAAATCTCGAAGCCTACCACCCACCAGGCAACCCCACCGCTCCTCCATGCTCCGTCCCACAACCCTACTCCGGATTGAAACCGCCGTGGTGGTTGAAACGTGATGGTGGCTGTGGGGTCTGGCGAAGGGGTAGGGTCAGTGACGTAGCGGAGTTTGTCTTGGTGGATGAGCGAAGGCGTGGGAACGCCTTCGCCTGAACCCATTCGTCAGCCCTTCCTTCACCCCAGGCCGTGACCTGCCACCGCCAGAGAAATCCCACGCCTTCATCACGTCCCCAGGCCACCACGAGACCACCACTGGCCATGCCGAACCCACCACCACGAGACCAGCCACCACCCCAGACCGAGCCCCACCACGTCCCCAAACCCGTGCCAATCCCAAGCCAACTCCACGCGACCAAGCCTTGAACAGTGTTGTCACCTTTTGTATTTTGTATTTGCTTCCCTGGGCTGTTGTCTGAAAACAAATGAAGAATGAAATTATTTGCCTTGGCCTTGTATTCGAACAGAGAAAGGAAATGAGAAGGTGGCCTTGGCACCGTGATTTGTATTTTGTCTATTTCTTTCCACTGTTCTGTTTTGAAAAAAATGAACAAACATATGTTTCGTCTTTTGTATTTTGGTAGTACCTTAGTTTTATTTTTGTCTCTGGCTTTGAAAAAAGGGATGAGAACTAAAGTGTTTGTTTTGGAGTTGTTAGTTTTATTTTCAGCTGAGCCCTGCCTTTTGAAAAGAATGTGAAATGAACAATAAAAGTGGTCGAGCCATTTCCTTCTATTTTTCAACTTGATTTATTTTTTTTCGTTCGTTCGCTTCAATTGGAAAATTTGTTATTCGTGCATTTTTAGATTTGTCTATTTATTCGCTTTATTCTTTTGACTTTAGATTTGAATCTGGTCGGCGAATCCACTAACAACAAATCGTGCTTTCCGCGTGCTTTCGACTGATAGCGTACTTCTTTCTTTCTGAATCTCCAGCTCCGTAGAGGTGAGTAAATCTCACACGAATATTCATACTTATATGATTGTGAAACGACCGCAATTGAATGTGTAGAAATAAACAAATAAATAAATGATGTTATAACTACCTGTGATTTATTTATAGTTGATGTTAATTGTTAAAAACTGCATATCGTATCATCTGTTATATTCAGTTCTTATTTTACTGTTATTCTATTTTCTGTTAAATCACACTGCAAGTTCCCTGTAGAATAGAATCACTATGGGTTGAAATGATACATACCCGAACGGACTTTAGAATAAGGCAAGATCGTTATGGGATGAAATGATAGGCCTGAACGATTTTCAATTTAATTTTATTTACTTGGGATTGCGGGTTTGTAATGATAAAACTCGGATTTTTCTTTGTAAATTACGGATTGAAATGATATAGTATCTGTATCACTTGACTTAGGCTAGAAAATATTATACATACCCGTGGTTATTTTTCTGTATTTTCTGGATACTTTTAAATAATTTAAATATTGAAATAGTATTAAATTAATTTAAATCGAATTTTTAAGTGATTTATTTAGAATAGAAATGATTTTTCTATGTGATAAATATAAATAAATGGAGGAATATTGATTTTAAAACGAAACTTAAATTTGAAATTTTGACTAAAAGAAAAGATGGAAACTTAAGTTAATTAAATTGAAATGAAAATTTAGTTTTAAATTGGTGGAAAAATGGAGTTTAATTTTAAATGTTGAAATGAATGTAATAAGCAAATTTGTAAGTTTTGGTTTTAACTTGTAAAAATTTCTCTTTAAAATAAATTAGTTAAAGGATCGAAATGAACATTTTTAATGTATGATTTTATAAGTTCTGAACTAGGTAGAATCTGTAGCACTTGTTAAGTGTTGTGGATTATATAAGTGAACCAAAAGACTAAAATGAACTTATGCTATGATAGCACTTGGTAAGTGCTGTTGTAGCAGAAACTAAAATTGAACCCGAACTAATAAAAGGGCTACTGTAGCACTTGTTAAGGACTGCAGTAGGTTTAAATATGATTTTTGTTTATAAATGTTGTTTTTGCTGAATAAAGTTGTTTTCAAATATAACTTACCGCCACACTTTTTAAATGCCGTGAAAGCTGAAAATTTTAACGTTATTGTTTTTAAGTGAATAAATGAACTCCGAAAAGGCTAAACTTTGGGAATTTAATATTTGATTTTAAAAGAATAATGTCTTTGTTTTAAATGGTTTAATTCGAAGTATATTTGATAAATTGTTTTAAATCTATAACCACGGGTTATAATAACGATAGGTTGACAAAGAGACCGGGATCAGATATGGACATACTCTCTGTCGATACCGAAAACCACTTTGACAACCGTGTACGCGGTGGAGATTCCAGAATGAAGTAGGATGGTGGCGACGTTCTTAAGGTATGTTACGTGGACCCAACTCCCGTGAGTTGGCATAAGGTGGCTAAAACAGGAGTGATCTCGGACCAGTGAGGTAGCACCTCTTCTCGGACGCATTTCTTCGATATTATACTCTTACTTGTGATTTGACTAGATGACCATCCTCCGATTTGGGAATGTTGTTCGAGGTGGACGATAGTGGCTGCTATGCGCTCCATCAGTCCGTGTGCGTAATTGGTATATCTACCCTGGCATTGCCTAGTTGTGCCGTGTCACCTACCATATCGAGCTTTACTACGATTATGATTTTAAGATCCGACCGCGTTAAGGTTCTCCATCCCCTTAACGCTATTTTCCGATATGATTATACTTTACTTATTTAGACACTATTATAATAGCGAATATTACTACATAGTAGATAGTTTAACGGATCCTTAGAGGATGGGCGGTTCCAAGCATCTTCTAAGTTACTTGTACTCTCACTACAGTTCACTTGAGTTGGTTTACACTGTATAAGTATGTATATCCTGACTCGAGTGTTTATGTTTTATTTTACGCTCGGGTCAGCCTGAGTATCAGTTGGACTTCCTCTTCACGGAGCTTGGACTACTGGAGATCATCTTTATCAAGCTGCTATCTATTTTGCTATTCAGTCTTCTATTTTAGCTTATGTAATTGAGACAATGAATTTGGGATTTTTCTATGGTTATTCAAACTGTATTGGTTTAAGACTATGTAATTTGTACTTGTTTTGAGACTATGTATTTTAGTGGCTTCATGAACCACTATGGTTATTTTTTTAAATTCCGCTGCGAGTTATTCTGATATTTCTGTGTCTATGATTCTGTGAATGATTTTATTTGCTCCAAATTTTATTACAATCTGTTATTTTGCATTATTCAAGTCTGACATATGTGGATTATTGTCGATTTGAATGGTCCAAAATACCGGGTCGTTACAGTACGGCTCTTGTTTTTGTCATTTCAAATTGACACAACTGTCAGGCCAATTGTAACATCCAGAAATTTTCAACCATTCGCATCCATACATGTCGGACTTGAATTGCTCAAAATATCATATTGTTAATTTAAATTTGGCAGAACTCAGCATATACGGTAAATAAATAATCACAGATTCACATACATAGAGTAATATAAAATAATGCAGCGGAAACAAAAGAATAGTAGTGCATGAAGCTACTGTATATATATAACAGAGTTAAATAAGATACAACAGAAGTCACAAATACATAGATGTCTCAAAACAATAGTCAAATACAAGATCAGAATACATCACTGGAATCAACTGAATAACTGAAAGCAGAATCGATATAGCTGGATCTCCAAGCGAAGCTCCAACTCCAAAGGTGAGTCTCGAACACTGACACACTCAGTCTGACCTGAGCGTAAAGCAAAACACAAAACACTCGAGTCAGGATTAACATTCTTATATCAATAAATCCAACTCAAGTGAAATATCAACTGAAATACAAGTAACTTAAAGGATGTTTGGGATAACCATCCTCTAAGGATCCGTTAAACTATCTACTATGTAGTAATACGCTATTATAATATGTCTATAGTAAAGTAAACTATTAAAATAGCGTTAAGGCTTTACATTTTCCACCTTAACACATTTTATATATTCCCATAGTCTATACAGTACTGTAATCTCCCCCGTAATGGGCGTCGTCAGTGGGCACTCCATAGGTATGGTACAAAACAAACTCATAAGAGGCGCGCTAGGGTAGGTGACACAGCACAACTAGGCAATGTCAGGGTAGATATACCAATTACACTTCCGGGCCGGTGGTAATGCATAGCAGCCACTACCGCCCACCTCGAGCCACACTCCTGAAACCCGAAGGTGCGCACCAAATCAATCACAAAGTAATAGAATGGCATACGATGGAGTGTGTCCGATCAGAGGAGCTACCTCATTATCCCGTCAATTGCTCCTGTTTTAGCCACCTTATGCCAACTCACGGGAGTCGGGTCCATGTATATACCTCATATAGGATCGTCGCCACCATCATACTTCATTCTGGAATATCCACCACGTACATAGTTGTTAAAGTGGTTTTCGGTATCGACAGAGAGTATGCACATATCCGATCCCGGTCTCTTTAACAACCAATTGTTATTATAACACCGCGGTCATTTCAAAACAGTTTATACTTCAAAACCAAAATATCATTTTCATTTCAAAAACCAAATCAATACGATATCATTTCCATTTCAAATATATTCACTTCCAAAATCATAGTACTTTCAAAGTTACAACACTTTCGAAACCAAACATTGGAAATTATAATACTTTGGAAAACCATAACACTTCCTTTAAACCGTTTAGATATTAACAATAGTATATATAAAATAAAATAGTTTATATAAAAATATTTATAAGTTAAAATAGTTTTTATTAAAATAATTAGCATATTAAAATAGTTTATATTTAAATAATTTATACTAAAATAATTTACATTAAATAAGAATATAGTTTAAATATAATTTAAAAATACTTTATATCATAAATAGTTTCCTCAAATTTCCCAAGTTGATTCAAATCAACTCGAATTCCAAAATTCAAATTTAATCAAATCTCAAATCATCCATTTCAATCCAATTCAGTTTCTCAATAAACCATTTCAAATTATCGATTTCAAATACATATTTGAACCATAAAATAAGCCATTTCAATTTCAATATATTTCAAAGCTTTAAATATTCAACATTTCAATAATAAACTAAATACAACTTCGATTTACAAATTTAAATAACGGAATATTCCATTTAAATTTATTTAAGTTTGAAATATTCATTTAAGTCGCTTTTAATCAAATTCAAGTTATAAAACATATCTTTAAAATTTCAAAATTAATAAATTTCAAATTAAACTTATTTAAGTAAAATTCTTAAATAAATTTAATTTCAATTCAATTTCAAATTTATCTTTCCAACCTGAATCATTATAAACTCTATATTTGAAAAAATATATATTAAATAAATACTTAAACATATCTTAAATTAATTAAATCAACTTTATTAAATCTTTAAAATCAATATTTATTACAAGCATATATTTCTTTTTAAAATCATAGAAATCATTTTCAAAATATTTATATATAGACCAACGGTGTCTATATATAATTTTCTATCCTATGGTCAAGTGATAAGGGTATTTATCATTTCAATCCGTAATTTAAATATATACGGGTATATATCTATTCAACCCGCAATCCCAAATTCAATTCTAATGAGAATCGCTTGGGTTTATCATTTCAACCCATAACGATTTCCTCCTATTCTACAGATCGTTCGGGTATGTATCATTTCAACCCATAGTGAGTTCTATACTAACAGGGAACTTGCAGAGTGACAATAGATATGAATTAATAATATAACATGCATATATCATCAATATAAATAACTGATAATGGTGTCAGATGTCATAGGTGAACAGATACAGATTGTAACGACCCGTAAAATTTGATAATTAAATTGGGTAATTTAATAAGATTTTTGTAACTAAATTTAGAAAGAAATAAAAACTTTATAACTTATGATGAAGCAAATGTTAGAAATGAATGTAGCTTTAGTAATTAAAATTAATTATGTAAAATTGAAGTGAAATCCCAATAATGAAATAGTGTAAATTGTTGCACTGGGTTATAAAATAGAAATAAGTAAATAAGATTAAGTATTGGATTAACCGAGGAAATAATATATTGATTAATAGTAACTGAATGTAAATTAATGTAATAAGGTTTATGCAAGTTGATAAATAACTAATTTAGTGCAATATCAATCAATTGAAACAATTGTAAGGTTATAATTGATGGGAATTAGTAAATTGGTAAATAAATTCAAAGTTATATTAGTTGATGGAATAATACGTAATAAATTGCAATTTGATAGAATCAATGCTAGATAAGTAATTTTATTAATTGTTGGTTGATAATTAAGTATGAATATGAGTAAATTAGGCTAATAGTGATAATTATTAATTGTTTACCCATTCATTTAATTTATTGAATTAGATCTAAATCAATTGCAACATTTGTTTGTTAATAATAGCTTATAAGTGAAATTAAACGTAAATGGTAACAATTATTATAAGTAACCATTTATGTAGTATATTAAATATAAACTGGTAATCAATCGCAATAAATCTAATTTAAAAGTTATGTTAGCGTAAATTTAGGAAATAATGTCAATTCAATTTATAATATGACCATTGGTTGCACAAAAGGAATGGAAATAAAGTTTTATCAATATATTGGAATTTAAACTATAATAATTGGATCAATTGCAATTAAATGTAATTAAATATCTAATTTTTACGTTAATGAAGATTAAGATGAAATTTGAGAATATTAATGTAATAGATTATGAACCAATATTAATTTCATTTATTTGATAATGCTTTATTGAATATAGGGTTTAAAAAGAATCAAATGAATGGATTTATTGGCATTTCAATTGAAAGTTAATAAATTTACCGGAATTGGAATTTAATACTATAACTGCTGAATTAAGTACCTTTAAATTGATATGGAAATTTGTTATAAAGGATTTTAAATTTCTAAAGGAGTATAAGATGATAAAATTTATGAATTATAGAATTTGAATTTAAATAGTTATTTAATTAATTTAATATTAAATTATTTAATTAATTGGAAAATAGCCATTTTTGCTACTGACTCGGATTTCGACAAAACCAGTTTCATCGGACCGTAACGGTGAATTATTGTAGGATTTCAAGTTTCAGAACGATCGGACTTGTCGTTTGATCGTACGAGCTTGAAACGCCTTGAAATCAATTTAATTGAAATCGATTGAAATAACTTGATTTGAGCATAACTTCTCTATACGATGGAATTTGGACTTGAAACCAGTTCCATTGATTTTAAAATATTTAAAAACATCTATTTTGATATATGGGTTGACCCAATTTCGTTGTGGAGTTAGAACGGGCTTTTGGGCCATTATCGTTCAATTTTCCAAACCAACCAAGCCCATTCGTTCCTATTTTCAGCCTTGTCTATATATACCCTATTATAAACCCTAATTGTTCCTCATTGTCATTTTTCTGTACGTCCAATTCCTCCTCACCTCCTCATCTCAATGGCAGACAATTTCAAATCCAATTGCAATTCAAAAATCAAAGTCAAAATTTCAAACTCCCCAAACTATATCATATTTTATATCGTCGGAAAGCTCTCGAAGAGAGCATCTCAGATCTGTGATTCGTTTTCCAATCTGAATCTCTGTTCGTCCAGAAATTAAAGAAGAATGCACGGTCGTTCATCGTGCCGTAATCAACTTCGCCTGATCGTCAATTGGAGGTTACCGTCGCGTAGAGATCGACGAGTGCTTCTCATCGCTGGTGTTCGTTTGAAGGATTAACGGCCAGATCATCGAGGAAAATTCATTAGGGTTTCACTCTCACTGGCGGCTACTAATGTTTTCGACGTCGTTCGTCGATTGTGGGTGGACTGGGTCGTCGCGAGGGGTCGTGGCGCTCGGGGGGCGAGGCCGCGGTCGGCCTACGTGGCGGCGCTTCGGTGCGCTGGATCGAGATGAGGGCCGAGGGTCACGTTAGTTTTCGAACGAAGTCTGGAGCAAAGCTTCGTGCGTGCGGAAGAGAAGTAAGTGACGTGGCCTGGTACTATTCATCCCTTTTGTTTTTGTTTGTTTAAATTTGATTTTTGAACTTCTAACGTATATAACTTTCACATACGATGTCCGATTTACGCGCGATTTTCTTTGTTAGGTTTGTATTGAAATTCCGGACACTTTGACGCTGGTTTGGATGAATTTGGAGACTGTTCAAATTTTGGGTTTAAATTGGTTTTAAATTCAATTTAAATTCCAAATGTGAGTGGTTTAACCCACTCACAACTACTAAAATTTCTTATGTGTGTTAAATTAATTGTTGATGTGATTAAAAGTTTATTTATGACTGTTTGGCATATTTTTAATCATCATATCAGTTAAATTGAATTTATTGGATTAAATTGTTATTTAATTTGTTATTGCATTTAAACTGCCAGTTAAATAATTATTTGATTTATTATTGCATTTAAACTGCCAGTTAAATTATTATTTGATTTATTAATACATTTAAACTGCCAGTTAAATTGTTATATAACTTATTTTTGAATATAAACTGCCAGTAAATACCTGTTATTTATTTCTGTCATGTATTGATGTTATTGTTGAATTGGATGATGATTGTGATAAATGGTTAATGGTTGATATTGGATGAATGGATGTTATATTTATATTGTTATAAACTGCAAGTTGTTATGCATTTTTATTTCATTCGGGATTGCGGTTTGAAATGATATATAACCGTATTTTTATTTTTAAATTGTGGATTGAAATGATAAATATCTGTATCACTTGACCATAGGATAGAAAATCATATACAGACACCGTCGGTCTATATATATATATATATATATTTGGAATGATTTCTATGGGTTTTGGAAAATAAGGGTTTATATATATACTAATTTTAATATTATATAAATATTATTTTAAATATAGTTAAATTCTAAAATTTAAGCTATGTATAACTTGATGATGTTTTAAGTTTGATTTACGAATATTTCAAGTTTGAGCTTTATTTAAGGGATATTGAATTTATTAAATAAATATTTCTAAACTGAATAATAGTAAATTGAATTAAGGTATATATAAGATTATCAGATTAGGTTGGGAATTTTGGAATATTTAAAGACTTGAAATATATCAAAATTGAAATGTTTTATTTAAATTAAGGTATTATTTTCAAAGTGTTTTTGGTTTTCAAAATTGTTATAACTTTGAAAGTAATATGGTTTGAAAAATGAATTTATTTGAAACAGAATTGATTTAAGAATTATCTGTGAATATATTGATTGGAAACCTATTGAAATTGAAAATTTAGAATACGACTTCAAAATATGGTTTGGGTTTAAGATGATTTAAAAGAATATTTCAAGTTTATCTAAATTAATGAAAGATTTGTGATTGGAAATTTGGTTTTATTTAAATAAGATATTATTGAATTGTTTTGGAAATGGAAATGATATATTATTGAATTGGGTTTCGAAATAGAAATAATACATTGATAATTTGGGTTTGAAATAGCAATAATATTTTGGTTTTAAAGTATATACTATTTTGAAGTAAAGGATATGTTTTGAAATGGCAAAATATTTTGGTTTTAAAGTATATACTATTTTGAAGTAAAGGGTATGGTTTTAAAATGGCAAAATTATTTTGGTTTTAAAGTATATACTATTTTGAAGTAAAGGATATGGTTTGAAATGGCAATAATATTTTGGTTTTTGAAGTATATACTATTTTGAAATAAAGAATATGTTTTGAAAGGGCAATGATTGTGTGTTTAAAAGTATATATATTTTTAAATGACCACGGTGTTATAATAACGTTTGGTTGTTAAAGAGACCGGGATCGGATAAGGACATACTCTCTGTCGATACCGAAAACCACTTTGACAACTATGTACGCGATGGAGTTTCCAGAATGAAGTAGGATGGTTGCGACGATCCTAAGGTATATACGTGGACCTAACTCCCGTGAGTTGGCATAAGGTGGCTAAAACAGGAGCGATCTCGGACCAGTGAGGTAGCACCTCTTATCGGACGCACTTCTTTTATACCATTCTATTACTTTGTGATTTTTGGTGGCCACCCTTGATTTGGGAGTGTTGTTCGAGGTGGAGCGGTAGTGGCTGCTATGCATTTCCATCAGTCCGTGTGCGTAATTGGTATATCTACCCTGGCATTGCCTTGTGTGCCGTGTCACCTACCATATCGAGCTTTACTACGAGTTTCTATTTGTGTCGTACCTATGGAGTATCTTCTCGTAGCCTCTCGGGGTATGCAGGTACTGTATAGACTACTGGCACTATTATGTGTTAAGGGCTATATGGGTAACCCCATAACGCTATTTAAAAGTATGTTTATTTTATTATTAGACATTATTATAATAACGAATATTACTACATAGTATATAGTTTAACGGATCCTTAGGGGATGTGAATCTCGAGCATCTCTTAAGTTACTGCACTCACGTTAGACACTGGATAGGAGATGTCAAACCTCGTAAATATCTCTGACGCCGTTCCACTCATATATTTATCATTGATTTAACTTACATAAGATCTTTTAGTTCTGACTCGAGTGTTTTGTCTTTTCAATTCGCTCGGGTCGGCCTAAGCATTTTAGGATTTGAAGGCCCTATGTCTGGAGGACGAAGACGAAGACGAAGATTTTATTACTACTATTTATTATATTCCACTACACCATTGTATTCCGCTGCATTAATTATCATTCTCTGGTATGTGTAACTTTGATATGTATTGTATAAGTATAATCAAATGTTTTGTAAAACAGCTTCATGAACTGTTATTTGATTACTATATTTTATCGTTCCGCTGCAAGATTCTATTTTGTTTCTTTTATTTCTCCATTTTTTTCTTATTTACTCCATAACAATCCGCCCTTCTTTATGGTTTAAGTTGGCACGTGTGTCTGCTTAAGCGTACAAAAAGGTGGGATGTTACATCTGGTATCAGAGCTTTGGTTTAGCGATAAACCTTAGCTTTGTGGGGTCTGACTCTTTATTAATAGGGTAGTAATACCCTATGATGAGTCATTGAGAGTAGATATATGAGAGAGCGTATTTGTTAGTGTTATAAAAGGTTTTTATATTGTGTTAATTTGTTCCGTTTTGTATTTATAAATTCTGGTTGGTGCATAGGACGCTATGACATCAATAGGGATTTCTAAACACTTAATAGGACAGACCGACCCAATATTTGTTTTAAAATATAGGTGAATGAAATAATTTTGCCTATTATATTTTCTATATATAAAATAAAATTTTATAAATGATATATATATTTGGTTGCTATATATTGGTTGTTAGGTAATGAAATTTATAAATAATAGTTGAAATAAGACTGAAAATAAAATAAATCAAATTGGAAATTTTAGAACTTAAGTTCCGGGATTTTTGGAAAAATTTCTTTTGAATGATGATTGGAATATAATAATAATAATATTTAGAAGTATTTTCTGATATAAATATTTCAACATAATTTGAAAGGATTGTTTTAAAGAAAATTTTGGAAAGAGATAAGTTCTGTACTCCCCTCTCTGTCGCTGGAAAATAATTTCGGTGATGAGTGCACGCATCATCGACATTCATTTTCGAGTTTCGAAGTGGGAAGACCGCTGTAGTAGTTTTACTACAGATTTATTTTGATAAACAAATATAAAATTTAAATTGTTTTAAATATAATTGAATATATAAGTTGTAAGTATATATTTATCTATTATTTTAAAATGATTTGAAATTTAACCCGATATTTAGTTCTTAAATTTCCGTTCATTAATAGTTTCAATTATTGTGGTGAAATGTAATGTAACTAATTAATAATTGGAACTATTAATAAAATAAGAGAGTTAATGCTGAGTTTTAAATGGAATTAAAAGAAATTTGGAATTTGTAACCTATCAACCAAGGGATATTATGATTGAACATTAAGTTAATTTAAAAGAGATAAAATAAACTTGTGTAACTTTCAATTTCATTCTTAAAGGCATAAATATAACTTACCAATTATAGAAGTTGAGATGTTAATAAGGTAGTGTAATGGAAAATTATACAAGTAAACCTAAAAGTAATGAAAGTATTCAATGCATTCTTTAATAGATAAGGATTTATTTGTTAGAGTTGTTATGAACTTAAGTATAATTGAAAATGTTATTAATTAAATATAATAGAAATGTAAGTATATAGGAAAATGATTATAAACTTAAGTAAATAAATTGATATGCTAAGAAATTTCAAGTGAATATAAATATCAAAATTAAATAGATGTAAATAAAGGAAATTAAGTAATAATGAATGAATGAATAAATATAATGCAATAAAAAGAAGAAACTGACATGACACTAATAAATGAAAACGAATATTTGTAAGTAATAAATGAAAATAAATGAAATAAACGCTGAATCAATGAATAAAAGTAAATGTTTGTAAGAAGTAAATGTAAATTAAAAAGACAAATCATTATATAAATGAAAAAGAAATAAAACAATAAATGTTATGAGATGAAATTTATAATAATAAACTTAATTTATTGTGTGAAATAGTTGTCTGGCTTGGGTAAAAGATACTTTAATTGCTTAGATGTATGAATAATCTATGGAATTTATATAAGACTGTTGAGTAAATGGAATACTTCATAGTTATTTGTCATTTTATGTGATATAAAGTGTCTTAACCCAAACAAACCAATTGTTTTTGTCTTGCTTGAATGGTTGCTTTGTATATGATGTGTATGTTGTTTGTTGCAAATGATGGTTGTTTATATTGATTAGTTGGTTAGTGGTTGAAACAACTTTAAATATCTCATTTTATATAATTATTAACTCTTTTGGGATTATATAAGTGAAATACAGGTTATGGAAGCAATTGCTACTGCTTTTGGTTCCATAATTAAGCGTTGTTTGCCCGACAAATAGGTACGTTCTCGGATTACGGTTTTATAGCGTTATTATATTATTTTTCCCGTGTTGGGATATATTATTTTGGAAAATATATGTTATATATTGTTATATTTGATATTATATTTTCTTCCGAGCCTCTCCGTACAAAGGAGACTCTGCCAAAATTTTCTGAAAATTGTGGACATAGAAATTTTTTGAAAATGTTTTCCAAACTTTATTAATTTGAGTATAAAAAGATTTAATGGTTATAAATTTGTATATTTTATTTAAATAAATTAATTTGTAAATTTCATTGTTTATAAAGTTAATATTTTTGAGTAAGATATATTGATTTCTTAATTCTTTCTTTCCCCTTCTTTTCCTTTTCGGGGACGAAAAGTTTTGAGTGGGGGAGAGTGTAACGACCCGTAAAATTTGATAATTAAATTGGGTAATTTAATAAGATTTTTGTAACTAAATTTAGAAAGAAATAAAAACTTTATAACTTATAATGAAGCAAATGTTAGAAATGAATGTAGCTTTAGTAACTAAAATTAATTATGTAAAATTGAAGTGAAATCCCAATAATGAAATAGTGTAAATTGTTGCACTGGGTTATAAAATAGAAATAAGTAAATAAGATTAAGTATTGGATTAACCGAGGAAATAATATATTGATTAATAGTAACTGAATGTAAACTAATGTAATAAGGTTTATGCAAGTTGATAAACAACTAATTTAGTGCAATATCAATTAATTGAAACAATTGTAAGGTTATAATTGATGGGAATTAGTAAATTGGGATATAAATTCAAAGTTATATTAGTTGATGGAATAATACGTAATAAATTGCAATTTGATAGAATCAATGCTAGATAAGTAATTTTATTAATTGTTGGTTGATAATTAAGTATGAATATGAGTAAATTAGGCTAATAGTGATAATTATTAATTGTTTACCCATTCATTTAATTTATTGAATTAGATCTAAATCAATTGCAACATTTGTTTGTTAATAATAGCTTATAAGTGAAATTAAACGTAAATGGTAACAATTATTATAAGTAACCATTTATGTAGTATATTAAATATAAACTGGTAATCAATCGCAATAAATCTAATTTAAAAGTTATGTTAGCGTAAATTTAGGAAATAATGTCAATTCAATTTATAATATGACCATTGGTTGCACAAAAGGAATGGAAATAAAGTTTTATCAATATATTGGAATTTAAACTATAATAATTGGATCAATTGCAATTAAATGAAATTAAATATCTAATTTTTACGTTAATGAAGATTAAGATGAAATTTGCGAATATTAATGTAATAGATTATGAATCAATATTAATTTCATTTATTTGATAATGCTTTATTGAATATAGGGTTTAAAAAAAATCAAATGAATGGATTTATTGGCATTTCAATTGAAAGTTAATAAATTTACCGGAATTGGAATTTAATATTATAACTGCTGAATTAAGTAACTTTAAATTGATATGGAAATTTGTTATAAAGGATTTTAAATTTCTAAAGGAATATAAGATGATAAAATTTATGAATTATAGAATTTGAATTTAAATAGTGATTAATTAATTTAATATTAAATTATTTAATTAATTGGAAAATAGCCATTTTTGCTACTGACTCGGATTTCGACGAGTCCAGTTTCATCGGATCCGTAACGGTGAATTATTGTAGGATTTCAAGTTTCAGAACGATCGGACTTGTCGTTTGATCGTACGGGCTTGAAACGCCTTGAAATCAATTTAATTGAAATCGATTTGAAATAACTTGATTTGAGCATAACTTCTCCATACGATGGAATTTGGACTTGAAACCAGTTCCATTGATTTTAAAATATTTAAAAACATTTATTTTGATATATGGGTTGACCCAATTTCGTACCGGAGTTAGAACGGGCTTTTGGGCCATTATCGTTCAATTTTCCAAACGATTCAAGCCCATTCGTTCCTATTTTCAGCCTTGTCTATATATACCCTGTTATAAACCCTAATTGTTCCTCATTGTCATTTGTTTGTACATACAATTCCTCCTCACCTCCTCATCTCTATGGAAGACAATTTCAAATCCAATTGCAATTCAAAAATCAAAGTCAAAATTTCAAACTCCCCAAACTATATCATATTTTATATCGTCGGAAAGCTCTCGAAGAGCGCATCTGATTTGTTTTCCAATCTGAATCTCTGTTCGTCCAGAAATTAAAGAAGAATGCACGGCCGTTCATCGTGCCGCAATCAACTTCGCCTGATCGTCAATTGGAGGTTACCGTCGCGTAGAGATCAACGAGTGCTTCTCATCGCTGGTGTTCGTTTGAAGGATTAACGACCAGATCGTCGAGGAAAATTCTTTAGGGTTTCACTCTCATCGGCGGCTGTTGATGTTTTCGATGTCGTTCGTCGATTGTGGGCGGACTGGGTCGTCGCGAGGGGTCATGGTGCTCGGGGGGCGAGGCCGCGGTCGGCCTACGTGGCGGCGCTTCAGTGCGCTGGATCGAGATGAGGGCCGAGGGTCACGTTAGTTTTCGAACGAAGTCTGGAGGAAAGCTTCGTGCGTGCGGAAGAGAAGTAAGTGACGTGGCCTGGTACAATTCATCCCTTTTGTTTTTTTTATTTGTTTAAATTTGATTTTTGAACTTCTAACATATATAACTTTCACATACGATGTCCAATTTATGCGCGATTTTCTTTGTTAGGATCGTATTGAAATTCCGGACACTTTGACGCCGGTTTGGATGAATTTGGAGACTGTTCAAATTTTGGGTTTAAATTGTATTTAAATTCAATTTAAATTCCAAAGGTGAGTGTTTTAACCCACTCACAACTACTAAAATTTCTTATGTGTGTTAAATTAATTGTTGATGTGATTAAAAGTTTATTTATGACTGTTTGGCATATTTTTAATCATCATCTCAGTTAAATTGAATTTATTGGATTAAATTGTTATTTAATTTATTATTGCATTTAAACTGCCAGTTAAATTTATTTTTGATTTACTATTGCATTTAAACTGCCAGTTAAATTGTTATATAACTTATTTTTGAATATAAACTGCCAGTAAATACCTGTTATTTATTTCTGTCATGTATTGATGTTATTGTTGAATTGGATGATGATTGTGATAAATGGTTGATGGTTGATATTGGATGAATGGATGTTGTATTTATATTGTTATAAACTGCAAGTTGTTATGCATTTTTATTTCATTCGGGATTGCGGTTTGAAATGATATATAACCGTATTTTTATTTTTAAATTGCGGATTGAAATGATAAATATTCATATCACTTGACCATAGGATAGAAAATCATATACAGACGCCGTCGGTCTATATATATATATATATATTTGGAATGATTTCTATGGGTTTTGGAAAATAAGGGTTTATATACATACTAATTTTGATATTATATAAATATTATTTTATATATAGTTAAATTCTAAAATTTAAGCTATGTATAACTTGATGATGTTTTAAGTTTGATTTACGAATATTTCAAGTTTGAGCTTTATATAAGGGATGTTGAATTTATTAAATAAATATTTCTAAACTAAATAATAGTAAATTGAATTAAGGTATATATAAGATTATCAGATTAGGTTGGGAATTTTGGAATATTTAAAGACTTGAAATATATCAAAATTGAAATGTTTTGTTTAAATTAAGGTATTATTGTTTTCAAAGTGTTGGTTTTCAAAATTGTTATAACTTTGAAAGTAATATGGTTTGAAAAATGAATTTATTTGAAATAGAATTGATTTAAGAATTATCTGTGAATATATTGATTGGAAACCTATTGAAATTGAAAATTTAGAATATGACTTCAAAATGTGGTTTGGGTTTAAGATGATTTAAAAGAATATTTCAAGTTTATCTAAATTAAAGAAAGATTTGTGATTGGAAATTTGGTTTTATTTAAATAAGATATTATTGAATTGTTTTGGATAGGGAAATGATATTATTGAATTGGGTTTCGAAATAGAAATAATACATTGATAATTTGGGTTTGAAATAGCAATAATATTTTGGTTTTAAAGTATATACTATTTTGAAGTAAAGGATATGTTTTGAAATGGCAAAAATAATTTTGTTTTAAAGTATATACTATTTTGAAGTAAAGGGTATGGTTTTGAAATGGCAAAAATATTTTGGTTTTAAAGTATATACTATTTTGAAGTAAAGGATATGGTTTGAAATGGCAATAATATTTTGGTTTTTGAAGTATATACTATTTTGAAATAAAGAATATGTTTTGAAAGGGCAATGATTGTGTGTTTAAAAGTATATATATTTTTAAATGACCACAGTGTTATAATAACGTTTGGTTGTTAAAGAGACCGGGATCAGATATGGACATACTCGTTGTCGATACCGAAAACCACTTTGACAACCGTGTACGCGGTGGAGTTTCCAGAATGAAGTAGGATGGTGGCGACGATCCTAAGGTATATACGTGGACCCAACTCCCGTGAGTTGGCATAAGGTGGCTAAAACAGGAGCGATCTAGGACCTGTGAGGTAGCACCTCTTATCGGACGCACTTCTTCGATACCATTCTATTACTTTGTGATTTTTGGTGGCCACCCTTGATTTGGGTGTGTTGTTCGAGGTGGAGCGGTAGTGGCTGCTATGCATTTCCATCAGTCCGTGTGCGTAATTGGTATATCTACCCTGGCATTGCCTTGTGTGCCGTGTCACCTACCATATCGAGCTTTACTATGAGTTTCTATTTGTGTCGTACCTATGGAGTATCTAATCGTAGCCTCTCGGGGTATGTGAAGTGACCCTCTACTTATTCAATTATTTTTAATTAATTTTCTGTTGAGTTTTTTTTTTCATGTATATATATATATATTTACTTCAATGGATCACTTCTCTTAATTCATTTTCCCAAGATTCCTTATTTTACCAATATAAAAATACCATTGTATAAAATCAAATTAGATCATTTATATATATGAAGATAAATAGATGACTCTTTGCCTATTAGAGTAATTTAAATTGGCAAAGGAATTTAATCACACCTTATTTCTTATATTCCAGAGATTTGGTGCCACATAGCCCTTTCTTTTCTTGATTTTCTTCCTTAAAACTCAAGCTTGATTATAAGATCAAATAATATCATTTTTCTTATTTTCTTGCTTTTCTTCTCAAATTATTTGATTCCTGGATTTACAAGTCATATATATTTAGATTCAGGGATTTTGTAATTTAATACTTATTGTTCTATGCTAAATAAAAGGGTGTTTAAAGTAGCTCATTTCTTTTAGTTTAGCCCGGGGTTCATAATTCATATTCAAACAAATTTTTGTGTCAGATAAGGATACTCATATATTAATTTATTTATTATGCAAGAATCATATGAGAGATCAAGAAACAAATTGGGTTGAAGACCAAGCAGAGAAGATACCATCTATTTAGGCAGGGTACAAATGCAATACACATACTACACTAAGACTTAGCATATATTTGAAGACAAAATGATTCAAGCTAAGTTCAAACCAAATTAATACAAACTCTCAGGTGAACTTATTAGGTAGACAGCTGATGTTCTTTTAATAATAAATGGTAGTGTCTAAGGTGTTATGGAGTGATGGACATGCCTATTACAAACAGGACTACAAGTTATTTAATCAGCCTCAAGTTGGTCATGACCAAATGCATTCAGACTTGAGTCATGTATCTAGATAGTAAGATATGTTGAATATAGTGCTGTGAGAACTACAAGTTTTACAAAAATGCATATGGATCTACTTCACAAATCAATGCAAACTTCTACTGTAATTTAAATGCCTAGACTAAGAATTACAAGTTTCATTTTCAAGCTTGACATATACTTATATCAATTATAAGTCATGATCATGCATTTCTGGTTAGCCCAGTTTTGATTCAACTCAGTCTTTAAAAGATTCATTGAATGTTCTATATTCCTTTCTTTCCATGATTATTTCTACTTTACTATTTTGAGAGCTAATCAGACATTGCCAAGGGAGACATGGTCACATATCAAATTATATGGCATGATCCCGTATACCATACTTCACCAGAGATTATCTAGATCAGTTATTTAAAACAAAAACCCACAAGCACACATATGTAATACAAAAGTTTTTACATATCTATTACTCAGAAAAATAAGCACATATCGGTCCAGAAAAATACTTAAACATAATAGAGTTTTGCCTGGCCTAATTATTACAACATTTCTGCCAAATTCCTTAAGCATTCTAAATGCAAGTAAGTCTTCAGGTATCCATGCTAACAAGTTTCTTATGCTTCCTTTCCTGCAGCAACATCTAGAGCTGCCTCAATAAAAATGAGACACCCCAAATGTTACAAAGCAACAATAGGGTCAGAAATAAATTTCTGGTATGAGTGAAATCACATATTAAACATTTGGTAAATTCGTAAAGCTACATTGAAAACATATCATTTAAATGAGAAACTAATTCATACTAAAATTTGAGTATTGGTAAACTTGTCTATCAATCATACACCTAAACAACCATGCATTCATTCCATCTAGATTTTCATATACATACTCCTATGGATTTATTTCCAATTCCATAGCCTGACTGATCAATCTCATTTCATTTCTTTTTACATTTTGGGTTTGGTCTAACTCCTTGCCATTGAACACAATGTGTGCATTGTAAAGGGGCTCAGTTCTGTTATCCCTTTACACAGAGGCCTACGGGACTTTAGCAAGTCATGCACATACCCATCATCCTCCTGATGATGAGCAGATCAAGGCACCATTCCTAAATTATTCTTATAATTTAGAGACCATATTTATTTATCTTCTGAGAATTTTATTATCACTTGAAATGCTTTGCATTCTTTTCCTCCTCTCAAGAATCAACAGTTATGAAACTCTATCAAGGGTTTTAATCAGACATATCAAGCTTCCATGCAAAATACTAAATCCCATCCCAAGGTTAATTTATTCTAATCATATTTCTAAAACTTATATATATATATATATCTACAGAAATATTCCTACATCTCACATAAATCTGATGAAACTATACCAATTTATTTATTTTACTGAGAACATAGGACATGATTTTTCTTTGAGAAAAACCCATATAACATATTAACTTATAGTAGGAACAACTCAGCACCTATACATGATACTGCATTGTTCATATCATTTTAATATAAACTAGGCATAATCATAAATCTCATTATTCATACTGCCTGCTTATTTTCCTTTGATATCCCATTTCTCAGTAAAACTTCAGTTTATTTCTCACATAAAACTGGATCATAAAATCCACTTCTATGATCTGAATACATGTTTGATTACTTGTATTTTAAAACAAAAGACTGAAACAATCTTAACAAACCAAGATAGATCAAAACTTCAACCAAAAGTTCAATCAAAATATCACCCATGATTAGCATGCATTTATTCAGAGAACAAAATCAAACAGAAAATCATAATAAATTTTATATATGAAAATAACTTGGCTGCCCTTAGCATGGGTCTTAGTGCCATAAATCTCATAAGTGATTATAACTCACCTTCCTTTGCTCCTCCCCGAGAATGCTCAGGCCTGAAGACAATGTGAGTTTATTTTATTTTTAATCTTTGTTTTCTCTGTTTTTCTCTCTAGAACAACTGTTGTCCCTCCCCTGATTTAAATCACTCTGCTAGGGTTTAAATGGAGGAAAAACCCATTCTATCCTTACTTACTCAGAGATTCATATATGCATCATTATGGCTAAAAGTGCCATTTTCTCTTGGTTTCTATTTTCAGTAAAACAGTTGCCTCATTGCTTTTCTGTGCACATGCTATTTGCATGATTTCCTTGCACATTATTTTTATGTGGCTCAGCCTTATATTTCTTTTTCTTATTTCTTTTGTAAGCTTGATTTTTAGCTAACATATTTTTATCATCTCTCTTGATTTATTTCAAAAAAATGCATTCATGCTCATAAATATTACTTGACTAGTTTTTATGCATTTTGATTATCAAGGGAAGTTATTTTATTACTCTACATTTTTTTTCTGGCCACATAAATTTATAGTATTCATGTGTATCTAAGACTCATTCATACCTTTGTTATTTTTCTTCTTATTACTATTTATTGAAATATTTATTCCCTTTTGATATTCATTTTCAAATCATTTTATTCTTCAATTATTTTCTATTAACCAATTTGATTTTTTTTTCATTTCAGCATTATTTTTATCTCAAAAATTTTAGGTCTCCACATACTCTCCTCCTAAAAGGAATTGTGTCTCACAATTATAAATATATTTTTCTTTTCCACTGTGCAAAAATTTAATCTTTATCTAAGCAATTTAAAAACTTATGCATCCAGAACTAATCAAATATATATATATATATATATTTAAATAGTACTTAAATTTATTATAGTTTCAGGCATACCTTTATGCAGAAAATAGATTAGGATATTTATCCTTCATCTTATCTTCAGCCTCCCAAGTGCAATCATTTCCATCTAGACTCCACTGTATTTTAACCAACTTAATTATTTTGTTTCTTAATTTCTTCTCCTCTCTAGCCACTATGCCTACTGGTTCCTTTTTATAAACCAGGTTTTTTGGAATTTCAACATGTGTAGGGGATTCAAGAATAGTTGTAACAACCCGCATATTTATCGATTTTATGTTTAAATATTTTATTTAAATATTTTATCGTTAATCGGATCTTAGTCCGAAAAGCTACTTTTTGCATACAGTCAAATTAGGACTCGAGACCCCTTCCATTGAGTTCAAAATGACATTTGCGATCTTTTTGAGTGTAAACTTCGATATGTTTGGAGATAGTGGAATTTTCATCACATTTTGCTTTGGGCCTTTGGTTTGGACTGCACTCACTAACTCAGCCCAACTGTGACGACCGCCCATGACCCCTGCACTGAACATAGAGATAGTGCGTTATAAAGCATGCCAGGCAGCCATGGACGATTGCCAAGGTTAAGTTAAAGCAGCAAAATCTATCGTATAACTCACAGCGCATGGATAAAATACAATAGAAAGTATATATAGTGAAGCTTTACAGAACAGAATCTCTATTAAACCTCATAATAGTTTGGTACAACATCTGAATAGTCAATGCATCAAGCCTCACTACATATCACTCAGAGAATATACAAGCAGCGGAACATCCAGTACATATAGTAAGAAACTAATACGCAAGCCTCCAGCTCGTCTTTGTCATCAACATCGTCGGTCACAAAGAACAGCACCTGTCACCTGCTACCTAGTCTGCCCATCCCAAAATGGATGAACAGCCCAAGGTAATAAGAATTGAACATAAAACCTTGAGTCAGACAACAGTCTTAGTGAGCGGTAAATTAACTAACAACATACCAAAAGAGCATAAAGGTAAAAGGAATAGGAATCCAACCCTCCCACTCCACCTCTTTCTACAGTGATAGCCCCCAGACACACTAAGCAGAAGTAAACATAGCAAAGCAGACATTTTTAAAATAAATCAATTATCACTCGAGTCAAGGTCGGTGTTTTCCAAGTACGAACCCCCAAGGCCTAAACCAAGATCAGATAAGCACCCAGAAAACATCGCTCTTGAGACCGAATGACGATACAACCAAACATCCATGACTCCGGCTATCACTGTTATCATTGCTTCGATACCACCGTTAATTGAATGACCGGCACATTCTTTCAGCCGTCCGTCAAGGGTTAATGGCAACCCTGGTTCTAGACATAACTCCACACGTCGTCGCAGCTCGTGCCTAGGGCTATCGAATCTGCCCAGAGTACTCGACCACTAACTTTTGAATCATCTTTGATCATCTTGTCCAAATCAAATCATCAATCAACTAATTTATAACAATCAATCAATTCAATCATCAATCCAAGTAATCAAGCATTCAAACATGATCAAATAAACAATTATAACAATAATGGCAATTTCGTAAATAAAGAGTCCAAATCTAACAAGCATGAATCATGAGCAATATCTCTACAACTTGATGAATGAACTTACATAGATTAACATGTAGTAAAATGGATGTCAAATCATCATGAACAATAGATCTACACTTAAGTTTACGAAAATGCATGGAAATCACTATTTTAACACATAATCAAGCCACCAATCCGATATACTCCTTTGGATCTGTGTGAGAGATAATCACCACTCACCAAATCACCTAAACACCTCAAAAGCAACACACTTAAGATCTGGACAGCGAAGGATCTAACTCGATTCTCCAAAATCCCGCTTCAAACGATGAAATCTCTCTTCGATGGATGTAGATCTTCAACTTTAGCTCTTGGATCTTCGATCTTGGATGGAAGGAAATACTAAATCAAAGTGGAGAAAAGAAGTGAAGAAGTGTAGAACTCGAGCTCTCAAAATAGCAGCACTTCGTCGCTTCAAAATCCAGATCCCAAAAATGAAGAAGAACCCGTGTATTTATAGGCAGAAATCCCCTTAGGTCGTCCGCCCTCTTAGGTCGTCCACGACCTAACAACCCCGACCTACGACCTAACAACCCTGACCTACAACCTAACAGATCCTCCGACCTAACACTCGCGCGACTTAACACATACGCGCGACCTACGACTTACGACTTAGCACACACTCGACTCAACGACTTAACGACTTAACAGAAGCCACGACCTAACTTTAACTCGCTCCTAGGTCGCTCATGACCTAACACTCAACGACCTAACCCCTTAAGCCTTCACGCGACTTAACCACACACACATGCGCACGACCTAGCGACTTATCCAAGGTCGCGACCTAACTAAACACAGGGTCTCACGACCTAACACCTAAGTCGTCTGGACGACCTAACTAACTTAGGTCGCTTACGACCTAACTACTACATTCCTTAAGTTGCTCGAACGACTCAAACCCCCCAGGTCGCCTACTGACTTAAGCCGTTAACTCTTTAGGTCGTCTACTCTTTAAGTCGCCAATTCCATAAGCCGCCTTCCCTTCTTAAGTCGCCAACTTCCTTAGGTCGCCAAATCCTGTAAGTTGCTAACCCTTTGGTCGCTCCAACCTCTTAAGTCGCTCATCCGACCTAACCTACCCCACGACCTAAGCCACCACACGACTCATCTCCCAAGCGACCTAAGCTACACACGGCTTAACTTCCACACGACTTAAGCCCTAGTCGACCTAAACTCCGAACGACTTAACAACACTAACAACCTAACACAACAGTTATACGATCTTTCGATCCATAAAAATACGGGTCGTTACATTCTCTCCCCCTTAGGAATTTCGCCCCTGAAATTCCAAACAGACAAGAGCAATCAAAAACTATTCCGCATGCCTACCATCCATAGCAATCAACAAACCATGCATTCAATTCTAGCCTAGCATGTAGAATTCTAAAATTAGAACAAGTTACAATATCGTGAGATGACACGACACCTTATGGCCATACCTTGAAGAGTTCAGGATGAGCTGCCTTCATCCTCTCTTCCACCTCCCATGTACAGTCGTTAACATCATCACTCCATTGTACCTTGAGCAACCTAACTACCTTCCTCCTAAGCTGTTTCGTGTCAGTTTCCACAACACAAAGCGGCTTACGAGGTCTCTTATCGACTGGATCAATCTCAAAATCTTCACAGCTATCAGCAGAAACCACTGTATTCGAGTCGTGCACATACTTCCGTAGATATGATACATGAAAAACATTGTGCACACTCGACATCTTTTCTGGTAACTCCAATTTATAGGCAAGCTTTCCAATTCGCTCGATAATCGGGAATGGTCCAACAAATCTTGGAGTCAACTTTCCTTTCTTCCCGAATCGAATAACATTCTTCAGTGGAGAAATCTTCACAAAAACCATATCACCTACGTCGAATTCTAAATCCTTACGACGCTTATCGGCATAACTTTTCTGACGGTTTTGGGCTGCCTTCATTCGTTGCCGAATGATTTCTATGCAATCTGAAGTCTGTCGAATCATTTTTGGCCCAAGTATCAGCTTTTCCCATGTTTCCAACCAACATGTCGGAGAGTTACACGGTCTTCCATACAATGCTTCATACGGTGCCATACCAATGCTTGACTGGTAACTGTTATTATACGAAAACTCTACCAAATGAAGGTGATCTTCCCATGATCCTCCGAAATCTAAAATGCATGCTCTGAGGAGATCTTCCAAAACTCGGTTGACTCTCTCGGTCTGACCATCTGTTTGAGGGTGATAAGCTGTACTCAAACACAACTCGGTTCCCAAAACTTCCTGGAAGCTCTTCCAAAATCCGCTAGTGAACAATGGGTCTCGATCGCTCACTATACTCTTCGGAATACCATGGAATCGAACTATCCACTTAACATACAGCTCAGCCAACTTCGATGCAATCCTGGTTGATCGAACAGGAATGAATCTTGCACTCTTAGTCAAACGATCTACGATGACCCAAATCCCTTCATTTCCCGCTCTAGTTCTAGGTAACCCATCGATAAAATCCATCGATATTTGCTCCCACTTCCATGTAGGAACTTCTAATGACTGAAGCAATCCACTTGGCTTCTTCTGTTCGGCTTTTACCAACTGGCAGTTCATGCACTTGGAAATAAAATTTCCAACATCCTTCTTCATACCTTCCCAGTAATAGGTTCTCTTCATATCCCGATACATCTTATTTCCACCTGGATGAATTGTCAACTTCGAGTGATGACTTTCCTTCAGAACTTCATTTCTCAATTCATCTATATCAGGAACAACTAGTCGTCCTTGCTTCCGAAGCCAACCCTCTCGATCGACCTCGAATCCTTTATCCTTCTCTGGGTCCAACCCAGATTCCAAATCACGGATAATCTTGACAAGCTTATCGTCTTGCTTTTGGCTCTCGCCAATTCTTTCCACAAGAGTCGGTCTTATCGATAAGTTTGCCAACATCTCAGGTTCCAATTCACATCTAGGCCTGAAGTCAAATCCAGCCAAATACTCAAGACTCTTCCATTCTGAAAACATGGCTCCCAATCCTGCATGTCTTCGACTTAACGCATCAGCCATTGCGTTACCCTTTCCCGGAGTATAGGCTATACCAAAATCATACGATGCTAAAAAATCTAGCCATCGTTGCTGCATAAGATTCAAATCCTTTTGGGAGAAAAGATACTTCAACGACTTATGATCTGTAAACAACTCGAATCGAACTCCCAATAGATAATGTCTCCACATCTTCAGAGCAAAAACAATCGCCGCTAACTCCAAATCATGAGTCGGATAATTCCTTTCATGCGGCTTCAGTTGTCGACTTGCATACGCAACAACTTTATCCTTCTGCATCAGCACTTCTCCAAGTCCAGTACCACACGCGTCGGTGTAAACCACCATCTCATCATTTCCACTTGGAATAGTCAAAATAGGAGCACTTGTTAATCGCTCTTTCAGGATTCCGAAAGCTTGCTCACACTTAGCATCCCATCTGAATACTTAGTTCTTTTTCGTCAATCCAGTTAATGGTGCAGCCACCTTGGAAAAGTCTTTGATAAACCGACGATAATATCCTGCTAATCCTAGAAAACTTCTCACATCAGATGCATTCTTAGGTCTAACCCAATCCTGGATTGCTGCCACTTTAGCGGGATCAACCACTATTCCATTTCCAGAGATAATATGGCCGAAGAACCTCACTTCACTCTTCCAGAAGTGACACTTCGAAAACTTAGCCTTCAGCTGATGTTTCTGTAAGATTTCCAAAACAATACGCAAGTGCATCTTGTGCTCTTCTTCAGTTCTGGAATAAATCAAAATATCATCCACGAACACTAGTACGAACTTGTTCAACTGATCTCTGAACACTCTATTCATAAGATCCACAAAATATGCTGGTGCATTGGTCAATCCAAACGGCATTACCAGCCACTCAAAGAAACCGGATGGTGTCCTGAAAGCAGTCTTCGGCACACTATCCTTTGCCACTCTTAACTGGTGAAATCCCGTTGCCAAATCCATCTGAGAAAACACCTTATCTTCATGAAGCTGATCAAACAAGTCATCTATTCTCGGCAATGGATACTTGTTCTTCTTATTCACTTTATTCAGCTCACGATAATCCACACACAACCTCAACGATCCATCCGCTTTGGTTACAAACACAACGGGTGCACCCCATTCGGACACACTACGCCGAATGAATCCTTTCTGTAGAAGATCATCAACTTGCACCTTTAACTCTTGCTGTTCCCTAGGCGCCATCCGCCTAAGAGGCATCACAACAGGTCTGGCTCCTTCAACTAAATCGATACGAAACTCGATCTCTCTATGCGGCGGTAACCCTTTGACCTCATCAAAGACATCCTCAAATCCGTTAGCGATTGGCAGCGATGACAGTCCATCCCGTGGAACAACCAGCGAATACATGAAGCTCATGAAGACGCCTTCCTCATGCTTACATCGTATCACAACCTTTCGCCCTTCCACATTCTCGACTGTCACCTCCAACCTTTCACAATCAACCTTTGCCGCATACTTCCTAAGCCAGTCCATACCCAAAATAATTCTGAACCCCGCAAAGTTCAGGACAAAACAATCACAAACAAAAGAGCATCATGACTCGATACAATCAGACCACGGCAAAGCATACACAGACATGACGAACCCCCAACTGGATTAGTCACAACCAATGGCCTATCAACGATATCCGGTTCTAAACCCAATCGGCCTACAAGTTCATTACAAACAAAAGAATGCGACGCCCCAGTATCGAATAACACTCTAACTGGAACACCACATATGGAAAGAGTACCTTCAACCACCACACTCTTTCCTTTCTCTTCAACAGTAGGAGCTTTTGAAGGTGATGGAACAGCCCCCAAAGCATAAGCTTGCACAATCTGCTTGTCCTTCCGCGGTTCTGGACAATTCTTCTTAATATGCCCTAACTTGTCACAGTTGTGGCACTTCACCGGTACCTTCGGATTTTGGCAATCTCTGGAGAAATGGCCCTTCTGCTGGCAATTGTAGCAGGTCACTTCGCCCTTTGGCTTCTTCTGGCCATCCTTACCCTTTTGCTGCTGCTGCTTCCTTTTCTTGTTTCCACCTTGCTGTGGTTTAGACTCTTCCTTGGTCACAGCAACAACAGATCCCTCTTTAGGAAACAAATTCTCGTGCCTGAGAGCTTTCTCCACAAGCTTCTCAAATGGATCGTCCAAATGATCCACCAACTGCCTCCCAAGATAACTATCCAAGCCTGTCACAAACTTCTCGTTCTTCTGATATGAAGATTCAATATATGACCGGGCATACTTGGACAGAGCTTCAAACTCAGAAACATACTCAAGAACTGGTCTTCCACCTTGCTTGAGCTCCACAAACTTCTTGAACAGAACAGATTTCTGGGCTGTAGAAATGAACTTAGCTTCAAATCTGGCTTGGAATTGCTCCCAAGTAATTTCTTCCTCCGGAGTATCAATGGTGATAGAGTTCCACCAATCAGAAGCTCTTCCTTGAAGCTGTCTTGATGCAAGCTTCCTTTTAGTTGCATCCTCGATTCCCAAATCACCAAAGATCCTTCTACAAACATCTATCCACCTTTGGACTTCAATGGTTGATTCTGTCCCCAAGAAAACCTTTCCTCCAAGAGCAGTATAATCTTTACACAGCTTAGCAAAACCCACCGGTTTTGGAGTTTGAACTTGAACTCCAACATCTACTGATGGCCCCGGAGCTGGCATCTTTCTCATGATCGAAGTCATCATAGCCTCGAACATAGCAGCATAATCAGCAGCTCCCTCAGCAGCACGGCCTTCCTTAGCATCTGGTCTCCCTCTTCGACTCATCCTTAATATCTATAAAAAGGAATGATTAATACATCTTGAGAACAACTGCATAAGGGGTTCAAATCATTCTAAGCTACTATATTATATATAGTAATCATCCATCAAAATACAATTACGTCTCTCATACGTAGTTACGTCAGCGAGCGTTGGGTAAAATCGATTAACCAAAGCTCTGATGCCAAATGTGATGACCGCCCATGACCCCTGCACTGAACATAGAGATAGTGCGCTGTAAAGCGTGCCAGGCAGCCATGGACGATTGCCAAGGTTAAGTTAAAGCAGCAAAATCTATCGTATAACTCACAGCGCATGGATAAAATACAATAGAAAGTATATATAGTGAAGCTTTACAGAACAGAATCTCTATTAAACCTCATAATAGTTTGGTACAACTACAACATCTGAATAGTCAATACATCAAGCCTCACTACATATCACTCAGAGAATATACAAGCAGCGGAACATCCAGTACATATAGTAAGAAACTAATACGCAAGCCTCCAGCTCGTCTTCGTCATTAGCATCGTCGGTCACTAAGAACAGCACCTGTCACCTGCTACCTAGTCTGCCCATCCCAAAATGGATGAACAGCCCAAGGTAATAAGAATTGAACATAAAACCTTAAGTCAGACAACAGTCTTAGTGAGCGGTAAATTAACTAACAACATACCAAAAGAGCATAAAGGTAAAAGGAATAGGAATCCAACAATCCCACTCCACCTCTTTCTACAGTGATAGCCCCCAGACACACTAAGCAGAAGTAAACATAGCAAAGCAGACATTTTTAAAATAAAGCAATTATCACTCGAGTCAAGGTCGGTGTTTTCCAAGTACGAACCCCCAAGGTCTAAACCAAGATCAGATAAGCACCCAGAAAACATCGCTCTTGAGGCCGAATGACGATACAACCAAACATCCATGACTCTGGCTATCACTGTTATCATTGCTTCAATACAACCGTTAATTGAATGACCGGCACATTCTTTCAGCCGTCCGTCAAGGGTTAATGGCAACCCCGGTTCTAGACATAACTCCGCACGTCGTCGCAGCCCGTGCCTAGGACTATCGAATCTGCCCAGAGTACTCGACTACAATCATAGTCTTTAGGGACTATCGAATCTGCCCAGCGTACTCTTGCTTTGAGCCTGCTAGAACCTTCAACAACGATGAAATCTCAGCCTTCTAGTCATCCTCCTTGATGACTATTCTCATACTAGCTCAAGCGCCTCTCGAGCAAACCATTATCCTCAAACTCGAACCCTTTCACCGAGTTATCAACATGCTTGGAATGATCCCGTCTGGATTAAACCAAGGCTATCTCACATCATGTCTCGCTTCATCTCATCATAGCAAAGCCTCATCTCAACATCAACATCATCAAATCTATCCATATGAGCTTCATCATCCGCCACATATGCCACGAGCAGCTTTTCCAATTCAAGAGCCTTTCCCTTAGCTTTTGAATCATCTTTGATCATCTTGTCCAAATCAAATCATCAATCAACTAATTTATAACAATCAATCAATTCAATCATCAATCCAAGTAATCAAGCATTCAAACATGATCAAATAAACAATTATAACAATAATGGCAATTTCGTAAATAAAGAGTCCAAATCTAACAAGCATGAATCATGAGCAATATCTCTACAACTTGATGAATGAACTTACATAGATTAACATGTAGTAAAATGGATGTCAAATCATCATGAACAATAGATCTACACTTAAGTTTACGAAAATGCATGGAAATCACTATTTTAACACATAATCAAGCCACCAATCCGATATACTCCTTTGGATCTGTGTGAGAGATAATCACCACTCACCAAATCACCTAAACACCTCAAAAGCAACACACTTAAGATCTGGACAGCGAAGGATCTAACTCGATTCTCCAAAATCCCTCTTCAAACGATGAAATCTCTCTTCGATGGATGTAGATCTTCAACTTTAGCTCTTGGATCTTCGATCTTGGATGGAAGGAAATACTAAATCAAAGTGGAGAAAAGAAGTGAAGAAGTGTAGAACTCGAGCTCTCAAAATAGCAGCACTTCGTCGCTTCAAAATCCGGATCCCAAAAATGAAGAAGAACCCGTGTATTTATAGGCAGAAATCCCCATAGGTCGTCTGCCCTCTTAGGTCGTCCACGACCTAACAACCCCGACCTACGACCTAACAGATCCTCCGACCTAACACTCGCGCGACTTAACACATACGCGCGACCTACGACTTACGACTTAGCACACACTCGACTCAACGACTTAACGACTTAATAGAAGCCACGACCTAACTTTAACTCGCTCCTAGGTCGCTCACGACCTAACACTCAGCGGCCTAACCCCTTAAGCCTTCACGCGACTTAACCACACACACATGCGCACAACCTAGCGACTTATCCAAGGTCGCGACCTAACTAAACACAGGGTCTCACGACCTAACACCTAAGTCGTCTGGACGACCTAACTAACTTAGGTCGCTTACGACCTAACTACTATATTCCTTAAGTTCCTCGAACGACTCAAACCCCCCAGGTCGCCTACTGACTTAAGCCGTTAACTCCTTAGGTCGTCTACTCTTTAGGTCGCCAATTCCTTAAGCCGCCTTCCCTTCTTAAGTCGCCAACTTCCTTAGGTCGCCAAATCCTGTAAGTTGCTAACCCTTAGGTCGCTCCAACCTCTTAAGTCGCTCATCCGACCTAACCTACCCCACGACCTAAGCCACCACACGACTCATCTCCCAAGCGGCCTAAGCTACACACGGCTTAACTTCCACACGACTTAAGCCCTAATCGACCTAAACTCCGGACGACTTAACAACACTAACAACCTAACACAACAGTTATACGATCTTTCGATCCGTAAAAATACGGGTCATTACACCAACCCCCTCCTTCTCTTCACAACTTCATTCTTCATTTCCAAAACATCTAAGCCTCATCTCTGCGTAGGTCGCTTGACCTACTAGGACTCCTTTGCTCGACTTCGTTAGGTCGCTTGATCCTTTTCCTTAGCTCGGCCAAGACTTAGGTCGTAACAGTTAGGTCGCATGCCTAGCTCTTCCCTTAGGTCGCTTGACCAACATGCAACCCTTATTTCTTTAGGTCGCAAGGCCTTTACTTCTTAGGTCGTTTGGACCATTAGGTCTTAGGTCGTATGGCCTCAACCCCGTTAGGTTGTTTGACCTGTTTCATGCTAGATCGCTTGGCTTCGTTAAGCCACTTGTTCGCTCGCACCTTAACAATGTTAGGTCGCAAGACCTCAACCACATTAGGTCGCATAGCCTTGATGTCTTTAAGTCGCTCGGCCCTAGATACCACTAGGTCGCACGGCTCTTGATACCACTAGGTCGTTTGACCTGAATCATGTTAGGTCGCTCGGCATGCTATGTCGCACCATCTACTTCCACTTTGATGCATTTTGAGCTGATTTCCTTGGATTACATTCACGTCTTCGTACGTGAATTTTTGTGACTTATTGATTCTACCACCAATTTCTGTGATTTGTCACTTTAAAAATATAAAGGTTTCAATACTAGTAGTAAATATCAAAGCTCTTACATCAAAACGATTTCAACTCTATTTTATTACAAAGCTCTTTTTCCTAAACCGTTTTCCAATCTATTAGTATATACAAGCCTTTACTTTGCTCGGATGAGAAATCGAATTAAACGACTTAGTAAAACGAGTGGTATGAAATGCTTGCGTTCACTTCGTCGGTTAGCTCTTGGACTTGTTCGATTGAACCCTTTTGTGACAATTTTCTAGTGAAGACCTACAGCTCGTTCGTAAATATTTAAGTTAAGCAAGTGGTTATGGGACATGAAGCTAAATTCATATATTTACTAGCTTGGTGTGATCGACACTTCTATATGATCATGACGATCATTTTTGTGATTTAGACTAGCAACTGTGCGATGTCTCTTTGTCTGCGAGGGAGACTAGACCCCGCTTATGTGATGTTTCTACTCACATATATGGGGTAGCACCCCATGGTCTTCGGGCCGTTCATGTGTTAAAATTTAATGGATAGCTTCCATGAGATAGCTTCTCGTCATGTGTTATACGCGTTGGTGAGTTTTCATGCTCCCGTTCTTGTGATAGGCCTCCCCCTTTTTATGTGATTTCTGGATTTCTTGTGTTGATTTCTGGAATTTGTGCTTCACCAAATTTCATGATTTTCATTGATATGATATCGATTTTTGTGCATTGGTGAATTTGTGTGTCATCGACTTGTTATGAATACAAGTTTAGGGTATGATACCCTATTTTATCTTTGAGAAGATTCTTGTGATATTGATTAATCTCTTGTTGATTTTCAATTACATACTTATAGTAGTATGCCATTATGGTTATTACATGCTTTTACTTTATACATATCATCTGATATTTATAGCTAGACTGATCCGTTTATTATTTTCTTATAAATAATACTCGGGTCAGACCGAGATGTTACATGTGCTTCTGCTTGACTTCTCTTTAGGATTATTCTGACTTTTGGCACTACTTAGATTAGTAGTTTTTGGATGTACGCATTTGAGATATAGACTCTATGTTGTGTACTTATTCTTTTGTATAGCACGTGTTGCTATTCTTTTGTATTATCGTGGATCTTTCTGACCACTACTCTAATGTACACTTTCACGTGTTATATACATATTCATATCTTCTTCCGCCTTTGTGATATGGATGTCTGTGACTGATTTATGTTATGATTACTTCTATGTTTGTTTCCGAAGATTATATATATCCACCGTGTGATAGCTTTGATTTTGTATCGGTATGTCGGATTTCCTCCTTAAAAGATATGCATTCTATTCTATCTGACATATCGGTGCTCGCACAAAGAAGTTACATGGATGGTCGCTCCTCAATAGCCTTATTCTCCGTGCTAGTTGACAGCATTACACCGTAGTGTTCTTGGCTAGCGTGGATATAGAGGTGGGGTGTAACGACCCGTATTTTTAACACTTTAAAAATACGAATTAAATTAAAAATTTTGGATAAAAATCCGAAGGAAATAAAATTTTGTATTGTTAAATGTGAATTACAAGTTAAAATACAAAACTGAATTCTGAAATAACTTATTTGTAAATTAAATACGGATGTTAACTTGTATTGAATGTAAATAATGAATTGAATTTGATTGTAAACCAAATTGGTTATGATGGTAAACAAAGAATAAATAAAATGGTAGATTTAATAGCGGAAGTTTATGTTATTGAAACTAATATAAATAAATGTAACTTAATATTACAGTTGATTGAAATCAGATAATAACTGAAACTGTAATTTGATAAAGATGTTAACTTGTAATTGAACGTAAGTAAAGATTTAAATTTGAATGTAACAAGTAATTGAAATGAATTGAATTTGATTTTAAACAACGAAATAAATAAAATGTTACATTTAATATTGAAGTTATAATATTAAAATCAACGTAAATGAATGTAATTTAATATTACTGTGAATTTAAATAAGATGGTAGTTGAAGAAAATGAAAGTAAATGAATTATAAACTATTGATAATAATGTATAAGTAAATGGTTGATTCAATAATGGAAGTGTAAATCGAAATAAAAGAATTCAATTGGAATTAAATAACTTGAATTTGAATTATAATATAATTGAATGCTGAATCTAATGTAATATTTTATACTGGATTTATAATGGGAAAACTGCATTGTAAAAGATTGTTAATTACTGTGAAATAAAAAAATGAAATTTGTGAACAATTGAAATTTGATTTAAAAGTTAATAATTTAAAATTGGGAATTTTATATTGAAATTAGACTGTAGAAATAGCCATTTTTACAACTGCCTCGGATTTCGATGAAACCAGTTTCATCGGATCCGTAACAGTGAATTATTGTAAGGTTTCAATTTTCGTAGCAATCGGACTTGTCGTTTGGTCGTGCGAGCTTGAAACGCATAGAAATTTAACGTCGTTAATTAAAATAATCGACTTCAAAAAGCTATCTTCCACATACGATTGAATTAGGCCTTGGGACTAGTTCCATTGCGTCCGGAACGGGGGTAAAACCTTATAAACGCCTGGCGGCACGTCTCGTTTGGAGTTCGGACGATTTTGGACCTAACTTTATAAATACGCACTCAAAACCGAGACAGTTTTATCATTTTTCATTTCAGAAACCCTAATTTCAAACCATGGCCGCCACCTATTCCATGGCTGAAATTGCTCGAACTTCTTTCCTTAATATCTCTCAATCCGTTCAACGAAATCGAAAAATTCCAAAAGCAAAAGTGTAGATCTCGGCGAGCTCTTCAAATCCATACGGTTGATTCGTGCTAATTCGTCACGGATTGGTCCAGATCTGGCTTTGAAGTCGTGCGTATTTTCTTGGTTTGCGTGCAAACGGCGGCGACTAGTGATGCGAAACTTCTGGCGTTGGTGGCTCTCCTGGAGGCGCTCGCGTGGGGACATCTTAATCGAACTCCGGCTGCCTCGAGTTGCGTGCGTTTTGTGGTGGTTGTTGCGTTCATGGGTTCGGCTGTGCTAATGCGCGTAAAGAAGAAGAAGAAGGTTAAACGATTAATTAATTGCTAATCATGTTTTAAATTATATCGTTATATTAATTTAAGCGTAACTTTTGCATACGAGGTCCGCTTCGAGCGAAACATCTGGCGACGTTGGAATCGCGGCGACGAGAGCTATGCTGCAGTTTAGATCCGAAGACATTTGGAGCTCGTTAAAATTTTAGGTTAAATCGAACGTTGTTCGATTTGATTTAAAAATCGAAACTCAAGGTGAGTGTTTATACGCTCACAATTGACTAAAATAATTTATGGTAGTTAAATTTGACATTATGAAGTGATATGAATTTTATTTGTCGTTGTTTGATAAAAATTTAATTGTCATATAGATTGTCATTTGAATTCACCATTGAAAATTAAATTGACAGTCAAATTGAAATTAAAATTGAATTGCGATTAAATTACCTGACATTGATAACTATGAAATTGCCGTGAATTGTATTGTCTATTGGATGATTTATTTCGATGGATGCTATTGGTTGATATTTAAATGTTTGGATGTTTATTTGCTTTTATGTATCCTGTTATACATACATATGACACTGTGATTGGTTTATGTGATATATATTCATCCCTGACATTTAATTGAAATAAATAATCACTTGGCCATAGGTTAGAGAATTATATACGGACACTGGGTTGGTTAAATTAAATGATTTTAAAAGTTGTTTTGAAATTATTTAAATGAATTGATTTAAGAATAAAAAATCCAATTTATGAAAATTGAATTATTTTGAATTGAAGCTCGAGATGTTGGAATTTAAACTTGGTAAATGAATTTGTTTAATTATTCGAAGTTTAGATTTTGAAAAAAAAGTAGAAATACGGCGTAAAGTTTCGAAAGTTGATTTGTTTTAAAGATTGGACTTTTAATCGAACTCTGAATATTTCTAAGAAAATTTATATGAAATGATATTTCAAGTTTGAGTTTGGAATTGAAAATTTATTTGAAATTGAGATTTAATTAATTTGGAAATTAATTGAAATTCAAAGAAATTTGTGAATTGGACTAAATTGAAACTATTGAATTAAGTTTGAAGATTTGAATCGGATTTGAACCGAAATTGATTTGGAATATGATAATTAAATGAATTCTTGAAATCCGAATATTAATCTAAGTTTATTGAATTGGAATTGTTCCAGAAATTAAGTAAACTACTTAATACGGATGTTTAATTTGAAGAATATTCTAATTTGAATACGAAATGGTTTTAAAGCGAATCTTATATTCTTATATAAATATATGAACTGTTTTGAAATATGAAATATTTAAAGTTTCGAAATATATTGGAAGTAAAATTGTTTATTTTGTGGTTCAAATATGTATTTGAAATTGATAATTTGAAATGGTTTATTGAGAAGCTGAATCGAGTTGAAATTGATGATTTGAGATTTTGAAAATTTTAAATTTTGGAATTCGAGTTTATGTGAAATCGAAATGAGATTTTGAGGCGAAAAGTGATTTTGAAATCGAAATGAGATTTTGAGGCGAAAAGTGATTTTGAAATCGAAATGAGATTTTGTGGCGAAAAATGATTTTGAAATCGAAATGAGATTTTGTGGCGAAAAATGATTTTGAAATCGAAATGAGATATTGAGGCGAAAAATGATTTTGAAACGGAATCTTACATCTTGAATAGATATGATGATATTTGAAATGGATTTGATTTCGAAGCGAATATGATATTTTGATATCAATTATGAATCGATTTGAAAATGTAAAAGATCGAACCGGTGTGAAAAATATAACGTAGTTATTAAAGAGACCGGGATCGGATATGGACATACTCTCTGTCGATACCGAAAACCACTTTAATAACTAATACACGTGGAGTGTTGATCCAGAATGAAGTGGATGGTTTTGGTGAACGTGTTGATTTGAAGAAAGAGAACGATTTTGGATGACCCCTGACATGACTAAAATAGGAGCCGCGCCGGGCCATTGAGGTTCGCCACCTCTAGCGGACACACTTCTTCGATACCATGTCTATTACTTTTGTGATTCGATTTGGGTGCACCCCGCGATTTGGGAGTGTTGTTTCGCGGTGTTGGGGTAGTAGCTGCTATGCCCAACATCAGTCCGGATCACGCAACTACTAGTATCCTAGTTGGTATTGCCTCATGTACCTTGTCATACTGATTATCCTATTCGCGACCACTACGTTTTGGTTTGTACCTTGAGTATATGGATTGCCCTCTGGTGACTTCCGGTTTTGGGGAAACTACGGTCTTGTATATGCTCTTGGGAATATAAACCGTGTTAAGGGTGGAATGGGCCATGGCTTAACGCTATTTTAATACTTTTACTTTAATGTAGACATATTATAATAGCGTATTGTACTACATAGTAGATAGTTTAACGGATCCTTGAGAGATGGAAAAATCCCGTAACATCTCTTAAGTTATTGCACTCACGTTGACACTGGACAGGAGATGTCAAACCCCGTAAACATCTCTGACGCCGTCACACTCATATTTTCTTATTCGATTTGACTTACATGAGATATTTTAGTCCTGACTCGAGTGTTTTGTCTTTTCATTACGCTCGGGTCAGCCTGAGCATTTCAGATAAGGTTGAAGACTTATTCTGGAGGACGAAGACGGAGTTTGGTATTATATCATTTGTATTCTACTACTGTATTATTGTTCCGCTGCATTGTTGTATTATCTCTGATATGTATGTAACTCTGATTTATGATGTATAATAATAATCAAATTTATTTATTTAACAGCTTCATGAACTGTTATTTTATTATTATATCTTGTTCCTTCCGCTGCAAGATTCTGAGTTTGCTTCTGTTCTTTCTTTCCTTTTCTTATTTAACCCCAATAACCATCTGCCTTTTTGAACGGTTTGAGTTGGACATGTGTGGATTATTGTCGACTTGAACGGTCAAAAATGCGGGTCGTTACAGTTGGTATCAGAGCTTTGGTTTAGATTACCTTGGCTCTAGTGGGGAATAACTCATTGAAATAGGGTTAAACCTTATGAATGAGTTTGAGTGTATATGAGAGAGCGTATTTGTAATTTTGATATAAAAAAATGATTTTATATTGTGTTAATTTGTTCCGTTGAGTATTTATGAATTCTGGTTGGTACTTGGGACGCCAAGGCATCGATAGGAATTTCTAAACACTCGAATAGGACAGATTGACATAATATTGTTTTAGATTATATTTTATATATAAAAGAATTATCTTGAAAATTTATAAATTTTGATTGTATTGGTTGTTAGGAGATGATAATATTAGATTATCATCGTTTATTGTTGATTAGTCAATATTTCTAACTATTGACTAATGGATGATTTTAAGGAATGAAACTTGTAAATATGACTGACAATGAATATAAATGGTAAATAAAATAAAATAAAAATGAATTTAAATTAAGATGGAGAATTTAAATTCCGGTGTTTTGAAAATTTATTATCAAAAATTTGAAATGTATAATATAAGTATTATATGATAGTATATTCGATTAGAAATTGTTTTCAAAGGATTTTCAAATGAAGTAAGTGTTATACTCCCCTCTTGACACTAGAAAATGAATCCGGTGATGAGTGCACGCATCATCGACTTTATTTTCGAGAGTCTAAGTGGGGGAGATCACTTAATAGTTTTTCTAAACCCTGTTTTGATTAAAATTGAATTTTATTTTGTATTCTCTATAGTATGACTTGATATATATTAATATAAGTATATATTATTTCAAACTTGATTTGAAATGAAACCGGAGTTGAAATTCTTAAGTTCTTTAATATTTAATGACTTTAAACTATTGAAATAAACTAGAAACTGTACTCTTTTGGATTAAATAGAACTTGAATTGAAATTTTCTAAAGTATGTAATGAAAATAAGTGTGTATATATATATATATATTTCAATGCTGATTAAATTTTTTCTAAAAGTATGATTTGAGATATAAAGATATTAGTATATATATATTTATTTAAAAAAAAAAGGGTTTAATCGAATCCGGTGTTGAAATTCTTAAGTTCTCTAATAAGGAATGATTTTAATTATTAAACTAAAGTAAATCTTGAATTGTTAGAAACTTATGAATTGAAAAAGGTGAAATTGAATTTAAGTGTTAAAAAAAAAATTATTAAAATTGTAGGAGTAACCCTTAATTTGGAAAATAATAAATTGGAAATTTATTTAATAGGTATAACACTCAAATTGAATGAAAAGAAGTTGTATATTGTTTAACTACATTCTATTTGCATAGCTATAACTTACCAAATACTTAAAAAGTTTAAAATGCTAATATGGATAAGTAAATGAATAATATACAAGTGTGATTGCGAATAATAAAATGTGAAGATCTATTGATAGTTGTAAATATAAAGGAAATTTAAGTTGTAAAGTGAATTAAATTTAAAATTAATTAAATATAGAATTAGTAAATGGAAACTAATTAAATTTGAATAAACTAAATGTCAATAAACTTGAAATTGATTGACTTGGTGGGAAATTTTGTATGGATGTTAATGTTGTGGTGCAATGGTTGTTAGATGGATGTTAATTGATTAAATAGGATTCATTTTGTTAATAAATTGAATAAATGGAATATAAATTTAAATAATTAAATTCAATTTGAAGTAAGGTGATGTTGAATATAAAATTGTCTTATTTCATAATTGTCTTGAAGAAAAATTGTCTTGAAGCAAGTATTCAATTTAATTTGAAGAAAAATTGTCTTGAGTTAAATGTGGATGTAATAAAGTGAATAAACCGGAAAACAAATTTAATGTAAACTTATTTCATAAAAATATAAAAGAAATTAACAACTTTGTGTTAATGCTTGATTTTCCGGAAACTTTAAATTGGATAGTTTGTATTTGTAATAACAAACAAATGTGAAAATCTAAAATTGTCCGGTATATGCTGAAACTAAAAGTACCATAACTTTTAAATGAATAATCGGAATTTGACGATCTTGGACTTTTCGGAAAGCCTAGAAACTGTGCTACATCTTCTTTTTAGAATGTTTTGATAAATACTTACATCCACTAGGCTTAAAACACCAATATTAGTCGCTGGCCTGTGCGAGGTAGAAAATCTGAAGCACCTTAGTATTCTCGCCATAAATTTTTACTGGTTTATCGGATTTTGATGATCTTGCCCTTTCTGGAAAGCTTAGAACTTAAGCTAAAACTTTTGTGTTAAATGTTTTGTGTTATTCTGTCATTTAGAGGGTCGAAAACGTAAGTAAACATCGCTGACCTGCGCAATTCATTGCCCAGGCTGAGGCGTATCCTTTTAGTAAAACGGCCGTAACTTTTGAACGGATAGTCCGAATTTGATGATTTTTGACATTCCGGAAAGCTTGAAATGAAGGAAACAACTTTTATTTAGATTCCATTTTAAAATTTCATCGTTTAGGGGACTAAAAACTTGGGCTTGTTCGCTGTCCTGAATTTAGAATCTCAGTTTTGAAGTTAAAAATATGTTATATAAATGTTGTATATGCTAAGTATATCAATCTACCTTTATATGCTTGGTTATAATTGTTATTGAGCATTTTTAGTAGGTAGCTAAAGGGTTGCGCTTCGCTTGTGGAGCTCGCTTCTGCGCTAAATGCAAAATGTAAGTTAAAATGCTAATAAACGCTTAATAAAAGGTACGTTCTCGGATTACGGTTTATGTTGTGGTATATTATTGTGTTCCCCATGTTTTGGGATGCCTCATTCTTGTAATGAGATGTATATCATGCAATTATTACCACTGTGAAATTTTTCGGTCCTGGCCGCGCAAAGGAGGTGCTGCCGAAATTTTTCAAAATCCGGGAGATAGAAAATTTTGAAAAAAAAAAAAAATCCTATAACTAAATTTTGCAAATAAGTAGAATATTTTGAATGAATTATATCTAAATGATGTTTTCCCCTTCTCCGTTCCTTTTCGAGGACGAAAAGTTTTAAGTGGGGGAGAATGTAACGACCCGTATTTTTAACACTTTAAAAATACGAATTAAATTAAAAATTTTGGATAAAAATCCGAAGGAAATAAAATTTTGTATTGTTAAATGTGAATTACAAGTTAAAATACAAAACTGAATTTTGAAATAACTTATTTGTAAATTAAATACGGATGTTAACTTGTATTGAATGTAAATAATGAATTGAATTTGATTGTAAACCAAATTGGTTATGATGGTAAACAAAGAATAAATAAAATGGTAGATTTAATAGCGGAAGTTTATGTTATTGAAACTAATATAAATAAATGTAACTTAATATTACAGTTGATTGAAATCAGATAATAACTGAAACTGTAATTTGATAAAGATGTTAACTTGTAATTGAACGTAAGTAAAGATTTAAATTTGAATGTAACAAGTAATTGAAATGAATTGAATTTGATTTTAAACAACGAAATAAATAAAATGTTACATTTAATATTGAAGTTATAATATTAAAATCAACGTAAATGAATGTAATTTAATATTACTGTGAATTTAAATAAGATGGTAGTTGAAGAAAATGAAAGTAAATGAATTATAAACTATTGATAATAATGTATAAGTAAATGGTTGATTCAATAATGGAAGTGTAAATCGAAATAAAAGAATTCAATTGGAATTAAATAACTTGAATTTGAATTATAATATAATTGAATGCTGAATCTAATGTAATATTTTATACTGGATTTATAATGGGAAAACTGCATTGTAAAAGATTGTTAATTACTGTGAAATAAAAAAATGAAATTTGTGAACAATTGAAATTTGATTTAAAAGTTAATAATTTAAAATTGGGAATTTTATATTGAAATTAGACTGTAGAAATAGCCATTTTTACAACTGCCTCGGATTTCGACGAAACCAGTTTCATCGGATCCGTAACAGTGAATTATTGTAAGGTTTCAATTTTCGTAGCAATCGGACTTGTCGTTTGGTCGTGCGAGCTTGAAACGCGTAGAAATTTAACGTCGTTAATTAAAATAATCGACTTCAAAAAGCTATCTTCCACATACGATTGAATTAGGCCTTGGGACTAGTTCCATTGCATCCGGAACGGGGGTAAAACCTTATAAACGCCTGGCGGCACGTCTCGTTTGGAGTTCGGACGATTTTGGACCTAACTTTATAAATACGCACTCAAAACCGAGACAGTTTTATCATTTTTCATTTCAGAAACCCTAATTTCAAACCATGGCCGCCATCTATTCCATGGCTGAAATTGCTCGAACTTCTTTCCTTAATATCTCTCAATCCGTTCAACGAAATCGAAAAATTCCAAAAGCAAAAGTGTAGATCTCGGCGAGCTCTTCAAATCCATACGGTTGATTCGTGCTAATTCGTCACGGATTGGTCCAGATCTGGCTTTGAAGTCGTGCGTATTTTCTTGGTTTGCGTGCAAACGGCGGCGACTGGTGATGCGAAACTTCTGGCGTTGGTGGCTCTCCTGGAGGCGCTCGCGTGGGGACATCTTGATCGAACTCCGGCTGCCTCGAGTTGCGTGCGTTTTGTGGTGGTTGTTGCGTTCATGGGTTCGGCTGTGCTAATGCGCGTAAAGAAGAAGAAGAAGGTTAAACGATTAATTAATTGCTAATCATGTTTTAAATTATATCGTTATATTAATTTAAGCGTAACTTTTGCATACGAGGTCCGCTTCGAGCGAAACATCTGGCGACGTTGGAATCGCGGCGACGAGAGCTATGCTGCAGTTTAGATCCGAAGACATTTGGAGCTCGTTAAAATTTTAGGTTAAATCGAACGTTGTTCGATTTGATTTAAAAATCGAAACTCAAGGTGAGTGTTTATACGCTCACAATTGACTAAAATAATTTATGGTAGTTAAATTTGACATTATGAAGTGATATGAATTTTATTTGTCGTTGTTTGATAAAAATTTAATTGTCATATAGATTGTCATTTGAATTCACCATTGAAAATTAAATTGACAGTCGAATTGAAATTAAAATTGAATTGCGATTAAATTACCTGACATTGATAACTATGAAATTGCCGTGAATTGTATTGTCTATTGGATGATTTATTTCGATGGATGCTATTGGTTGATATTTAAATGTTTGGATGTTTATTTGCTTTTATGTATCCTGTTATACATACATATGACACTGTGATTGGTTTATGTGATATATATTCATCCCTGACATTTAATTGAAATAAATAATCACTTGGCCATAGGTTAGAGAATTATATACGGACACCGGGTTGGTTAAATTAAATGATTTTAAAAGTTGTTTTGAAATTATTTAAATGAATTGATTTAAGAATAAAAAATCCAATTTATGAAAATTGAATTATTTTGAATTGAAGCTCGAGATGTTGGAATTTAAACTTGGTAAATGAATTTGTTTAATTATTCGAAGTTTAGATTTTGAAAAAAAGTAGAAATACGGCGTAAAGTTTCGAAAGTTGATTTGTTTTAAAGATTGGACTTTTAATCGAACTCTGAATATTTCTAAGAAAATTTATATGAAATGATATTTCAAGTTTGAGTTTGGAATTGAAAATTTATTTGAAATTGAGATTTAATTAATTTGGAAATTAATTGAAATTCAAAGAAATTTGTGAATTGGACTAAATTGAAACTATTGAATTAAGTTTGAAGATTTGAATCGGATTTGAACCGAAATTGATTTGGAATATGATAATTAAATGAATTCTTGAAATCCGAATATTAATCTAAGTTTATTGAATTGGAATTGTTCCAGAAATTAAGTAAACTACTTAATACGGATGTTTAATTTGAAGAATATTCTAATTTGAATACGAAATGGTTTTAAAGCGAATCTTATATTCTTATATAAATATATGAACTGTTTTGAAATATGAAATATTTAAAGTTTCGAAATATATTGGAAGTAAAATTGTTTATTTTGTGGTTCAAATATGTATTTGAAATTGATAATTTGAAATGGTTTATTGAGAAGCTGAATCGAGTTGAAATTGATGATTTGAGATTTTGAAAATTTTAAATTTTGGAATTCGAGTTTATGTGAAATCGAAATGAGATTTTGAGGCGAAAAGTGATTTTGAAATCGAAATGAGATTTTGAGGCGAAAAGTGATTTTGAAATCGAAATGAGATTTTGTGGCGAAAAATGATTTTGAAATCGAAATGAGATTTTGTGGCGAAAAATGATTTTGAAATCGAAATGAGATATTGAGGCGAAAAATGATTTTGAAACGGAATCTTACATCTTGAATAGATATGATGATATTTGAAATGGATTTGATTTCGAAGCGAATATGATATTTTGATATCAATTATGAATCGATTTGAAAATGTAAAAGATCGAACCGGTGTGAAAAATATAACGTAGTTATTAAAGAGACCGAGATCGGATATGGACATACTCTCTGTCGATACCGAAAACCACTTTAATAACTAATACACGTGGAGTGTTGATCCAGAATGAAGTGGATGGTTTTGGTGAACGTGTTGATTTGAAGAAAGAGAACGATTTTGGATGACCCCTGACATGACTAAAACAGGAGCCGCGCCGGGCCATTGAGGTTCGCCACCTCTAGCGGACACACTTCTTCGATACCATGTCTATTACTTTTGTGATTCGATTTGGGTGCACCCCGCGATTTGGGAGTGTTGTTTCGCGGTGTTGGGGTAGTAGCTGCTATGCCCAACATCAGTCCGGATCACGCAACTACTAGTATCCTAGTTGGTATTGCCTCATGTACCTTGTCATACTGATTATCCTATTCGCGACCACTACGTTTTGGTTTGTACCTTGAGTATATGGATTGCCCTCTGGTGACTTCCGGTTTTGGGGAAACTACGGTCTTGTATATGCTCTTGGGAATATAAACTGTGTTAAGGGTGGAATGGGCCATGGCTTAACGCTATTTTAATACTTTTACTTTAATGTAGACATATTATAATAGCGTATTGTACTACATAGTAGATAGTTTAACGGATCCTTGAGAGATGGAAAAATCCCGTAACATCTCTTAAGTTATTGCACTCACGTTGACACTGGACAGGAGATGTCAAACCCCGTAAATATCTCTGACGCCGTCACACTCATATTTTCTTATTCGATTTGACTTACATGAGATATTTTAGTCCTGACTCGAGTGTTTTGTCTTTTCATTACGCTCGGGTCAGCCTGAGCATTTCAGATAAGGTTGAAGACTTATTCTGAAGGACGAAGACGGAGTTTGGTATTATATCATTTGTATTCTACTACTGTATTATTGTTCCGCTGCATTGTTGTATTATCTCTGATATGTATGTAACTCTGATTTATGATGTATAATAATAATCAAATTTATTTATTTAACAGCTTCATGAACTGTTATTTTATTATTATATCTTGTTCCTTCCGCTGCAAGATTCTGAGTTTGCTTCTGTTCTTTCTTTCCTTTTCTTATTTAACCCCAATAACCATCTGCCTTTTTGAACGGTTTGAGTTGGACATGTGTGGATTATTGTCGACTTGAACGGTCAAAAATGCGGGTCGTTACATGGGGCGTTACAATAGTTTTCTTGTCATGCACCCACTTTCTTAATTGAGATACATGAAATACATCATGTATGTTGCTCAATTCCTCTGGCAACTTCAATTTATAAGCCAAAGTTCCTATTCTCTGAACAATTTCATATAGGCCTATATACCTTGGTGATAGCTTTCTTGCTTTGCCAAACCTTAGTATTTTCCTTATGGGTGAAACTTTGAGAAATACATGATCCCCCACTTCAAACTCTACTGGCCTCCTCTTTTTATCTACATATGCTTTCTGTCTTTCTTGTGCCACTCTCATTCTTTGCCTCACTAATTCAATTCTTGCAGAGGTTTCCTTCACATGTTCTGGTCCAAGCAATACTCTTTCACCTACCTCCATCCAACATGCAGGAGATAAGCAAGGCCTTCCATACAAAGCCTCAAATGGAGCCATACCTATGGTGGACTGGTAGCTATTATTATAAGCAAACTCAGCTAAATAAAGATGGTCTTCCCAGTTGCCACCAAAATCAAGTATGCATGCTCTAAGTAAGTCTTCTAAAACTTTATTAACAATCTCAGTTTTCCCATCTGTTTGTGGGTGGTAGGCTGTGCTTAGGCTTAGTCATGTCCCCATGGCTTCTTGAAAGCTACTCCAAAATCTTGAGGTAAACAAGGTGTCTCTATCACTAATGATAGTCTTAGGAATACCATGCAATCTCACTATCTCCTTCACAAATAATTGAGCTAGCTTATGAGCATTTCTGTTTGAACTTATTGGGATGAAGTGTGCTGTTTTTGTGAGCCTATCAACCACTACCCAAATACTATCATTGCCTCTTCTTGTTCTTGGCAAACCATCCACAAAATCCATTGAAATGCTTTCCCACTTCCAGGTAGGCACTTCCAAAGGCTGCAGTAAACCTGAGGGTCTTTGATAATCTGCCTTAACTTGTTGGCATGTTAAACAATTTGCCACATATTTTGCCACTGCTCCTTTCATCCCTGGCCACCAGTAATTTCTCTTGAGATCATGGTACATTTTTGTACCACCTGGGTGTATTGTATATTTTGTTTTGTGATGTTCATCCATAACTTCTTGCTTCAGTTCCTCTAAATTTGGTATGCAGAGTTTCCCCTTTTTCCTTAAGTAACCTTTTTCATCTACTTCATAATTTTCCACTGTCATGCCTTGTGACATCATGTCTTTCTTCTCCTTTAAATTTGTGTCTTGATCCTGCATTTGTCCTATTTTATCAACCAGAGTTGACCTTAAAGAAATGAGGCTTAGTTTTCCATATTCAATCATATCACTGTGTGCCTTATCTGATACCCCCATTTCTTCTTTTATTTCTACTTCACTAAGGATTGTCAAATCCTTGAATTCAGTCATCATTAAGTTTGCCAATTTTGCTTGATGCCTACTCAATGCATCTGCCACTTTGTTAGCTTTTCCAGGGGTATATAATATATCAAGATCATAGGCAGCTAGAAATTCTACCCACCTATGTTGCCTCATGTTCAAGTATTTTTGGGAAAATAAATATTTAAGTGACTTATGATCTGTAAACAATTCAAACTTAGCACCTAATAAATAGTGTCTCCATAGTTTCAATGCATATACTACAGCAGCTAGTTCTAAATCATGTGTAGCATACCTAGTTTCATTTGGCTTGAGTTGCCTTGATGCATATGCTATGACTTTACCATGTTGCATGAGCACTGCCCCTAGTCCAGATCCACTAGCATCTGTATAAACCACTAACCCTTCATTACCCTCTGGCACTTGCAAAACTGGAGCTTCCACCAATGCCTTCTTTAGTGATGAAAAAGCTTGTTCACACTTCTCTGTCCACACATATGGTTGCTCCTTTTTAGTTAACTTGGTCAAGGGGATGGCTATTCTTGCAAAGTCTTTTATAAACCTTCTATAGTAGCCTGCCATTCCCAAAAATGATCTCACCTCAGTCACTGATTTGGGTCTACTCCATGACTGCACTGCTATCACCTTAGTTGGATCTACACTAACTCCTTGTTGTGATACAATGTTCCCCAAAAACTTTACTTCATTTTGCCAAAATGTACATTTAGAGAATTTGGCCTTTAAATCACGTGTTCTCAGTCTAGACAAAACCAGATGCAAGTGTTTTGCATGATTCTCTTCTGATTTTGAATACACTAATATGTCATCAATGAAAACAACTACAAATTTGTCTAGAAAGTCTCTAAATGTCCTATTCATTAAATCTAAAAAATAGGATGGTGCATTTGTCAATCCAAAAGGCATTACTAAGAATTCATATAAGCCATACCTTGTATTGAAAGTAGTGTATTTAATACTCTCCTCTTCAACCTTCATTTGGTGAAATCCAGAGGCTAAGTCTAGCCTTGAGAAAATCCTTGCTCCATTCAATTGATCAAATAGATCATCAATTCTGGGGAGTGGGTATTTGTTCTTGATGGTGACTTTATTTAGTTCTCTATAATCAATATACATTCTTAGTGTACCATCATGCTTTTTCACAAATACAACTGGAGAACCCCAGTTTGAACCACTAGGCCTTATGAAGCCTTTTTGCTCTAATTCTTCCAACTGTTGCTTTAATTCTACTAATTCTTTTGGACCCATTCTGGTAGGCTTTTTGATGATAGGACTTGATCCTGGGATCAGCCTTATCTGAAATTCCACTGGTCTATTTTCTGGAATTCCTACAACTTCCCCGAAAACATCTGGATATTCATTCACTACTTTTATGTCTTCTAAAGCCAATTCCTTTTCAGTCATACTCTATATTTGATTAAGACAATTTGTTTTGGCTATTTCACTCATGACTAAAATATTTTACCATTTTCTGTTTTCAAAGATATAGTGAAATTTTCTAAATTCAAAATTGCTTTGAATTTACTCAACCAATCTACCCCTAAAATAATTCCTATTCCAAGGTATTTCAATACAAACAAATCAGATTTAAACACATTTCCTCCTATGTTTAATTCTACTCCCAAACATTTTAATCCTAGCAAACAAGAGCTACCCAGGGGACTTTAAATAAACAAGGGTTTTTCAACTTTGTTGCATGTGAGAGCTAATTTATCCACTATGTCTTGTGATATCAGAGAATGTGTAGCTCCAGTGTCATATATAACTGTGATTGGGTAACTTTTAATTAGAAGTATACCTTCCAATTGTCCAAAGCTCCCCACTGCATTTGCCTTTGCCTTGGCTTCCAGTGCTCCTACTCTTGCTCCTTTCTTGAACTCTGGGCAGTTCCTCTTAATATGACCTTCTTTCCCACAGTTATAGCAGCTGAATGGTGCTTTCTTAGCTGCTTGACACCTGTTGCTCATGTGCCCTTCCTTGCCACAATTAAAACAAGTAACTTTCTTTTTAGCTTCCCCAGTGGCTGCTCCCTCCACTTTCTTATCCATATTCTTTTTGTCATAGGGATGTGCTCTATTTTTCCCTTGCATTGTCATGTTGTTCAAAAGAAAGAGTAAGATCTATGACTTGATCAAATGTTCTGTCTTTATATGGTAGCATTGCTCTACTCAAACCAGCATTGAGTCCCCGAATGAACCTTGAATTCTTTGATTCTTCATTCCCTATGAGCATAGTTCCATACTTGGACAAACTCTCAAATTTTTGAGTGTATTAAGTCACACTCATTGGTCCTTGCCTCAGCCTTATGAATTCCTCAAGCAATGTTGCCTTAGCTGTTGCTGGAACAAACCTTGCCTCAAGCATCTCCTTGAATTGATCCCATGTTATCTCATTTTCTGGCCTTCCTGTGATGATCACCTCCCACCAATCTAGTGCTGCTCCTTTGAGCCTTCTTGAAGCTATCTACCTCTTCCTTTGATCATTAATTTGCATGTCTGCAAATATTCTTTCTAAAGTTCTCAACCATGTCTGCACACCCATAACCCCTTCAGTACCTTCAAAGTCCTTGCCTCCTAAGTTTGAGAATGTCTTCAATAGCTTAGCTAATTCCTCATGAAGATTCTCTTCCCTGTGCACTGGTCCTTCTCTAAATGCCCTCACCAAATCTTGCAAATTAACCATTGGTGTTGTATTGGAGGGTCCTGCTCCATGACTTGGTGGTCTTCCTACCATGATTTGCTATACAATTTTTACATAACTAGTTAGTTTAATTTGTAATTTAATTATTTTAGTAGTTTTATTTATACTGAAAATTGTGTTATGTATTTAGTCTCATAAGATTTTATTCTGATAAGAGAATTTGATCTTTATTTCTGCTATGTTTAATAACATAGCTCTGATACCAACTGAAGTGCCCTCTACTTATTCAATTATTTTTAATTAATTTTCTATTGAGTTTTTTTTTATGTATATATATATATACTTCAATGGATCACTTCTCTTAATTCATTTTCCCAAGATTCCTTATTTTACCAATATAAAATACCAGTATATAAAATCAAATTAGATCATTTATATATATGAAGATATATAGATGACTCTTTGCCTATCAAAGTAATTTAAATTGGCAAAGGAATTTAATCACACCTATTTCTCATATTCCAGAGATAGGGTGCCACATAGCCCTTTCTTTTCTTGATTTTCTTCCTTAAAACTCAAGCTTGATTATAAGATCAAATAATATCATTTTTCTTATTTTCTTGCTTTTCTTCTCAAATTATTTGATTCCTGGATTTACAAGTCATATATATTTAGATTCTGGGATTTTGTAATTTAATACTTATTGTTCTATGCTAAATAAAAGGGTGTTTAAAGTAGCTCATTTCTTTTAGTTTAGCCCGGGGTTCATAATTCATATTCAAACAAATTTTTGTGTCAGATAAGGATACTCATATATTAATTTATTTATTATGCAAGAATCATATGAGAGATCAAGAAACAAATTGGGTTGAAGACCAAGCAGAGAAGATACCATCTATTTAGGCAGGGTACAAATGCAATACACATACTACACTAAGACTTAGCATATATTTGAAGACAAAATGATTCAAGATAAGTTCAAACCAAATTAATACAAACTCTCAGGTGAACTTATTAGGTAGACATCTGATGTTCTTTTAATAATAAATGGTAGTGTCTAAGGTGTTGTGGAGTGATGGACATGCCTATTACAAACAGGACTACAAGTTATTTAATCAGCCTCAAGTTGGTCATGACCAAATGCATTCAGACTTGAGTCATGTATCTAGATAGTAAGATATGTTGAATATAGTGCTGTGAGACCTACAAGTATTACAAAAATGCATATGGATCTACTTCACAAATCAATGCAAACTTCTACTGTAATTTAAATGCCTAGACTAAGAATTACAAGTTTCATTTTCAAGCTTGACATATACTTATATCAATTATAAGTCATGATCATGCATTTCTGGTTAGCCAGTTTTGATTCAACTCAGTCTTTAAAAGATTCATTGAATGTTCTATATTCCTTTCTTTCCATGATTATTTCTACTTTACAATTTTAAGAGCTAATCAGACATTGCCAAGGGAGACAGGTCACATATCAAATTATATGGCATGATCCCATATACCATACTTCACCAGAGATTACCCAGATCAGTTATTTAAAACTGAAATCCACAAGCACACATATGTAATACAAAAGTTTTTACATATCTTTTACTCAGAAAAATAAGCACATATCAGTCCAGAAAAATACTTAAACATAATAGAGTTTTGCCTGGCCTAATTATTACAACATTTCTGCCAAATTCCTTAAGCATTCTAAATGCAAGTAAATCTTCAAGTATCCATGCTAACAAGTTTCTTATGCTTCCTTTCCTGTAGCAACATCTAGAGCTGCCTTAATAAAAATGAGACACCCCAAATGTTACAAAGCAACAATAGGGTCAGAAATAAATTTCTGGTATGAGTGAAATCACATATTAAACATTTTGTAAATTCTTAAAGCTACATAGAAAACATATCAGTTAAATGAGAAACTAATTCATACTAAAATCTGAGTAATGGTAAACTTGTCTATCAATCATACACCCAAACAACCATGCATTCATTCCATCCAGATTTCATATACATACTCCTATGGATTTATTTCCAATTCCATAGACTGACTGATCAATCTCATTTCATTTCTTTTTACATTTTGGGTTTGGTCTAACTCCTTGCCATTGAACACAATGTGTGCATTATAAAGGGGCTCAGTTCTGTTATCCCTTTACACAGAGGCCTACAGGACTTTAGCAAGTCATGCACATACCCATCATCCTCCTGATGATGAGCAGATCAAGGCACCATTTCTAAATTATTCTTATAATTTAGAGACCATATTTATTTATCTTCTGAGAATTTTATTATCACTTGAAATGCTTTGCATTCTTTTCCTCCTCTCATGAATCAACAGTTATGAAACTCTATCAGGGGTTTTAATCAGACATATCAAGCTTCCATGCAAAATACTAAATCCCATCCCAAGGTTAATTTATTCTAATCATATTTCTAAAACTTTTATACATATATATCTACAGAAATATTCCTATATCTCACATAAATCTGATGAAACTATATCCGATTTATTTATTTTACTGAGAACATAGGACATGATTTTTCTTTGAGAAAAACCCATAAAACATATTAACTTATAGTAGGAACAACTCAGCACCTATACATGATACTGCATTGTTCATATCATTTTAATATAAACCAGGCATAAACATAAATCTCATTATTCATACTGCCTGCTTATTTTCCTTTGATATCCCATTTCTCAGTAAAACTTCAGTTTATTTCTCACATAAAAATGGATCATAAAATCCACTTCAATGATCTGAATACATGTTTGATTACTTGTATTTTAAAACAAAAGACTGAAACAATCTTAACAAACCAAGACAGATCAAAACTTCAACCAAAAGTTCAATCAAAATATCACCCATGATTAGCATGCATTTATTCAGAGAACAAAATCAAATAGAAAATCATAATAAATTTTATATATGAAAATAACTTGGCTGCCCTTAGCATGGGTCTTAGTGCCATAAATCTCATAAGTGATTATCACTCACCTTCCTTTGCTCCTCCCCGAGAATGCTCAGGCCTGAAGACAATGTGAGTTTATTTTATTTTTAATCTTTGTTTTCTCTGTTTTTCTCTCCAGAACAACTGTTGTCCCTCCCTTGATTTAAATCACTCTGCTAGGGTTTAAATGGAGGAAAAACCCATTATATCCTTACTTACTCAGAGATTCGTATATGCATCATTATGGCTAAAAGTGACATTTTCTCTTGGTTTCTATTTTCAGTAAAACAGTTGCCTCATTGCTTTTCTGTGCACATGCTATTTGCATGATTTCCTTGCACATTATTTTTATGTGGCTCAGCCTTATATTTCTTTTTCTTATTTCTTTTGTAAGCTTGATTTTTAGCTAACATATTTTTATCATCTCTCTTGATTTATTTCAAAAAAATGCATTCATGCTCATAAATATTACTTGACTAGTTTTTATGCATTTTGATTATCAAGGGAAGTTATTTTATTACTCTACATTTTTTTTTCTGGCCACATAAATTTATAGTATTCATGTGTATCTAAGACTCATTCATACCTTTGTTATTTTTCTTCTTATTACTATTTATTGAAATATTTATTCCCTTTTGATATTCATTTTCAAATCATTTTATTCTTCAATTATTTTCTATTAACCAATTTAATTTTTTTTTCATTTCAGCATTATTTTTATCTGAAAAATTTTAGGTCTCTACAGTATGCAGGTACTGTATAGACTACTGGCACTATTATGTGTTAAGGGCTATATGGGTAACCCCTTAACGCTATTTAAAAGTATGTTTATTTTATTATTAGACATTATTATAATAGCGAATATTATACATAGTATATAGTTTAACGGATCCTTAGGGGATGTGAATCCCAAGCATCTCTTAAGTTACTGCACTCACGTTAGACACTGGATAGGAGATGTCAAACCCCGTAAACATCTTTGACGTCGTTCCACTCATATATTTATCATTGATTTAACTTACATAAGATCTTTTAGTTCTGACTCGAGTGTTTTGTCTTTTCAATTCGCTCGGGTCAGCCTGAGCATTTCAGAATTTGAAGGCCCTATGTCTGGAGGACGAAGACGAAGATTTTATTACTACTATTTATTATATTCCACTACACCATTGTATTCCGCTGCATTAATTATCATTCTCTGGTATGTGTAACTCTGATATGTATTGTATAAGTATTATCAAATGTTTTGTAAAACAGCTTCATGAACTGTTATTTGATTATTATATTTTATCGTTCCGCTGCAAGATTCTATTTTGTTTCTTTTATTTCTCCATTTTTTTCTTATTTACTCCATAACAATACGCCCTTCTGTATGGTTTAAGTTGGCACGTGTGTCTGCTTAAGCGTACAAAAAGGTGGGATGTTACACAGATAATGGCATATACATAGTAATGTAAATAACTAACAGCAGCATATTTCAATTGTCATTCCAATTGAAATCAAATTTAATAAATAAAAGAACGTTAATCGTGAGTGACTGCTCACCTTTCGAGGTTAGAGAAAAACAGTAGATGATACGGATACGCACACTGATGCAGACCTTGAAATTGAGTTACGAATCCAATCAAAGCAAAAATCGGCACGAATTCGATGAACCGAGCTGATAACAAGAATTGATGAAAACAAATCAGAACTAGATCGATAAAGATAATTGATATAAGTGAATTGATATAGATATAACATATAAAATTGTATATATGTACAAAAATCATATTCTAATTTCAAACATTTATTAAAAAAAATACATTTATTTCAAAACTCATTGTTTAAATTAAAATACATAAAACCAAGTTTCTATATGTAAATTTGAAACCAAACTAATGTACACCCATATATATAAACAAATTTCTATAAACATACGTTAAAGCCCATATTTGCATAAAAGGATAATTATATAGTCCAAACTATACGTGTTGCAACCCACAAAAGGAAAAAATGCAAATACATATGTTTGGTCCCACATACTATATATATACACACCTCGTTTACAAAAATTTAATAAAATTAATATACAGGAAACATAACAAAGCCGATAGCAGTATAATGCGAACATTAATACTTGTAAATGATATAAATATAGCTTTTTTTTCTTCGAAGAAGACAAGTCTATATAAACAACTTTATATTGTAATATATAATACTTTTTTCGTAACTCATGAACTGTAACATATATAACAAACATAAACTGGAAGATGTTAAGTTACAGTAACTAACCTATATAAGACATATACGTATATATAACATAGAATATATACACGGTAAATAAACAAGTATAACTAATATATATATATATGACTTATAATATACCTCATAACATATTACAGTAAATATATATGTTGTAAACATACTTATTATATTAAAATCAAAAATTATCAGAGAATCAATATGAGTTTGTATATAAATATCAGTATACCCATGCGCTTATAAACCAAAAGTGCAGAGATATATACAAATTAAATATACATACATATGATCCTATATATATACCAATAACTTTTATAAACTTATATAGCATAATTAAACTAATATATATATATATATATATATTAACATCTATAACCAGAAACAAGTTATACTAATATATATATACTTACTTTGAAATCAATAATGTATATGTATCACTAATATATAAACATTTAAAAATCATTATTTACCCTTAAATCAATATTGTTTTAAACTCAACTCAAAAAAATTTCAGTCAATATATATATATACATTATATGTTGAAACCATTACTTATATATATAAAACATTGTATGTATTATTATAAAACTGTTTCAAAATACTGCCTAACTTAAGTAAATAAATTAACATAGTATATATATAACTAATATATATATATAGCATGCTACTTTATGTACAGACATTAAAATTGTAGCCAAATAGGCATGCACAGACTTATATATAAACTAATTATGAGAGAATCTACAAACAAACACTTTTATATACCACATACATATTTATATATATATACACATATACAAACTCACATGCGAAATATGTAAAATCTTAGTTAAGCTTTATATATAAGCAGATCATATATGAATATTAATATACAGCTTAATATATAAACACTTATTAAAATAATTATTACAACATATATATATATATAACCATACTTTAAAACTATATCTAGTTATCCAAAATCATATACTTATAAACATAACACATATAATTTGGATCAACACCTATATAAATTACATTTAAACAAGTATACATAACTTAGTCTTTGAACAAATATAAGCAAAACAATATATAACCTATATATATGAAATGTATAATACATATCTCCTATAATATAATATACCGTAACTATATATATCATAACATACTAACCGGTTTATATACACTCATATATATATATATATAACTATAAATTTTGCACAGCAGTTTGTATACAAATAAACTATTATAAATATATATAAAATATACCTTAGAGTGAATACACGGAGAAGCTCGGCAATTGGATGAGCATAGAAGGAATGGTGGGAATGGTGGCTAAGCATGATGCTTGCGTGAGCATGCTCGAAGGGGAGGCGGAGGTCTGGTGAAGCTCGGTAGCAATGGGAAACAAAGTGCAATAGGTGGCCGGAGTTTGGCTACTTGGTGGAGTTGTTTGGAGAGGAGAGAGGACGTACTAAAGCAACAAAAAAATGGAAGTAACTAAGCTTTCTGACATAAAATTTCATATGCTATTTTTATTTTGCAAAGCAGAGAATAGATTCACAAGTAAAGAAGGAACGAACCAAAATGAAGGGAAAATAGGAAATAGAAAAGTCACCAAATATTTATGGCAAATGGTCATAGGCTGTTTGAATTCACCAGGTGAAAAATGAATAGTCACGGGGAATCCAAAAGTCAGATTTCGGAACCGATACGGAAATTCTTCCGTAAATTTCACTGTTTCCCGAACTTCAAAACACACAAACGAATACACCGCGGAGATCCGTATGACGAGACGATCAAAACGGTATACAGATATCAGTGGTGCGATCCTCCGATCAAAAATCGATATCGGTACCAAAATACTACTAATTCGCTGAAAATAAGATAAACGAAGAATTAGCCGTCAAAAATTGGAGAAATGAAATATGACGTCCTACTAAGAAGATGATTTACAAATTTTCTATATAAAAATATTTAGCTTTGGAAAATATTTTATTACCATCAATTTTTAACTGATTTAAATTGAAATAAAATTACACTAGAAAATAAACTTCCATATTATCTGATGAAAATTTACCAGTTGCTATGTTTAAGAAGACGCATTCCAAATAACAAATCTTCATTTCAAAATTTTATTGTTTAAAATTTCACAAAAATCAAGTTAAATATATTATTAAAACTAATAAAAAATTTCGGATCGTTACACTCTCCCCCACTCAAAACTTTTCGTCTCTGAAAAGGAAGAAAGTAGGAGAATGGAAACTACCAGAAAGAAAACGATTGAAATTCAAAATATAACAATTAATTTAAAACCATATAAATTTCAATTTAAACTAAATTAATATTCAATAGTTGATTTTAAATTCAAGATATTTTCATTGAGTTGATTTAATTTCAATTTATTAATATTTGATACCAAAAGGTTTCTTTCGAAAAAAAATTCTTTTAATTTATCTCATTATTCTATTTATCTCTATTAACACTTTATAATAAAATTTAAGTGTATAACATTTATTATAACACTCAAATCTTTCCTTATAAAGTCATTTTATATTGTATATTATCCAATTACATTTTTAACTTCTGAATAATTTAGGTAAGTTATATTGAAATGTAATTGAGTATTATACAAGTAAAATTTTCTCATTCAACTTATTTCAAGTTTAAATATTTATTCAAAATTTTGGCTTTATTTTATACTTGAAATCACCTTATCAAAATTTAAGAATAAAATTTCCGGTTTTAATTCAAACCATTTAGAGATAAATACGTATACTATATATATATATATATATATATATCAAATAAAATCTATGATCATATACCAATATATATATATATATATATTATAAATCAAGTCATACTTCGAAAATTCAAATCAAATTAATTTTCCAAAACAAAAATGTAGCAAAGCTAAAGAATGGTCTATCCACTTCGAAACTCGAAAATGAATGTCGATGATGCTGCAGTCATCACCTAAATTATTTTCCAGCGACAAAAGAGGAGAGTACTGATTTAAACTTTTAAAATTCTTTGGAAACGATTTCTATTCGAAAATACTTTCAATAATATATGCTTTAAAATTAAAACCAAAGTTCGAAATCACCGGAAATTAAATTCTCAAATTCCTGAATTAAATTCATTTCAAATTCCAAATCAATTTATAAACCATGTTTATAATTCATTTATAGAACAATAAAGGATAATCAAATATTATCATTTCAACAACCAATTTAATTAACTTATTAAATTCTAGAAAATATAATCATAGAAATTTATTTCATTTACCAAATTTGAAAATAATATTGTGTCAGTTTGCTCTGTTAAAGTGTTTTGGAATTTCTATCGATAGCGTTGATCAGACGAATCGATCGAAAATCCAAACCAACATCAACAGCTCAAACAACACAATATAAACATATTAATATAATTTACAAATACATTCCCTCACTCGATGATTCCAGAATGGATTTCAAAGCAAGAACAGGGATTCAAATTTGGGGGACCCAAATCAAAAGAATTCTAGCTAGAATATGGGATCGAAACGAAGATTAGATTATTGAATATCAGAGTAGGAAGATGGATATACTAATATTAATCGCGAGCAACCTTAATCGGGTCAACCGTGACTTCAAGAATAAGATCGATGCAGAATTCTGAAGCAAATCGACATTCGATCGCTAGAGATAGAATTCGGATATAGCAAAAGATAGCAACATCGTAAACCGAGGATACAGAAATCTTCGGTGAATTGATGCTTGTTGTAAACGAGTTTCACCCCTTTCTAAATCATTCAGTGGAGTTATGGGATGCTCCGGAATCAAGAAAACACGAATAGGGGAAGACAAGAATGGATTTTGGAACCGAGGGGAACGTTCCTAATTCAAAGGAAACCGAATCGAAGAAGAAGGAATTCAAGCTCGAACGAAAGTGATTCCGTAATTAAATTTACCATATACGCTAAGTTTGCCTAAAACCAGAGCTCTGATACCAACTGTAACATCCGAAAATTTTCAATCATTCGCATCCTTACATGTCGGACTTGAATTGCTCAAAATATCAGATTGTTAATTTAAATTTGGCAGAACTCAACATATACGGTAAATAAATAATCACAGAATCACAGACACAGAGTTATATAAAATAACGCAGCAGAAACAAAAGAAAAGTAGTTCATGAAGCTACTGTATATATATAACAGAGTTAAACAAGATACAACAGAAGTCACAAATACATAGATGTCTCAAAACAATAGTCAAATACAAGATCAGAATACATCATTGGAATCAACTGAATAACTGAAAGCAGAATCGATATAGCTGGATCTCCAAGCGAAGCTCCAACTTAAAAGGTGAGTCTCGAACATTGAGCCACTCAGTCTGACCCGAGCGTAAAGCAAAACAAAAAACACTCGAGTCAGGATTAACATACTTATATCAATAAATCCAACTCAAGTGAAATATCAAATGAAATACAAGTAACTTAAAGGATGTTTGGGATAACCATTCTCTAAGGATCCGTTAAACTATCTACTATGTAGTAATACACTATTATAATATGTCTATAGTAAAGTAAACTATTAAAATAGCGTTAAGGCTTTACATTTTCCACCTTAACACATTTTATATATTCCTATAGTCTATACAGTACCGTAATATCCCCCGTAATGGGAGTCGTCAGAGGGCACTCCATAGGCATGGTACAAAACAAACTCGTAAGAGACGCGCTAGGGTAGGTGACACGGCACAACTAGGCAATGCCAGGGTAGATATACCAATTACACTTCCGGGCCGGTGGTAACGCATAGCAGCCACTACCGCCCACCTCGAGCCACACTCCCGAAATCCAAAGGTGCGCACCAAATCAATCACAAAGTAATAGAATGGCATACGATGGAGTGTGTCCGATCAGAGGAGCTACCTCATTAGCCCGTCAGTTGCTCCTGTTTTAGCCACCTTATGCCAACTCACGTGAGTCGGGTCCACGTATATACCTCATATAGGATCGTCGCCACCATCCTACTTCATTCTGGAATCTCCACCACGTACACAGTTGTTAAAGTGGTTTTCGGTAACGACAGAGAGTATGCCCATATCCGATCTTGGTCTCTTTAACAACCAATCGTTATTATAACACCGCAGTCATTTCAAAACAGTTTATACTTCAAAACCAATATATCATTTTCATTTCAAAAACCAAATCAATACGATATCATTTCCATTTCAAATATATTCACTTCCAAAATCATAGTACTTTCAAAGTTACAACACTTTTGAAACCAAACATTGGAAATTATAATACTTTGGAAAACCATAACACTTCCTTTAAACCGTTTAGATATTAATAATAGTATATATAAAATAAAACAGTTTATAAAAAAAATAGTTTATATAAAAATATTTATAAGTTAAAATTGTTTATATTTAAATAATTTATACTAAAATAATTTACATTAAATAAGAATATAGTTTAAATATAATTAAAAAATGCTTTATATCATAAATAGTTTCCTCAAATTTCATTAGTCGATTCAAATCAACTCGAATTTTAAAATTCAAATTTAATCAAATCTCAAATCATCCATTTCAATCCGATTCAGTTTCTCAATAAACCATTTCAAATTATCGATTTCAAATACATATTTGAACCATAAAATAAGCCATTTCAATTTCAATATATTTCAAAGCTTTAAATATTCAACATTTCAATAATCATCTAAATACAACTTCAATTTACAAATTTAAATAACAAAATATTCCATTTAAATTTATTTAAGTTTGAAATATTCATTTAAGTCGCTTTTAATCAAATTCAAGTTATAAAACATATCTTTAAAATTTCAAAATTAATAAATTTCAAATCAAACTTATTTAAGTAAATTTCTTAAATAAATATAATTTCAATTCAATTTCAAATTTATCTTTCCAACCTGAATCATTATAAACTCTATATTTGAAAATATATATTAAATAAATACTTAAACATATCTTAAATTTATTAAATCAACTTTATTAAATCAACTTTATTAAATCTTTAAAATAAATATTTATTACAAGCATATATTTCTTTTCAAAATCATAGAAATCATTTTCAAAATATTTATATATAGACCAACGGTGTCTGTATATAATTTTCTATCCTATGGTCAAGTGATACGGATATTTATCATTTCAATCCGTAATTTAAATATATACGGGTATATATCTTGTAACAACCCGCAAATTCGTAGCATTTAATTATCGCCATTAGGTGATTAAATCGTTCGTAAATTTTTATTGAAATTAAAAATCAATTTGAAATTCTTTTATAAAATGGTTGGTGGAGTTTCTATATCGAGTAGAAATTCTTTTAATAAAATTTCGTAATTATGGAAACGGGCTTTAAAGAGAACTATTGTGGCCCATACTCTTTGTTGCCGTGATAATCATCTAGACCAGCCGGCCCTATTTCTTTTGTTCTCTAACTCGTTCCTTTTTGCTCTAAAAAGAAAATGGAGGTGATTATTTTTCTTCGATCTGAGAAATTTAGGGCTTGGCCTCGCTTTCTGAAACTCTGGCGAATTGAGACTTCAGCTTCTCTTCGCTTGATTCTGGAATTAAGGCTTTGTGTTTATGGCCTCTCGATGCTTCGTTCTTTAATCAGGGCTTCGGCTGAAATCTTTGAAGCTGCTGCTTGAAGGTTGATCGATTACTGGTCGTTCATTCGTTGCTCTGTCGAATGTGATGTTGGTGCTTGCGACTCCTTCTCTCGAGTTCGCCTCCGCTTCAAACAAGGTGAGTGATTTATATTGCTCACATCTAATTCGAATTCGTTCGATCTTGCTTGCTTTTACTGTTTTCGTGATCTCGGATTCGACTTGATTTTTATCGATGTTGATTTTGTAACCTGATATTCTCGGCATTGATTTCTAACTTGGTCATTTTGATTTGTTAAACTTGTCCGAGCTTCTTCACTTGAAACTGATATCACTTTATTTTTATTGTGATAATAATCGTCATTGGCATGACTGCCACTTCCAGTTTAAAATCTTACACCTGTATATCATTATTAGCCACTGCCTATTTCAACTTGCACATGGTGTAACAACCCGCATATTTATCGATTTTATATTTAAATATTTTATTGTTAGTCGGATGTTAGACCGAAAAGCTACTTTTTGCATACGGTCAAATTGGGACTCGAGACCACCCCCATTGAGTTCAAAATGACGTTTGCGATCTTTTTGAGTGTAAACTTCGATATGTTTGGAGATAGTGAAATTTTCGTCACTTTTTGTGTTGAGCTTTTGGTTTGGGCTGCACCTCTTCTACCTCAGCCCAACCCCTTCCTTCTCTTCATCACTTCATCAACTTTGAAGCTTTAGCAACAATGGTGGAGGGAGTAGGAAATTAAAATTCCAAGCTCAAATTCTTTAGCAAATTCAACATCTAACTCCAAATTCAAAGTGAAGACATTGATTCAAGCTTGTGGTTGATCTTTGCTTTGCCCCGAGCTTCATCTTCATCAAATTCCGTGAAAAGGTGAGATTTTTAGTCTCACATCTTGCTTAAATTGTCATTGGACTGTTGGGAATGATCCCCTATTGCATTTGCATCAACATTTGCATTTGGTTTGAATTGGATTGGCGAAAAACTTCAATTTTCAGCGTTTTGGTGATTTTCTGGCCTTAAGTCGTTTCTGGCCTTCGCTGAGTCGTCCACGAGTTAAGCCTAAGTCGTGAGTCGTTCACGAGTTAAGGGCTTAAGTCGCGCGCGTGCATTTCTGTTCGCCTGGCTTGAGTCGTTCACGAGTCAAAGTGATGAGTCGTTCACGAGTCAAAGTGATGAGTCGTTCACGAGTTACTGGCTTGAGTCGTTCGCGAGTTAAAGTGTTAAGTCGTTCTGGGTGTTCTGCCTTCGCTAGGTCGTTCGCGAGTTAAGTGCTAAGTCGTTCGCGAGTTAAGAGTTAGGTCGTACTGGGATAAGTCGTTAGGTCGTATAGACCTTAGCTCGTAGCTCGTATGGCTCTTAAGTCCTAGGTCGTTGGCTTTTAAATCGTTAAGTCGTAGGTCGCTGCTTCTACTAAGTCGCTAGGCCTCGCCAACTCCGCTAGCTCGCAACTGTTAAGTCGTATGACCTTAAGTCGTAGGTCGTCCCCGACCTAACTCCATAGGTCGTTCCAGCCTTAGCTCGTAGCTCGAATTGAAGCTTAAGTCGTTAAGTCGTTCGTTCCACTAAGTCGTTCAAGGCTTGAGTCGTAAGTCGTTCGCGAGTTAGTACTTGGTCGTTCGACCTGTTCTTCTGCTAAGTCGCGTGGCATTCTCCACTTAGGTCGTATGACCTTATCCCTTAAGTCGTAAGTCGCTTGCCTCCCTTAAGTCGTAAGTCGTTCGCGAGTTAGTACTTGGTCGTTTGACCTATTTTTCCCCTAGGTCGTTCGCGAGTTAGTACTTGGTCATTTGACCGGTTTGGCTTCTCGAGACCGCTTGCCTTCACTAGGTCGTACCGTGACGGGGCGCTGCCCCGCACCCCGCCGTGGGCGCTGCCCCCTGGACCCCCGCGACCTGACCGGGCAGGTCGAACCCCGTATTACTCTGCGTAGGCAATCTCTTCTGAAAAACGTTTATCAGAATTTCTTCTTTGATGGTTTTGGGATTGACTTCTTTGGACTTTACTCACGTCTTCGAACGTGAATTGATTTGTTTCTACAATCGTTTTATGACTTGTCATTTTAAAGATATATGAAGGTTTCAATACTAATAGTAAATATCAAAACTCTTTCATCAAAGCGATTTCAACACTATTTTAAATATCAAAATTTCATTTTCTCAAACCGATTTTCAATCTACTAGTATATACAAGCCTTTACTTCACTCGAATGAGAAATCGACTTAAACGACTTAGTAAAACGAGTGGTATGAAACGCTTGCGTTCACTTCGTCGGTTAGCTCTTGGACTTGTTCGATTGAACCCTTTTTGTGACAATTTCCTAGTGAAGATTTACAGCTTGTTCGTAAATATTTAAGTTAAGTAAGTGGTTATGGGACATGAAGCTAAACTCATATATTTACTAGCTTGGTGTGATTGACACTTCTCGCTGATCATGATGATCATTTTATGATTTAGACTAGCAATTGTGCGATGTCTCTTTGTCCATATGAAGGACTGTACTTCATTTTATTGAGCTTCGTCTCATTTCTTTGTGGGCTGGCAACCCAAGTACTTTTAATGTGTTTCGATTCATCTGATGTACCGTTTGTACTACATCGATGTCTCTGTCTTTCTGATTCATTGGACGTACCGTTTGCACTGCGTCAATGTTTGATTCATCTGATGTACCGTTTGTACTACATCGATGTCTTAGCTTTCTGATTCATTGGACGTACCATTTGCACTGCGTCAATGTTTGATTCATCTGATGTACCGTTTGTACTACATCGATGTCTTAGCTTTCTGATTCATTGGACGTACCGTTTGCACTGCGTCAATGTTCGATTCATCTGATGTACCGTTTGTACTACATCGATGTCTCTGTCTTTCTGATTCATAGGACGTACCGTTTGCACTGCGTCAATGTTTGATTCATCTGATGTACCGTTTGTACTACATCGATGTCTTGGCTTTCTGGTTCATTGGACGTACCGTTTGCACTGCGTCAATGTACCGGCTTTCATGCTCCTGTTTGGGACTGGCCATCCTTTTCTTGTGATTTCTGGATTTCTAATGATTGATTTCTGGAATTTTATGTTTCACCAGCTTTTACCATTGACATTGATGAGTATGTCATTTTATTGTGGCTTGGTGAATTAAATTAAGAATATGACATTCTTTTCTCTGTTTTGAGATTATTGAGATATTGTATGACTTTTATGGGATTTCTAATGTATACTTTTCATAGTATGACACCTTTTTGTTATCATACGTTCTATTATCATATCTCATATTCTATCTCATTTTATCTGATAATTATAGCTAGACTGATCCGTTTATTATTTTCTTCTTAAATAATACTCGGGTCAGACTGAGTTTTTACAGGTGCTTCATCATGACTTCTTATCTGGAGCCATCTTCTGACTTTTGGCTAACTACTCTAGTTTAGTAGGTTTTTGTTGTATGAATTTGGGATGAGACTCCTTGATGTATACGTATTCTATTGTCTTGCACTTGTATCTATTCTTTGGTGTTATTGTGGATCTTATTTGACCACTACTCTGATGTACACTTTTAGGTGTAATATTCATATCTTATTCCGCCTTTGTGATATGAATTGTCTGTGACTGATTTGTTCTACGTTTATTTCTATATTTGTTTTCCGAAGATCATATATAGCCACCGTGTGATAGCTTTGTGTTTGTTTCGGTATGTCGGATTTCCTCCTTAAAAGATATGCATTCTATTCTATCTGACATATCGGTGCTCGCGCAAAGAAGTTACATAGATGGTCGCTCCTCAACAGCCTTATCCTCCGTGCTAATTGACAGCACTACACCGTAGTGTTCTTGGTTAGCGTGGGTATAAAGGTGGGGCGTTACACATGGGGTTTGAGCTGTAGCCTTGTCCCTGTCCACAGCTTCATTATGTTGCCCGCCCCTGTAGTTGTTGATGCCTCTGCACATTTGCCTGAGTCACTTGTAACTGCTGTTACTTGTTGAGCTGTAGCCTTGTCCCTGTCCACAGCTTCATTATGTTGCCCGCCCCTGTAGTTGTTGATGCCTCTGCACATTTGCCTGAGTCACTTGTAACTGCTGTTACTTGTTGTTTGATCACATTGACTTGACTGGTATTTATTACCTGTACTTGCTATATATGACTTCAACCTGGGTTGCTTTGTTATGTTGGTGACATTTGCTTGTGGTCTGTTGTATCCTTCCTTATTGTACCTCACTGTGTTACATTGAGTTCGACGTTGGCAATATAGTGTTGACCAATTTGTAGCATATCTCCGATTATCCTGTTGCACTTGTCACTGCTATGTCTTTGTTTCATTGCCTCCATTCAGAAATTTTGTGCAGTTTGATTATTTGAGCTTGTATGCTTCATGTTTGGTGTGTACAGTGCTCTTATTCTTCTTTATGTTGCAATACTTTAAATCATATGTGTTGATTCATGTGTACAACTAGTTTGATTCACTCGATCACTGTCTTGCATTCACTCCAGTGCTCTGACTTAAACCCCTGGCCTGATTTAGTTGGATTCGCTGTTAAATTCACTTGCATGATGTACTCAAGTTAGTGTTGTCTCATTTGTTCATCACTATATATGTAAATATATTTTGGGCATTTTGTTGTTTATGAGTCTTGTGCTCGAACTCCTTTGTTTCAACCAGTTTACTTCACTGTTGAGTTCATGATGCATTTATGCACACATTTATTTTGGAGCCCGGGGCAGTTGTACACCTGTTTATGCATTAATATTCATGTCTGTATTGTTGTGGCCTAGTCTATTGTTGTCATTTCTTGTCTGGTTCATCTTGATGTCCAGTAGTCACTTATGCATATGTTGACTTGAAGTCTGATCTTTAGGTGGCTTGACTTTGAGTTGTATTTATTTCTATTGCCTGGTCTGGAATTATGTTCTGGTTCATTTGGTATTGATTTTGATGCGACCCTATTATCTTCTTGGTTTGGTCTCCTCCTCACTTCGGCCTTGGCTACTACTTTGCACTGTAACATATGCCTATAGGTTGAGTGTCACTGCATTTATACTTACAGTAGTTGTAATTGAGTCTTTTGTGCTTTGCATTCCATTGACTTATATACTTCCGGATTCAATGTGGTCCATTATACCACTGTTGTCTTCCTCTCTTAACCATTTTGGCATTTCTCTGCCTTGTTCGAACTTGTTTGGTTTCTGTTGCTTGAGATAGCCAATCACTTCAATTCACTTGGTTGAAGCTCTTCTCTACTGTCACTTGCTTATTGCATTTGTTGGCACTGAATTCTTGAGCCTAGTCTTTGTACCTGTTTTCAACTGCTGTTTTATTGTGCAGTTGTTCTGATGGCGAGGCAGTACACACGTTAGCGTGTACTGCAGCCACACAGAATTGATAGACTTTAATTGGAATTTCTTTTGTTCTTGATTCATCGATCTGTTGCGTAATTCGTAGGCTGTATTGGCGAGGCAGTACACGTTAGCGTGTACTGCAGCCAATTAGCATTGATATTTTTAAATTGACATTTCAATTGCTTAAACTGCTTTGGATTTCTGTTTTGTGGATTAACACTATTTAGTGTTATATCTGTCGTTATCCAATTCTCGTATCGAGAGTTGGATATACGAGATTTCTGTGACTGTCATCTATATTGAGATTGATTATTATTGCTTCTATGCGCTAATAACTGAGTTTGAATTAGACTGATCCGGGTATTATTTTCTTTTGAATGTAATACTCGGGTCAGATCGAGTATTTACAGGTTGTAGATTTTTAGCTTTGGGTTGCTGCTAGAGCTATGAAGACTTTTTATACCATTTGAAGTGGTCTTCGTCTTGTTGTAGTAGTCAGTGTGTCTGTTTTAAGATGATAATGTATTCATGTATATTAGTCGATAATGTACTTGTATATATAACTTCTTGAGTCGACAATTGTAGTTGTATCATTTGTATTGTGTCAAATGTATTGTAACTGATATCAGTTATTATATATATGAGACTTTTCGTTCCATCTGTATTCCGCATTTATGTTATCTGTGTTATTTTTATATCCATTGTCCTAAACTATTATAGCCACTGTGTAGTAGCTTTGAGTTTGTATCGGTATGTCGGGTTTCCTCTAAAGATGAAATGCAATGTTTTATTATCTGACATATCGGTACTCGCACAAGGCAATTACATAGATGGTCGCTCCTCAACAGCCTTATTCTCCGTGCTAGTTGACAGCACTACACCGTAGTGTTCTTGGCTAGCGTGGGTATAGAGGTGGGGCGTCACAGCTTGGTATCAGAGCCTGGGGTTTAGGACAATTATAAAACATAACTTAGATGGAGCATGTGTTACAACTATTTGTCGATGTTTTATCTCTCATCTTTACATATGATTATTTTTGACTGTTAGGTATGAATTCCTAACGCTTATTCAAGTGTTTTCGGCTTTGAATTGATTTAGCCGACGTTGATTTTGTTTTAATTTGGCAAATTAAAGCCATTTTGACTTTTGGACTTTGTTCCACTTTTGTTCTATGCTATGAGTGTCATTGTGTACCTGTTACACTGTGATGAAAAAAATAGCTGGACCAGTTGCAAAATTGAGTAATTTTGATTTCTCATTCACATCTAGTTTGAATCCCAGCGATTTTGAACTTGATATTTTGTGTTTTCCTCATCTTGAATTCCATTCGACTTCGGTCACTTTGTTTTTGAGAAATTGCTAATTTCTTGATTTTCAAGACTCTGATTTTGTTTGCCGTTGGTTTCTTTGATAATGATGATTGATTCATTTTGTACTCGACTGCGGCTATTAATTGTTGGCTTCGACATCAACTTGATTCTTACTTTTGTTGAAGTCATTTATGCATTTCCGCTCGATTTGCTTTGTTTTTCCAGTTGATGATCGATTCTTCTTTTCTAATTAGTTGTTATCACCTTTGTCGATTTTGATAACTTCTATTTTTGGAATTTTTGGTATTCCTACTTTGATGAATTTGGAATCGAATTCTTTGGATTCTATTCACATCTTCGTATGTGAATTCTTGTGATTGATTGTTTCTACAATCATTTTTGTGATTTGTCACTTTAAAAATATAAAGGTTTTATATACTAGTAGTAAATATTAAAATCCTTTTTCTCCAAACGATTTCAAAACTATTTTACTACAAAGCTCTTTTTCTTAAACCGTTTTCCAATCTATTAGTATATACAAGCCTTTATTTCACTCGTATGAGAAATTGAATTAAACGGCCTAGTAAAACAAGTGGTATGAAATGCTTGCGTTTACTTCGTCGGTTAACTCCTGGACTTGTTCGATTGAACCTTTTGTGACAATTTTCTAGTGTAGATTTACAGTTTGTTCGTAAATATTTAAGTTAAGCAAGTGGTTATGGGACATGAAGCTAAACTTTTATATTTACTAGCTTAGTGTAATTGACACTTCTCGTTGATCATGACGATCATTTTATGATTTAGACTAGCAATTGTGCGATGTCTTTTTGTTTGCAAGGTTAGACTAGACACCATTTGTGTGATTCCATTCACACATACCTTTTTGCTTTTTGGTTAGTCTGGACCTTAATTAGTGTGATTCCGACTCACACATATCTTTTTGTTTGCAAGGTTAGATTAGACACCACTTGTGTGATTCCATTCACACATACCTTTTTGCTTTTTGGTTAGTCTGGACCTTAATTAGTGTGATTCCGACTCACACATATCTTTTTGTTTGCAAGGTTAGACTAGACACCACTTGTGTGATTCCATTCACACATACCTTTTTGCTTTTTGGTTAGTCTGGACCTTAATTAGTGTGATTCCGACTCACATATATCTTTTTGTTTGCAAGGTTAGACTAGACACCATTTGTGTGATTCCATTCACACATACCTTTTTGCTTTTTGGTTAGTCTGGACCTTAATTTGTGTGATTCCACTCATCCATGTCTTTTTCTCTGTGAGGTTAGCCTAGACCTCAATCTGTGTGATTCCGACTCACACGCGTGGGATAGCGACCCACGGTCTTCGGACCATTCCTGTGTGAAACTTTAATGGATGGCTTCCATGAGATAGCGTCTCATCTTGTGATACCGGTATTTTGGAGTTTTCATGCTCCCATTTTGTGATAGGCATTTCCCTTTTCCTTTTTATGGTTTAGACTAGCAAATGTGCGATGTCTCTTTCTCTGCGAGGTTAGCCTAGACCTCAATCTGTGTGATTCCGACTCACACGCGTGGGATAGCGACCCACGGTCTTCGGACCATTCCTGTGTGAAACTTTAATGGTTAGCCACCATGAGATAGCGTCTCGTCTTGTGAAACCGGTGTTTTGGAGTTTTCATACTCCCGTTTTCTGATAGGCTTTTTCCCCCCTTTTTATGATTTCTGGATTTCTTGTGATGATTTCTAGAATTTGTGCTTCACCAATTTTCGTGATTTCTATTGACAAGTTTTGTCAATTTTTGTGTATTGGTGAATTCATGTGTTATTGACTTGTTATGAATACAAGTTTAGGGTATGATATCCCTTTCTATCTTTGAGAAGATTCTTGTGACATTTTTGATGAATGAAAATTCATTTGGCATTATATTTTGATGCCAGTTATTTTGATGAGATTTTGACGTGTTAACTTCAGTACGCGTCAATTTTGAAATGGATTTACAAGCGGTTCTCCCGCAATACTGATATTGCTAATTTAATCACGTGTTTTCAAAATTCTTTATTTTTAAAAGTTGTTTCAAAAATATAAATTAAAATTGTTTTCAAAATTTTTACAGCTTACATTTTCAAAAGAACGAGGAAGCGATTTAAACATTTTAGAAAAATCGAGGACTATGACCCCTTTCTTTTACTGATTCGCTTAATTCCGGACTTGTCCGTTTGAGAATGTGAAATGTTATTTTTAAAACACACAATTCTGCACTTTCAAGGAAACGATAAAGAGATTTAAACGATTTAGCAAAAGTACGGAGTATGAAACCATACTTTTACTACTTCGGTTAATTCCGGACTCGTTAATTGAATATTTATGACTTCTGATTATCGTTTTGATAATCAGATGTTTGTGTTTCTGATTATCGTTTTTGATAATCAGATATTTGTGAAATTTGATTATCGTTTGAGATAATTAAATATTTTTCGATTTGATAATCGAATATTTGTGATTTCTGATTATCGTTTTTGATAATCAGATATTTGTGAAATTTGATTATCGTTTGAGATAATTAAATATTTTTCGATTTGATAATCGAATCTTTATGATTTCTGATTATCGTTTTTGATAATCAGATATTTGTGAAATTTGATTATCATTTGTGATGATTAAATATTTTCCAATTTAATTATCGTCTGAGATAATTAAATATTTTTCGATTTGATTAATCGAATATTAGTGTTTCTGATTATCGTTTTTGATAATCAGATATTTGTGAAATTTGATTATCATTTGTGATAATTAAATATTTTCCAATTTAATTATCGTCTGAGATAATTAAATATTTTTCGATTTGATTAATCGAATGTTTGTGTTTCTGATTATCGTTTTTGATAATCAGATATTTGTGAAATTCGATTATCGTTTTAGATGATTGAATATTTGCGATTTTGAGATTCGAGCTTCGTCTTTTTCTCTGACGATTCAGGTGAGTAATTTGATTTACTCACATTCAATTCGTGCAGTACGTGATTTCTGCTCTGATTCCTTTCTTTCAATTGTTAGAACTCGATTGATTCTTGCTTTTGATAGTCGTCTGATTTTGATTCCTTGATCCCCTCGATGTTGATTCTTTTGATTTTAAGCAATCGAACCTTTTGATTTTTATCTGATACTTCCATAATTCTAATGCTTCCCTGTGGCATTTGCTTTGCTTATGCATTCAACATTGCCATGCTCTTATGGTTGTTACCTTTTATCCATTTATTCCTTATGATTGCGAGGACGCAATTTCTTTAAGGAGGGAAGTCTGTAACAACCCGCAAATTCGTAGCATTTAATTATCGCCATTAGGTGATTAAATCGTTCGTAAATTTTTATTGAAATTAAAAATCAATTTGAAATTCTTTTATAAAATGGTTGGTGGAGTTTCTATATCGAGTAGAAATTCTTTTAATAAAATTTCGTAATTATGGAAACGGGCTTTAAAGAGAACTATTGTGGCCCATACTCTTTGTTGCCGTGATAATCATCTAGACCAGCCGGCCCTATTTCTTTTGTTCTCTAACTCGTTCCTTTTTGCTCTGAAAAGAAAATGGAGGTGATTATTTTTCTTCGATCTGAGAAATTTAGGGCTTGGCCTCACTTTCTAAAACTCTGGCGAATTGAGACTTCAGCTTCTCTTCGCTTGATTCTGGAATTAAGGCTTTGTGTTTATGGCCTCTCGATGCTTCGTTCTTTAATCAGGGCTTCAGCTGAAATCTTTGAAGCTGCTGCTTGAAGGTTGATCGATTACTGGTCGTTCATTCGTTGCTCTGTCGAATGTGATGTTGGTGCTTGCGACTCCTTCTCTCGAGTTCGCCTCCGCTTCAAACAAGGTGAGTGATTTATATTGCTCACATCTAATTCGAATTCGTTCGATCTTGCTTGCTTTTACTGTTTTTGTGATCTCGGATTCGACTTGATTTTTATCGATGTTGATTTTGTAACCTGATATTCTCGGCATTGATTTCTGACTTGGTCATTTTGATTTGTTAAACTTGTCCGAGCTTCTTCACTTGAAACTGATATCACTTTATTTTTATTGTGATAATAATCGTCATTGGCATGACTGCCACTTCCAGTTTAAAATCTTACACCTGTATATCATTATTAGCCACTGCCTATTTCAACTTGCACATGGGGTTTGAGCTGTAGCCTTGTCCCTGTCCACAGCTTCATTATGTTGCCCGCCCCTGTAGTTGTTGATGCCTCTGCACATTTGCCAGAGTCACTTGTAACTGCTGTTACTTGTTGAGCTGTAGCCTTGTCCCTGTCCACAGCTTCATTATGTTGCCCGCCCCTGTAGTTGTTGATGCCTCTGCACATTTGCCTGAGTCACTTGTAACTGATGTTACTTGTTGTTTGATCACATTGACTTGACTGGTATTTGTTACCTGTACTTGCTGTATATGACTTCAACCTGGGTTGCTTTGTTATGTTGGTGACATTTGCTTATGGTCTGTTGTATCCTTCCTTATTGTACCTCACTGTGTTACATTGAGTTCGACGTTGGCAATATAGTGTTGACCAATTTGTAGCATATCTCCGATTATCCTGTTGCACTTGTCACTGCTATGTCTTTGTTTCATTGCCTCCATTCAGAAATTTTGTGCAGTTTGATTATTTGAGCTTGTATGCTTCATGTTTGGTGTGTACAGTGCTCTTATTCTTCTTTATGTTGCAATACTTTAAATCATATGTGTTGATTCATGTGTACAACTAGTTTGATTCACTCGATCACTGTCTTGCATTCACTCCAGTGCTCTGACTTAAACCCCTGGCCTGATTTAGTTGGATTCGCTGTTAAATTCACTTGCATGATGTACTCAAGTTAGTGTTGTCTCATTTGTTCATCACTATATATGTAAATATATTTTGGGCATTTTGTTGTTTATGAGTCTTGTGCTCGAACTCCTTTGTTTCAACCAGTTTACTTCACTGTTGAGTTCATGATGCATTTATGCACACATTTATTTTGGAGCCCGGGGCAGTTGTACACCTGTTTATGCATTAATATTCATGTCTGTATTGTTGTGGCCTAGTCTATTGTTGTCATTTCTTGTCTGGTTCATCTTGATGTCCAGTAGTCACTTATGCATATGTTGACTTGAAGTCTGATCTTTAGGTGGCTTGACTTTGAGTTGTATTTATTTCTATTGCCTGGTCTGGAATTATGTTCTGGTTCATTTGGTATTGATTTTGATGCGACCCTATTATCTTCTTGGTTTGGTCTCCTCCTCACTTCGGCCTTGGCTACTACTTTGCACTGTAACATATGCCTATAGGTTGAGTGTCACTGCATTTATACTTACAGTAGTTGTAATTGAGTCTTTTGTGCTTTGCATTCCATTGACTTATATACTTCCGGATTCAATGTGGTCCATTATACCACTGTTGTCTTCCTCTCTTAACCATTTTGGCATTTCTCTGCCTTGTTCGAACTTGTTTGGTTTCCGTTGCTTGAGATAGCCAATCACTTCAATTCACTTGGTTGAAGCTCTTCTCTACTGTCACTTGCTTATTGCATTTATTGGCACTGAATTCTTGAGCCTAGTCTTTGTACCTGTTTTCAACTGCTGTTTTATTGTGCAGTTGTTCTGATGGCGAGGCAGTACACACGTTAGCGTGTACTGCAGCCACACAGAATTGATAGACTTTAATTGGAATTTCTTTTGTTCTTGATTCATCGATCTGTTGCGTAATTCGTAGGCTGTATTGGCGAGGCAGTACACGTTAGCGTGTACTGCAGCCAATTAGCATTGATATTTTTAAATTGACATTTCAATTGCTTAAACTGCTTTGGATTTCTGTTTTGTGGATTAACACTGTTTAGTGTTATATCTGCCGTTATCCAATTCTCGTATCGAGAGTTGGATATACGAGATTTCTGTGACTGTCATCTATATTGAGATTGATTATTATTGCTTCTATGCGTTAATAACTGAGTTTGAATTAGACTGATCCGGGTATTATTTTCTTTTGAATGTAATACTCGGGTCAGACCGAGTATTTACAGGTTGTAGATTTTTAGCTTTGGGTTGCTGCTAGAGCTATGAAGACTTTTTATACCATTTGAAGTGGTCTTCGTCTTGTTGTAGTAGTCAGTGTGTCTGTTTTAAGATGATAATGTATTCATGTATATTAGTCGATAATGTACTTGTATATATAACTTCTTGAGTCGACAATTGTAGTTGTATCATTTGTATTGTGTCAAATGTATTGTAACTGATATCAGTTATTATATATATGAGACTTTTCGTTCCATCTGTATTCCGCATTTATGTTATCTGTGTTATTTTTATATCCATTGTCCTAAACTATTATAGCCACTGTGTAGTAGCTTTGAGTTTGTATCGGTATGTCGGGTTTCCTCTAAAGATGAAATGCAATGTTTTATTATCTGACATATCGGTACTCGCACAAGGCAATTACATAGATGGTCGCTCCTCAACAGCCTTATTCTCCGTGCTAGTTGACAGCACTACACCGTAGTGTTCTTGGCTAGCGTGGGTATAGAGGTGGGGCGTCACATATCTTTTCAACCCGCAATCCCAAATTCAATTCTAATGAAAATCGCTTGGGTTTATCATTTCAAACCATAACGATTTCCTCCTATTCTACAGATCGTTCGGGTATGTATCATTTCAACTCATAGTGAGTTCTATACTAACAGGGAACTTGCAGAGTGACAACAGATATGAAATAATAATATAACAAGCATATATCATCAATATAAATAACTGATAATGGTGTTAGATGTCACAGGTGAACAGATACAGATAATGGCGTATACATAGTAATGTAAATAACTAACAGCAGCATATTTCAATTGTCATTCCAATTGAAATCAAATTTAATAAATAAAAGAACGTTAATCGTGAGTGACTGCTCACCTTTCGAGGTTAGAGAAAAACAGGAGATGATACGGATACGCACACTGATGCGGACCTTGAAATTGAGTTACGAATCCAAGCAAAGCAAAAATCGGCACGAATTCGATGAACCGAGCTGATAACAAGAATTGATGAAAATAAATCAGAACCAGATCGATAAAGATAATTGATATATGTGAATTGATATAGATATAACATATAAAATTGTATATATGTACAATAATCATATTCTAATTTCAAACATTTATTAAAAAATATATATATACATGTATTTCAAAACTCATTGTTTAAATTAAAATACATAAAACTAAGTTTCTATATGTAAATTTGAAACCAAACTAATGTACACCCATATATATAAACAAATTTCTATAAACATACGTTAAAGCCCATATTTGCATAAAAGGATAATTATACAGTCCAAACTATACATGCTGCAACCCACAAAAAGAAAAAATGCAAATACATATGTACGATCCCACATACTATATATTTACACACCTCGTTCACAAAAATTTAATACAATTAATATGCAGGAAACAGAACAAAGCCGATAGCAGTATAATGCGAACATTAATACTTGTAAATGATATAAATATAGGTTTTTTTCTTCGAAGAAGACAAGTCTATGTAAACAACTTTATATGGTAATATATAATACTTTTTTCGTAACTCATGAACTGTAACATATATAACAAACATAAACTGGAAGATAATAAGTTAAAGTAACTAACCTATATAAGACATATACTGTAACGACCCGATATTTTCAACCATTCGCATCCATTATAAGTGTATAGGTAGACACTCATGCCGGAGTTGAATTGCTCAAAATACCGCGTTGTAAATAAAATTTGGCAAATCTCAGAATATACAGTAAATAAATATAATCACAGATCACAGACACAGAGTAAAATAATGCAGCGGAAGTAAAAGAAATAGTAGTTCATGAAGCTACTATATAAATATATCAGAGTTACATAAGATACAACAGAAGAATTAGAGTACAACAAAAGTCTCAATAAAATAACCAAGTACAAGCTGAGTAGAACAACGGAACTGAAATAGATAGGACATGACAAGCAGATAATCTCCAGCGATTCAAATCTCCAAGAGAGTGGAAATCCAAATCTGTGAATAACTCAGGCTGACCCGAGCGTAAAGCAAAACACAAAACACTCGAGTCAGGACAATATATACTTATATAATGTAAACCAACTCAAGTGAACTGTAATAAAGGTACAAGTAACTTAGAAGATGCTTGGGACCGCCCATCCTCTAAGGATCCGTTAAACTATCTACTATGTAGTAATATTCGATATTATAATAGTGTCTAAATAAGTAAAGTATAATCATATAGAAAATAGCGTTAAGGGGATGGAGAACCTTAACGCGGTCGGATCTTAAAATCATAATCGTAGTAAAGCTCGATATGGTAGGTGACACGGCACAACTAGGCAATGCCAGGGTAGATATACCAATTACGCACACGGACTGATGGATACGCATAGCAGCCACTACCGTTCCACCTCGAACAACACTCCCAAATCGGAGGATGGCCATCTAATCAATCACAAGTAAGAGTATAATATCGAAGAAATGTGTCCGAGAAGAGGTGCTACCTCACTGGTCCGAGATCGCTCCTGTTTTAGCCACCTTATGCCAACTCACGGGAGTTGGGTCTACGTAACATACCTTAAGAACGTCGCCACCATCCTACTTCATTCTGGAATCTCCACCGCGTACACAGTTGCCAAAGTGGTTTTCGGTAAGACAGAGAGTATGTCCATATCCGATCCCGGTCTCTTTAACAACCCAACGTTATTATAACCCGTGGTTATAACTTTTAAAAACAATACTTTACTTCAAAATAAAATATCATTTCAAACCATATCTTTATCAAAATAAAGATTAAATCAATTCCAAACCATTTCCATATATTTAAATTTTCATATAATTTCAAAACTTCATTTCAAATCATTTTAATATAATAAAATATCATATCCTTACAAAACTTCATTTCAAATCATTTTAATAAAATAAAATATCCTATCAGTTCAAATCCAAATATTCAACTTTAAATACCTTTTAAATTCAAAGATATCGTTCATTTACTATCATTTCAAATCACCTTTAAATAGTTTATATTCCAATCAAAATAATTCATTTAAACCTTTTAAAAGTGTAATTATTATATTTTCAAATCAAGTATTCAATTTCCAAAGTTTCAAACCATTCTGAGTTCGTTTACTAAGTCAAAAACCCTAATTATTAAAATTTCAGCATTTCACAGCATTTAAAACAACTGCTATAAGTTATATTTGAAAACATTTTTAATTCAGCAAAGACAGCACTTAAAACTGCTGTTAAAACTCAGTTTTAGTTGAATTATAGTTTAAAACAGAAAAGACAGCATTTCAGAAGTGCTGCGGTAGTTCAGATTTCAAAACATGGGTTAAATTTGGTTTCAGCAAAGACTACAGACCACTGTAGCATTTCCAGAGAATGCTATAATAGGCCTGAGTTCAATATTAGCCAATAAGTTCAATTACAGCAACTACAGCATTTCAGAAATGCTGTAATAGCTCTTTTTACACAATTTTAGTTCAAAACAGAATCTATAGCATTTCTGAATGCTATTAAAAGTAGATTTCAAGTGTTAGTGTATTTCCAGCAATTAAATAACCTCAATTTAAAACACATAAACATTTTAAAAATCATATTTTAACATTTAAAATGTTCATTTACATATCATTTAACATGTATCTTTTTCACAATAAATTTCTTATAATTAAATCCAATTTTCAACAATTTACTTAATAAATTTAAGTGTAAAAGTTTCCAATTCTTCACATTTCAACAAATAACTTAACACTTCAAATTTAAATTACCATTTCACAAATTTAACTAAATTTCCAATTTTATTTAATTAACTTAAACCTTTAATTAAAACCAAATTTCACATTTCCACGTCAAGTTATATTTTAAAAGATCACTTTTAAACATTAATTTATTTAACCACTTAAATTCATAGAAAAATCAATAATACTTTAATAAATCACTTAAATTCAAATTTAATCAAATTATCATATTTACCATTTCCAAATAAAATTTAATATCCATTTTATTTATATAACCTAAATATCACTTTTAACCAAAATTCCAAATTTCCAACTTAAGTTATATTTCAAAAATCCAGTTAAACCATTCATTAATTACATTTTTAACACATAGAAAAATCATAATTTCTTTATTTTAAAACATTTCAAAATCTATTTAAATCAAATTTCATAAATTTATAATTTTTAAAATACTTAAAAATATCCAAAACACTTTATAAAATAACCACGGGCCTGTATATAATTTTCTAACTTAGGTCAAGTGATACGGATATGTATCATTTCAATCCGCAGTTAAAAAGAAAGAAAAATCCGGGTTCTATCATTTCAAACCCGCAATCCCAAGTTAAAAAAATTTTAAATAAAAATCGTTCAGGCCTATCATTTCAGCCCATAACGATTTTTCCCTATTCTAAAGTCCGTTCGGGTATGTATCATTTCAACCCATAGTGATTCTAATCTACAGGGAACTTGCAATGGTGATAACAGATATAAATAACAGAATAACATTAAATAACAGTAACATATGATATAACAGGTATAATAACAGGTGTGAACATCATATGATAATAATATAAGCATATAAAACTTGATAATATATTTCTACAGATTCGCAGGGTGTCAATTTACTAGTTATATAGGTACATATTGTCTGGTGAGAATAACTCACCTTTTTATGCTGGAGATATCAATTAGAATGACACAATGGATCCAGAAGGCACGACCTTTGATTTGAGTGGAGAAAATAGCCAAGATATCATCTTGTAAAAAATACCCAAACAAGACAAAACAATATAGCACATGAATATACTTAACATAAAACAATGTTGAACAAATTGAAATACAAAGCAATAAAGACAAGACTTTGCCTTTACCATTCAAATGCTTGACCATAGGGGATCAAGTGCTCAGCCATGATGTGTTTGGGCTCAGGTTAGCATCATATAGGTCAGATTTAGCACACCTAAGCATGGCAACATGAAGTGATGTGAAGGGTAGGAGATGCAACATGAAGAATATCAATGGACAAGGCAAATAGGTGAAGTTCTGGTCACAACAAGGCTCGACTTGGTCATTGCTTGGCTCAGCCATGCATGGTACAGGTCTGGACAGTGGAGGGTGATGGTGCAGCAGCAGCCAAAGGTCATGTAGTTGCTGGTGGTGGTGGTTCTAGGGGTGGCCAAGGCGATAGATGAAGGTGGTGGTGAAGCATATGTGGTTTAGGCATTGTTTGGAAGGGTTTTTGTGCAATTTTGTGGTGCTAACTTAAATGGATGGGCATGGCTTGTCATGGTCAGTGGAGGAGGAGGAGGTGCTGCTGTAGATGGTGGTGGGGCTGAAGGTGGAGAGGATGGTGGAGATGAAGGTGGTAGAGGCCAAGCAAAGCTAGAAGAGGAGGAAGGCAAAATCAATGGAAATTGTGAAGTAAAGAAGAGATAAAGGAAGAAGATAAGAGGAGAATGGAAGCCATATTTTTTTTAGAGTTTAGGAGCTTTGGAATTTCGAGAATGAGAGAAAAAAAAGTGGCGGCTGAAGAAATGAGGAGATGTTGCCAATTGAATGAAAAGTTAGGTTAAAAAGTAGAAGGGTTAGAAAATAAAAGGGCCTTAGGAAGATAGAAAGTTTAAGGCCTTTCAAATTTCTTTAATTCATTTTTATAAGTTTATATTTCTGATAATAACAGAAATTCCAGTTAAAAATTCGAAAATTTGATAAAATATAAAAATATATATAATATTTATTGATTATATAAAGTAGAATTAAGGAAAATAGTTAAAACAGTGAACTAGACTAGAAAATTTTGAAATTGAATAGAAAAATTTTTAGAAAATTCATATGAGCTTGCAATATATTTTTAAACATAAATAATATATAAAATAAAAATATATTCACAAAATAAATATTTAAAATTTAATTTACATATAATTTTTAATGAAGAAAATAGCAGAAAATAGGAAAACAGCCTTTAAAAAATGAAAAATAAATACAGTAAATTTTGGAAAAATACTATTATCAATTTAAAAAAATAAAAAGACAAAATATACATAAAAAACATATTAACACATATTAAAACAAAATATAAGAAAGAAAATATGATTTTAAAAAATTTAAAATAGGCAAAATTGCACAAATAAACAAATTATACTAAAAATTGAAATGTACATAACTTTTACATTTTAACTCCGTTTTCAACGAAACGAAAAGTAGTGTTCAAGTTATTAAATCTATTTTCATAATAAAAGATAAAATTTATAATTTCAAACTATTAAAAATTTAAACTTAAAAGTCAAAGTTTGACTATTGACCAAAATTCACATTTTCAGGAAATATTAAATTTAGTCATATTTGGAATTCTAATCCACATCAAAGTCAAAGTTTATATTTAAAATAACAAAATTTATTCTTTTCATAAATAAAGCTTTTGAATCTGGAAAAATCAATTAAAAAAAAATATTTGAAAAATACAGGGTTGTTACACTCTCCCCCACTCAAAACTTTTCGTCCCCAAAAAGGAACGAGGTACGGGAAAGCACAGAAAAAGATAGAATGAAATAGAATTAAGACAAGATGATAAGACGATTGGAATTACACCTGATAATTATTGTTATATGTAAGTTTAATAAGATGGAGGTGATCAAATCAAGAATATAAGCACGAAAAAGATCCTCTAGAGTCTGAATCTCCCTTTCACTTGACCGACAGTCTATGAATGGAAAAACAGTGTTCAGATCCAGATGAGTAACAAAGATTATCATAGATTACAGAAAGATTTCTAAATAGACTGGTATAAGCAATAGCCTTCCCATTCTGTAACAAGATAAGGGAAATAAGGACAACCAAAAGATAGTTTGGAAAAAACAAAACCAGATAATAAATTTAAAACCATAATGCTTTGAAATCATAACAATTTAGGGATGTTTATCATTTGGAAATCACACTGCTAAAATCATAACACTTTGGACAAGTTATTCTTTTTTTTAAAAAAAAAACATAATACTTAGAAAATCATAACACCCTAAAAAAAGTAATCTTCATTTAAACCATTTTAATTCAAGGTCAAATAATATTCATTTTAAAGTTGTAACATTTCTAAGTTCATTTAATTATAAAAATTTCCAAAACATTGTATTTTCAAAATAGTAGTACTTATAAAATGCTACAGTAGATATATTAATATTTCAAATCAGTTCAATTCCAGAAATATTTATTTGGATATCATTTAACTTATGACTTATTAAACAAACTTTATGAATGGAATATTCAAATCAAACTATACTTCATTTATTAAGTTAAAAGTTCACTATTTTAGTTAGCTCTTAATTTAACACATAACCTAACACTTTATTTAAAATACCCATTTCATAAATAGATATTCCTTTAATAAGTTACACTTAAAATTTCATTTGAAAACCAAATTCTCAATTATCAAACTTTAGTGATGTTAAAATACATTTTAACTATTTAAATCATAATTATTCATTTTTCAAGACATATCTATTTCATAAATAAAATATTTATCATAGCAAATATAACAATCAAATTCCTTTACACATTTATTCATTTAGACATCAATTAAACTATGAATTCAAGTTAAATAAACTTTATTACAAAATGTCCAATTCCAATGTATTTTATTTTATCTATTCAAAGATACATTATTTATTATACAACATATTCGTTTCAGGAAATAACCATTATTAAAATTCCTAGGTTAGACTTAAGGTTCCATATTAAATCAAATTTGATTATTAAGTTATTTAAATAAAATCTCTTTAAATTCCTTTTTCACTATTTACCTCTGTTAATCTTTTATAACTAAAATTTAAGTGTATAACATTTATTATAACCACTCAAATTTTATTTATAAAATCATTTCTGTACTGCATATTATCCAATTACATTGTTAACTTCAAAAATAAATTTAAGGTAAGTTATATTTGAATGCAATTGTATTATACAAATAAAAGAATTTGAATCTTCGAACATCTTCAAACCATTTGGAGATAAGTAATTATATATACATAATATGTTAAATCAAATTTAAATCATATATCTTTATATATATTATAATCCAGTCATATTTTAGAAATTCAAATCAATCAGATTTTCCAAAACAAAGCTGTAGCAAGACTACAGAATGGTTTCTTCACTTCGAAACTCGAAAATGAACGTCGATGATGCTGCAGTCATCACCGAAATTATTTTCCAGCGACAAAGAGAAGAGCACTAAATTTTTAAACTTTAAAATCCTTTAGAGACAAATTTTTATTCAAAATACTTTAATTAATATCCTTTTAAAAATTTTAAACACAAGGTTTGAAACCATCGGAAATTAAATTCTTTAACTTTCTTGTTTTAAATTCATTTCAGCTCCCAAATAAATTTATAAACAACTATTTATAAATTCATTTGTAGAACAATAAATGATAAATCAAGTATTATCATTTCAAATTATCAATTTAAATCAATTTATTAAGTTCCATAAAATTATATATCCAAATTTATTTCATAAACCAAATTTTAAAATAATATTGTGTTAGTTTGTTCTGTCAAAGTGTTTTAGAAATCCTATCGATAGCGTTGATCAGACGAATCGATCGGAAACCCAAATCAACATCAACAACTCAAACAACACAATATAAAACAAAACATTAATTTACAAGTACAGTTCAAAATGTTTGGAAGATAGATTGGAACAAAAGACAAGATGATTAAACAGAGTAGAGAGATGGGTAAGCTTAGATAAATCGCGGACAACCTTAACCGGGTCAACCGTGACTTAATGGATAAGATCAAATGTGGATTTTCTGGGGTAAATCTACCTTCGATCTCAAGAGATAGAGTTTGGAATAACAAAAGATATTAGAATCTAAACCAAGGATAAATATAAATCTCTGGTTAATCGATGCTGATTGTAAAGGATTTTCACCCCTTTACAAGAAAATTAGAATATTGGCGAGACCGCCAATTTACTATAAAGATCATTCGAAGTGGGGTTATGTGATACTCCAAAATCAAAAGAAGATGAATAGTGAGGGACAAGAATGAATTTTGGAACCGCAGGGAACGTTCCAAAAATTCAAAGGAATTTTGAATCAAGAGGAAAAGATTCAAACTCGAACGAAAGTGATTCTGTAAATAAATCTACTCCATATGCTGAGTTTTGCCTCAAAGCCAAAGCTCTGATACCAACTGTAACGACCCGATATTTTCAACCATTCGCATCCATTATAAGTGTATAGGTAGACACTCATGCCGGAGTTGAATTGCTCAAAATACCGCGTTGTAAATAAAATTTGGCAAATCTCAGAATATACAGTAAATAAATATAATCACAGATCACAGACACAGAGTAAAATAATGCAGCGGAAGTAAAAGAAATAGTAGTTCATGAAGCTACTATATAAATATATCAGAGTTACATAAGATACAACAGAAGAAATAGAGTACAACAAAAGTCTCAATAAAATAACCAAGTACAAGCTGAGTAGAACAACGGAACTGAAATATATAGGACATGACAAGCAGATAATCTCCAGCGATTCAAATCTCCAAGAGAGTGGAAATCCAAATCTGTGAATAACTCAGGCTGACCCGAGCGTAAAGCAAAACACAAAACACTCGAGTCAAGACAATATATACTTATATAATGTAAACCAACTCAAGTGAACTGTAATAAAGGTACAAGTAACTTAGAAGATGCTTGGGACCGCCCATCCTCTAAGGATCCGTTAAACTATCTACTATGTAGTAATATTCGATATTATAATAGTGTCTAAATAAGTAAAGTATAATCATATAGAAAATAGCGTTAAGGGGATGGAGAAACTTAACGCGGTCGGATCTTAAAATCATAATCGTAGTAAAGCTCGATATGGTAGGTGACACGGCACAACTAGGCAATGCCAGGGTAGATATACCAATTACGCACACAGACTGATGGATACGCATAGCAGCCACTACCGTTCCTGTAACGATCCCAAATTTTATAAGTATTTAAATTAATAATTAATTGAGTTTTTGAATTTAAAATTGTTAATTTATTTCATTCTGAATAAAAATAGTAAAACAAATGGTTTAAAGTGAAATTAATCGATTTATTTATTGCGAGTTTCCCCGATATCCAAGTATATTCTGTATAAATCATTTGAGATTAAAATATTGTAAATAGTGTATATGTAGATATATATATATATATTTCTATTTGAATTTAAAACTTAAATAAATGGTTTAGAGATAAATGATAAATATATATATATATATATATATTTGAATTGCTGGTTAAAGATGGTTTGAGTTTATAAAATAAATATAAGACAATAAATATTAAGTAAATAATGATAATTAATATTTGAACTAGAAATTGAAATTATAACAACATGATTAAGATAGAAATTCATTTTTAAATTATATAATTCATTTTGATACAAAATATAAAACAAAAAGGAATAAACAACACATGACAAAAATTTAACAATAACGTTTCAACTTTAAAATATCTACAAACAAATACAACAAAATATAAATAATATTAACAAATGAAGCAAAGGTATATAAAATACAAAGCATGAAGGAAACAAGCAAGAAGTAAACAAAACAGAGAAGTAAAAGGAGAAGAAAAAATTCTTTGTACAGCATATAATAACCTGTAGGCAAGCATAAACAAAATGTACAAGTAAACAAAGCAAATATATACGTTAGCTTGTAAAAGAAAATAGTGTAAATATATTTATATCTATAAACAAGATAGATAATGATCAATGCTACTACCTCTAGCATACAAGAGAAGGTATCGGCCGAGACAAACAAATATGGCTTAGGGAAACATAGAGTACATAGCATTAAATGCTTCCATTCCTTAGCAGCCATGCCTTAGTACAAAACAAAGCAATGTTCATGCTATTGCACAAAATAATACAACACCCTGTAACCTCATTTTTCATATACATATCATCTTCCTTTTCATTCAGTTTCGTCCATTCTAAGTAAAAGAAAATTGAGAGAATATCATCTTATATTCAAACCAAACATCAACCTAAACATCTCAGATTTAAACATCAAAACAATCAAACTTCAGCCTGGAAAAAGGAATCAAAGTAAAATGAAAATTTGAGAGTTTAAAGCCAAGCAGAGATCTGGAAACCAAAATCTGGAAATCAAGAGCAAAGTAACTAATTCAACTTCAAGCAAAGTTTTCAGATTTAAAAACTAAAAGCTCTGCTCTTCTTTCTCTGTTCTTCTTTCTTCCCATCAGGTGAGCAAACCTTTAATTCAGAACCTTGAATCTATGAATTTGTGTTATAAATGCTTTGAGTTGCTGTAAATGCTTTACTGTCTTTTATATTTGCATGTGTGTATGTTTGTATCTACACGCATACTTTATACCCTATGAAGCTCAAACTTAAGGCCACCAAGGGAAAATTTAAACTGCATCTAATTCAACCAATTTTAGATTTTGATTTACAAATAGAAAATGATCATAAGACTGTGATATTGTTTTCAAATTTATTCCAGGTATTTATACTCAGTAATTTTTCAAAATAAAATAATATTTATAGTAAAGAATCACTTAAGGCAAAAACTCGAGTATTGAATCATTTCGTTTTGATAATATAATTGAATTCGCATTTGAAAATGACGAATTTTAACAATAGAATCAAAAATTTTAAAGCTAGGATCAAGTAGCAGTTCGAAGTTGAACTGGAAATGGGTTTTTACCATTTTCTGGTGATCGGTGAACGTGGGGCTCTCGAGGTTTCGTGGAGGCGTGGAGGGACGTACGGAGATTCGAGGAAAAATGGTGGGATATGCTCCAGCTCAACGTGGCGATAGCGGCGACCAAATTAAAATTTTAAACCTAGTTTTAAAGGGATCACATATTTGATTCGTTCGTCACCACCAATGGATCGAGTGGCACGGAAGTTTGGGAAGTGGAAGCTGGGGAGTAGTCGCGTCGATGACCGGAGCTTCGTGGGTTCTCATGGTCGGGATCGTGGATTCGAGACGTTGACAGGAATGGGTTCGTTTGGGTTCGAATGTTCCAGTTTGAGCTTGAAGCTCGTTTTTGTTTCTCTGGCGAATTCGTGATGATGGATGCTCGAGTTGATAGGGAGGGGGTAGTAGGCGACTGGAAGATGGTCGCAGAGATGATCGTAGTCGGTCGGAGTAGGCGTACATGTGCACACGTGCACACGAGAGTGTGTGTCAGGCATAGTCGTGGGTTTGGGAAGGTGAGGTGGTACCGGGTTCTACTCGGAGTTATTGACGTGGAAACTCAAAGCAGATGAGGTTGGAGGAGAACGCGAAGCAGGCTCGGGGAAATGGGATGTTGGCTCGAAGAATTTTTGAACTGGGCTCGAGAAAAGAAAAGAATCGTGAACAGGTTCTTAAACCTGATCTGGTTTCAGGATTTTAAAATTAAAATTTTAAAATATAAAGCAAGTTTAAATTAAGTTTAAAATAAAAGTTTAACTATGAATTCAAGTAGTTTGAAGCCCCGTTTGGAAATAAAAAATTTAATAAGTTTTAATTACGTCATTTTATTAACTTAGAAATGTTTAAGTAATTAATTTAAATTAAGTATAAAGTTAACTAACAATTAAGTTAACTACTTAAGTTAATGAAATGAATAATTAATAGTTAATTAATGATTTGAATTTATTTATAATTAGAAATGATAAATGATGATTTAATCTAAGATAATTTTCTTAAGAAAAGTGATTAAGAAATGTTATTAGTTAATGAAGAAAATTAACTAAGGATTTTTAAGTATTGATTAAGGTGATTAATTTTAATAATTGATTAGATAAATAAATTTAGATAATCAGTTATAAATTGTTTAAATGAAATTGCTTAATAAAAGTAATTAAGGATTAATCAATTATTGTAATTGATTTTGAATATTTTGATTAATTAAATTTAATTAATTTAGTTTAATTAATCTAAGAAAATCATTAGATAAATTGGTAATCGATAATTAATTTTATGAGATGATTGCTTAATGGTAAATAATTAAAGGATAATTATTTAAAGAATTGAAGGTTGATTTATTTAATTAATAAATGATTATAGGATAATGAATCAAATGATTTGGAATCAGTTATAGTTAATTTACCATGGTCTATGACCCATCTGATTTAAATAAATCAGATAATTATTGAGTTCACTTATGGATGATTGAATCCTATTGATTTCTGAACTGTTTGATATTTCTGATATGCTATGCTTTGTGCTATAAATTGTTTCAGTATGATCTGTGATGAATGTAATTTATTTATTTACAATGCATTCATATTTTCTATCTGTGAACCCGTGTATATAGATAAGTGCTATTGGGATATACCGCTTATTGATATTATGTGATTGCAAATCTGTGATGATTCTACGATGTTGCACTATTGTGTGTGAAACCCCTGGACCACATCTTTACACACACAAATATGGATTTCACAAGGAAATCGGTTAAGTCACAGATAATTTAAATTTGATGTTTTTGAAATTGAAATTTTTAATTTCAATTGATTTTGAAATTTGAAATTCGGGGTTAAAGTAAAAAGCTTTTGAAATGGATTTTCAAAGATAAAAGTTATTTTAAATAACTTAACCGAGTTTTGAAAATTTAAATAGTTAGATTTAAATTTGGATTCAAGTTTGAAATTAAGCTATGATTTGGAAACTAGGGAGTAAAGATGATATAAATGTGTTTATATGAATTTAAACCATTTTAAAAGTATAAGTTGGGAATTTGGATTTAACCCAAGAACCTTAACTCGTATAAATGAATCAGATTTCTAGAATGAAAACTGTTTGTTTTTCAAAGAATAAAAGCTTTTAGATAAGAAATGAAATTCCAATTTAGGTAAAGGAATTTCAAGATTTAATTGAAAAATGGATTTTCCAAGTTATAAATGAATTCTTTTCGAAAGCTATGAATTAAATCTGTTTATTTTTAACAGATTTGAAATGATGTTTTGTTAAACCATTCGAAATGAAATTGTTTTGAAAGCTATTTGTTAAATCTTTGATTTAAAGATTCAACGAATTAATTAAATTGAAATGGAAATCGATTTGGAAAATCTGTGAATGAATCTTTGTGAAATTAAGTGAACTTTGTGAATTAAATCTTTTTGTTTAAAAAGATTAAAATGGAAATTTGTTAAACCATTTGAAAGAAAGTTTGGAATTGTTAAGTTGTGACTTAATTGAAATCCCATATCCATATGTTTTTTTTATTGCGCTCACTATTCGGGTTAGCCGGGAAAAGACATCTGTGTCATATAACCCATTCTGAATAGTGATACGTCGTATATGGATCGCATTTGCTATATTACAACATGATAGGGGGTTCTCGCTTCGCGGTTTGGTGGCGAACGGGAGACTCTTACCCCTACATGTCCCTGAGAGGGATGGGTTGGTTAGGCAGATGCCGTGACAGTCGTGAGGCTGGCCGTAAAAGCAAGTTTGGGGTATCATTGTCAGCCACGGTGGGACTGGGATTGTAACGTCCCAGATTTTCGCGTTCGAAAATCGACATCCATACTTTACATCGTACTCGAATGTCGTAGATTCGACCGTTCAAATCCGACTCGCCGGAGCTTATAACAACATTAAGTAAATAATACAGCGGAATAAATGAATAATACATTGATATACAATATCTGATACAACAGAGTGATACAATGAATATCAATATACATCAGAGACATGATACAATAAATAGCAGCGGAAAGAAAAATAGATAACATCAGCAGCGGATAATCTTCATCTTCAAAGCACCAATCCAGAAATAGCTCGAACTCCCAATAACGAGGCACAAAGATAAGCAAGTGCAGTCTGATCCAAAGACTGAACTAGCTCCAGATAAATCTACAAATCTGACTATCTGAAAAACCAAACTCTAGACTGCTCGTGTAGAAAATTTTGAGCACCCAGAGTTTAGGAAAGAAACAATAAACTCCGGATCAGTCATGGGACTGGTGTGAGCAACAAAAACATTTTATCTTTAAAAACGAACAACAAAAGATTTTAAAGTCAATTCGCAATGCTTTTGGAAAATGAAACTACCATAAGACCTCCCACCACACACACAATGCAAACGCAGACTTGGAGGAGATTTCTTCTTATGTTAGTCAAAGATGCTTACTACGCAAAATCAAATCATTTTTGATATTATTATTAGTGCATAGTGGAAAACATTTCGAAAGTAGAATATAAATCTTAGCCAGCATAGGTACCATTATATTATGCCTGCTATAGCTGCCTCCTGAGGAGACAGGTTATACAATTGAAATCGTAAAGGCTCGTATTGTTTCTTTGGATTTCCAACAAATGGTCAGGCTAAGGAACTTCCTATCCACGATGGGTACGTCCCTGGAATAGACGACCCGAGAACCTAACCGGATCTCTGCCAACACAAGGCCGGGTTACCTCTGCAAAAATAGGTAACTACTGACACGCGTATGTCATCCCCCGATCGTCACCGATCTTCCCGAGGATCCTCGATTTCCAACAACCACATAATAATAATAATGCAGTAACCACAGAGGTTAAGTATCTGGGCTCCATACCATGATACCACCTTTATCCAGAAGGAATGACATACACTAAGGGGCGCTACTCCCTAGAACCTTGCCGCATCCTTCCTGTTTTGACCATTTCCGGGGTGTGAGGCTCGACGAAGTCTCGTCCACAAAGCTACGCTTTGTCACAAAGCCATGCTTCGGGTCAAACGAATGATCAACCTATGATCACAAAGATATAAAATCAAATAAATGATCATATCGCAAATGATCAAACACTGATCATTTCACAGCAGCACTCAGCATGCCACATTACCAAATTGGGATATATCGCTGATAAATTTCAACTACATAACCTCTGAGCTCGTACGTCTCAGAGAAGGGTGTTAAGCTAAGAGAATAAATTCTCCGCCACCAACAGAAATGTATTTGAAAGAAATCGGCTTTATATCTCAAAGTGTAATGTCAGACATGTAACCATACAAGTCTGTTCCGGGATCGAACAGAACCGAAGGCACTTCTTACGAAGCCCTTGCAATTCCGGGTAATTTCCAATCACGTCCGGACTTCCCGTCACAAAAGAGTGATATAAATCTCTATACCGGAGCAACTCAGTGCAGAGACATTCGACAGGTTGTCCTTTCATTTTCGAAAAATATCCGGTCTTCAACACCGGTCTTCAAATGCCATCCATATACGACGTATCACTATTCGGAATGGGTTATATGACCCAAAGGTCCTTTCCCGGCTAACCCGAATAGTGAGCGTAATATTTAAAACATATGGATATTGGGATTTCAATTAAGTCACAACTTATTACCCAAAAATCTTTCTTCAAATGGTTTAAACAAATTACCATTTTAATCTTTTAAACAAAAAGATTCAATTCACAAAGTTCACTTAATTTCACAAAGATTCATTCACAGATTTTCCAAATCAATTTCCATTTCAGTTTAACTCGTTAAATCTTTGAATCAAAGATTTAACTGATAGCTTTCAAAACAATTCCATTTCAAATGGTTTAAACAAATCATCATTTTTAAATCTGTTAAAAATAACAGATTCAATTCATAGCTTTCAAAACAATTCCATTTCAAATGGTTTAAACAAATCATCATTTTTAAATCTGTTAAAAATAACAGATTCAATTCATAGCTTTCAAAACAATTCATTTATAACTTGGAAAACCATTATTTCAATTCAATCTTGAAATTCCTTTAATTAAACTGGAATTTCATTTTCTTATCTGAAAGCTTTTATTCTTTTTAAAACAAACAGTTTCATTTTGGAAATCTGATTTATTCATACGAGTTGAAATCCTTGGGTTAAATTCAAATTCCCAAAACTTTACTTTTAAATGGTTTAATTCATACAAACACATTTATATCAGCTTTTATCCCTAGTTTTCCAAATCATAGATTTAATTTCAGACTTGAATTCAAATTTAAATCTAATTATTTAAATTTTCAAAAACAAGGTTAAGTTATTCAAAATAACTTTTATCTTTGAAATTCCGTTTCAAAAGCTTTTCACTTTAAACCCAAATTTCTAATTTCAAAATCAATTGAAATTAAAATTTCAATTTCAAAAACATCAAATTTAAATTATCTGTGACTTAACCGATTTCCACGTGAAATCCATATTTGTGTGTGTATGGTGTAGTCCAGGGGTTTAACACAATAGTGCAACACGATGAATCATCACAGATCAAATACAGAAATATAGTTGATACACGATATAAACTATATCGCTTATCTTTAGGCACAGATCACAGGTATATAAATATCACAGATAAATACATTGCAGTAAAGATTACACACAAATCAGAATATATCACAAAGCATCACAGATCACGAAATATCAAACAATTCAATCATCCAATCAAATCCAAATATTCATAAGTAAGGTCAGTTAATTGTCTGATTATAATTAATTTATACCAGATAAATTACTTATGAATTTCTAATCCTGGTTAATTTCAAATCATTTTGATTAATTATTCTTTAATCATTTATTAATTAACCATTAATAATAAATTAATTAACCTTTAATTAAAATTAATCAACCTTTAATTATTAAATAATTATCCTTTAATTATTAAATTCACCCTTAATTATTTATTTTTAATTGATTGATTAACCCTTAACTGATTAATTATTCTTAGGTAATTACATTTATTAATTAATCACTTTAATTAATTAACTTTTAAATCAATTAATTATCCTTTAATTCATTACGTCAAGTAATAAATCCTTAATTAAGTAATTAACTACTCTTTAATTACTCATATTTATTTAATCTTCAATTAACCACATTAATTTATCACATTATCTTAAACACTCGCTTAATTCAACATTATTAAGTTCCATTTGAACATTCATTTTAAATTTCAAGCTTAAAACGAATGCCAATTTGAACTTTAAATCTCTTTATAAAACTAACCCTTAAAAAAAAACCCTTACATTACAAATTAAAGCAAATCTTAGTTATGAAGGGATTTTAAATCAAAACCCTTTAAATTCAAATATTTAAATTTTAAACTTTCTTTATTTCAAAAATCTGGATTTTTAACATTTAATTAAACTCAGTTTTAACATCGATTACAGTCTTAAACATAATAAATTAAAACTGTTTAAACTGATCCTGTTTACACTTGAAACAAATAACCCGAGTCCACCCCTATTTTACTTCGAGTAAAATGTGAAATTTCCCGAGCCAAACAAAAATCTACCTGAGTGAATTCGAGTTATAACTAGCTACTGTTAAAAACTAAGGAAACAGACCTACCCGAGTTTCCCATGGTTTCTTCGAGAAAATTTTGAAATCACCCGAGCTGATCAAAAATCTACTCGAGAAAATTTCGAGTTTCACTCCCCTGTCACCCCAACAGCCAGATAAGAACATGGTGCACATGCACACCATCGATGCTCAACTTCGACCATCATCTCGACGCCGAACAAATCTACCCCGTCGCCCCTACCCACTCCAGATCGCCATCGTCACCACCGTTAACTAACCACTATTCTACAAATTTTCTCGTTTGTACAACTATGCCAGAGATTTTTCTTTCTATGGTGGCTGCATTAATTAACAGGTACCAGCTTACACTTCCCTTTTTACTTTCGTTTGTACACTGCATTGCATCTTCTCACTCGGCTGGAAAATATGATTTGGTGGCTGAGATGATATAGCATTAATTGCTCTAGTACCTTATGTTCTATTTGCAAGAAGATATTAGTGACTTGCATTTATGACTTGAACAAAAGATATATTTTGTTTTCTTTCTTTTGCAAGCTTTAATACTTCGGCTGAGATGATGAGAAGAAGTACATATGGTTACTTCTTTGTCTACATGAATTATTTTTTTTAGTGTTTTATAACTAATACATATCTTTCTTTTGTTATATTGCTTTGTCTGGTTACTTTCTTATCTTATAGCTTTGTAATAAAATTGATATTCTATTTTAATATGTTGTTAAAATTGTTCTAGTTTTATTTACTTTACAATGTAACAATTCTTACTTTTAGTTGATTGTCATTCTATATACATAGATCTATATTTTATAAATATACTTTGTTTGTAGTTCATTTTACTTATATATTAAATTCTAATTTAACTTAAACATTTATTTCTAGAATTTCCATATTTTATTTTTTTTATACTTGGATATCGGGGAAACTCGCATTACCTTATCATTTAATTCTACAAATTTTAATTCAAAATTTAATTAAATTATCAATTAAATGTAATTAAAATTCGGGGTCGTTACAGACTTCCCCCCTTAAAAGAATTTCGTCCTCGAAATTCGCAGGCACGAAACAAAGACAGAGATGGACAGATTCGATCTCCTATAATTCCTTAAACACTAGATATGGATTCCGAATTCAAGTCGGAATATCTCAAAATACATACCAATTCGTCCCTCTTCGGACTTTGGTATTCAAAAGAAATTACAATAGAATTTCAAATTCGATTTCAAACGATATCGTTTTAATTGATTCAATTCAATTTACCCTCATATTTTATTAGTCAATTTAATTCAATTTAAAATTCCAATTTCAAATTCATTAAGGTTTAAATCCAAAAGGCTGATAAGAAGTCGATGAAGATACGAAATAAGAATCTCCTACAACGGTTCGTAGAGCCATCATCACACCGAAACTTCTTCTTGTAGCTGATACGAAGCAATCAAAAGAATTGAAAAGACGAATCAAAGGATATTGATAAGAAAGTTGTTTCCACTGTCGTAGGGTATTGACCATTTATAGTCGTATTTCCCTGTCCCCTATCTCGTCTTCTCCTTGCACTCACACTCACTATCAGTGGATAGTAAGAGAATTTACTGAGACGTTCAGACGGATATCTGAGAATTACTCATTCTAGAGTTTACTTCACTCTATTTCTAATGAGCTACTTAACGTGTTATACTCCTGAGCTAAAGTTCAACCTTAGCTCTGATACCAAATGTAACGTCCCAAAAGAAGCGGTCACAACCGGTAGGCTTTTCAACCATCCCAGCCCCACCGTGGCTTACACTGGCACCTCGCATTTACTTTTACGGCCAGCCTCTCGACTGTCACGGCATCTGCCTAACCAACCCATCCCTCTCAGGGACATGTAGGGGTAAGAGTCTCCCGTTCGCCACCAAACTGCGAAGCGAGAACCCCCTATCATGCTGTAATATAGCAAATGCGATCCATATACGACGTATCACTATTCGGAATGGGTTATATGACCCAAAGGTCCTTTCCCGGCTAACCCGAATAGTGAGCGCAATATTTAAAACATATGGATATTGGGATTTCAATTAAGTCACAACTTATTACCCAAAAATCTTTCTTCAAATGGTTTAAACAAATTACCATTTTAATCTTTTAAACAAAAAGATTCAATTCACAAAGTTCACTTAATTTCACAAAGATTCATTCACAGATTTTCCAAATCAATTTCCATTTCAGTTTAACTCGTTAAATCTTTGAATCAAAGATTTAACTGATAGCTTTCAAAACAATTCCATTTCAAATGGTTTAAACAAATCATCATTTTTAAATCTGTTAAAAATAACAGATTCAATTCATAGCTTTCAAAACAATTCCATTTCAAATGGTTTAAACAAATCATCATTTTTAAATCTGTTAAAAATAACAGATTCAATTCATAGCTTTCAAAACAATTCATTTATAACTTGGAAAACCATTATTTCAATTCAATCTTGAAATTCCTTTAATTAAACTGGAATTTCATTTTCTTATCTGAAAGCTTTTATTCTTTTTAAAACAAACAGTTTCATTTTGGAAATCTGATTTATTCATACGAGTTGAAATCCTTGGGTTAAATTCAAATTCCCAAAACTTTACTTTTAAATGGTTTAATTCATACAAACACATTTATATTAGCTTTTATCCCTAGTTTTCCAAATCATAGATTTAATTTCAGACTTGAATTCAAATTTAAATCTAATTATTTAAATTTTCAAAAACAAGGTTAAGTTATTCAAAATAACTTTTATCTTTGAAATTCCGTTTCAAAAGCTTTTCACTTTAAACCCAAATTTCTAATTTCAAAATCAATTGAAATTAAAATTTCAATTTCAAAAACATCAAATTTAAATTATCTGTGACTTAACCGATTTCCACGTGAAATCCATATTTGTGTGTGTATGGTGTAGTCCAGGGGTTTAACACAATAGTGCAACACGATGAATCATCACAGATCAAATACAGAAATATAGTTGATACACGATATAAACTATATCGCTTATCTTTAGGCACAGATCACAGGTATATAAATATCACAGATAAATACATTGCAGTAAAGATTACACACAAATCAGAATATATCACAAAGCATCACAGATCACGAAATATCAAACAATTCAATCATCCAATCAAATCCAAATATTCATAAGTAAGGTCAGTTAATTGTCTGATTATAATTAATTTATACCAGATAAATTACTTATGAATTTCTAATCCTGGTTAATTTCAAATCATTTTGATTAATTATTCTTTAATCATTTATTAATTAACCATTAATAATAAATTAATTAACCTTTAATTAAAATTAATCAACCTTTAATTATTAAATAATTATCCTTTAATTATTAAATTCACCCTTAATTATTTATTTTTAATTGATTGATTAACCCTTAACTGATTAATTATTCTTAGGTAATTACATTTATTAATTAATCACTTTAATTAATTAACTTTTAAATCAATTAATTATCCTTTAATTCATTACGTCAAGTAATAAATCCTTAATTAAGTAATTAACTACTCTTTAATTACTCATATTTATTTAATCTTCAATTAACCACATTAATTTATCACATTATCTTAAACACTCGCTTAATTCAACATTATTAAGTTCCATTTGAACATTCATTTTAAATTTCAAGCTTAAAACGAATGCCAATTTGAACTTTAAATCTCTTTATAAAACTAACCCTTAAAAAAAAACCTTACATTACAAATTAAAGCAAATCTTAGTTATGAAGGGATTTTAAATCAAAACCCTTTAAATTCAAATATTTAAATTTTAAACTTTCTTTATTTCAAAAATCTGGATTTTTAACATTTAATTAAACTCAGTTTTAACATCGATTACAGTCTTAAACATAATAAATTAAAACTGTTTAAACTGATCCTGTTTACACTTGAAACAAATAACCCGAGTCCACCCCTATTTTACTTCGAGTAAAATGTGAAATTTCCCGAGCCAAACAAAAATCTACCTGAGTGAATTCGAGTTATAACTAGCTACTGTTAAAAACTAAGGAAACAGACCTACCCGAGTTTCCCATGGTTTCTTCGAGAAAATTTTGAAATCACCCGAGCTGATCAAAAATCTACTCGAGAAAATTTCGAGTTTCACTCCCCTATCACCCCAACAGCCAGATAAGAACATGGTGCACGTGCACACCATCGATGCTCAACTTCGACCATCATCTCGACGCCGAACAAATCTACCCCGTCGCCCCTACCCACTCCAGATCGCCATCGTCACCACCGTTAACTAACCACTATTCTACAAATTTTCTCGTTTGTACAACTATGCCAGAGATTTTTCTTTCTATGGTGGCTGCATTAATTAACAGGTACCAGCTTACACTTCCCTTTTTACTTTCGTTTGTACACTGCATTGCATCTTCTCACTCGGCTGGAAAATATGATTTGGTGGCTGAGATGATATAGCATTAATTGCTCTAGTACCTTATGTTCTATTTGCAAGAAGATATTAGTGACTTGCATTTATGACTTGAACAAAAGATATATTTTGTTTTCTTTCTTTTGCAAGCTTTAATACTTCGGCTGAGATGATGAGAAGAAGTACATATGGTTACTTCTTTGTCTACATGAATTATTATTTTTAGTGTTTTATAACTAATACATATCTTTCTTTTGTTATATTGCTTTGTCTGGTTACTTTCTTATCTTATAGCTTTGTAATAAAATTGATATTCTATTTTAATATGTTGTTAAAATTGTTCTAGTTTTATTTACTTTACAATGTAACAATTCTTACTTTTAGTTGATTGTCATTCTATATACATAGATCTATATTTTATAAATATACTTTGTTTGTAGTTCATTTTACTTATATATTAAATTCTAATTTAACTTAAACATTTATTTCTAGAATTTCCATATTTTATTTTTTTTATACTTGGATATCGGGGAAACTCGCATTACCTTATCATTTAATTCTACAAATTTTAATTCAAAATTTAATTAAATTATCAATTAAATGTAATTAAAATTCGGGGTCGTTACAGGGATGGTTGCAAAGCCTACCGGTGGCCGCTGTTTGCGAACCTTGACAAGTGGTATCAGAGCTAAGGTTGAAGTTTAGCTCAGGAGTATAACACATTAAGTAGCTCATTAGAGATAGAGTGAAGTAAACTCTAGAATGAGTAATCTCTAAGATATCCGTCTGAACGTCTCAGTAAATTATCTTACTATCCACTAATAGTGAGTATGAGTGTAAGAAGAGGACGAGATAGGGGACAGGGGAATACGACTATAAATGGTCAATACCCTGCAACAGTGGAAACAACTTTCTTATCAATTTTCTTTGATTCGTTTCCAAATTCTTTTGATTTCTTTGTACCAGCTACAAGAAGAAGTTTCGGTACGGTGATGGCCCTACGAACCGTTGTAGAAAATCCTTACTTCATATCTTCATCGGTTTCTTATCAGTTTTTGATTTAACCCTTAAATGAATTTGAAATTAGAAATTTTGAATTGAGTTAATTTGATTAATAGAATATGAAGCAAAATTTGAATTAAATCAATAAAATGATATCGTTTGAAACCCAATTTTGAAATTTTATTGAAATTTCTTGTGAATACCAAAGTCCGAAGAGGGACAAATTGGTATGTATTCTGAGATATTCCGACTTGAATTCGGAATCCATATCTGGAATTTGAGGAGTTATAGGAGATCGAATCCGTCTATCTCTTTGTTTGTTTCGTGCCTGCGAATTTCGAGGACGAAATTCTTTTAAGGGGGGAAATTTGTAACGACCCCAAATTTTATAAGTATTTAAATTAATAATTAATTGAGTTTTTGAATTTAAAATTGTTAATTTATTTCATTCTGAATAAAAATAGTAAAACAAATGGTTTAAAGTGAAATTAATCGATTTATTTATTGCGAGTTTCCCCGATATCCAAGTATATTCTGTATAAATCATTTGAGATTAAAATATTGTAAATAGTGTATATGTAGATATATATATATATATTTCTATTTGAATTTAAAACTTAAATAAATGGTTTAGAGATAAATGATAAATATATATATATATATATATATTTGAATTGCTGGTTAAAGATGGTTTGAGTTTATAAAATAAATATAAGACAATAAATATTAAGTAAATAATGATAATTAATATTTGAACTAGAAATTGAAATTATAACAACATGATTAAGATAGAAATTCATTTTTAAATTATATAATTCATTTTGATACAAAATATAAAACAAAAAGGAATAAACAACACATGACAAAAATTTAAAAATAACGTTTCAACTTTAAAATATCTACAAACAAATACAACAAAATATAAATAATATTAACAAATGAAGCAAAGGTATATAAAATACAAAGCATGAAGGAAACAAGCAAGAAGTAAACAAAACAGAGAAGTAAAAGGAGAAGAAAAAATTCTTTGTACAGCATATAATAACCTGTAGGCAAGCATAAACAAAATGTACAAGTAAACAAAGCAAATATATACGTTAGCTTGTAAAAGAAAATAGTGTAAATATATTTATATCTATAAACAAGATAGATAATGATCAATGCTACTACCTCTAGCATACAAGAGAAGGTATCAGCCGAGACAAACAAATATGGCTTAGGGAAACATAGAGTACATAGCATTAAATGCTTCCATTCCTTAGCAGCCATGCCTTAGTACAAAACAAAGCAATGTTCATGCTATTGCACAAAATAATACAACACCCTGTAACCTCATTTTTCATATACATATCATCTTCCTTTTCATTCAGTTTCGTCCATTCTAAGTAAAAGAAAATTGAGAGAATATCATCTTATATTCAAACCAAACATCAACCTAAACATCTCAGATTTAAACATCAAAACAATCAAACTTCAGCCTGGAAAAAGGAATCAAAGTAAAATGAAAATTTGAGAGTTTAAAGCCAAGCAGAGATCTGGAAACCAAAATCTAGAAATCAAGAGCAAAGTAACTAATTCAACTTCAAGCAAAGTTTTCAGATTTAAAAACTAAAAGCTCTGCTCTTCTTTCTCTGTTCTTCTTTCTTCCCATCAGGTGAGCAAACCTTTAATTCAGAACCTTGAATCTATGAATTTGTGTTATAAATGCTTTGAGTTGCTGTAAATGCTTTACTGTCTTTTATATTTGCATGTGTGTATGTTTGTATCTACACGCATACTTTATACCCTATGAAGCTCAAACTTAAGGCCACCAAGGGAAAATTTAAACTGCATCTAATTCAACCAATTTTAGATTTTGATTTACAAATAGAAAATGATCATAAGACTGTGATATTGTTTTCAAATTTATTCCAGGTATTTATACTCAGTAATTTTTCAAAATAAAATAATATTTATAGTAAAGAATCACTTAAGGCAAAAACTCGAGTATTGAATCATTTCGTTTTGATAATATAATTGAATTCGCATTTGAAAATGACGAATTTTAACAATAGAATCAAAATTTTTAAAGCTAGGATCAAGTAGCAGTTCGAAGTTGAACTGGAAATGGGTTTTTATCATTTTCTGGTGATCGGTGAACGTGGGGCTCTCGAGGTTTCGTGGAGGCGTGGAGGGACGTACGGAGATTCGAGGAAAAATGGTGGGATATGCTCCAGCTCAACGTGGCGATAGCGGCGACCAAATTAAAATTTTAAACCTAGTTTTAAAGGGATCACATATTTGATTCGTTCGTCACCACCAATGAATCGAGTGGCGCGGAAGTTTGGGAAGTGGAAGCTGGGGAGTAGTCGCGTCGATGACCGGAGCTTCGTGGGTTCTCATGGTCGGGATCGTGGATTCGAGACGTTGACAGGAATGGGTTCGTTTGGGTTCGAATGTTCCAGTTTGAGCTTGAAGCTCGTTTTTGTTTCTCTGGCGAATTCGTGATGATGGATGCTCGAGTTGATAGGGGGGGTAGTAGGCGACTGGAAGATGGTCGCAGAGATGATCGTAGTCGGTCGGAGTAGGCGTACATGTGCACACGTGCACACGAGAGTGTGTGTCAGGCATAGTCGTGGGTTTGGGAAGGTGAGGTGGTACCGGGTTCTACTCGGAGTTATTGACGTGGAAACTCAAAGCAGATGAGGTTGGAGGAGAACGCGAAGCAGGCTCGGGGAAATGGGATGTTGGCTCGAAGAATTTTTGAACTGGGCTCGAGAAAAGAAAAGAATCGTGAACAGGTTCTTAAACCTGATCTGGTTTCAGGATTTTAAAATTAAAATTTTAAAATATAAAGCAAGTTTAAATTAAGTTTAAAATAAAAGTTTAACTATGAATTCAAGTAGTTTGAAGCCCAGTTTGGAAATAAAAAATTTAATAAGTTTTAATTACGTCATTTTATTAACTTAGAAATGTTTAAGTAATTAATTTAAATTAAGTATAAAGTTAACTAACAATTAAGTTAACTACTTAAGTTAATGAAATGAATAATTAATAGTTAATTAATGATTTGAATTTATTTATAATTAGAAATGATAAATGATGATTTAATCTAAGATAATTTTCTTAAGAAAAGTGATTAAGAAATGTTATTAGTTAATGAAGAAAATTAACTAAGGATTTTTAAGTATTGATTAAGGTGATTAATTTTAATAATTGATTAGATAAATAAATTTAGATAATCAGTTATAAATTGTTTAAATGAAATTGCTTAATAAAAGTAATTAAGGATTAATCAATTATTGTAATTGATTTTGAATATTTTGATTAATTAAATTTAATTAATTTAGTTTAATTAATCAAAGAAAATCATTAGATAAATTGGTAATCGATAATTAATTTTATGAGATGATTGCTTAATGGTAAATAATTAAAGGATAATTATTTAAAGAATTGAAGGTTGATTTATTTAATTAATAAATGATTATAGGATAATGAATCAAATGATTTGGAATCAGTTATAGTTAATTTACCATGGTCTATGACCCATCTGATTTAAATAAATCAGATAATTATTGAGTTCACTTATGGATGATTGAATCCTATTGATTTCTGAACTGTTTGATATTTCTGATATGCTATGCTTTGTGCTATAAATTGTTTCAGTATGATCTGTGATGAATGTAATTTATTTATTTACAATGCATTCATATTTTCTATCTGTGAACCCGTGTATATAGATAAGTGCTATTGGGATATACCGCTTATTGATATTATGTGATTGCAAATCTATGATGATTCTACGATGTTGCACTATTGTGTGTGAAACCCCTGGACCACATCTTTACACACACAAATATGGATTTCACAAGGAAATCGGTTAAGTCACAGATAATTTAAATTTGATGTTTTTGAAATTGAAATTTTTAATTTCAATTGATTTTGAAATTTGAAATTCGGGGTTAAAGTAAAAAGCTTTTGAAATGGATTTTCAAAGATAAAAGTTATTTTAAATAACTTAACCGAGTTTTGAAAATTTAAATAGTTAGATTTAAATTTGGATTCAAGTTTGAAATTAAGCTATGATTTGGAAACTAGGGAGTAAAGATGATATAAATGTGTTTATATGAATTTAAACCATTTTAAAAGTATAAGTTGGGAATTTGGATTTAACCCAAGAACCTTAACTCGTATAAATGAATCAGATTTCCAGAATGAAAACTATTTGTTTTTCAAAGAATAAAAGCTTTTAGATAAGAAATGAAATTCCAATTTAGGTAAAGGAATTTCAAGATTTAATTGAAAAATGGATTTTCCAAGTTATAAATGAATTCTTTTCGAAAGCTATGAATTAAATCTGTTTATTTTTAACAGATTTGAAATGATGTTTTGTTAAACCATTCGAAATGAAATTGTTTTGAAAGCTATTTGTTAAATCTTTGATTTAAAGATTCAACGAATTAATTAAATTAAAATGGAAATCGATTTGGAAAATCTATGAATGAATCTTTGTGAAATTAAGTGAACTTTGTGAATTAAATCTTTTTGTTTAAAAAGATTAAAATGGAAATTTGTTAAACCATTTGAAAGAAAGTTTGGAATTGTTAAGTTGTGACTTAATTGAAATCCCATATCCATATGTTTTTTTTATTGCGCTCACTATTCGGGTTAGCCGGGAAAAGACATCTGTGTCATATAACCCATTCCGAATAGTGATACGTCGTATATGGATAGCATTTGAAGATCGGTGTTGAAGACCGGATATTTTCGAAAATGAAAGGACAACCTGTCGAATGTCTCTGCACTGGGTAGCTCCCGGTATAGAGATTTATATCACTCTTTTTGTGACAGGAAGTCCGGACGTGATTGGAAATTATCCGGATTTGCAAGGGCTTCGTGAGAAGTGCCTTCGATTCTGTTCGATCCCGGAACAAACTTGTATGGATTGTATGTCTGACATTACACTTTGAGATATAAAGCCGATTTCTTTCAAATACATTTCTGTTGGTGGCGGAGAATTTATTCTCTTAGCTTAACACCCTTCTCTGAGACGTACGAGCTCAGAGGTTATGTAGTTGAAGTTATCAGCGATATATCCCAATTTGGTAATGTGGCATGCTGAGTGTTGCTGTGTGATGATCAATGTTTGATCATTTGTGATATGATCTTTTGTTTGATCATTTATCTTTGTGATCATAGGTTGATCATCTGTTGACCCAAAGCGTGGCTTTTTGAAAAAGCGTAGCTTTGTGGACGAGACTTCGTCGAGCCTCACAACCCGGTAATGGTCGAAACAGGAATCGTGCGGCAAGGTTTTCAGGGGTAGCTCCCCTAGGGTATGACCATTCCTTTTGGAAAAGGGTAGTATCATGGTATGGAGCCCAGATACTTACTCATGTGGACACACTTTATTTATGACGTGTGATGTTGGATTCGAGGCGCCTCGGTTAAAGGTCCCAAAGGACCGGGGGTGGCATATCTGAGGTTTCTTTTATCCCTTGGGAAAAGGGGTTGCCGGCCTTGTTTGGCAGAGAACGGTGTGGTTCTCGGAACGTCCCGCCAGAGGCGTTTCTTTCGTGGAATAGGAAGTTCCTTAGCCTGACCATTTGTTGGAAATCCAAACAAAACAATACGAGCCCTGTACGGTTTTAGTTGTATTACCTGCCATGTAATGTGGTGGTAACCTGCTATTGAACATGGTAGCTATAGTAGGCATAAGTGCGAAATGTCTATGCTGGCTAAGATTTATATTCTACTTTCAAAATTTTTTCTACACTATGCACTAGTAATAATATCAAATGATTTGATTTCGCGTAGTAAGCATCTTTGACTATCATAAGAAGAAATCTCCTCCAATTCTGCGTTTGCATTGTGTGTGTGGCGGGAGGTCTTATGGTAGTTTCATTTTCCAAAAGCATTACGAATTGACTTTAAAATTCTCTGCTATTTGTTTTTAAAGATAAACTGTTTTTGTTGCTCACACCAGTCCCATGACTGATCCGGAGTTTATTGTTCCCTTCCTAAACTCTGGGTGCTCATAATTTTCCACACGAGCAGTCTAAAGTTGGGTTTCTTTTCAGATATTCAGGTTGAGTAGATTATCTGGAGCTAGTCAGTCTATGGACGACTGACCTTGCTTTTCGCTAGCTATGGATTGGAGCATTCTATTGGAGATATTCTATCCGCTGCTGTTGTTATCTTTTCTTTTCCGATGCTATTTGTTGTATCATATCTCTGATGTATATTGATATTCATTGTATCACTCTGTTGTATCAGATATTGTATACCAATGTATTATTCATTTATTCCGCTGTGTTATTTACTTAATGTTGTTATAAGCTCCCAAGAACCAGATTCGGCATTTGAATCTTCGGCATTTTGAGTACAAGTGAAGTACGGGTGCTGATTTTCGAAGGTCGATTTTTGGGTCTTGACAGTTCCACCTCGAACAACACTCTCAAATCGGAGGATGGCCATCTAATCAATCACAAGTAAGAGTATAATATCGAAGAAATGTGTCCGAGAAGAGGTGCTACCTCACTAGTCCGAGATTGCTCCTGTTTTAGCCACCTTATGCCAACTCACGGGAGTTGGGTCTACGTAACATACCTTAAGAACGTCGCCACCATCCTACTTCATTCTGGAATCTCCACCGCGTACACAGTTGCCAAAGTGGTTTTCGGTAAGACAGAGAGTATGTCCATATCCGATCCCGGTCTCTTTAACAACCCAACGTTATTATAACCCGTGGTTATAACCTTTAAAAAACAATACTTTACTTCAAAATAAAATATCGTTTCAAACCATATCTTTATCAAAATAAAGATTAAATCAATTCCAAACCATTTCCATATATTTAAATTTTCATATAATTTCAAAACTTCATTTCAAATCATTTTAATATAATAAAATATCATATCCTTACAAAACTTCATTTCAAATCATTTTAATAAAATAAAATATCCTATCAGTTCAAATCCAAATATTCAACTTTAAATACCTTTTAAATTCAAAGATATCGTTCATTTACTATCATTTCAAATCACCTTTAAATAGTTTATATTCCAATCAAAATAATTCATTTAAACCTTTTAAAAGTGTAATTATTATATTTTCAAATCAAGTATTCAATTTCCAAAGTTTCAAACCATTCCGAGTTCGTTTACTAAGTCAAAAACCCTAATTATTAAAATTTCAGCATTTCACAGCATTTAAAACAACTGCTATAAGTTATATTTGAAAACATTTTTAATTTAGCAAAGACAGCACTTAAAACTGCTGTTAAAACTCAGTTTTAGTTGAATTATAGTTCAAAACAGAAAAGACAGCATTTCAGAAGTGCTGCGGTAGTTCAGATTTCAAAACAAGGGTTAAATTTGGTTTCAGCAAAGACTGCAGACCACTATAGCATTTCCAAAGAATGCTATAATAGGCCTGAGTTCAATATTAGCCTATAAGTTCAATTACAGCAACTACAGCATTTCAGAAATGCTGTAATAGCTCTTTTTACACAATTTTAGTTCAAAACAGAACCTATAGCATTTCTGAATGCTATTAAAAGTAGATTTCAGGTGTTAGTGTATTTCCAGCAATTAAATAACTTCAATTTAAAACACATAAACATTTTAAAAATCATATTTTAACATTTAAAATGTTCATTTACATATCATTTAACATGTATCTTTTTCACAATAAATTTCTTATAATTAAATCCAATTTTCAACAATTTACTTAATAAATTTAAGTGTAAAAGTTTCCAATTCTTCACATTTCAACAAATAACTTAACACTTCAAATTTAAATTACCATTTCACAAATTTAACTAAATTTCCAATTTTATTTAATTAACTTAAACCTTTAATTAAAACCAAATTTCACATTTCCAAGTCAAGTTATATTTTAAAAGATCACTTTTAAACATTAATTTATTTAACCACTTAAATTCATAGAAAAATCAATAATACTTTAATAAATCACTTAAATTCAAATTTAATCAAATTATCATATTTACCATTTCCAAATAAAATTTAATATCCATTTTATTTATATAACCTAAATATCACTTTTAACCAAAATTCCAAATTTCCAACTTAAGTTATATTTCAAAAATCCAGTTAAACCATTCATTAATTACATTTTTAACACATAGAAAAATCATAATTTCTTTATTTTAAAACATTTCAAAATCTATTTAAATCAAATTTCATAAATTTATAATTTTTAAAATACTTAAAAATATCCAAAACACTTTATAAAATAACCACGGGCCTGTATATAATTTTCTAACTTAGGTCAAGTGATACGGATATGTATCATTTCAATCCGCAGTTAAAAAAAAAGAAAAATCCGGGTTCTATCATTTCAAACCCGCAATCCCAAGTTAAAAAATTTTTAAATAAAAATCGTTCAGGCCTATCATTTCAGCCCATAACGATTTTTCCCTATTCTAAAGTCCGTTCGGGTATGTATCATTTCAACCCATAGTGATTCTAATCTACAGGGAACTTGCAATGGTGATAACAGATATAAATAACAGAATAACATTAAATAACAGTAACATATGATATAACAGGTATAATAACAGGTGTGAACATCATATGATAAAAATATAAGCATATAAAACTTGATAATATATTTCTACAGATTCGTAGGGTGTCAATTTACTAGTTATATAGGTACATATTGTCTGGTGAGAATAACTCACCTTTTTATGCTGGAGATATCAATTAGAATGACACAACGGATCCAGAAGGCACGACCTTTGATTTGAGTGGAGAAAATAGCCAAGATATCATCTTGTAAACAATACCCAAACAAGACAAAACAATATAGCACATGAATATACTTAACATAAAACAATGTTGAACAAATTGAAATACAAAGCAATAAAGACAAGACTTTGCCTTTACCATTCAAATGCTTGACCATAGGGGATCAAGTGCTCACCCATGATGTGTTTGGGCTCAGGTTAGCATCATATAGGTCAGGTTTAGCACACCTAAGCATGGCAACATGAAGTGATGTGAAGGGTAGGAGATGCAACATGAAGAATATCAATGGACAAGGCAAATAGGTGAAGTTTTGGTCACAACAAGGCTCGACTTGGTCATTGGTTGGCTCAGCCATGCATGGTACAGGTCTGGACAGTGGAGGGTGATGGTGCAGCAGCAGCCAAAGGTCATGTAGTTGCTGGTGGTGGTGGTTCTAGGGGTGGCCAAGGCGATAGATGAAGGTGGTGGTGAAGCATATGTGGTTTAGGCATTGTTTGGAAGGGTTTTTGTGAAATTTTGTGGTGCTAACTTAAATGGATGGGCATGGCTTGTCATGGTCAGTGGAGGAGGAGGAGGTGCTGCTGTAGATGGTGGTGGGGCTGAAGGTGGAGAGGATGGTGGAGATGAAGGTGGTAGAGGCCAAGCAAAGCTAGAAGAGGAGGAAGGCAAAATCAATGGAAATTGTGAAGTAAAGAAGAGATAAAGGAAGAAGATAAGAGGAGAATGGAAGCCATATTTTTTTTAGGGTTTAGGAGCTTTGGAATTTCGTGAATGAGAGAAAAAAAAAGTGGCGGCTGAAGAAATGAGGAGATGTTGCCAATTGAATGAAAAGTTAGGTTAAAAAGTAGAAGGGTTAGAAAATAAAAGGGCCTTAGGAAGATAGAAAGTTTAAGGCCTTTCAAATTTCTTTAATTCATTTTTATAAGTTTATATTTCTGATAATAACAGAAATTCCAGTTAAAAATTCGAAAATTTGATAAAATATAAAAATATATATAATATTTATTGATTATATAAAGTAGAATTAAGGAAAATAGTTAAAACAGTGAACCAGACTAGAAAATTTTGAAATTGAATAGAAAAAATTTTAGAAAATTCATATGAGCTTGCAATATATTTTTAAACATAAATAATATATAAAATAAAAATATATTCACAAAATAAATATTTAAAATTTAATTTACATATACTTTTTAATGAAGAAAATAGCAGAAAATAGGAAAACAGCCTTTAAAAATGAAAAATAAATACAGTATATTTTGGAAAAATACTATTATCAATTTAAAAACATAAAAAGACAAAATATACATAAAAACATATTAACACATATTAAAACAAAATATAAGAAAGAAAATATGATTTTAAAAATTTTAAAATAGGCAAAATTGCACAAATAAACAAATTATACTAAAAATTGAAATGTACATAACTTTTACATTTTAACTCCGTTTTCAACGAAACGAAAAGTAGTGTTCAAGTTATTAAATCTATTTTCATAATAAAAGATAAAATTTATAATTTCAAACTATTAAATATTTAAACTTAAAAGTCAAAGTTTGACTATTGACCAAAATTCACATTTTCAGGAAATATTAAATTTAGTCATATTTGGAATTCTAATCCACATCAAAGTCAAAGTTTATATTTAAAATAACAAAATTTATTCTTTTCATAAATAAAGCTTTTGAATCTGGAAAAATCAATTAAAAAAAATATTTGAAAAATACAGGGTTGTTACATATACTTATATATAACATAGAATATATAAACGGTAAATAAACAAGTATAACTAATATATAATATATATATATATGACTTATAATATACTTCGTAACATATTATAGTAAATATATATGCTGTAAACATACTTATTATATTAAAATAATAAATTATCAGAGAATCAATATGAATTTGTATATAAATATCAGTATACCCATGCGCTTATAAACCAAAAGTCCAGAGATATATACAAATTAAATATATATACATATGATCCTATATATATACCAACAACTTTTATAAACTTATATAGCATAATTAAACTAATATATATATATATATTAACATCTATAACCAGAAACAAGTTATACTAATATATATACTTACTTTGAAATCAATAATGTATATGTATCACTAATATATAAACATTTAAAAATCATTATTTATCCTTAAATCAATATTGTTTTAAACTCAACTCAAAAAAATTTCAGTCAACATATATATACATTATATGTTGAAACCATTACTTATATATATATATAAAATATTGTATATATTATTATAAAAATATTTCCAAATACTGCCTAACTTAAGTAAATAAATTAACATAGTATATATATATATATAACTAATATATATATAGCAGGCTACTTTATGTACAGACATTAAAATTGTAACCAAATAGGCTTGCGCAGACTTATATATAAACTAATTATGAGAGAATCTACAAACAAGCACTTTATATACCACAAACATACTTATATATATATATACACATACATATACAAACTCACATGCGAAATATGTAAAATCTTAGTTAAGCTTTATATATAAGCAGATCATATATGAATATTAATATAATAATATATAAACACTTATTAAAATAAATATTATAACATATATATATATAACCATACTTTAAATGTAATATCCCGGAAATTTTGACAATATCAATTTAATAATCTGTTGAATAATTAAATTGATATGGATAATCTTTGATAATAAAATTTGAATTTAATTTAATAATCTGATTAAATTAGTATTAATTGATGATTTTATCTTTTAAAAAGTTAATAAGATATTTTCTATTTGAATATATACATATTTATTTGTATATATTGTAAATAGAAGCTTTGGGCAAATTGGGAATTTAGATTTAATTTAATTTGAATTTGAATTTAAGTTTTGAAATTCAAAAGAATATATATATATATTTAAATTGTTTTGAATATTATAATATTTGTATAAACTTATATTTATAAAATATAATTAGCTTTTGTTTCTCTTTAAAAAAGTAATATATATAGATAAGTGATTAAATAAATAAGAAAAGGACTTTTTATTTACTTTTAAAATAAATATAAATATGAGTAATTACTTATAAGACATGTGTCATTTATCTAAAGCTTTGTAAAACATGTGTAATTAAATAAACAAATGTATAGGACAAGTGTCCTTATTTAGTTTCATTTTCTTTTATTTTATAAAATCTAAAATATACATGTATGTAAACATTTGCATTTCTTCAATTCATTCTTTCTAAATTCTTTTTCAAAACCAAGAGAACTCAAAATCTTCTTCTCTAAAACAAATCTGAAAATCAGTAATCTAATACCTCAATCCAATAATAAAACCAGAAAACCAAAGTTTTTCATCAACCTTGTAATACATTTTCCAAATCAATAAGCCTGTAATCATTTTCCGAGTTTTCAAATGCAATCTGGAATTTGGTTACTGCATGCAAACCTGAGAACTAAAGCTTCCATTCCAGTTTCAAATCAAAATCAGTTCCTCCTCAAACCAGAAATCAATTCAAAAGCCTGAACTAAATTCTTCAACCTAAAATTCATTTTCAAAAGAAAATGTAACCATAAGCCTGCAAGCAAACCTGGAATTTTGTCTGAAGCAAAGCTCAAAATCAAGTCTTCAGTCATCTTTACAAGTTTCAATAGCATGCAGTTTTCAAAAGAAAAGGGAGCTCAAAGTTTTAAAATCAAAGAAGCTAAGGAATTCAAGTTTTCCCAATTTCAAGTTTTTCAAATACTAAGTGCACTGCTCTCTGTTTCATGCATGCCTGGTGAGTAAATTCTTTTAAAAACAGATTAAACCTGATCTTATGCTTGATGCTTGTTGAAGTAATATAGTATATTAAGTCTATATAAATGCATAGATGTGAATGTATATGTATATAGTGTGATGCATGTGAAATATTTGAAATCTATACAGACATGTTCTCTGTTTTATAACCTTGTGAGCAAACTCAACTTAAAATATATCTAAATGATCTATGAATTGAAATCTCAGAAAAGTGAGTAACTTTAAATTTTAAAATATAATTAATTGCATGCTAGTATGGTTGGATATAAAGGTGTATTACATAAATGAATGTCTGATGTGGATTTTTATTTGTGTGCATGCTGTTATAAGTGTTCTGTTCATTATTGTCTAGGTGAGTAACAGTTCTTTTAAAAAAAAAAAAAATTAAGGTAAATCTGGTTGTTGAATCATGTTTTAAATAAGTTGTATTTGTATATTTGTTAAAGTCTCCTGTGCATTTGTGATGTGTGATATTTGTTGAATTTGAATTGCCTGTATAACATCCCTGATCTAAAATCTTCAACCCAGTTTCCTATTTGAATTCATTTTTCTTTATCTATTAATTTTTAAGACTTAGGATTTAAACAAATATTGTTTGTTTGGATATAAACTTAATTCTAAAATTATCTTAACTTAAATAGAAACTGAATTTTCTCTGGAAATCAAGTTTAAAGGGGGAACTCAAGTCATTGTTAAAATTCAAACTTGTTGATTTAGCAATTCAGGTTTACAAATTAAAACCTTAGATCAATTCATGATTTTTAAGAGTAAAATCATAAATTCTAAGATTGGTTGGACTATGCATTACTGTTTTGACCCAAAATTGAGTTTTGGAATGTCTCGGTTGATTCAAGTGGATTTGGGGGTCATGTTTTTGTATGATGGAAGATGGGTGATAGGGGAATCAAGGAAAATTGGTTATAAGGTGATCAGATTGATATAGAGACAGCAGTGATTAAAAATTTTCTGTAACCCTAGTTTTACACAAATTAGGAAATCGATCATCATTGTCTCTAGAGTTGTTCGAGTGTGAAGTAGATTTGGGGAAGTGTTGCTGAGGCCATGACGAGATTGTGGCCAAGATTTCAACTCAAACGATGGTCGGAGGAAGGAGAACTCGTCGTTGACAGGTTTGGGTTTGGGTGTGCACTGTGGTTTCCAGGTTTGGGAATGGAGTCTCGAATTCGATTTCGAGTTGGAGTTAATGTTCTGATGGTCGGAATCATATGTGAGGCTGGTCGTCGACTTGAAGGAAGCATCGCAGATGGTCGGAGTTGGCTGTGATGAAGGTGCACGTGCACAGTGCACAAATTCTCTGATGAAGTCTGGTTGGGGAAAAGTGGGTACTCGGAAATTTCTCGAGTCAAATTAGTTTTTACTCGGGTAATTAGGGGTTTGTCTCGAAGCATGTTAGAGGGAAACTCGAGTATAAGAACTGTTACAGGTTTCTACTTAAAACCTGTCAGTTTTCAAATTTAAATTTGATTTTAAATTTAAAAGCAAGTTTTTAAATGCAAAATTTAAAACCCAATTTAAAATATGGATTCAAAACTGAATTTGTAATCTAGTTTTAAAAATTAAATTAAGTTTTATAAAATGAAAGGTTTTAACAACTTTAAAAATGTTAAAAGTATTTTTATAAAAATGGTTTCATTTTAAATTCTTAAATTTAAAATGAAATGGAAAGTAAAATTAAAACAAATTGTTGTTAAAATATTTTGCTAATGATAATTTGATCATTAATGAGATTAAGGTTTATCTTAAAGCTATTTAGAACTTAATGATTTATAATTCAATAAATTATTAAGGTAATTGAAAGTTAATTAATCAATTTAATTAAGTTATGATTTGGAGTAATAAATTTAATAATTAAGGGTTAAAATTGATTAATTAAGATTTAATTAAATTAATTAAAGGTTAATTAATTTGAATTAAGGATCATTAATTAGAATAAGTTAAAATTTTAAATTAATGGTTAGGAAATTAATATAGGTAATTAAGGATTAATTAAGTTATTTTTAGGTACTTAATTAATTAAGTAATTAGGGATTAATTTATTAGTAATTAGAATTAATTAATTTGAAATTACTAATGGTTAATTAATATTTAATTAATTAAGAAAGATAATTAAATAATAGTTAATAGTTAATGTAGATCATTAACTTGGAATATTTAATAAACAATTAATGTGATTAATTTTGATAATTAAATAGATTAGATAATTAAGATTAATCATTTGTGAAATTGATAATATAATTACTTAATGGAAGTAATTAAGAAATTAATTACTTAATGTAATTAATTAAGTTTAATTTGATTAGTTAAGTAATTAATTAAGTTTAATTAATTTAATTTAATCACTTAATGATTTGTAAAGTATAATTACTTAATGTAATTTAATGAAGTATAATTACTTAGGAAAGTAATTAATAGATAATTACTGATGTAATTAATGGAGTAATTAAGGGTAGTTAATTACTAAATGGAATTAATCAAAGGATTAATTAAGAAATTAATTAAGGAATAATTAATTTATTTTAAGAAGTAATTAAGGGTAGTTAATTACTGAATGTGATTAATCAATAGTGATTAATAATTGTGGTTTAATTAAGATTAATTACTTAATGTAATTAATTTAAATAAAGTAATTAATGATGTAATGTGATTAAGGATCATTAATTAATATAATTTATGATGTAATTAAGAATTGATTAATTAAGATTAATTAATCAATATAATAAGTAATTAAAGAGTAATTAATTAATGTAATTAATTACTATAAGTGGTTAAGGATAATTAATTTAATTAATTAAAGATAAATTACTTGGATGTAATTAAAAGATAATTAATCAAGATGATTAATTGAAATGAATTATTAGAGGATAATTAATTAATTGATTGTAATTAATTAATGGTTAAGTAAGATGGATTTATAAAATGAAGTAATTAATTTAATTCAATTTAAATTAATTTAAGATGATATAAATCATTACTTATGAATGGGTGTTAGTATTGGATACTTGACATTGATTGATATCTCTGATGAGATATATGCTGTATGATATGGATGTTAGTTGAATTATATGGATTATCTGATAATGTTGATTATCTGTTGTGAATTATCTTTCTTTGTGTATAAAGATAATGAATTGAATTGTTTTAACCTTTAAAACAACTTGGCCTTAAAAGATACGCTTTGGATTTCGATGAGACCGGGATCGGGTTTCCGTATACCGGATTTCCAGGTCTGGAGACCCGAATACCACATCGATCCAAATTTACGATAGGTCGTGAATCAAGTGAAGATGAAGATTCAGAGTGCAAGGGTTATTGTCGTTAACTCTGAGGGTGATTCCAAAACGAGTGTAACGAGATAATGCCTTCGGTTTCGTTCGAACCCGGAACGAACTTGTATGGATTGAATGCTTTCAGAACATCGTCAGGTGGACGATGAGCATTCTAAGTGATGTGTTCTTTTCTAAGGTAATCGTGACCTCAAGCCTCACAAACCGGGAATGGCTAAAACAGGGGAGGTGCAGCAAGGTTAGTGGGTAGCACCCAAGTAGGACAAGATTACCTCTGTCTAGAAGTCCCTTCTTATTTCGGCTTAGTGTGTGCGGTTGCTGATCCCAACCGTGGGGTATCTTGTGCGGGAATTATCCAGTAAGGGATGTTCCGACCTTGTGTTGCAGGGGATTGGGAGTGATCCTCGGTACGGTGATCTAGGCCACGTACTGTGACGGGCGGTACCCCAGTAGCCCTGCCATTGTATGGAATCCAAACTCCAATAAGTGCCGTACGTATTAGTTGTGCCCAACTATGTTGGAATGTGAGATGTAAGCATTTCAGCTATTTCTGTATTTTACTTGAAAACCCTAGACCCTATTATAATATAACTGGATTTCCTATCAAATGTTTTGGTTAGCGTAAGGTAAAAACTTTTCCATGTTTATGTGTGGGAAGTCTTACGTGATACCTTTGTTTTGAAAAGGTTTTGAAGTTAAACAATTTTAACCCGTTTACTCACACCAGACCCATGTCTGACCCAAGTTGTTTATTTCTGTTTTATAAACTCTTGGGTACTCAAATTTTTACGAGTAGCCAAGGGATTCAGGTTAGCCTTGACGAATTGTGGAGGAGCAATGGAGCAGGAGGCTTCGGCGTTGTAGATAGATAGTAGTTTCCGCTGTGTTGATCTTGTTTAGATCTTTGTTTTGTATTGAGTTGTAATAACTAGACAGATGTTTATAACTGTCTAGTATGTGATGTGTAATCTGTGTAACTCTGATAAGTGTTGTATATGATACTGTGTAATATTTATGTGATATAATATATTTTGTTCGTTTCCGCTGTGAGTATTTGTGTTTGTTTCTTTTCTCTTCTTCTCTTTTCTACTTCTCACCCCTTTCTTTCTTATTAGCGATACGACTTTCTATGGAGAGAAAGTCGTGGTCGTCACAGTGGTATCAGAGCATAGGTTGAGCGAATGCCTAAGCTTTTGGTTAAGTGAATATCAGAACACTAGGTTGAGTGAATACCTAGGTTCAGAAGGATTGTTCAGTAGAGATAGGATCTGTAGCAACCTATTTGAGTCTGAGTATATATATATACGAGAGCGCGTATTTGTTAGTTATATAAAATGGTTTTATATTGTGTTAATTGATCGGTTGAGTGGTATATGGATTCTGGTCAATACGAGTAGCTAACGTTATTGATAGGGATCTCTAAACACTTGAACCAGGCCAACGGACACAATATTGTTTTAAAGAGGTAGATGAAATAATTTTACCCAGAAATAATTTCTATATAAAAAAAAAATATATATCATTTTAAATATATATATTTATGTATTTCTACCTATTTATTGGGTTACCTGTTCGGGTTTTCCAATATAAGTTATAAAGGTAGATAAGGTGGTAGTATGTGTAACACAATTACCAATAGTTGGAGTTTGAATGTTTGAGGTTGGAAGTATATATCGAGACTGTAAACCCAATACCGTCTCGAGTAAGCTTTGCTGTGGTGAAGGATTTCATCGATCTCCGAAGGAAACTGTTAAGGTTCGGAGTTTATCTTTGAAGTGTGGATGAGTAGAGTTGGATCTGTCGGGTAGGCAGAAGTGAGTGATGGTACCTTGATACCTCAGGTAATAGTAGCTGTATGATGAGATACAGTGACGATGGATGTTCCCGAAGATGTTTTCTTTGGATCAAGCTTAAGGAAGTATATCTGCTTCGGTGTTGTGGCTGAGTTCAGCATGGTGTTTCTGTTTTGTTTGAGGTTCGAGTTTCTCGAAGAGCTTTGGATAGGAGCATCAGTGTCAGCAGTGCTACTCGGAGTGTTCTGTGATGGCAAGAAGTTTTCTGGATGAGCAGTTTTTCTGGAAGTGAAGATCAGAAGCAGCAGAGTGGATCCGTTTCTTCGATAAATTGGATAAATAAGTGTAAGCTGTTCTGATTGGTAAAGAGAGAACAGTCTGTTTGGAATTAGGCTGGATTGATCGCAAAAGTGACTTGCGATTGCTGAGTGTTCTCTTGGGTTATCGGATTTTCTAGATGTCTTTGGGAGGTCAGAAGTTTGTCAGCATCTGGAGATTGAGTTTTCTTATCGACTGGATTCCAGGAGTGATATCGGTGGTTCAGTCTAGTTGAAGGATGTTTCCTAGAGATGGAGTTGGCGAAGCAACTCAAGTTTTGATGGAGTATCTGAGTTTTCTTTATGGATCAGTGAACCTTATTTCTAGAATATGTTGTTCAGTTTGTTCTCGTGTCTTCATCAGCATTTTCATTCTACCTCAGATCAGAGTTGAGCAGCGAAAGCAGTTTGGAGTGTATCTCTGATAGGAGGAGTAAGTTTGGAATCTACTGATAGTTGTGAAGTAGAGTTATGTTTGGATCTCGTCTGTGTTCTGATTTGGATAAGTATTTGGTCTTTTGAATTGAATTGTCAGTTTGGATAACTGAAATTCATTGAGTTTTACGTATCTCTGAGGGAATACGTATTTGATCTATCTCTTGTTTTAGAATCTGCAGTTTGGGAAGTTTGGTAGTTGAGTCAGACTCGTTTGTAGTCTGATATTCTGTTTAGTTCTATAGATATAGATGAGTAGGAGCTTTATAGTTTAGTAGTATTAATTGTTTAGATTGTTTGTAGAGCGAGTATCCCGGTATATATATATACTTGGGGAAACTCGAGGAATTTTATCTAGAATTTAGTCTAGATAGTTAAAATTGTTTGATTGGATGAATTGGTTGCTATGGTTGCTAGCATATGGATGATAGTATATGCTTGTGAATTAAAATTAAAATCTTAAATAGATTATTAAATTACCTTTGTTTAAATTTCGGGGACGAAATTATTTTAAGGGGGGAGGAATGTAATATCCCGGAAATTTTGACAATATCAATTTAATAATCTGTTGAATAATTAAATTGATATGGATAATCTTTGATAATAAAATTTGAATTTAATTTAATAATCTGATTAAATTAGTATTAATTGATGATTTTATCTTTTAAAAAGTTAATAAGATATTTTCTATTTGAATATATACATATTTATTTGTATATATTGTAAATAGAAGCTTTGGGCAAATTGGGAATTTAGATTTAATTTAATTTGAATTTGAATTTAAGTTTTGAAATTCAAAAGAATATATATATATATTTAAATTGTTTTGAATATTATAATATTTGTATAAACTTATATTTATAAAATATAATTAGCTTTTGTTTCTCTTTAAAAAAGTAATATATATAGATAAGTGATTAAATAAATAAGAAAAGGACTTTTTATTTACTTTTAAAATAAATATAAATATGAGTAATTACTTATAAGACATGTGTCATTTATCTAAAGCTTTGTAAAACATGTGTAATTAAATAAACAAATGTATAGGACAAGTGTCCTTATTTAGTTTCATTTTCTTTTATTTTATAAAATCTAAAATATACATGTATGTAAACATTTGCATTTCTTCAATTCATTCTTTCTAAATTCTTTTTCAAAACCAAGAGAACTCAAAATCTTCTTCTCTAAAACAAATCTGAAAATCAGTAATCTAATACCTCAATCCAATAATAAAACCAGAAAACCAAAGTTTTTCATCAACCTTGTAATACATTTTCCAAATCAATAAGCCTGTAATCATTTTCCGAGTTTTCAAATGCAATCTGGAATTTGGTTACTGCATGCAAACCTGAGAACTAAAGCTTCCATTCCAGTTTCAAATCAAAATCAGTTCCTCCTCAAACCAGAAATCAATTCAAAAGCCTGAACTAAATTCTTCAACCTAAAATTCATTTTCAAAAGAAAATGTAACCATAAGCCTGCAAGCAAACCTGGAATTTTGTCTGAAGCAAAGCTCAAAATCAAGTCTTCAGTCATCTTTACAAGTTTCAATAGCATGCAGTTTTCAAAAGAAAAGGGAGCTCAAAGTTTTAAAATCAAAGAAGCTAAGGAATTCAAGTTTTCCCAATTTCAAGTTTTTCAAATACTAAGTGCACTGCTCTCTGTTTCATGCATGCCTGGTGAGTAAATTCTTTTAAAAACAGATTAAACCTGATCTTATGCTTGATGCTTGTTGAAGTAATATAGTATATTAAGTCTATATAAATGCATAGATGTGAATGTATATGTATATAGTGTGATGCATGTGAAATATTTGAAATCTATACAGACATGTTCTCTGTTTTATAACCTTGTGAGCAAACTCAACTTAAAATATATCTAAATGATCTATGAATTGAAATCTCAGAAAAGTGAGTAACTTTAAATTTTAAAATATAATTAATTGCATGCTAGTATGGTTGGATATAAAGGTGTATTACATAAATGAATGTCTGATGTGGATTTTTATTTGTGTGCATGCTGTTATAAGTGTTCTGTTCATTATTGTCTAGGTGAGTAACAGTTCTTTTAAAAAAAAAAAAAATTAAGGTAAATCTGGTTGTTGAATCATGTTTTAAATAAGTTGTATTTGTATATTTGTTAAAGTCTCCTGTGCATTTGTGATGTGTGATATTTGTTGAATTTGAATTGCCTGTATAACATCCCTGATCTAAAATCTTCAACCCAGTTTCCTATTTGAATTCATTTTTCTTTATCTATTAATTTTTAAGACTTAGGATTTAAACAAATATTGTTTGTTTGGATATAAACTTAATTCTAAAATTATCTTAACTTAAATAGAAACTGAATTTTCTCTGGAAATCAAGTTTAAAGGGGGAACTCAAGTCATTGTTAAAATTCAAACTTGTTGATTTAGCAATTCAGGTTTACAAATTAAAACCTTAGATCAATTCATGATTTTTAAGAGTAAAATCATAAATTCTAAGATTGGTTGGACTATGCATTACTGTTTTGACCCAAAATTGAGTTTTGGAATGTCTCGGTTGATTCAAGTGGATTTGGGGGTCATGTTTTTGTATGATGGAAGATGGGTGATAGGGGAATCAAGGAAAATTGGTTATAAGGTGATCAGATTGATATAGAGACAGCAGTGATTAAAAATTTTCTGTAACCCTAGTTTTACACAAATTAGGAAATCGATCATCATTGTCTCTAGAGTTGTTCGAGTGTGAAGTAGATTTGGGGAAGTGTTGCTGAGGCCATGACGAGATTGTGGCCAAGATTTCAACTCAAACGATGGTCGGAGGAAGGAGAACTCGTCGTTGACAGGTTTGGGTTTGGGTGTGCACTGTGGTTTCCAGGTTTGGGAATGGAGTCTCGAATTCGATTTCGAGTTGGAGTTAATGTTCTGATGGTCGGAATCATATGTGAGGCTGGTCGTCGACTTGAAGGAAGCATCGCAGATGGTCGGAGTTGGCTGTGATGAAGGTGCACGTGCACAGTGCACAAATTCTCTGATGAAGTCTGGTTGGGGAAAAGTGGGTACTCGGAAATTTCTCGAGTCAAATTAGTTTTTACTCGGGTAATTAGGGGTTTGTCTCGAAGCATGTTAGAGGGAAACTCGAGTATAAGAACTGTTACAGGTTTCTACTTAAAACCTGTCAGTTTTCAAATTTAAATTTGATTTTAAATTTAAAAGCAAGTTTTTAAATGCAAAATTTAAAACCCAATTTAAAATATGGATTCAAAACTGAATTTGTAATCTAGTTTTAAAAATTAAATTAAGTTTTATAAAATGAAAGGTTTTAACAACTTTAAAAATGTTAAAAGTATTTTTATAAAAATGGTTTCATTTTAAATTCTTAAATTTAAAATGAAATGGAAAGTAAAATTAAAACAAATTGTTGTTAAAATATTTTGCTAATGATAATTTGATCATTAATGAGATTAAGGTTTATCTTAAAGCTATTTAGAACTTAATGATTTATAATTCAATAAATTATTAAGGTAATTGAAAGTTAATTAATCAATTTAATTAAGTTATGATTTGGAGTAATAAATTTAATAATTAAGGGTTAAAATTGATTAATTAAGATTTAATTAAATTAATTAAAGGTTAATTAATTTGAATTAAGGATCATTAATTAGAATAAGTTAAAATTTTAAATTAATGGTTAGGAAATTAATATAGGTAATTAAGGATTAATTAAGTTATTTTTAGGTACTTAATTAATTAAGTAATTAGGGATTAATTTATTAGTAATTAGAATTAATTAATTTGAAATTACTAATGGTTAATTAATATTTAATTAATTAAGAAAGATAATTAAATAATAGTTAATAGTTAATGTAGATCATTAACTTGGAATATTTAATAAACAATTAATGTGATTAATTTTGATAATTAAATAGATTAGATAATTAAGATTAATCATTTGTGAAATTGATAATATAATTACTTAATGGAAGTAATTAAGAAATTAATTACTTAATGTAATTAATTAAGTTTAATTTGATTAGTTAAGTAATTAATTAAGTTTAATTAATTTAATTTAATCACTTAATGATTTGTAAAGTATAATTACTTAATGTAATTTAATGAAGTATAATTACTTAGGAAAGTAATTAATAGATAATTACTGATGTAATTAATGGAGTAATTAAGGGTAGTTAATTACTAAATGGAATTAATCAAAGGATTAATTAAGAAATTAATTAAGGAATAATTAATTTATTTTAAGAAGTAATTAAGGGTAGTTAATTACTGAATGTGATTAATCAATAGTGATTAATAATTGTGGTTTAATTAAGATTAATTACTTAATGTAATTAATTTAAATAAAGTAATTAATGATGTAATGTGATTAAGGATCATTAATTAATATAATTTATGATGTAATTAAGAATTGATTAATTAAGATTAATTAATCAATATAATAAGTAATTAAAGAGTAATTAATTAATGTAATTAATTACTATAAGTGGTTAAGGATAATTAATTTAATTAATTAAAGATAAATTACTTGGATGTAATTAAAAGATAATTAATCAAGATGATTAATTGAAATGAATTATTAGAGGATAATTAATTAATTGATTGTAATTAATTAATGGTTAAGTAAGATGGATTTATAAAATGAAGTAATTAATTTAATTCAATTTAAATTAATTTAAGATGATATAAATCATTACTTATGAATGGGTGTTAGTATTGGATACTTGACATTGATTGATATCTCTGATGAGATATATGCTGTATGATATGGATGTTAGTTGAATTATATGGATTATCTGATAATGTTGATTATCTGTTGTGAATTATCTTTCTTTGTGTATAAAGATAATGAATTGAATTGTTTTAACCTTTAAAACAACTTGGCCTTAAAAGATACGCTTTGGATTTCGATGAGACTGGGATCGGGTTTCCGTATACCGGATTTCCAGGTCTGGAGACCCGAATACCACATCGATCCAAATTTACGATAGGTCGTGAATCAAGTGAAGATGAAGATTCAGAGTGCAAGGGTTATTGTCGTTAACTCTGAGGGTGATTCCAAAACGAGTGTAACGAGATAATGCCTTCGGTTTCGTTCGAACCCGGAACGAACTTGTATGGATTGAATGCTTTCAGAACATCGTCAGGTGGACGATGAGCATTCTAAGTGATGTGTTCTTTTCTAAGGTAATCGTGACCTCAAGCCTCACAAACCGGGAATGGCTAAAACAGGGGAGGTGCAGCAAGGTTAGTGGGTAGCACCCAAGTAGGACAAGATTACCTCTGTCTAGAAGTCCCTTCTTATTTCGGCTTAGTGTGTGCGGTTGCTGATCCCAACCGTGGGGTATCTTGTGCGGGAATTATCCAGTAAGGGATGTTCCGACCTTGTGTTGCAGGGGATTGGGAGTGATCCTCGGTACGGTGATCTAGGCCACGTACTGTGACGGGCGGTACCCCAGTAGCCCTGCCATTGTATGGAATCCAAACTCCAATAAGTGCCGTACGTATTAGTTGTGCCCAACTATGTTGGAATGTGAGATGTAAGCATTTCAGCTATTTCTGTATTTTACTTGAAAACCCTAGACCCTATTATAATATAACTGGATTTCCTATCAAATGTTTTGGTTAGCGTAAGGTAAAAACTTTTCCATGTTTATGTGTGGGAAGTCTTACGTGATACCTTTGTTTTGAAAAGGTTTTGAAGTTAAACAATTTTAACCCGTTTACTCACACCAGACCCATGTCTGACCCAAGTTGTTTATTTCTGTTTTATAAACTCTTGGGTACTCAAATTTTTACGAGTAGCCAAGGGATTCAGGTTAGCCTTGACGAATTGTGGAGGAGCAATGGAGCAGGAGGCTTCGGCGTTGTAGATAGATAGTAGTTTCCGCTGTGTTGATCTTGTTTAGATCTTTGTTTTGTATTGAGTTGTAATAACTAGACAGATGTTTATAACTGTCTAGTATGTGATGTGTAATCTGTGTAACTCTGATAAGTGTTGTATATGATACTGTGTAATATTTATGTGATATAATATATTTTGTTCGTTTCCGCTGTGAGTATTTGTGTTTGTTTCTTTTCTCTTCTTCTCTTTTCTACTTCTCACCCCTTTCTTTCTTATTAGCGATACGACTTTCTATGGAGAGAAAGTCGTGGTCGTCACATTAAAACTATATCTAGTTATCCAAAATCATATACTTATTAACGTAACACATATAATTAGGATCAACACCTATATAAATTACATTTAAACAAGTATACATAACTTAGTCTTTGAACAAATATAAGCAAAACAATATATAACCTATATATATGAAATGTATAATACATATCTCCTATAATATAATATACCGTAACTATATATATCATAACATACTAACCGGTTTATATACACTCATATATATATATATAAAACTATAAATTTTGCACAGCAGTTTGTATACAAATAAACTATTATAAATATATATAAAATATACCTTAGAGTGAATACACAGAGAAGCTCGGCAATTGGATGGGCACGGAAGGAATGGTGGGAATGGTGGCTAAGCATGATGATTGCTTGAGCATGCTCGGAGGGGAGGCGGAGGTCTGGTGAAGCTCGGCAGCAATGGGAAACAAAGTGCAATAGGTGGACGGAGTTTGGCTACTTGGTGGAGTTGTTTGGAGAGGAGAGAGGACGTGCTCAAGCAACAAAAAAATGGAAGCAACTAAGCTTTCTGACATAAAATTTCATATGCTATTTTTATTTTGCAAAGCAGAGAATAGATTCCAAGAAAAGAAGGAACGAACCAAAATGAAGGGAAAATAGGAAATAGAAAAGTCATCAAAAATTTATGGCAACTGGCCATAGGCTGTTTGAATTCACCAGGTGAAAAATGAATAGTCACGGGGAATCCAAAAGTCAGATTTCGGAACCGATACGGAAATTGTTCCGTAGGTTTCACTGTTTCTCGAACTTCAAAACACACAAACGAATACACCGCGGAGATCAGTATAACGAGACGATCAAAACGGTATACAGATATCAGTGGTACGATCCTCCGATCAAAGATCGATATCGGTACCAAAATACTACTAATTCGCTGAAAATAAGATAAACGAAGCAATAGCCGTCAAAATTTGGAGAAACGTAATATGACGTCTTACTTAGAAGATGATTTAAAAATTTTCTGTATAAAAATATTTAGCTTTGGAAAATATTTTATTACCATCAATTTTTAACTGATTTAAATTGAAATAAAATTACACTAGAAAATAAACTTCCATATTATCTGATGAAAATTTACCAGTTGCTATGTTTAAGAAGACGCATTCCAAATAACAAATCTTCATTTCAAAATTTTATTGTTTAAAATTTCACAAAAATTCAATTAAATATATTATTAAAACTAATAAAAAAATTCGGGTCGTTACACTCTCCCCCACTCAAAACTTTTCATCCCCAAAAAGGAAGAAAGTAGGAGAATGGAAACTAACAGAAAGAAAAGGATTGAAATTCGAAATAAAATAATTAATTTAAAACCATATAAATTTCAATTTAAATTAAATTAATATTCAATAGCTGATTTTAAATTCAAGATATTTTCATTGAGTTGATTTAATTTCAATTTATTAATATTTGATACCAAAAGGTTTCTTTCGAAAAAAATTTCTTTTAATTTATCTCATTATTCTATTTATCTCTATTAACACTTTATAATAAAATTTAAGTGTATAACATTTATTATAACACTCAAATCTTTCCTTTTAAAGTCATTTTATATTGTATATTATCCAATTACATTTTTAACTTCTGAATAATTTAGTTAAGTTATATTGAAATTTAATTGAGTATTATACAAGTAAAATTTTCTCTTTCAACTTATTTCAAGTTTAAATATAATTCAAAATTTTGGCTTCATTTTATATTTGAAATCACATTATCAAAATTTAAGAATAAAATTTCCGGTTTTAATTCAAACCATTTAGAGATAAATATGTATACTATATATATATATATATCAAATCAAATCTATGATCATATACCAATATATATATATATATTATAAATCAAGTCATACTTCGGAAATTCAAATCAAATTAATTTTCCAAAACAAAAATGTAGCAAAGTTACAGAATGGTCTCTCCACTTCGAAACTCAAAAATGAATGTCGATGATGCTGCAGTCATCACCGAAATTATTTTCCAGCGACAAAAGAGGAGAGTACTGATTCAAACTTTTAAAATTCTTTGAAAACGATTTCTATTCGAAAATACTTTCAATAATATATGCTTTAAAATTTAAAACCAAAGTTCGAAATCACCGGAAATTAAATTCTTAAATTCCTGAATTAAATTCATTTCAAATTCCAAATCAATTTATAAACCATGTTTATAAATTCATTTATAGAACAATAAATGATAATCAAGTATTATCATTTCAACAACCAATTTAATTAACTTATTAAATTCTAGAAAATTTTACTTATATATTTAAAATATAATCATACAAATTTATTTCATATACCAAATTTGAAAATAATATTGTGTCAGTTTGCTCTGTTAAAGTGTTTTGGAATTTCTATCGATAGCGTTGATCAGACGAATCGATTGAAAATCCAAACCAACATCAACAACTCAAACAACACAATATAAAACATATTAATATAATTTACAAATACACTCCCTTACTCGATGATTCCAGAATGGATTTCAAAGCAAGAATAGGGATTTAAATTTTGGGGACCTAAATCAAAAGAATTCTAGCTAGAATATGGGCTCGAAACGAAGATTAGATTATTGAATATCAGAGTAGGAAGATGGATATTGTAACGACCCGGCCGTAAATTTTAACCGTTTTAATAACGTAATTAATTGAAATTTTAAACGATAAAATTTTGAAATATAAATTTGATATTTGGAATGCGTCTAGTTAAACATAGCAACTGGTAAATTTTCATCCGAAAATATGAAAGTTTATTTCGCGCGTAAATTTACTTCAATTTAATCAGTTAAAAAGCGATGAAAATAAAATATTTTCGGAACCTAAATATTTTTACATAGAAAAATTCTAAACCATCTTCTGAGCAAACACTATTTTTCGTTTTTCAAAATTCGGACATCTTTGGCTCCGTCGGTCTTATTTTCTTGCGTTTTTTTTTGCATTTTCCGCCAGTTGGAAAAATTGAATTTTTATAATTAAATCATATCACTGGTATTCGTATATCGTTTTGATCGTCTTGTCGTGCAGATCTCTACGGTATATGCGATTGTCAAATTCGGAGTCCAGTGTACGTTGCACTTCGCGAAACGCCTTCCGTATCGGTACCGGTTTTATGCCCGGTGAACTTGTGACTTTTTATATATTCAATGTACGATGCAAACAGCTGTTCAACCTCAGACGTTTATTTTCCCAATGATCAATAAACTCTTTCGTGACTTTTATTATTCCCAATAGCCTTTATTTCTTGTTCATGCACTGTTCTCTGGCCTTTCATTTTGTTTCCACCAAGAAACACTTGCTCCTTCCTTTTCTTCTTCTCTGCCTACCCTCTTTCTGTCGCTTCTTAAAAAAAATGTGTTTGCCTGAACCATACAGTTTCATTCCCACCCGAACCACACATCGGCCTTCACCACTTCGACTCCACCTCCATCATGTCGTGACCCTGACCTACCGAGCCTACCCACTCTGGCCAACACGCTCGGCTTTCTCCCCATTCGTCGCGTACCCACCATTTCCACCACCATTCACAGACCAGCCTCCGCCTTCAACAGCTCCTACCACCACACGTTACCTCGCCGACCACCCAGAGGCTCACGCAACCTCTCTTCCCAGTCCAACCATGCCAAAGCCTGTTCGCTTCCACCGAAATGAAGCTCTGCCTCATCCATCGATCGGCAGGGCATCGTCACCTTGCAACTTCGCCAAAGTCGGCACTTGATAACTCCGCTTCCACCCACCGAATCCATTCCCAAGTCAGCCGCCGTTGTCAGATCTAGCCACAACAGAGACATCCCGCCTTCATCCGAGTGTAGCAGCATCTATTGTGTTTATTATATAAGGTATATGTCATGTTTTGTCTGCATATAATTGTAGTTTTAGTTTATATGTATTATACAAGTTGTTTATATTGATCTTATTTTAATTATTTATTTCAAAATTTTAAGTTTTGTTTTCAAAATATATTTTAATATGGTTGATTATTGATGGATAGAACATATGTCTTTTAACATTCCGAGATATAGATATATTATATTTACATCAGCATGTATATGTTTATGTATATAGGATCCGTGCATCTAATGTTAGCCGTATATGTATATTTCATTTCTGTGTTTGCTACAGTTGGGTAGGTTCGCTTTACAAAGGGTGGTTATAAGTTATAGTATTGTATTGTATGACTCTATTATGTTATAAAGCTATGATTGAACAAATTTGATATACAATGCTTTATATATGTTAGTATGTACGATATACTCTATTGGGTCTTAAATAATATATAAATTTTGATTCAAAACAGTTTTATTACTTCATAGTTTTGGTTTGTTAAATTTGTAGACCTGTTTAGGTTTGTAGTGCATCCATATATACACAGATTCTTAAATAGTATTACATACAAATTAGAGTAATTTACCATTTATATTTGCTGTAACTTGCATAGTTAATATAGGTTATATATAGATGTACTTTTATAATATATATATAGCTGTTTTACAGATGTTGTGTACAAAAGAGTACTGTATATTATACTTGGTGGCGTCTGTTGGTTTTGGGTTCTCATACATGCGTCTGTATAATAATCGTACGTTTGCATATCATGTATGTTTTAACAATAATGATTTTAACATTTTTTTTGTTTGTTTGTGCATTTAATATATATAATAATAATAATAAATTATTTTAGAATGGAAATTTATAATATATGTATATATTTAATATGTATATGGGTAAATTTGAAATATGGTTTTATATATATATATATAGTTTTATATGAGTGTTCATTTATATCAATTATCTTCATCGATCTCGTTCTGATGTGTTCCATCGATTTCTGTTATCAGCTTTGATCGTTGGATTCGTGCCATTTTTGATTTGCTTGGATTCGTAGCTCATTTTTGTGTCCCTCTCAGTGTGCGTATCCATGTCATCTTCTCGTGCATCTCTAGTCTCAAAAGATGAGCAATCACTCACGATTAATGTTCTTTTATTTATTAAATTTGATTTCAATTGAAACAACAATTGAAATATGCTGCTGTTAGATATTTACACTGTTATTACCTGTATCAGTTCACCTGTGACATCTGACACCATTATCTGTTATATATGCAATGATAATCCAGTTTGGTTGTTAAATGATTGATTGTTTGATGCTTACAATTGGACGTTAAAATTGTAATGTATAAAGTGATAAATAGTATGCAATTGAATTTGACGTAGGATAGTTAAAAAAAATTTAATTGACATATGTGTTGAATTTGATTAGTTACATTTGTACAATATGACCCCTTAAATGTTTAATTATTTGACACGTAGAAAAATAGTTAATTACCCTTGAACCATTTGAATTTATGTTGTATTAATTGATGAAGTATGAAATTTAATAATTGATGTCAAGTGTAGAATTGCATAGAATAATTAGTATAATAATCTTTAATCTACATGAAATGATAGTGTAGATTCTAGAAATAATTATATTAATTCGCACAAACAACAATGTGAATTAATACGGTTATTTCGGGATTATTTGAATTGATTATTCGATTGTTATTGATTGTTGTTATTGCTTGTTTATTTACTTTGACACCATCCCAGTTATCACACTGCAAGTTCCCTTTGCTATGCTTTGATTTTGAATTGAATTGGAATCGGGTTGAAATGATAAATACCCAAATTGAACTTTGACCTAGGATAGAGAATTAAATAAAAACCCGATTGGTCAATAATTTGATTTAAAAATAAAATGAAGATTTTATTTGAATAAATAATATGGTTTTGAAACGAAGTTGGAAATTGAATTTTAAATGAATTTTAAATGTGAATATTTAATAATCTAGAATGAAATATTAATAAAGAAATTGAGGAAAGAATGTTGTTTAATTTAAGAAATGATTGAATTAAGTTTGAATTTTTTTTATAATTTAATGAGATTGAATTATTTAATAATTAAATTAAATTGAATCCTTTGATAATTAAAATTAAATTTTTAATTAGTGAAATTTAGTTCTTATTTAATTGAGCTTTGAAATTGTAATTAAGTAAATAAATAAATGAAATTGGATTTCTTTAACAAGAAGTAAAAATGTGATTTATTGAGATTAATGTAAGACTTGAAATTTAAAGAAATTGGTTTGACAAATTTAATTTAATTCAAAATTGTAAGTTTTGATTTAATGAATTTGAACTTAAGTAATTGATTTAATGAATTGGAAATTAAATAGAAATTGTTTTGAATGACAAATTTACTTAATGAATATTGAATAAAATCGATCAAAGAAGTTAAATTGATTTGGAATGAAACTTATTTACGAACTTGAATCAATATTTGAATTGTTTTAAATAGAAATTGAAATTGAATTATAAGATTTTGAAATTATGATTTGGAAGTTTTGAAACGTAAATTATGGAAATTGATTTAGAAAGAGAAATGAAATGTTGGTTTACAAATTCTAATTGAAATTGTAATTGATTTGGTTTTTGAAATATATAAACGACCAATCGGTGTAATAATTACGAAAGTTATTAAAGAGACTGGAATCGGTTAGGGACATACTCACTGTCTAAACCGAAAACCACTTTAATAATTATACGTGGAGTGTGATCCAAAATGAAGTGGTTGAAATGATGTACGTGATGACTGAAGAAAGAGAACGATATTGGATAGCCTTAACACTTGTGTCAAATTGGAAATGACTAAAACAGAAGCCGTGCCGGGCCAATGGAGGTCAACTACCTCAAGCGAACACACTTCTTCGAAAACTACTCATTACTTGTTGTCGATTGGTGCACCCTTGATTTTGGGAGTGTTGTTTCGTGGTGTTGCGATCGCTGCGGCGAGCGTTCTCACCAGTCCGGATCAGGAAAACGGTAGTTTCACTACCTTGGGTATTGCCTCATGTGCCTTGTCATACTTGGATTCCTATATATGCGACCACTACGAATTTGTTTTGTGTTATACCTATGGAGTACTCCCTGATAGCCCACTAGTTAACAGTGGAGTTTACAGTGCTGTATAGACTATAACGCTTGTATAAAATGTGTTAAGGGGGATAATGGTAACGCCTTAACACTATTTTGATATCTTATATTACTGATAGGCATTATCTACTTATCGTACACTACTACATAGTAGATAGTTTAACGGATCCTTAAAGGATGGTTATTCCAAATATCCTTTGAGTTACTTGTATTTCAATTGCTATTTCACTTGAGTTGGATTTATTGATATAAGAATGTTAATCCTGACTCGAGTGTTTTGTGTTTTGCTTTACGCTCGGGTCAGACTGAGTGTACCAGTATTCGAGACTCACCTTTGAAGTTGGAGCTTTGCTTGATGATCCAGCCATCTATTCTGCTTTCAGTATTCGACGATTCCAGTGATGTATTCTGATTTGTATCTAATGTATCGTATTACTCTTCCGTTGTATCTGGTTTAACTCTGATGTAACTTATACATTTATATAGTAGCTTCATGAACTACTATCTCTTTTATTTCCGCTGCATTTATTACTCTGTGTCTGTGATCTGTGATTATTTATTTACTGTATATGTTCAGTTTTGCCAAATTTAAATTAACAACGCGGTATCTTGAATTATTCAAGTCCGACATGTGCGGATGCGAATGGTACAAAATATCGGGTCGTTACAGATATACAAATATTAATTGCGGGCAACCTTAATAGGGTCAACCGTGACTTCAAGAATAAGATCGATGCAGAATTCTGAAGCAAATCGACATTCGATCGCCAGAGATAGAATTCAAGTATAGCAAAAGATAGCAACATCGTAAACCGAGGATACAGAAATCTTCGGTGAATCAATGCTTGTTGTAAAGGAGTTTCACCCCTTTTTAAATCATTCAATGGAGTTATGGGATGCTTCGGAATCAAGAAAACACGAATAGGGGAAGATAAGAATGGATTTTGGAAACGAGGGGAACGTTCCTAATTCAAAAGAAACCGAATCGAAGAAGAAGGAATTCAAGCTCGAACGAAAGTGATTCTGTAATTAAATTTACCATGTACGCTAAGTTTTCCTAAAACCAGAGCTCTAATACCCACTGTAACATTCGGAAATTTTCAACCATTCGCATCTATACATGTCGGACTTGAATTGCTCAAAATATCAGATTGTTAATTTAAATTTGGCAGAACTCAGCATATACGGCAAATAAATAATCACAGAATCACAGACACAGAGTTATATAAAATAATGCAGCGGAAATAAAAGAATAGTAGTTCATGAAGCTACTGTATATATATAACAGAGTTAAACAAGATACAACAGAAGTCACAAATACATAGATGTTTCAAAACAATAGTCAAATACAAGATCAGAATACATCACTGGAATCAACTGAATAAATGAAAGCAGAATCATTATAGCTGGATCTCCAAGCGAAGCTCCAACTCAAAAGGTGAGTCTCGAACACTGAGCCACTCATTCTGACCCGAGCGTAAAGCAAAACACAAAACACTCGAGTCAGGATTAACATACTTATATCAATAAATCCAACTCAAGTGAAATATCAAATGAAATACAAGTAACTTAAAGGATGTTTGGGATAACCATCCTCTAAGGATTCGTTAAACTTTCTACTATGTAGTAATACGCTATTATAATATGTCTATAGTAAAGTAAACTATTAAAATAGCGTTAAGGCTTTACATTTTCCACCTTAACACATTTTATATATTCCTATTGTCTATACAGTACCGTAATATCCCCCGTAATAGGAGTCGTCAGAGGGCACTCCATAGGCATGGTACAAAACAAACTCGTAAGAGACGCGCTAGGGTAGGTGACACGGCACAACTAGGCAATGCCAGGGTAGATATACCAATTACACTTCCGGGCCGGTGGTAACGCATAGCAGCCACTACCGCCCACCTCGAGCCACACTCCCGAAATCCAAAGGTGCGCACCAAATCAATCACAAAGTAATAGAATGGCATACGATGGAGTGTGTCCGATCAGAGGAGCTACCTCATTAGCCCATCAATTGCTCTTGTTTTAGCCACCTTATGCCAACTCACGTGAGTCGGGTCCACATATATACCTCATATTGGATCGTCGCAACCATCCTACTTCATTCTGGAATCTCCACCACGTACACAGTTGTTAAAGTGGTTTTCGGTATCGACAGAGAGTATGCCCATATCCGATCTCGGTCTCTTTAACAACCAATCGTTATTATAACACCACGGTCATTTCAAAACAGTTTATACTTCAAAACCAAAATATCATTTTCATTTCAAAAACCAAATCAATACGATATCATTTCCATTTCAAATATATTCACTTCCAAAATCATAGTAATTTCAAAGTTACAACACTTTTGAAACCAAACATTGGAAATTATAATACTTTGGAAAACCATAACACTTCCTTTAAACCGTTTAGATATTAATAATAGTATATATATAATAAAATAGTTTATATAAAAATATTTATAAGTTAAAATTGTTTATATTAAAATAATTAGCATATTAAAATAGTTTATATTTAAATAATTTATACTAAAATAATTTACATTAAATAAGAATATAGTTTAAATATAATTTAAAAATACTTTATATCATAAATAGTTTCCTCAAATTTCATTAGTCGATTCAAATCAACTCGAATTTTAAAATTCAAATTTAATCAAATCTCAAATCATCCATTTCAATCCGATTCAGTTTCTCAATAAACCATTTTAAATTATCGATTTCGAATACATATTTGAACCATAAAATAAGCCATTTTAATTTCAATATATTTCAAAGCTTTAAATATTCAACATTTCAATAATCATCTAAATACAACTTCAATTTACAAATTTAAATAACAAAATATTCCATTTAAATTTATTTAAGTTTGAAATATTCATTTAAGTCGCTTTTAATCAAATTCAAGTTATACAACATATCTTTAAAATTTCAAAATTAATAAATTTCAAATCAAACTTATTTAAGTAAAATTCTTAAATAAATATAATTTCAATTCAATTTCAAATTTATCTTTCCATCCTGAATCATTATAAACTCTATATTTGAATATATATATATATATATATTAAATAAATACTTAAACATATCTTAAATTAATTAAATCAACTTTATTAAATCTTTAAAATCAATATTTATTACAACCACATATTTCTTTTCAAAATCATAGAAATCATTTTCAAAATATTTATATATAGACCAACGGTGTCTGTATATAATTTTCTATCCTATGGTCAAGTGATACGGATATTTATCATTTCAATCCGTAATTTAAATATATACGGGTATATATCTTTTCAACCCGCAATCCCAAATTCAATTCTAATGAAAATCGCTTGGGTTTATCATTTCAACCCATAACAATTTCCTCCTATTCTATAGATCATTCGGGTATGTATCATTTCAACCCATAGTGAGTTCTATACTAACAGGGAACTTGCAGAGTGACAACAGATATGAAATAATAATATAACAGGCATGTATCATCAATATAAATAACTGATAATGGTGTCAGATGTCATAGGTGAACAGATATAGATAATGGCATATGCATAGTAATGTAAATAACTAACAGCAGCATATTTCAATTGTCATTCCAATTGAAATCAAATTTAATAAATAAAAGAACGTTAATCGTGAGTGACTGCTCACCTTTCGAGGTTAGAGAAAAACAGGAGATGATACGGATACGCACACTGATGCGGACCCTGAAATTGAGTTACGAATCCAAGCAAAGCAAAATTCGGCACAAATTCGACGAACCGAGCTGATAACAAGAATTGATGAAAACAAATCAGAACCAGATCGATAAAGATAATTGATATATGTGAATTGATATAGATATAACATATAAAATTGTATATATGTACAAAAATCATATTCTAATTTCAAACATTTATTAAAATATATATATACATGTATTTCAAAACTCATTGTTTAAATTAAAATACATAAAACCAAGTTTCTATATGTAAAATTGAAACCAAACTAATGTACACCCATATATATAAACAAATTTCTATAAACATACGTTAAAGCCCATATTTGCATAAAAGGATAATTATACAGTCCAAACTATACATGCTGCAACCCACAAAAAGAAAAAAATGCAAATACATATGTACGGTCCCACATACTATATATATACATACCTCGTTTACAAAAATTTAATACAATTAATATACAGGAAACAGAACAAAGCCGATAGCAGTATAATGCGAACATTAATACTTGTAAATGATATAAATATAGTTTTTTTTCTTCGAAGAAGACAAGTCTATGTAAACAACTTTATATGGTAATATATAATACTTTTTTCGTAACTCATGAATTGTAACATATATAACAAACATAAACTGAAAGATAATAAGTTACAGTAACTAACCTATATAAGACATATACTTATATATAACATAGAATATATACACGGTAAATAAACAAGTATAACTAATATATAATATATATATATATGACTTATAATATACCTCGTAACATATTACAGTAAATATATATGTTGTAAACATACTTATTATATTAAAATCAAAAATTATCAGAGAATCAATATGAGTTTGTATATAAATATCAGTATACCCATGCGCTTATAAACCAAAAGTCTAGAGATATACACAAATTAAATATATATACATATGATCATGTATATATACCAACAACTTTTATAAACTTATATAGCATAATTAAACTAATATATATATATATGTTATCATCTATAACCAGAAACAAGTTATACTAATATATATATACTTACTTTGAAATCAATAATGTTTATGTATCAGTAATATATAAACATTTAAAAATCATTATTTATCCTTAAATCAATATTGTTTTAAACTCAACTCAGAAAAATTTCAGTCAGTATATATATATATACATTATATGTTGAAACCATTACTTATATATATATAAAACATTGTATATATTATTATAAAACTATTTCAAAATACTTCCTAACTTAAGTAAATAAATTAACATATTATATATAACTAATATATATATATATAGCAGGCTACTTTATGTACAAACATTAAAATTGTAACCAAATAGGCTTGCGCAGACTTATATTGTAACAACCCGCATATTTATCGATTTCATATTTAAATATTTTATTTAAATATTTTATCGTTAATCGGATTTTGGTCCGAAAAGCTACTTTTTGCATACGGTCAAATTAGGACTTGAGACTACTCCCATTGAGTTCAAAATGACGTCTGCGATCTTTTTGAGTGTAAACTTCGATATGTTTGGTGTTAGTGGATTTCTCGCTACTTTTTCCTACTTGTGACTTTGGTTTGGACTGCACCTTCTTTAGTTCAGCCCAACCCTCTTCCTCACTTCATTCACCATTTGTTTTAACATTCAAGCTTCATCAAAAATGGTGGTGGGAAGTGGAAATTAAAACTCCAAACTCAAATTCAATTGCAAATCCAACATTCAACTCCAAATTCAAGTAGAAGATATTGGATTCAAGCTTTGGATTGCTTCTCCTTGCTTTCAAGCTTCAACTTCATCTATTTTAGTGAAAAGGTGAGATTTTTAATCTCACATCTTGCCTATGACTGTCATTGGACTGTTGGGAATGATTCCCTATCGCATTTGTATGAACATTTGCTTTTGGTTTGGATTGAATGGGTGAAAAACCCCAATTTTCAGCGTTGTTGGCAAATCCTGGACCTTAGGTCGCTCTGCCTCGAAGACTAGCCCTGCAGATTTTTGTTCGTGCTTAGGTCGTTCGAAATTAGGTCGCTAGGTCGTAGGTCGCTCTGGCGTAGAAATGACTCTGCCTGCATTTAGCTCGTTCTGGCTTAGGTCGCACGGGGATAGGTCGCTAAGTCGTAGGTGGTCTCCGACCCTATATCGCCCGGTTTGTTTGAGTTAGATCGCGCCTCTTTTAGGTCGTGTCTCTTTTAGGTCGCTCTCCACTGGACCCCGTTATGTCGCTCAACATTGACCTCGTTAGGTCGCCCGCGTGTTTCACTAGGTCGTTAGACCTTTACCTCGTTAGGTCGTAGGTCGCTCGACCTTATTACCTTGTTAGGTCGCGAGTCCCTTAAGTCGCTCGCCTTATTACTTCGTTAGGTCGCGTACCAGTTAGGTCGCGCACCCTTTAGTTCGCGCACTCCATTAGGTCGCACGACCATTTAACCCTTAGGTCGCTCGCGTGTTAAGACCCTTAGGTCGCTCGGCCAATTCACGCGCTAGGTCGCTTGGCATTGTGCCACTAGGCCGCTCAGCACTTTGATGTTAGGTCGTTAGACCTTGTTTCCTACTAGGTCGTTTGGCCTTGTTTAATGCTAAGTCTCGATGACCTAGGTCGCAACCCCTAGGTCGCTTGACCCCTTAGACCCCTAGGTCGCATCCATTAGGTCGTTCGACCTATTTGACTTGAAGTCGTTGCACTTTAATTCGACCACGTTAGGTCGCAAGTATATTCCTACTTTGATGGTTTTGGGATTGATTTCATTGGACTTTACTCACGTCTTCGAACGTGAATTTATGTGATTCGATTTGTTTCAGCAATTGTTTTGTGACTTGTCACTCTAAAGATATGAAGGTTTCAATACTAGTAGTAAATATCAAAATCTTTCATCAAAACGTTTTCAACACTATTTTAAATATAAAACCCGTTCTCTCAAACCGTTTTTTTCAATCTACTAGTATATACAAGCCTTCGCTTCACTCGGATGAGAAATCGAATTAAACGACTTAGTAAAACGAGTGGTATGAAACGCTTGCGTTCACTTCGTCGGTTAGCTCTTGGACTTGTTCGATTGAGCCCTTTTGTGACAATTTCCTAGTGAAGATCTACAGTTTGTTCGTAAATATTTAAGCTAAGCTAGTGGTTATGGGACATGAAGCTAAACTCATATATTTACTGGCTTAGTGTAATTGACACTTCCTTATGATCATGACGATCATTTTTGTGATTTAGACTAGCGATTGAGCGATGTCTCTTTGTCTGCGAGGGAGACTAGACCCCGCTTTTGTGATGTTTCGCCATCACATATATGGGGTAGCACCCCATGGTCTTCGGGTCGTTCATGTGTTAAAATTTAATGGATAGCTTCCATGAGATAGCTTCTTGTTCATGTGTTATACGCGTTGGTGAGTTTTCATGCTCCCGTTCATGTGTTAGGCCTTCCCTCCCTTTTTATGTGTTTTCTGGATTTCTTGTGATGATTTCTGGAATTTTGTGCTTCACCAATTTTCGTGATTTTCATTGATATGATATCAATTTTTGTGCATTGGTGAATTCATGTGTTATTGACTTGTTATGAATACAAGTTTAGGGTATGATACCATATTTTATCTTTGAGAAGATTTTTGTGATATTGATTAATCTCTTGTTGATTTTCAATTACATACTTATAGTAGTATGCCATTATGGTTATTACATGTTCATGCCATGTCTTTTACTTTATACCATATCATCTGATATTTATAGCTAGACTGATCCGTTTATTATTTTCTTATAAATAATACTCGGGTCAGACCGAGATGTTACAGGTGCTTCTGCTTGACTTCTCTTCAGGATTATTCTGTCTTTTGGCTAACTACATAGATTAGTAGTTTTTGGATGTACACATTTGAGATATAGACTCTATGTTGTGTACTTATTCTTTTGTATAGCACATGTTGCTATTCTTTTTGTATTATCGTGGATCTTTCTGACCACTACTCTGATGTACACTTTCATGTGTTATATATATATTCATATCTTCTTCCGCCTTTGTGATATGGATGTCTGTGACTGATTTATGTTATGATTATTTCTATGTTTTTTCCAAAGATTATATATAGCCACTGTGTGACAGCTTTGAGTTTGTATCGGTATGTTGGATTTCCTCCTTAAATGATATACATTCTATCTTATCTGACATATCGGTGCTCGCACAAAGAAGTTACATGGATGGTCGCTCCTCCACAGCCTTATTCTCCGTGCTAATTGACAGCACTACATCGTAGTGTTCTTGGTTAGCGTGGGTATAGAGGTGGGGCGTCACAGCTTGGTATCAGAGCCAAACTTCGGAACAATGTAGAATAACTTAACAAGGATCATCTTCCTAAGTCCAACTTAGGAGTCGTGCCTTAGGATTTAAGTTGAGTCTTCGAACCGACTCATCCTATTTCCTCTTATGAATCCTTGTTTTATCTATCAAGACTTGCTTGATATTTATTTGGAGAATAACTTTTCTTCTTTTCTCTTCCTTGAAAAAGAGAATGTCTAGACCAGGTCGTCCCAGAGCTGGGCCATCTACTATTACTCCCCAGGATGGAGTTTTCATGACTGCTCAACAGCTTCTTGATTTAGTAAAGAATGCTCAAGCAGCTGGTCCTAATCAGGAGCCTACTCATCCTAAGTCTGGATTTGCACGTTTGTGCAACGATTATACTAACTTGGGTGGGAAACCATTCAAGGGTTCCGAAACTATTATTGAAGTCCAGGCTTGGTTAAGAACATGCGATAGAATCTTTTCTCGCATGAATCTTGTCGATCTTCACCGTGTTCAAGTGGCCTCCAGTATGCTCCAAGAGAGAGCATGGATTGGTACGAACTTCTTATTTATGAGATTAATGAAGCGGATCTCACCTGGGAGCAATTCCGGGAACGCTTCGAATTAAAATTCGTACCAGAAGCAGAGAAAGTGACATTGACTCGACGTTTCATAGACCTTGTTCAAGGTGAATCTACCGTGACAGATTATGTCGCATCCTTCGAGTCATTGTCTAAATATGGGGTTGAATACATCAATACCCCATTGAAGAAGAATCAAAGGTTCGTCTATGGCTTAAACAAGAATCTCAAGAAGCCATTACTTCTAAAATTAGAAGTTTCTTTCGATCAACTGATTGATATCGCTCTTCGTCTTGAAGAAGCTGATAAGGACAGTGATGTTGAAGTGGTGGCTGCCAAACAAAACTTCAACAACAAGAAAAGGCCTAACAAGTTCAAAGGTTCTTATCCCAACAAAAAGGGTAAGCAAGCAACTCCTGCTGCAAAGGCATTTTCTCCCAGTGATAAGAAATGCTTCAACTATGGTGCTAAGGGCCATTTTTCGAACAAGTGTTCAAAGCCCCGCTCTTGCCGCTATTGTAAAAGTCCAGATCATTTTATGCACCAATTCCCTAAGCTTCAAGACAAGGAGGGAAAGTTAAACGTTGCTCAAGCCCCTGGCAACACATCTCGTGGTCAAGGTATGTCTCATTCTATCCTTGATGGCATTATTATATTTCATGATCAACCTATTAGAGTTCTCTTTGATATGGGTGCATCCCATTCTTTTATATCAAAGGAACTTGTCGATACTTTTTCTTTAAGTGTTGTTGCTTTAATGACTTCTTTAAGAATTGCGAATCCGGTTGGTGGATCCGCAACTCTTAGTCTGCTTTGTAAAGATGTCGAGATTATTTTGTGTGATTTTTCTTTCCTAGCCGATTTGCATGTCATGCGTTACTTAGGCTTTAGAATGATTTTGGGTATGGATTGGCTTACTCGTTATGAAGCTCATATCCTATGTCCTCAGCGGACTATTTATCTCCGTCATCCGCAACCTGTTAATCAGATTTCTATTATTCTTAAAGATTCGGATTCCGCTTTGGCTGCATCTTTATATTCTTTAAATCCTCGTGATAATGATAATGATGATGAGGAAGATGTCATTTCTCTTATTCGCATCGTTCGTGAATTTTCCGACATCTTTGAGCCCGTTTTAGGACAACCACCTAAGCGAGCAATTGAGTTCAAAATTAATCTTATACCTGGAGCTCAACCTATTACCCGTCCTCCTTATCGCATGTCCAATAACAAGAATGAAGAGATGCGCAAACAACTATCCGAGTTGGAGACGAAGCAACTTATTCGCTCTAGTTCCTCGCCTTGGGGAGCTTCAGCTATTTTCGTAAATAAGTCCGATGGTACACTTAGGCTTTGCGTCGACTATCGCAAGCTTAATGATCTTACTATTAAGAATAAATATCCTTTACCTCGGATTGATGATCTGTTTGATCAACTTAGTGGTGCTAGAGTCTTTTCACAATTGGAATTGGCTACCGGTTTTCATCAGCTTCGTATTGCAGAGGATAGTATTCCTTTGACTTCATTCTGAACTTGTTATGGATCTTATGAATGGCTAGTTATGCCATTCGGTTCAACGAATGCTCCGGCTTATTTCGTTGACCTCATGAATCGAGTTTTCAGAGATTTCCTCGATCGATTCGTTCTCATCTTTATTGATGATATTCTTGTGTATTCTAAAACCGAGGAAGAACATGAAAAGCATCTTCGAATTGTATTGGAAACTCTTAGGAGCAATCAACTAAAAGCAAAATTTTCCAAATGCCACTTTTGGCAATCTAGTGTGAAGTTTCTCGGTCATATTATTTCCGAATCCGGAATATCAGTGGATCCTTCAAAGATCGAAGCGATTCAAAGTTGGAAAAGACCGAAGAGCGTGACTGAAATCCGTAGCTTTCTCGGATTGGCAGGTTATTACCGCCGTTTCATAAAAGACTTTTCTAAGATTGCCGTGCCTCTTACTGGCTTAACAAAGAAAGGTGTTAAATACATTTGGTCAGACAAATGTGAAACTTCTTTTCAGAAATTAAAAGAACTCCTTTCTGATGCTCCTATTCTTGTTATTCCCGAGGGGAATCAAGATTTCGTTGTTTATACCGATGCTAGTCGCGTTGGTTTGGGTGCCGTTCTTATGCAGAAAGAACGTGTTATTGCTTATGCTTCTAGGCAATTGAAGCTGGCTAAGACTAGATATGCCACACATGATTTAGAACTCGCGGCTATTGTTTTCGCCCTTCGAATTTGGCGACATTATCTTTTGGGAGAAAAGTTTATACTTTATACTGATCATAAGTCTTTGAAATATTTATTTTCTCAAAAGGAACTTAATTTGCGTCAACAGCGTTGGCTCGAATTCCTTGCTTCTAATGATCTTGATATTCTTTATACTCCCGGAAAGGGAAATCGAGTTGTCGATGCACTTAGTCAAAAGCAACAAGCGGTTGTTTCCATGATGATATCTGAATGTAATGATCTCGAGGTTTTATCCACTTGTGAAATTCGAGATCGTGTTTTCGATCTATGTTCATCTCTTGTTTTATGTAGCCTTGAGGCTCATCCTTCTATTTTAGACCGCATTCTTGAAGCTCAACAGCTAGATCCTGAATTGGCTTTGCTTGGCCAAAATCTTAAGGATAAAACCGATATTGATGGTTTGAAAGACTTTGATATTGATTTTCGTGGCGGCATTCGAAAATTTGGTAGACTTATCGTACCAAATATTAGTGATCTTCGTAAAGATATTCTTGAAGATTCACATCGTTCCAAATATTCCATTCATCCCGGTAGCAGTAAAATGTACGCAGATATGAAGCGACTTTATTACTGGGAGGGAATGAAATCTGATGTTGCTAACTTTGTTAAGTGTTGCATGACTTGCCAACTTGTCAAGGCTGAACACCAAAGACCTGGTGGGTTATTGCAACCATTGGAAATTCCAGTTTGGAAGTGGGATCAAATTTCCATGGATTTTATTGATGGACTTCCCCGTTCTCGTTCGGGTCATGATAGCTTATGGGTGATTGTTGATAGACTTACTAAATCCGCCCATTTTATTCCCGTTCGGTCAAACCGAACCGTTCCTCTTCTGGCCAAACTCTTTATCAAAGAAATAGTTAAACTGCATGGAGTTCCTTCTTCCATTGTTAGTGATCGAGATCCATTGTTTACTAGTGGATTCTGGAAGAGTCTTCAAAAAGCTTTGGGAACGAAGCTTAATTTTAGCACCGCTTATCACCCCCAGTCCGATGGACAAACTGAGCATGTGAATCAAACACTTGAAGATCTTCTTCGTGCTTGTGTGCTTGATTTCGGTGGAAGTTGGGAAGATCATATTTCACTCGATGAATTTTCCTATAATAACAGCTTCCAATCTAGTATTGGTATGGCACCTTTCGAGGCACTCTATTGAAGGCCATGCCAATCTCCTTCTTGTTGGCTTGAGGCCGGTGAGAAACTGGTTTTAGGACCAGATTTTATTCGAGATTCCACAAAAAAGATTGAACTTATTCGACATAGGATGAAAGAAGCCCAGAGTAGACAAAAATCCTATGCCGATAATCGAAGAAGGAAATTAGAATTTTCTGTTGCAGATCTTGTATTTATTCGTGTTTCACTAATGAAGGGTGTTGTACGCTTCAGTCGATAGGGAAAGTTAGCGCCTCGATACATTGGGCCATTTCCTATCACTGAACGTATTGTTTCCATGGCTTATCGCCTTTTATTACCGGCTCAGTTTTCTGCCATGCATGACGTGTTTCACGTTTCTCAATTACGGAAGTGCCTTCGGGATTCCGATTCTATTCTTGAGCCCAGTATTGTGGAGGAGATTGAAGTTTCACCTGATTTAACTTATGAGCAGCATCCTATTCAAATTATTGCTTCGGAGGTCAAACGACTTCGAAATAAAGATGTTCCGCTTGTTAAAGTTCAATGGTCCTCTAATCCTAAGGACTGCTCTTGGGAAACTAGAGAATTCATCGAGCGAACACATCCAGACTGGCTTTCTCATGCTCTTTGAGGTAAACTTCTTATTTCAAATTTCTTTTGTGTTAATATGCTTTTATGGTTGTTACTTTTTATTTCCATCTTATATATTGCGAGGATGCAATTTCTTTAAGGAGGGGAGTCTGTAACAACCCGCATATTTATCGATTTCATATTTAAATATTTTATTTAAATATTTTATCGTTAATCGGATTTTGGTCCGAAAAGCTACTTTTTGCATACGGTCAAATTAGGACTCGAGACCACTCCCATTGAGTTCAAAATGACGTCTGCGATCTTTTTGAGTGTAAACTTCGATATGTTTGGAGTTAGTGGATTTCTCGCTACTTTTTCCCGCTTGTGACTTTGGTTTGGACAACACGTTCTTTAGTTCAGCCCAACCCTCTTCCTCACTTCATTCACCATTTGTTTTAACATTTAAGCTTCATCAAAAATGGTGGTGGGAAGTGGAAATTAAAACTCCAAACTCAAATTCAATTGCAAATCCAACATTCAACTCCAAATTCAAGTAGAAGATATTGGATTCAAGCTTTGGATTGCTTCTCCTTGCTTTCAAGCTTCAACTTCATCCATTTTAGTGAAAAGGTGAGATTTTTAATCTCACATTTTGCCTATGACTATCATTGGACTATTGGGAATGATTCCCTATCGCATTTGTATGAACATTTGCTTTTGGTTGTGATTGAATGGGTGAAAAACCCCAATTTTCAGCGTTGTTGGCAAATCCTGGACCTTAGGTCGCTCTGCCTCGAAGACTAGCCCTGCAGATTTTTGTTCGTGCTTAGGTCGTTCGAAATTAGGTCGCTAGGTCGTAGGTCGCTCTGGCGTAGAAATGACTCTGCCTGCATTTAGCTCGTTCTGGCTTAGGTCGCACGGGGATAGGTTGCTAAGTCGTAGGTCGTCTCCGACCCTATATCGCCCGGTTTGTTTGAGTTAGGTCGCGCCTCTTTTAGGTCGTGTCTCTTTTAGGTCGCTCTCCACTGGACCCCGTTATGTTGCTCAACATTGACCTCGTTAGGTCGCTCGCGTGTTTCACTAGGTCGTTAGACCTTTACCTCATTAGGTCGTTGGTCGCTCGACCTTATTACCTTGTTAGGTCGCGAGTCCCTTAAGTCGCTCGCCTTATTACTTCGTTAGGTCGCGCACCCTTTAGTTCGCGCACTCCATTAGGTCGCACGACCATTCAACCCTTAGGTCGCTCGCGTGTTAAGACCCTTAGGTCGCTCGGCCAATTCACGTGCTAGGTCGCTTGGCATTGTGCCGCTAGGTCGCTCAGCACTTTGGTGTTAGGTCGTTAGACCTTGTTTCCTACTAGGTCGTTTGGCCTTGTTTAATGCTAACTCTCGATGACCTAGGTCGCAACCACTAGGTCGCTTGACCCCTTAGACCCCTAGGTCGCATCCATTAGGTCGTTTGACCTATTTGACTTGAAGTCGTTGCACTTTAATTCGACCATGTTAGGTCGCAAGTATATTCCTACTTTGATGGTTTTGGGATTGATTTCTTTGGACTTTACTCACGTCTTTGAACGTGAATTTATGTGATTCGATTTGTTTCAGCAATCGTTTTGTGACTTGTCACTCTAAAGATATGAAGGTTTCAATACTAGTAGTAAATATCAAAACTCTTTCATCAAAACGTTTTCAACACTATTTTAAATATAAAACACATTCTCTCAAACCGTTTTTTTTCAATCTACTAGTATATACAAGCCTTCGCTTCACTCGGATGAGAAATCGAATTAAACGACTTAGTAAAACGAGTGGTATGAAACGCTTGCGTTCACTTTGTCGGTTAGCTCTTGGACTTGTTCGATTGAGCCCTTTTGTGAAAATTTCCTAGTGAAGATCTATAGTTTGTTCGTAAATATTTAAGTTAAGCTAGTGGTTATGGGACATGAAGCTAAACTCATATATTTACTGGCTTAGTGTAATTGACACTTCCTTATGATCATGACGATCATTTTTGTGATTTAGACTAGCGATTGAGCGATGTCTCTTTGTCTGCGAGGGAGACTAGACCCCGCTTTTGTGATGTTTCGCCATCACAAATATGGGGTAGCACCCCATGGTCTTCGGGTCGTTCATGTGTTAAAATTTAATGGATAGCTTCCATGAGATAGCTTCTCGTTTGTAACGACCCGGTATTTTCAACCATTCGCATCCATTATAAGTGTATAGGTAGACACTCATGCCGGAATTGAATTGCTCAAAATACCACGTTGTAAATAAAATTTGGCAAATCACAGAATATACAGTAAATAAATATAATCACAGATCACAGACACAGAGTAAAATAATGCAGTGAAAGTAAAAGAAATAGTAGTTCATGAAGCTTCTATGTAAATATATCAGAGTTACATAAGATACAACATAAGAAATAAAGTACAACAGAAGTCTCAATACAATAACCAAGTACAAGCTGAATAGAACAACGGAACCGAAGTTGACAGCGATTCAAATCTCCTGAAGGTGGAAATCCAAATCTGTGAATACTCAAGCAGACCCGAGCGTAAAGCAAAACACAAAACACTCGAGTCAGGACAATATATAATTATATAATGTAAACCAACTCAAGTGAACTGTAATAAAGGTACAAGTAACTTAGAAGATGCTTGGGACCGCCCATCCTCTAAGGATTCGTTAAAATATCTACTATGTAGTAATATTCGCTATTATAATAATGTCTAATAAGTAAAGTATAATCATATAGAAAATAGCGTTAAGGGGATGGAGAACCTTAACGCGGTCGGATCTTAAAATCATAATCGTAGTGGGTTCGATATGGTAGGTGACACGGCACACAAGGCAATGCCAGGGTAGATATACCAATTACGCACACGGCCTGATAGATACGCATAGCAGCCACTACCGTTCCACCTCGAACAACACTCCCAAATCAAGGGTGGCCACCAAAAATCACAAAGTAATAGAATGGTATCGAAGAAGTGTGTCCGATACGAGGTGCTACCTTACTGGCCCGAGATCGCTCATGTTTTAGTTACCTTATGCCAACTCACGGGAGTTGGGTCCACGTATATACCTTAGGATCGTCGCCACCATCCTACTTCATTCTGGAAACTCCACCGCGTACACAGTTGTTAAAGTGGTTTTCGGTATCGACAGAGAGTATGTCCATATCCGATCTCGGTCTCTTTAACAACCAATCGTTATTATAAACCGTGGTTATAACTTTTAAAACAATACTTTACTTCAAAATAAAATATCATTTCAAAACCATATATTTATCAAAATAAAGATTAAATCAATTCCAAACCATTTCCATATATTTAAAATATCATATCATTTCAAAACTTCATTTCAAATCATTTCAATATATCAAAATATCATATCTTTCCAAAACTTCATTTCAAATCATTTTAATATAATAAAATATCATATCCTTACAAAACTTCATTTCAAATCATTTTAATATAATAAAATATCCTATCAGTTCAAAACAAAAAATTCAACTTTAAATACCTTTTAAATTCAAAGATATCGTTCATTTACTATCATTTCAAATCACCTTTAAATAGTTTATATTCCAATCAAAATAATTCATTTAAACCTTTTAAAAGTGTAATTATTATATTTTCAAATCAAGTATTCAATTTTCAAAGTTTCAAACCATTCTGAGTTCGTTTACTAAGTCAAAAACCATAATTATTAAAATTTCAGCCTTTCGCAGCATTTAGAAAATAGCTGTTATAAGTTATACTTGAAAACATTTTTATTCAGCAAAGACAGCATTTAAAACTGTTGTTAAAACTCAGTTTTTAGTTAAATTATAGTTCAAAACAGAAAAGACAGCATTTCAGAAGTGCTGCGGTAACTCAGATTTCAAAACAAAGGTTTTATTTGATTTCAGCAAAGACTGCAGACCACTATAGCATTTCCAGAGAATGCTATAATAGACCTGAGTTCAATATTAGCCTATAAGTTAAATTACAGCAACTACAGCATTTCAGAAATGCTGTACTAGCTCTTTTTACACATTTTTAGTATAATTCAGAAACTATAGCATTTCTGAATGCTATTAAAAGTTAATTCCAGATTTTAGTGTATTTCCAGCAACTAAATAACTTCAATTTAAAACACATAAACATTTTAAAAATCATATTTCAACATTTAAAATGTTCATTTTCATATCATTTAACATATATCTTTTTCACAATAAATTTCTTATAATTAAATCCAATTTTCAACAATTTACTTAATAAATTTAAGTGTAAAAGTTTCCAATTCTTCACATTTCAACAAATAACTTAACACTTCAAATTTAAATTACTATTTCACAAATTTAACTAAATTTCCAATTTTATTTAATTAACTTAAACCTTTAATTAAAACAAAATTTCACATTTCCAAGTCAAGTTATATTTTAAAAGATCACTTTTAAACATTCATTTATTTAACCACTTAAACTCATAGAAAAATCAATAATACTTTAATAAATCGCTTAAATTGAAATTTAATCAAATTATCATATTTACCATTTTCCAAATATAATTAAATTTTCATTTTTATTCATATAACTTAAATATCATTTTTAACCAAAATTCCAAACTTAAGTTATATTTCAATAATCCAATTTAACCATTCATTAATTACATTTTTAACTCGTAGAAAAATCATAATTTCTTTATTTTAAAACATTTCAAAATCTATTTAAATCAAATTTCATAAATTTATATTTTTAAAATACTTAAAAATATCCAAAAACACTTTATAAAATAACCACGGGCCTGTATATAGTTTTCTAACCTAGGTCAAGTGATACAGATATATATTATTTCAATCCGCAATTTACAAAGAAAAACCGGGTTCTATCATTTCAAACCCGCAATTCCAAGTTAAAATAAGTTAAATAAAAACCATTCAGGCCTATCATTTCAGCCCATAATGATTTTTCCCTATTCTAAAGTCCATTCGGGTATGTATCATTTCAACCCATAGTGATTCTAGTCTACAGGGAACTTGCAGTGTGATAAACAGATATAAATGAACAGAATACATTATATAACAGTAACGGATGATATAACAGGTGTATAAATATCATATGATCATAACATAGTCAAGTATAACATGATAATATATTTCTACAGATTCACAGGGTGTCAATTTACTATTTATATATGTACATATTGTCTGGTGAGAATAACTCACCTATTAAAGCTGGAGATTAGCGATCAAAACACACAGAATAGATTCCAAAAAGCACAACAAGCATGATATAGCATGACTTTTGATTAGAATGAATGGAGAGCCTTGATATTTATCTTGTAAACAATAACCAAACAAGACAATATACACATAAAAATTCAACGCAAACAATGTTGAAACAATGAAGATAAGAAGCAACAACGGAATAGATTACTTGACTGTGCTTTAACCATTCAAAAGCTCGAACAAGGGGTTCATTTTCTCAGCCATGATGATGATGAGTGTGGGAGAGACAAGGTTAACTTCCTCGAATACATAAGACAAAACAATACAAACAATATAAGTTTTCAAATGCACAATACGATAGAATAATATAGAATCAACTGCACGAATCAAAGTAGAATTGCTTTGCACTTGCTTCCAACAACCTTCAGGTTCATTCATATGGTGTACTACAGGTTTAAGGCAAGATTTGGATCAGTTTTTGGTTGCCTAAGGGTCAGCCAAACATGTTTAGAGGATAGCAAAAGGTGAGTATGCATGAAACAACAGAACAAGGCAAAACAATGTCACTTTAACATGGATTCAAGGCAATTCAAGGCTCGACCAAGGCTCATGGGGCACGGCCAGAGGAGTGGGGTCCAAGGTGATGATGTGGCAGAGGGTCCAGGTGGTGCTGGAGGTGGTGGAGGTGGTGTTGGTGGCGGCCATGGGTGGTGGAAGGTGATGGTACCAAAAAGTGGTCAACAAAGCATGGATCTAGGCATCTAGGTTGTATTTGGAAGAGTTTGGCCATCAAGGGGGTTCAGCCATGGTCAGATCTGGTGGGGTAGATGGTGGTGGTGGTCGAGAAGAGATGGAAGGAGGTGGTGGCCGTGGAATAGGGGGAGAGGCCGATCTAAACAAGGGAGAAAGCAAGGCAAATTTGCATAGAAAAAGTAAGAAAAAAGTAGAAAGAAAAGAGGGAGTTTACCAAATTTTTTGCAAGATGGAGACCATGATTTTTTTTTAGTGTTTTGGAGCTTTGAAAATTCGTGAATAACAGGAGGAAGTCGGCTGAAAAAAAAAGAATGAGGAATAGTTAGGGTTAATTGGTGAAAGGTTAGGTTAAAAGTAAAAAGGTGGACTATAAAAGCCCATAGGAAGATAGAAAGTTTAAGGCCTTTCAAATTTCTATATTTTATTTTTTATAACTTTATATTTCTGGAAAAATATAATAATCCCAGGTAAAATTTCGAAATTTTAACAAAATATAATAATTTATATAAATATTTATCAATAATATAAAGTTAAATTAAGAAAATAGCTAAAATAGTAAACTAGTCTAGAAATTTGAAATTGAATAGAATAAATTTTAGAAAAATTCATATGAGCTTGTAATATATTTTTAAACATAAATAATAACATAAAATAAAAATATATTCACAAAATAAATATTTAAAATTAAATTTACATATAATTTTTAATGAAGAAATAGCAGAAAATAGGAAAACAGCCTTTAAAAATAGGAAATCATCATAGTAAATTTTGGAAAAATTCTATTATTACTTTTGAAATATTTAGAGATGAAAATATACATAAATTAACATATTGACACATATTAAATAAAATATAAGAAAGAAAATATGATTTATAAAATTTAAAATAGGAAAAATTGCACAATAAAACAAATTATACTAAAAATTGAAATGTACATAACTTTTACATTTTAACTCCATTTCCAATGAAACGAAAAACAGTATTCAAGTTATTAAATCTATTGTCATAATAAAAGATAAAATTTATAATTTCAAATATTTAAAATTTAAATTTAAAAGTCAAAGTTTGACTATTTGACCAAAATTCACATTTTCTGGAAATATTAAATTTAGTCATATTTGGAATTCTAATCCACATCAAAATCAAAGTTTATACTTAAAATAACAAAATTTATTCTTTTTCATAAATAAAGCTTTTGAATCTGGAATAATCAATTTAAAAATATTTGAAAAATACAGGGTTGTTACACTCTCCCCCACTCAAAGCTTTTCGTCCTCGAAAAGGAATGAGGTACGGGAAAGCATAGAAAAGATAGAGTGAAATAAGACTAAAATAAGATGACAAGGAGATTTAAATTACGCCTGATAACTATTGTTATAGGTAAGTTTAACAAGATGGATGTGATCAAATCAAGAACACAAACACGAAAAAGATCCTCTAAAGTCTGAATCACCCCTTTCACTTGACCGACGGTCTATGAATGGAAAAACAGTGTTCAGATTCAAAAATGAGTATCCAAGATTATCAAAGATTACAGAAAGATTTCTAAACAGACTGGTATAAGCAATAGCCTTCCCATTCTGTAACGACCCGTATTTTACGGATCGGAACATCGTAAAACAGTTGACAATTGGTTACATTGTTGATAAGTCATTCAGAATTTTTCTAAGTCCTAAGTCGGTTTGGACGAGTTAAGAGAAATCTGGGTCGAGTTGCTGACTTAAGAGATTAACTGGGTTAAGGTGGTGACATATGAGTTTTAGGCAAAAATATGGCCAAGTCCTAAGTCGTTCACGACTTAGTATAAGTCGTAAGTCGTATACGACTTAGGGGATAGGAGCTACCCAGGGAAATGGCGGGTCAAGAGATTGGGGATAGGTCGTTTGGACGACTTAAGAGGTAGGCGCTACTTAAGGATAGTGGCGAGTTAAATTGTTACCGAGTTAAGTGTTTAAGTCGTTGCCAAGTTAAGTCGACTGGGTGAGTTAACGACCTAAGGGATAGACAACCTAAGGAAGTGACCGAGTTAAGAAACAGCGAGTTAGCAAGTTAAGTAATAGTGCGACTTAAGTGAGTTAGCGACTTAAGAAGGGTACGACCTATGGGAGTTAAGTCGTGGACGAGTTAAGGTGTTAAGTCGTAAGCGACTTATGTATGGGTTGTTAGGTCGCAGGGTATAGCTTAAGTGTTAGGTCGCGTGATTTCTAAGTCGTAAGTCGCACACTTGTTAAGTCGTAGGTCGCGCGAGTTGCTAGGTCGCTGGGCTTTGGCTTAGTAGTTAGGTCGCAGTCCAGTTTTTTGCGACTTATGTTAGGTCGCGTGGTAGCTTAAGGAGTTAGGTCGTAATGCTGTTAGGTTGCTTCTCAATAGAGTCGTAGGCGCGCATGCTATAAGTCGTGACCGACTTAGGAGATAGCTGTTATGTCGTGAGTCATAGACAGGTAAGTGTTAGGTCGTAGGAGTTGGGGCGCGCGTGCATATCTGTTAGGTCGGAGAGGCTTAGGTCGGAGAGGCTTAGGTCGGAAACGACCTATGGAGATAGCCGAGTTACGACTTAAGGAAATTTCTGCTATAAATAGGAAGGGTTTTTCTCATTTTTGGGATCCGGATTTTGAAGCGACGAAGTACTGCCATTTTGAGAGCTCGACTTCTACACTTCTTCACTTCTTTTCTCCACTCTAATCTAGTGATTCCTTCCATCCATATCGAAGATCAAGATTGAAGATTCAAGAGCTTAGATTGAAGATCTTCATCTTTTCAAGAGAGATTTCTTCGTTTGAAGCGGATTCGTGATAGATCAAGCTCGATCCTTCGCTGTCCAGATCTGAAGCATGTAGATTTGGAGTTGTTTAGATGATTTGGTGAGTGGTGATTATCTCTCACATGGATCCAAAGGAGTATATCGGATTGTTGGCTCGATTTGGTGTTAAAATAGTGATTTCCATGCATTTTCTTCATCCTAAGTGTAGATCCATGTAGATCCATTGTTCATGATGATTTGACAACCATTTTTGTATGTGATTAACCTATGCAAGTTCATTCATCAAGTTGTAGAGATAATCCTCATGTTTTCATGCTTGTTAGACTTTCAACTCCTTAATTACGAAATTGCCATTATTGTTATAATTGTTCATTTTGCTTATATTTGAATGCTTGGTTACTTGGATTGATGTTTGACATGATTGATTGCTGTGAATTAGATGATTGTTGATTGGTTTTAGACAAGGTGGTCGAAGATGATTCAAAAGCTAAGGGAAAGGCTCTTGAATTGGGAAAGCTGCTCGTGGCATATGTAGCAGGATGATGAAGCTCTTATGCATAGATTTGATGATGATATGTTGAGATGAGGCTTTGCGAGGACGTAATGAAGCGAGGCATCATGTAATGAAGACTTGGTCTAATCCGGACGGGATCATTCCAAGCATGTTGATAACTCGGTGATATGATTCGAGTTGAGGATAATGAATGGATATGAGAATAGTCGTCGAGGAGGATGACTAGGAGGCTTGGATAGTATCGTCGTTGAAGGTTCTAGCATGCTCTAAGCAAGAGTACGTTTGGGCAGATTTGATAGTCCCAACGACTAACTGTTGATGGTCGAGTACTCTGGGCAGATTCGATAGTCCTAGGCACGGGCTGCGACGACGTGCGGGAGTTATGTCTAGAACCGGGGGTTTCCATTAGCCCTTGACGGACGGCTGAAAGAATGTGCAGGTCATTCAATTAACGGTGATATCGAAGCAATGATAACAGTGATAGCCAGAGTCATGGATGTTTGGTTGTATCGTCATTCGGACTCAAGAGCGGTATTTTCTGGGTGCTTATCTGATTTAGGCCTTGGTACTTGGAAAACATCGCCCTTGACTCGAATGATTATTACTTTACTTTAAATTGTATGCTCTGCTATGTTGCTTCTGCTTAGTGTGTGTCAGGGGGGCTATCACTGTAGAAAGAGGTGGAGTGGGAGGGTTGTATTCCTATTCCTTTTCCTTTATGCTCTTTTGGTATGTTGTTAGTTAATTTACTGCTCACTAAGACTGTTGTCTGACTCAAGGCTTTATGTTTTAATTCTTATTGCCTTGGGCTGTTCGTCCATTTTTGGGACGGGCAGACTAGGTAGCAGGTGACAGGTGCTGTTCTCTTCTCACGATGCTGATATCGAAGACGAGCTGGAGGGTTGCATATTATCTTCTTATTATATGTACTGGATGTTCCGCTGTTTTGTATTATCTGAGTGTTATGTAGTGAGGCTTGATGTATTGGCTATTTGGATGCTTGTATTCAACTATTATGAAGTTTTATATGATGGCATTTTATTCTGTAAAGCTTCACTATATATATGTTCTATTGTATTTTGTCCATGCGCTGTGAGTAATACGATAGATTCTGTTGTTTTAATCTACCCCGACAATCGTCCATGGTCGCCTGGCACACTTTACAGCGCACTATCTCTAGATTCAGTGCAGGGGTCATGGGCGATCGTCACATTTGGTATCAGAGCATTGGTTAATCGATTTTACCCAACGCTCACTGACATAACTACGTATGAGAGACGTAATTGTAATTTTGATGGATGACTACTATATATAATATAGTAGCTTAGAAGAGTTTGAGTCCTTTATGCAGTTGTTTCTCTAGAAGTTCTAATCATTCCTTTTTATAGATATTGAGAATGAGTCGAAGAGGGAGACCAGCTTCTAGGGAAGGCCGTGCTACTGAGGGGGCTGCTGATTATGCAGCTATGTTCGAAGCTATGATGACTTCGATCATGAGAAGGATACCAGTTCCGGGGGCGGCAGTTGATGTTGGAGTTCAGGTTCAGACTCCGAAACCAGTGGATTTTGCTAAGTTGTGCAAGGACTATACTGCTCTTGGAGGGAAGCTTTTCTTGGGAACAGAATCAACTATTGAGGTCCAGAGGTGGATGGATGCTGGTAGAAGGATCTTTGGTGATTTGGGAATTGAGGATGCAACTAAGAGGAAGTTGGCATCAAAGCAACTTCAAGGGAGAGCCTCTGATTGGTGGAATTCTATTACCATCACTACTCCGGAGGAAGAGATTACTTGGGAGCAATTCCAAGTTAGGTTTGAAGCTAAGTTCATTTCTACAGCTCAGAAGTCTGTTATGTTCAAGAAGTTTGTGGAGCTCAAGCAAGGAGGGAGATCAGTTCTTGAGTATGTTTCTGAGTTTGAAGCGTTGTCCAAGTATGCCCGGTCATATATTGAGTCTACATATTAGAAGAATGAGAAGTTTGTGACAGGCTTGGACAATTATCTTGGGAGACAGTTGGTGGATCATTTGGACGATTCATTTGAGAAGCTTGTGGAGAAAGCTCTTAGGCATGAGAGTCTGTTTCCTAAGGAAGGATCTGTTGTTGCTGTGACCAGGGAAGAGTCTAAACACCAGCAGGGTGGAAACAAGAAGAGGAAGCAGCAGCAGCAGAAGGGTAAGGATGGCCAGAAGAAGCCGAAAGGCGAGGTGACTTGCTACAACTGCCAGCAGAAAGGCCATCTCTCCAGGGATTGCAAGAATCGGAAAGCGCCAGCGAAGTGCCACAACTGTGACAAGCCGGGGCATTTCAGGAAGAATTGTCCAGAACCGAGAAGGGACAAGCAGATTGTGCAAGCTTATGCTTTGGGAGCTGTTCCGTCGTCTTCGAAAGCTCCTACCGCTGAAGAGAAGGGAAAGAGTGTGGTGGTTCAAGGTACTCTTTTCTTATGTGGTGTTCCAGTTAGAGTGTTGTTTGATACTGGGGCGTCGCATTCGTTTGTTTGTAATGAACTCGTAGGCCGGTTAAGTTTGGAACCGGATATTGTTGATAGGCCATTGGTTGTGACTAATCCAGTTGGGGTTCGTCTTGTTTGTGTATGTTATGCCGTGGTCTGATTGTGTCGAGTCATGGTTGCTCTTTTGTTTGTGATTGTTTTGTTCTGAACTTTGCGGGGTTCGGAATTATTTTGGGTATGGACTGGCTTAGGAAGCATGCGGCTAAGGTTGATTGCGAAAGGTTGGAAGTGACAGTCGAGAATGTGGAGGGGCGAAAGGTTGTGATACGATGTAAGCATGAAGAAGGCGTCTTCATGAGCTTCATGTATTCATTGGTTGTTCCACGGGATGGACTGTCATCAGTGCCGATCGCTAATGGATTCGAGGATGTCTTTGACGAAGTCAAAGGGTTGCCGCCGCATAGAGAGATCGAGTTTCGTATAGATCTAGTTGAAGGAGCCAGACCTGTTGTGATGCCTCTTAGGCGGATGGCGCCTAGGGAACAGCAAGAATTGAGGGTGCAAGTTGATGATCTTTTGCAGAAAGGATTCATTCGGCGTAGTGTGTCCGAGTGGGGTGCACCAGTTGTGTTTGCAACCAAGGCAGATGGGTCATTGAGATTGTGTGTGGATTATCGTGAGCTGAATAAGGTGACTAAGAAGAACAAGTATCCATTGCCGAGAATAGATGACTTGTTTGATCAGCTTCACGAAGCTAAGGTGTTTTCCCAGATGGATTTGGCAACAGGATTTCACCAGTTGAGAGTAGCTAAGGATAGTGTGTCGAAGACTGCTTTTTGGACACCATCTGGTTTCTTTGAGTGGCTGGTAATGCCGTTTGGATTGACTAACGCGCCAGCATATTTTGTGTATCTTATGAATAGAGTGTTCAGAGATCAGTTGAACAAGTTCGTACTTGTGTTCGTGGATGATATTCTGATTTATTCCAGAACGGAAGAGGAGCACAAGACGCACTTGCGTATTGTTTTGGAAATCTTGCGGAAACATCATCTAAAGGCTAAGTTTTCGAAGTGTCACTTCTGGAAGAGTGAAGTGAGGTTCTTAGGCCATGTGATTTCTGGAAATGGGATAGCGGTTGATCCCGCTAAGGTGGCAGCAATCCAGGATTGGGTTAGACCTAAGAATGCATCGGATGTGAGAAGTTTTCTTGGATTAGCAGGATATAATCGACGGTTTATCAAAGACTTCTCCAAGATAGCTGCACCGTTAACAGGATTGACGAAGAAGAACCAAGTGTTCAGTTGGGATGCTAAGTGTGAGCAAGCTTTCGGAATCCTGAAAGAGAGATTGACAAGTGCTCCTGTTTTGACTATTCCAAGTGGGAATGATGAGATGGTGGTTTACACCGACGCATGTGGTACTGGACTTGGAGCAGTGCTGATGCAGAGGGATAAAGTTGTTGCGTATGCAAGTCGACAACTGAAACCGCATGAAAGGAATTACCCGACTCATGATTTGGAGTTAGCGGCAATTGTTTTTGCTCTGAAGATGTGGAGACATTATCTGTTGGGAGTTCGATTTGAGTTGTTTACGGATCATAAGTCGTTGAAATATCTTTTCTCCCAAAAAGATTTGAATCTTCGGCAGCAACGTTGGCTAGAGTTTTTGGCATCATATGATTTTGGTATAGCTTATACTCCGGGAAAAGGTAACGCAGTGGCAGATGCGTTAAGTCGAAGACATGCAAGATTGGGAGCCATGTTTTCAGAATGGAAGAATCTCGAGTATTTAGCTGGATTTGACTTCAGACCTAGATGCGAATTGGAACCTGAGATGTTGGCAAACTTATCGATAAGACCTTCTCTTGTGGGCAGGATTGGCGAGAACCAAAAGCGAGATGATAAGCTTGTCAAGATTATCCGTGATTTAGAATCTGGATTAGATCCATAAAAGGATAAAGGATTCGAGGTCGATCGAGAGGGTTGGCTTCGGAAGCAAGGACGACTAGTTGTTCCCGATATAGATGAATTGAGGAGTGAAGTTCTGAAGGAAAGTCAACAATCAAAGTTGACAATTCATCCGGGTGGAAATAAGATGTATCGGGATATAAAGAGAACCTACTACTGGGAAGGTATGAAGAAAGATGTTGGAAATTTTATTTCCAAATGTATGAACTGCCAGTTGGTAAAAGCTGAGCAGAAGAAGCCAAGTGGATTGCTTCAGCCATTAGAGGTTCCTGCATGGAAGTGGGAACAAGTGTCGATGGATTTTATCGATGGATTGCCTAGAACAAGAACGGGAAATGAAGGGATTTGGGTCATTGTAGATCGTCTGACCAAGAGTGCGAGGTTCATTCCTGTTCGATCGACTAGGACTGCATCAAAGTTGGCTGAGTTGTATGTTAAGTGGATAGTTCGATTCCATGGTATTCCGAAGAGTATAGTGAGCGATCGAGACCCATTGTTCACGAGTGGATTTTGGAAGAGCTTCCAGGAAGTTTTGGGAACTGAGTTGTGTTTGAGTACAGCTTATCACCCTCAAACAGACGGTCAGACCGAGAGAGTCAACCGAGTTTTGGAAGATCTCCTCAGAGCTTGTGTTTTGGATTTCGGAGGATCATGGGAAGATCACCTTCATTTGGTGGAGTTTGCGTACAACAACAGTTACCAGTCAAGCATTGGTATGGCACCGTATGAGGCATTGTATGGAAGACCGTGTAACTCTCCAATATGTTGGTTGGAAACTGGAGAAAAGCTGATGCTTGGGCCAGAGATGATTCGACAGACTTCAGATTGTATAGAGATCATTCGGCAACGAATGAAGGCAGCCCAAGACCGTTAGAAAAGTTATGCCGATAGTCGTCGAAAGGATTTGGAATTCGACGTTGGTGATATGGTTTTTGTGAAGATTTCTCCACTGAAGAATGTTATTCGATTCGAGAAGAAAGGAAAATTGACTCCGAGATTTGTTGGACCATTCCCGATTATCGAGCGAATTGGAAAGCTCACCTATAGATTGGAGTTACCGGAGAAGATGTCGGGTGTGCACAATGTTTTTCACGTATCATATCTACGGAAGTATGTGCACGACTCGAGTACGGTGGTTTCTGCTGATAGCTGTGAAGATTTTGAAGTTGATCCAGTTGGTAGAAGACCTCGTAAGCCGCTTCGTGTTGTTGAAACGGACACGAAACAGCTTAGGAGGAAGGTAGTTAAGTTGCTCAAGATACAATGGAGTGATGATGATAACGACTGTACGTGGGAGGTGGAAGAGAGGATGAAGGCAGCTCATCCTGAACTCTTCAAGGTATGGCCCTAAGGTGTCGTCTCATCTCACGATATTGTAACTTGTTCTAAGTTTTAGAATTCTGTACGCTAAGCTAGAATTGGATGTATGGTTTGTTGATTGCTATGGATGGTAGGCGTATAGAATAGTCTTCGATTGCTTTGTTTGCTTGGAATTTCGGGGGCGAAATTCCTAAGGGGGAGAGAATGTAACGACCCGTATTTTACGGATCGGAACATTGTAAAACAGTTGACAATTGGTTACATTGTTGATAAGTCATTCAGAATTTTTCTAAGTCCTAAGTTGGTTTGGACGAGTTAAGAGAAGTCTGGGTCGAGTTGCCGACTTAAGAGATTAACTGGGTTAAGGTGGTGACATATGAGTTTTAGGCAAAAATATGGCCAAGTCCTAAGTCGTTCACGACTTAGTATAAGTCGTAAGTCGTATACGACTTAGGGGATAGGAGCTACCTAGGGAAATGGCGGGTCAAGAGATTGGGGATAGGTCGTTTGGACGACTTAAGAGGTAGGCGCGACATAAGGATAGTGGCGAGTTAAATTGTTACCGAGTTAAGTGTTTAAGTCATTGCCAAGTTAAGTCGACTGGGTGAGTTAACGACCTAAGGGATAGACAACCTAAGGAAGTGACCGAGTTAAGAAACAGCGAGTTAGCAAGTTAAGTAATAGTGCGACTTAAGTGAGTTAGCGACTTAAGGAGGGTACGACCTATGGGAGTTAAGTCGTGGACGAGTTAAGGTGCTAAGTCGTAAGCGACTTATGTATGGGTTGTTAGGTCGCAGGGTATAGCTTAAGTGTTAGGTCGCGTGATTTCTAAGTCGTAAGTCGCGCACTTGTTAAGTCGTAGGTCGCGCAAGTTGCTAGGTCGCTGGGCTTTGGCTTAGTAGTTAGGTCGCAGTCCAGTTTTTTGCGACTTATGTTAGGTCGCGTGGTAGCTTAAGGAGTTAGGTCGTAATGTTGTTAGGTCGCTTCTCAATAGAGTCGTAGGCGCGCATGCTATAAGTCGTGACCGACTTAGGAGATAGCTATTATGTCATGAGTCATAGACAGGTAAGTGTTAGGTCGTAGGAGTTGGGGCGTGCGTGCATATCTGTTAGGTCGGAGAGGCTTAGGTCGGAAACGACCTATGGAGATAGCCGAGTTACGACTTAAGGAAATTTCTGCTATAAATTGGAAGGGTTTTTCTCATTTTTGGGATCCGGATTTTGAAGCGACGAAGTGCTGCCATTTTGAGAGCTCGACTTCTACACTTCTTCACTTCTTTTCTCCACTCTAATCTAGTGATTCCTTCCATCCATATCGAAGATCAAGATTGAAGATTCAAGAGCTTAGATTGAAGATCTTCATCTTTTCAAGAGAGATTTCTTCGTTTGAAGCGGATTCGTGATAGATCAAGCTCGATCCTTCGCTGTCCAGATCTGAAGCGTGTAGATTTGGAGTTGTTTAGGTGATTTGGTGAGTGGTGATTATCTCTCACACGGATCCAAAGGAGTATATCGGATTGTTGGCTCGATTTGGTGTTAAAATAGTGATTTCCATGCATTTTCTTCATCCTAAGTGTAGATCCATGTAGATCCATTGTTCATGATGATTTGACAACCATTTTTGTATGTGATTAACCTATGCAAGTTCATTCATCAAGTTGTAGAGATAATCCTCATGTTTTCATGCTTGTTAGACTTTCAACTCCTTAATTACGAAATTGCCATTATTGTTATAATTGTTCATTTTGCTTATATTTGAATGCTTGGTTACTTGGATTGATGTTTGACATGATTGATTGCTGTGAATTAGATGATTGTTGATTGGTTTTAGACAAGGTGGTCGAAGATGATTCAAAAGCTAAGGGAAAGGCTCTTGAATTGGGAAAGCTGCTCGTAGCATATGTAGCAGGATGATGAAGCTCTTATGCATAGATTTGATGATGATATGTTGAGATGAGGCTTTGCAAGGATGTAATGAAGCGAGGCATCATGTAATGAAGACTTGGTCTAATCCGGACGGGATCATTCCAAGCATGTTGATAACTCGGTGATATGATTCGAGTTGAGGATAATGAATGGATATGAGAATAGTCGTCGAGGAGGATGACTAGGAGGCTTGGATAGTATCGTTGTTGAAGGTTCTAGCATGCTCTAAGCAAGAGTACGTTTGGGCAGATTCGATAGTCCCAACGACTAACTGTTGATGGTCGAGTACTCTGGGCAGATTCGATAGTCCTAGGCACGGGCTGCGACGACGTGCGGGAGTTATGTCTAGAACCGGGGGTTTCCATTAGCCCTTGACGGACGGCTGAAAGAATGTGCCGGTCATTCAATTAACGGTGATATCGAAGCAATGATAACAGTGATAGCCAGAGTCATGGATGTTTGGTTGTATCGTCATTCGGACTCAAGAGCGGTATTTTCTGGGTGCTTATCTGATTTAGGCCTTGGTACTTGGAAAACATCGCCCTTGACTCGAATGATTATTACTTTACTTTAAATTGTATGCTCTGCTATGTTGCTTCTGCTTAGTGTGTGTCAGAGGGGCTATCACTGTAGAAAGAGGTGGAGTGGGAGGGTTGTATTCCTATTCCTTTTCCTTTATGCTCTTTTGGTATGTTGTTAGTTAATTTACTGCTCACTAAGACTGTTGTCTGACTCAAGGCTTTATGTTTTAATTCTTATTGCCTTGGGCTGTTCGTCCATTTTTGGGACGGGCAGACTAGGTAGCAGGTGACAGGTGCTGTTCTCTTCTCACGATGCTGATATCGAAGACGAGCTGGAGGATTGCATATTATCTTCTTATTATATGTACTGGATGTTCCGCTGTTTTGTATTCTCTGAGTGTTATGTAGTGAGGCTTGATGTATTGGCTATTTGGATGCTTGTATTCAACTATTATGAAGTTTTATATGATGGCATTTTATTCTGTAAAGCTTCACTATATATATGTTCTATTGTATTTTGTCCATGCGCTGTGAGTAATACGATAGATTCTGTTGTTTTAATCTACCCCGACAATCGTCCATGGTCGCCTGGCACACTTTACAGCGCACTATCTCTAGATTCAGTGCAGGGGTCATGGGCGGTCGTCACACATTCTGTAACAAGATAAGAGAAATAAGGACAACCAAAAGATAGTTTGGAAAACAAAATAAGATAATAAACTTGAGACCATAATGCTTTGAAATCATAACAATTTAGGGATGTTTATCATTTGGAAATCACACTACTAAAATCATAACACTTTGGACATGTTATTCTTTAAAAAAAACATAATACTTAGAAAATCATAACACCCTTAAAAAAAATCTTCATTTAAACCATTTAATTCAAGGTCAAATAATATTCATTTTAAAGTTGTAACATTTCTATGTTCATTCAATTATAAAAATTTCCAAAACATTGTCTTTTCAAAATAGCAGCACTTATAAAATGCTAAGTAGATATATTAATATTTCAAATCAGTTTAATTCCAGAAATATTTATTTGGATATCATTTAACTTATGACTTATTAAAACAAACTTTTATGAATGGACTATCCAAATTAAACTATACTTCGTTTATTAAGTCAAAAGCTCCCTATTTTAGTTAGCTCTTAATTTAACACATAACCCAACACTTTATTTAAAATACCCATTTCATAAATAGATATTCCTTTAATAAGTTACACTTAAAATTTCCATTTGAAAACCAAATTCTCAATTATCAAGTTTTAGTGATGTTAAAATACATTTTAACTATTTGAATCATAATTATTCATTTTTCAAGACATATCAATTTCATAAATAAAATATTTATCATAGCAAATATAACAATCAAATTTCTTTACACATTTATTCATTTAGACATCAATTAAACTATGAATTCAAGTTAAATAAACTTTATTACAAAATGTCCAATTCAAATGTATTTTATTTTATCTATTCAAAGATACATTATTTATTATACAACATATTCATTTTGGGAAATAACCTTTATTAAAATTCCTAGGTTAGACTTAAGGTTCCATATTAAATCAAATTTGATTATTAAGTTAGTTAAATAAAATCTCTTTAAATTCCTTTTTCACTATTTACCTCTGTTAATCTTTTATAACTAAAATTTAAGTGTATAACATTTATTATAACCACTCAAATTTTATTTATAAAATCCTTTCTATATTGTATATTATCCAATTTCATGTTCAACTTCTGTGTAATTTAGTTAAGTTATATTGGAATGAAATTGTGTGATATACAAATAAAACTTTCCGATTCAATTATCTCAAGTTTGAATCATTTATCCAAATTTTTTTTATTTTTCTTTTTATAATTGAAATTATTCTTTAAGAAAAAAAATGTAAGAATTAATTTCCGATTTCCTTCAAACCAGTTAGAGATAAATAAATTTATGTACATAATATGTCAAATCAAATTTAAATCATATATCTATATATATTATAAATCAAGTCATATTTTTAGAAATTCATATTAATTAAATTCCCCAAAACAAAGCTGTAGCAAGACTACAGAACAGTCTCTTCACTTCGAAACTCTAAAATGAACGTCGATGATGCTGCAGTCATCACCGAAATTATTTTCCAGCGACAAAGAGAAGAGCACTAAATTTTTTAAACTTAAAAATCCTTTAGGAACAAATTTCTACTTGGAAATAATTTAAATAATATATCCTTTTAAAACTTTTAACACAAGGTTTGAATCCATCGGAAATTAAATTCTTAAATTTCTTGTTTTAAATTCATTTCAGTTCCCAAATAAATTTATAAACAACTATTTATAAATTCATTTGTAGAACAATAAATGATAAATCAAGTATTATCACTTCAAATTATCAATTTAAATCAATTTATTAAGTTCCATAAATTATATATCAAAATTTATTTCATTAACCAAATTTTTTTTTATAATATTGTGTCAGTTTGTTCTGTCAAAGTGTTTTAGAAATCCGATCGATAGCGTTGATCAGACGAATCGATCGGAAACCCAAATCAACATCAACAACTCAAACAACACAATATAAAACAAAATATTAATTACAGATTTACAAATACAATTCAAAATGTTTTGAAGGTAGGTTGGAAACAAAAGACAAGATGAGTAAATAACAAAGTAGGGAGATGGGTAAGCTTAGACAACCACGGACAACCTTAACCGGGTTAACCGTTAGTTAAAGAATAAGATCGATGTGGATTTTCCTGGGACAAATCTACGTTCGATCTCAGGAGATAGAGTTTGGAAAAATAAAAGATATTAGCATCTAAACCAAGGATAAATATAAATCTCTGGTGAATCGATGCAAATTTGTAAAGGAGTTTCCCCCTTTACCAGAAAATTAGAATATTAGCGAGACATCCAATTCACTATAAAGATCATTCGAAGTGGAGTTATGTGATACTTCAAAATCAAAAGAAGATGAATAGTGAGGGACAAGAATGAATTTTGGAACCGCAGGGAACGTTCCAAAAATTCAAAGGAAATTCGAATCAGGAGGAAAAGATTCAAACTCGAACGAAAGTGATTCTGTAAATAAATCTACTCCATATGCTGAGTTTTGACTCAAAGCCAAAGCTCTGATACCAACTGTAACGACCCGGTATTTTCAACCATTCGCATCCATTATAAGTGTATAGGTAGACACTCATGCCGGAATTGAATTGCTCAAAATACCGCGTTGTAAATAAAATTTGGCAAATCTCAGAATATACAGTAAATAAATATAATCACAGATCACAGACACAGAGTAAAATAATGCAGCGGAAGTAAAAGAAATAGTAGTTCATGAAGCTACTATGTAAATATATCAGAGTTACATAAGATACAACATAAGAAATAAAGTACAGCAGAAGTCTCAATACAATAACCAAGTACAGGCTGAATAGAACAACGGAACCGAAGTTGATAGAACAAGACTAGCAGATAATCTCCAGCGATTCAAATCTCCAGAAGGTGGAAATCCAAATCTATGAATACTCAGGCTGACCCGAGTGTAAAGCAAAACACAAAACACTCGAGTCAGGACAATATATACTTATATAATGTAAACCAACTCAAGTGAACTGTAATAAAGGTACAAGTAACTTAGAGGATGCTTGGGACCGCCCATCCTCTAAGGATCCGTTAAAATATCTACTATGTAGTAATATTCGCTATTATAATAATGTCTAATAAGTAAAGTATAATCATATAGAAAATAGCGTTAAGGGGATGGAGAACCTTAACGCGGTCGGATCTTAAAATCATAATCGTAGTGGGTTCGATATGGTAGGTGACACGGCACACAAGGCAATGCCAGGGTAGATATATGTAACGACCCAGAATTTTGGACCATTCGCATCCATTATAAGTGTATAGGTAGACACTCATGTCGGAGTTGAATTGCTCAAAATACCGCATTGTTAATTTAAATTTGGAAAAACTGAACATATACAGTAAATAAATAATCACAGATCACAGACACAGAGTAATAATTGCAGCGGAAATAAAAGAGATAGTAGTTCATGAAGCTACTATATGAATATATGAAATACATCAGAGTTAGAACAGATACAACGGAAGAGTAATACAATACATCAGATACAAATCAGAATACATCACTGGAATCATCGAATACTGAAAGCAGAATAGATGGCTGGATCTTCAAGCAAAGCTCCAACTTCAAAGGTGAGTCTTGAATACTGGTACACTCAGTCTGGCCCGAGCGTAAAGCAAAAACACAAGACACTCGAGTCAGGATTAACATTCTTATATTAATAAATCCAACTCAAGTGAAATAGCAATTGAAATACGAGTAACTCAAAGGATGTTTGGAATAACCATCCTTTAAGGATCCGTTAAACTATCTACTATGTAGTAGTGTACGATAAGTAGATAATGTCTATCAGTAATATAAGGTATCAAAATAGTGTTAAGTCATGGCCCATTCCACCCTTAACACATTTTTATTCCCAAAAGCATATACAAGACCGTAGTTTCCCCAAAACTGGAAGTCACCAGAGGGAAATCCATATACTAAAGGTACAAAACAAATTCCTAGTGGTCGCGAATAAAGGGATACAAGTATGACAAGGCACATGAGGCAATACCCAAGGTAGTGATACTACCGTTTGCCTGATCCGGACTGGTGAGAACGCAACGCCGCAGCGCCCGCAACACCGTGAAACAACACTCCCAAAATCAAGGGTGCACCAATCGACAACAAGTAATGAGTAGTTCGAAGAAGTGTGTCCACTTGAGGTAGCTAATCCTCCATTGGCCCAGCACGGCTCCTGTTTTAGTCATTTCCAATTTGACACAAGTGTCAAGGCTATCCATTATCGTTCTCTTTCTTCAGTCATCACGTACATCATTCCAACCACTTCGTTCTGGATCAACACTCCGCGAATGTTAGTTATTAAAGTGGTTTTCGGTATCGACAGAGAGTATGTCCATATCCAATCCCGGTCTCTTTAATAACTTCCGTAATTATTACACCGATTGGTCGTTTAATATATTTCAAAACCAAATCAATTTCAATTTCAATCAGAATTTATAAATCAACATTCCATTTGTCTTTCAAAACCAGTTTCCAATAATTTACGTTTCAAAACTTCATAATTACCATTTCAAAATCTTATAATTCAATTTCAATATCTATTTAAAACCATTCAAATATTGATTCAAGTTCGTATATAAGTTTCATTCCGAAATCATTTGATTTAATTTAACATTCGAATCAATTTAAACTCATTTATCGATTTCATTCAATATTCGTTAAGTTACTTTATCATTCGAAACAAATTCTATTAAATTTCCAATCATTAAATCCATTATTCAAATTCAACTTCATTATATCAAAACTTACAAATTGAATTAAATTAAATTCATCAGGTCAAATTCTTTAAATTTCAAGTCTTACATTAATTTCAATAAATCGCAATTTTCTTGTTAAAGAAATTCAATTTCACTTATTCACTTCCTTAAATAATTTTCCAAAACTTAATTAATAAAGAAAACTCAATTCCAATTATTTACGAAGTAAATTCACTTATTCAAAAGTTCAATTTTACTTATTAAAGAATTCAATCCAATTTAATCATTAAATAATTCAATCTTATTTAATTATTAAATAATTCAAAACTTAATTATTAAATAATTTCAAAGTTTAATAATTTCAAACTTAATTATAATTTCAAACTTAATTATTACATCATTTCAACTTAATTCAATCATTTCTCAAATTAAACAACATTCTTTCATCAATTACATTGTAAATCTTTTGTTTCAGATTATTAAATATTCCTTTTCCTTTCATCAAAAAATTCAAATTTCAACTTCATTTTAAAACCATATTATTTATTCAAATAAAATCTTCGTTTTATTTTAAATCAAATTATTGACCAATCGGGTTTTATTAAATTTTCTATCCTAGGTCAAAGTTCAATTTGGGTATTTATCATTTCAACCCGATTCCAATTCAATTCAAAATCAAAGCATAGCAAAGGGAACTTGCAGTGTGATAACTGGGATGGTGTCAAAGTAAATAAACAAGCAATAACAACAATCAATAACAATCCAATAATCAATTCAAATAATCCCGAAATAACCGTATTAATTCGCATTGTTATTTGTACGAATTAATATAATTATTTCTAGAATCTACGCTGTAGATTAAAGATTATTACATTACGGATTTCACTTGTCATTCAATTACAATTTCATCCATCATCAATTTAACAACATACATTCAGTGATTCAAGATGTAATTAAACAAATCCTACGTGTCAATAAATTTAACAGTTAAAGGGGTCATATTATACAAATGTCATTTAATCAAATTTAACATTTAACTATCCTATATCAAGTTCAATTGCATACTATTTATCATTTAACATTAACAATTTAATGTCCAATATAACATCAACAATCAATCAATTATCAGCCAAACTGTATTATCATCGCATAAATAATTAACAGATAATGGTGTCAGATTTCACAGGTGAACTGATACAGATAATAGCATATATAACAGTGTGATTAACTAACAGCAGCATATTTCAATTGTCATTTCAATTGAAATCAAATTTAATAAATAAAAGAACGTTAATCGTGAGTGAGTGCTCACCTTTCGAGGCTAGAAATTTACGAGAGTGAGATGAGTTACGAATCCAAGCATGGAATCCAAAGCAAAGCTAGATAGGTACGGATTCGACGGACAAGCTGATGGATAAGGAATCGATGAGAAACGAATCAGAATCAATTTAATAGAACAACAACGATATACATATTATCATTATTAATAATTTCCATGAAATCACTATTAATTTAAACACATATTACAAATAAATGTGTGTGTGTGTATAACTAAAAATCATTGTTTTTAAATTAACCTCACATATATTAAAGTTTTAAATATATATATAATTTAATTTGAAATAAATGCTTATATAATATGATATAAAATGCTGCGCTCGCCACAAATAACTTATATGCAACGCATATTCTATAGAAAACAGCACATATATGAATAGATCTCATACTAATGTAATAATGCATATAAGTTTAGGACCAACGAAAAGATAACGCGGCAGACCTGTATAAATACCTACTTGTACAAGCTATCACGCATATAATTTAAATGGTACAACCTATACGCTAGAACAGTAACTCATATATATATAGTATACTTTGAAATCAAACGAGCACTAGTATAAACCTTTATAACCTTATAAACCTATAATATGGAAACTGTTGCATATTATATTCAAAATCTACACGTATGAAGCCTAATACACACAAACATATATAGTATACACGTAAATATAATATTATAAATATTTATAACTGGGCAAGCTTGTCATGCCAGTTGCTATCATGCAGTGAAGATTAGCATATATACTATACTGTATATATGAACGTTTACAATATATATAATTTGCTTTTAACACATATAACATGTAAGATAAAATATTATAATATGATATATACGTATAAAATAAAACCTTATACTTTTTTTTATTACAACCATTATAATATAAACATTATAATATATAAACATTATATATGCCAACACATTTTTCTTCATATTATAAAATTTATAACTACATGTTATTAAAACGTATATATAGACAAACAACACACAGGCTATGAAAACAACATATTTCGTATATCAATATATCTTGAAACTAATATAAACTTATGTATACATGAAAAATCTATATGTACAGAGGATGTATAACTGTAAACTGAAGTTGAAGTTTACACTTTAATATACTTATGTACTTTCATATATAGCAACACCCCAAAATTTTATAGATTAGTAATATGTCTATAAAAGATAACGCTATATATATAAATACATAAAAATCAAGAGTTTTAAAACATATATAAATATATAACTTTACTATATAATAAAAGAAAGAGTGCAGCCTATATGCAAACTATTATATCTATATCGCCAAAGCCCAAAATATGTGCAGCTTCAATCCATATATATATATATATATATATATATATATGTCTTTATCAAAACTTCATATGTCTACTGAATATCTCTATTCGCATATCACTATATATATATGCACATTTTCAACTATGTGTATAGGTACACAGCTTTTGAATTTAGAAATTCTTGACTCGTATACATATAAGCTAACTAAAATCATATAATAACAATTATATCTATGCGAGCTATTTGTCAACAAAAAAAACAGCCCCTGTTTATAAAATATGAAACAAATATGCATGTGCGTGCTATCATATGCAGACTTGTATAAACATATTTTAACACTATGTAGTATATACAGCAACCTATATAGCTAACAATTTTATAATCTATATATACCAATATAATATAACTATACCTATATATATGTAAGAATAGGGAAGCAAAGAGGAGCATGGCAGTCAGGGCTCGGAGGTGGTTGCGAGTGGTGGGTGGTGAGGCTGCCGTGCCAGCTAGGGCCAGAAAACGGGGCAAGAGGAAGTGGGGCCCGTCCTTTCGGTTGCTGGCTTCGTGAAGCGGTGGAGATGAAGCAGGGCAAGACTCAGAGTGGTGCTCGGTTTGTAAGGAGGCATGGGGGGTCTGGGTAGGCAGAGCAAAATGGAAGGGGAAGGAAATATTTGAGAGGAAGGGAAGAAGTCTCAGTTAAAATAAAAGGAAGGTAATGGGATAAACATATTTTCATATCCAAAAGGAACAGAGAACGAACCAATGTATATTAAAAATGAAAGTGAGGACAACCAAAAGTCCTACGTGAACACCAAGGAATAATAAAAGCTATGACCATTCGTTTCTGATCGGTGGAAAATCAATGGTCACAAGGAAACAAAAGGACGGACCATTACAGTTAACCGTTTCGCTACGTACCGGACACAAAACACACAAATAAATATACTGCGGTGATCGGCACGACGAGACGATCAAAACGGTATAAAGATATCAGTGGCACGATCGAATTATAAAAATTCGAATTTTCTACTAATGGAAAATGCAAGAAAAACGTAGAAAAATAAGATCAACGGAGCCAAAGATGTCCGAATTTGGAAAAACGACAAACTGACATCTTGCTCAGAAGATGGTTTAGAATTTTTCTATGTAAAAATATTTAGGTTTCGGAAACATTTTATTTTCATCGCTTTTTAACTGATTAAATTGAAGTGAATTTACGCGCGAAATAAACTTTCGTATTTTCGAACGAAAATTTACCAGTTACTATGTTTAACTATACGCATTCCAAATATCTAATTTTTATTTCAAAATTTTATCGTTTAAAATTTCACAAAATTTCAATTAATTACGTTATTAAAACGGTTAAAATTTACGGATCGTTACACTCTCCTCCACTCAAAACTTTTCGTCCCCGAAAAGGAAGGAGGTAGGAGAATAGAAACAACCAGAAAGAAAAACAGATTTGAAATACAAAATAACAATTAATTTAAACCATATAAATTCAAATTTAAATTAATTGATATTCAATAATTGATTTAATCCATTTGATTCCACCAAAATCAATCTCAACTATTTTTAAATTCATTATCTTATTATCCAGTTATCTTAAATTTCCAATTTCTAAAACCATAAATTTGAATAGTCTTTTATTATAATCATATTTGTTCAGCAATTTTAAATTCTTCTTTATTCCAAATTACTGTTAAATTTATTCTACTTAATATATCTACTCACATATATTTAACCCATATAAATTAATTTAAAACATAAAAGTTTCGATTTAAATTAATTTACATCTATTAATTTCTTTTAAATTCAAGGTATTTTCATAGGTTGATCAAATTTCAATTTATTAATTCTTTCAAAACAAATCTATTTTATTATTAACTGAGTTTACTTATTATATTATCTAACTCTATTAACATCTTTAGAATCAAAATTTAGTGTATAACATTTATTATAAACACTCAAATTTTATTTATAAATTCAATTTATCTTATATATTATCCAATTACATATTACTTCTGAATGATTTAGGTAAGTTGTATTAGAATGCAGTAGAACAATATACAAATAAAATTTTCCCAATTCAATTATTCAAGTTTTAAATATTTATTCCAAATTTTGGTTTTATTTATAATTAAAATCATTTTTAACAAAGTTTAAGAATTAGATTTTCGATTAACTTAAACAACTTAGAGATTTATATAATATATTTAAATCAAGTCAAATTAAATTTTAAAATAAGATACCTATATATATATAAATCAAATTATACTGAAGAAATTCAAATCAAAATATTTTTCAAAACAAAACCGTAGCAAAGCTACAGAATAGTATCTCCACTTTGAAACTCGAAAATGAATGTCGATGATGCGGCCGCCATCACCGAAATTATTTTCCAGCGACAAAGAGAAGAGCAGTGATTTCAACATTTTAAAAGTTCTTTGAAAACGATTTCTATTCGAAAATACTTTCAATAATATATACTTTAAAATTTTAAAACCAAAGTTTGAAATCAATGGAAATTAAATTCTCCAATTCTAAATTTTAAATTCATTTAAATTTCAAATCAGTTTATAACCCATGTTTAAAATTCATTTATAGAACAATAAGTGATAATCAATTATTATCATTTCAACAACCAATTAAATTAACTTATTAAATTTCAGAAAATTTTACTCATATATATTGATAATATATTCATACAAATTTATTCCATTTACCAAGTTTGAAAACGATATTGTGTCAGTTTGCTCTGCTCAGGTGTTTTGGAAATCCTATCGATAGCGTTGATCAGACGAATCGATCGGAAACCCAAATCAACATCAACAACTCAAACAACACAATATATTTTAAACATTTTAAATATTAATTTACAAATACACTTCCTCGCTCAACTATATAAGAATAGATTTCAAAGCAAAGATAGAGATTCAATTTGATGGACTCAAATCAAAGACAATTTTGATTCGAAAAAATAAGTTTGAAACAGAAGATAAAATAATTCAATTTCCACAATCGGGAGATGGAGGAGTTTATTTAATTCACGGGCAACTTTAACCGGGTCGTTCGTAACTTCAAGAATAAGATCGATGCTGAATTCCGAGGTAAATCAACACTCGATCTCAAGAGATGGAATTCAGGTATAGCATGGAATATATAGCATCGTAAACCGAGGATATAGAAATCTCCAGTAAGTCGATGCCTATTATAAAGGAGTTTCACCCATTTACAAATATTCGAAGTTTGGCGAGACCGCCGATTCTCTATAAGGGTCATTCGAAGTGGAGTTATGTGATGCTCCAGAAGTGAAAGGAGACGAATAGTGAGGGACACGAATGAAATTTGGAACCGTAGGGAATGTTCCAAAAATCCAAAGAAAACGAGTCAAAAGGAAGAGATTCAAACTCGAATGGGAGTGATTCTGTAAATACATTTACCCTATATGTTAAGTTTTGCCTAGAGCTACCAAAGCTCTGATACGAACTTTAACGACCCAGAATTTTGGACCATTCGCATCCATTATAAGTGTATAGGTAGACACTCATGCCGGAGTTGAATTGCTCAAAATACCGCGTTTTTAATTTAAATTTGGCAAAACTGAACATATACAGTAAATAAATAATCACAGATCACAGACACAGAGTAATAATTGCAGCGGAAATAAAAGAGATAGTAGTTCATGAAGCTAATATATGAATATATAAAATACATCAGAGTTCGAACAGATACAACGGAAGAGTAATACAATACATCAGATACAAATCAGAATACATCACTGGAATCATCGAATACTGAAAGCAGAATAGATGGCTGGATCTTCAAGCAAAGCTCCAACTTCAAAGGTGAGTCTTGAATACTGGTACACTCAGTCTGGCCCGAGCGTAAAGCAAAAACACAAGACACTCGAGTCAGGATTAACATTCTTATATTAATAAATCCAACTCAAGTGAAATAGCAATTGAAATACGAGTAACTCAAAGGATGTTTGCAATAACCATCCTTTAAGGATCCGTTAAACTATCTACTATGTAGTAGTGTACGATAAGTAGATAATGTCTATCAGTAATATAAGGTATCAAAATAGTGTTAAGTCATGGCCCATTCCACCCTTAACACATTTTTATTCCCAAAAGCATATACAAGACCGTAGTTTCCCCAAAACCGGAAGTCACCAGAGGGCAATCCATATACTAAAGGTACAAAAAAAATTCCTAGTGGTCGCGAATAAAGGGATACAAGTATGACAAGGCACATGAGGCAATACCCAAGGTAGTGATACTACCGTTTGCCTGATCCGGACTGGTGAGAACGCAACGCCGCAACGCCCGCAACACCGTGAAACAACACTCCCAAAATCAAGGGTGCACCAATCGACAAAAAGTAATGAGTAGTTCGAAGAAGTGTGTCCACTTGAGGTAGCTAATCCTCCATTGGCCCGGCACGGCTCCTGTTTTAGTCATTTCCAATTTGACACAAGTGTCAAGGCTATCCATTATCGTTCTCTTTCTTCAGTCATCACGTACATCATTCCAACCACTTCGTTCTGGATCAACACTCCGCGAATGTTAGTTATTAAAGTGGTTTTTGGTATCGACAGAGAGTATGTCCATATCCAATCCCGGTCTCTTTAATAACTTCCGTAATTATTACACCGATTGGTCGTTTAATATATTTCAAAACCAAATCAATTTCAATTTCAATCAGAATTTATAAATCAACATTCCATTTGTCTTTCAAAACCAGTTTCCAATAATTTACGTTTCAAAACATCATAATTACCATTTCAAAATCTTATAATTCAATTTCAATATCTATTTAAAACCATTCAAATATTGATTCAAGTTCGTATATAAGTTTCATTCCGAAATCATTTGATTTAATTTAACATTCGAATCAATTTAAACTCATTTATCGATTTCATTCAATATTCGTTAAGTTACTTTATCATTCGAAACAAATTCTATTAAATTTCCAATTCATTAAATCCATTATTCAAATTCAACTTCATTATATCAAAACTTACAAATTGAATTAAATTAAATTCATCAGGTCAAATTCTTTAAATTTCAAGTCTTACATTAATTTCAATAAATCGCAATTTTCTTGTTAAGGAAATTCAATTTCACTTATTCACTTCCTTAAATAATTTTCCAAAACTTAATTAATAAAGAAAACTCAATTCCAATTATTTACGAAGTAAATTCACTTATTCAAAAGTTCAATTTTACTTATTAAAGAATTCAATCCAATTTAATCATTAAATAATTCAATCTTATTTAATTATTAAATAATTCAAAACTTAATTATTAAATAATTTCAAAGTTTAATAATTTCAAACTTAATTATAATTTCAAACTTAATTATTACATCATTTCAACTTAATTCAATCATTTCTCAAATTAAACAACATTCTTTCATCAATTACATTGTAAATCTTTTGTTTCAGATTATTAAATATTCCTTTTCCTTTCATCAAAAAATTCAAATTTCAACTTCATTTTAAAACCATATTATTTATTCAAATAAAATCTTCGTTTTATTTTAAATCAAATTATTGACCAATCGGGTTTTATTAAATTTTCTATCCTAGGTCAAAGTTCAATTTGGGTATTTATCATTTCAACCCGATTCCAATTCAATTCAAAATCAAAGCATAGCAAAGGGAACTTGCAGTGTGATAACTGGGATGGTGTCAAAGTAAATAAACAAGCAATAACAACAATCAATAACAATCCAATAATCAATTCAAATAATCCCGAAATAACCGTATTAATTCGCATTGTTATTTGTACGAATTAATATAATTATTTCTAGAATCTACGCTGTAGATTAAAGATTATTACATTACGGTTTTCACTTGTCATTCAATTACAATTTCATCCATCATCAATTTAACAACATACATTCAGTGATTCAAGATGTAATTAAACAAATCCTACGTGTTAATAAATTTAACAGTTAAAGGGGTCATATTATACAAATGTCATTTAATCAAATTTAACATTTAACTATCCTATATCAAGTTCAATTGCATACTATTTATCATTTAACATTAACAATTTAATGTCCAATATAACATCAACAATCAATCAATTATCAGCCAAACTGTATTATCATCGCATAAATAATTAGCAGATAATGGTGTCAGATGTCACAGGTGAACTGATACAGATAATAGCATATATAACAGTGTGATTAACTAACAGCAACATATTTCAATTGTCATTTCAATTGAAATCAAATTTAATAAATAAAAGAACATTAATCGTGAGTGAGTGCTCACCTTTCGAGGCTAGAAATTTACGAGAGTGAGATGAGTTACGAATCCAAGCATGGAATCCAAAGCAAAGGTAGATAGGTACGGATTCGACGGACAAGCTGATGGATAAGGAATCGATGCGAAACGAATCAGAATCAATTTAATAGAACAACAACGATATACATATTATCATTATTAATAATTTCCATGAAATCAATATTAATTTAAACACATATTACAAATAAATGTGTGTGTGTGTATAACTAAAAATCATTGTTTTTAAATTAACCTCACATATATTAAAGTTTTAAATATATATATAATTTAATTTGAAATAAATGCTTATATAATATGATATAAAATGCTGCGCTCGCCACAAATAACTTATATGCAACGCATATTCTATAGAAAACAGCACATATATGAATAGACCTCATACTAATGTAATAATGCATATAAGTTTAGGACCAACGAAAAGATAACGCGGCAGACCTGTATAAATACCTACTTGTACAAGCTATCACACATATAATTTAAATGGTACAACCTATACGCTATAACAGTAACTCATATATATATAGTATACTTTGAAATCAAACGAGCACTAGTATAAACCTTTATAACCTTATAAACCTATAATATGGAAACTGTTGCATATTATATTCAAAATCTACACGTATGAAGCCTAATACACACAAACATATATAGTATACACGTAAATATAATATTATAAATATTTATAACTGGGCAAGCTTGTCACGCCAGTTGCTATCATGCAGTGAAGATTAGCATATATACTATACTGTATATATGAACGTTTACAATATATATAATTTGCTTTTAACACATATAACATGTAAGATAAAATATTATAATATGATGTATACGTATAAAATAAAACCTTAAACTTTTTTTTATTATTACAACCACTATAATATAAACATTATAATATATAAACATTATATATGCCAACACATTTTTCTTCATATTATAAAATTTATAACTACATGTTATTAAAACGTATATATAGACAAACAACACGCAGGCTATGAAAACAACATATTTCGTATATCAATATATCTTGAAACTAATATAAACTTATGTATACAATGAAAAATCTATGTGTACAGGGGATGTATAACTGTAAACTGAAGTTGAAGTTTACACTTTAATATACTTATGTACTTTCATATATAGCAACACCCCAAAATTTTATAGATTAGTAATATGTCTATAAAAGATAACGCTATATATATAAATACATAAAAATCAAGAGTTTTAAAACATATATAAATATATAACTTTACTATATAATAAAAGAAAGAGTGCAGCCTATATGCAAACTATTATATCTATATCGCCAAAGCCCAAAATATGTGCAGCTTCAATCCATAAATATATATATACGTCTTTATCAAAACTTCATATGTCTACTGAATATCTCTATTCGCGTATCACTATATATATGCAGATTTTCAACTATGTGTACAGGTACAAAGCTTTTGAATTTAGAAATTCTTGACTCGTATACATATAAGCTAACTAAAATCATATAATAACAATTATATCTATGCGAGCTATTTGTCAACAAAAAAAACAGCCACTGTTTATAAAATATGAAACAAATATGCATGTGCGTGCTATCATATGCAGACTTGTATAAACATATTTTAACACTATGTAGTATATACAGCAACCTATATAGCTAACAATTTTATAATCTATATATACCAATATAATATAACTATACCTATATATATGTAAGCTTAGGGAAGCAAAGAGGAGCATGGCAGTCAGGGCTCGGAGGTGGTTGCGAGTGGTGGGTGGTGAGGCTGCCGTGCCAGCTAGGGCCAGAAAACGGGGCAAGAGGAAGTGGGGCCCGTCCTTTCGGTTGCTAGCTTCGTGAAGCGGTGGAGATGAAGGAGGGAAAGACTCAGAGTGGTGCTCGCTTTGTAAGGAGGCATGGGGGTTCTGGGTAGGCAGAGCAAAATGGAAGGGGAAGGAAATATTTGAGAGGAAGGGAAGAAGTCTCAGTTAAAATAAAAGGAAGGTAATGGGATAAACATATTTTCAGAACCAAAAGGAACAGAGAACGAACCAATGTATATTAAAAATGAAAGTGAGGACAACCAAAAGTCCTACGTGAATACCAAGGAATAATAAAAGCTATGACCATTTGTTTCTGATCGGTGGAAAATCAATGGTCACAAGGAAACAAAAGGACGGACCATTACGGTTAACCGTTTCGCTACGTACCGGACACAAAACACACAAATAAATATACTGCGGTGATCGGCACGACGAGACGATCAAAACGGTATAAAGATATCAGTGGCACGATCGAATTATAAAAATTCGAATTTTCTACTGACGGAAAATGCAAGAAAAACGTAGAAAAATAAGATCGACGGAGCCAAAGATGTCCGAATTTGGAAAAACGACAAACTGACATCTTGCTCAGAAGATGGTTTAGAATTTTTCTATGTAAAAATATTTAGGTTTCGGAAACATTTTATTTTCATCGCTTTTTAACTGATTAAATTGAAGTGAATTTACGCGCGAAATAAACTTTCGTATTTTCGAACGAAAATTTACCAGTTACTATGTTTAACTATACGCATTCCAAATATCTAATTTTTATTTCAAAATTTTATCGTTTAAAATTTCACAAAATTTCAATTAATTACGTTATTAAAACGGTTAAAATTTACGGATCGTTACAATATACCAATTACGCACACGGACCGATGGATACGCATAGCAGCCACTACCGATCCACCTCGAACAACACTCCCAAATCAAGGGTGGCCACCAAAAATCACAAAGTAATAGAATGGTATCGAAGAAGTGTGTCCGATACGAGGTGCTACCTCATTGGCCCGAGATCGCTCCTGTTTTAGTCACCTTATGCCAACTCACGGGAGTTGGGTCCACGTATATACCTTAGGATCGTCGCCACCATCCTACTTCATTCTGGAAACTCCACCGCGTACACAGTTGTCAAAGTGGTTTTCGGTATCGACAGAGAGTATGTCCATATCTGATCCCGGTCTCTTTAACAACCAATCGTTATTATAACCCGTGGTTATAACTTTTAAAACAATACTTTACTTCAAAATAAAATATCATTTCAAAACCATATATTGTGACGACCCGGAATTTTTGTATATTTGAAATGTGAATATTTAATTTATTTTAAATATCCGAAGGTTAAATTTTAACTTTAATTTCAAATATACAGTATTTATTTGGATAATTAATTATTAAATTTAATTATCGGGATTGGGTCAAATATTGAATCTTGATTTTAAGCCTGTTAAAAATAGTTCAAAGGTTCAGAAAATTTATATTGTTAATACTGAAGATGATAGAACTTTTAAAATGGAATTTTAAAGAGTTTTGTTCAGTTTTAAAAATATATCGTTGAAATTGAAAAAAATAATATAAATATAACTATTTTACAGTAAGACATATAAGGTAATTTCGTTTTAATAAATATATATACATTCATAGATATATTTGCATAGGAAACAGTAAGTATATAAGTTTTCGGAAATTATAAGAGTTTATACAAAATCAGTTTTTAAAACTTATATAGATTACTTTTATACAGCTCGTAAATAAAATAAATATATTTTTATTCTACTAGTTTATTTTATAAAGGATGGGTTTGATAATTAAGTTGTTTTAATTAACTTATTTACTCATTTGGTGGCTAGAAATAAGTTGTTGAAGGAAACTATTAGTTTAAATTTAAGTTTTTGTTTAAAATAAATCATTTGATTAAATATAGTTAATTAGTTAATTTAAAATAAGAATATTACTAGTAGTCTAAAACCATGGAAAATGTTGACTAATTTATTGACTGGGAAATTGATGGATTCGATTAATTTAAATATTAATAAACTATATATTGATATTCAAGGTCAAAATCTGGAAAGAAACAAGCTGGGATGAAATTAAATGGTAATGGATGGCAAAAAAAAATCAAAGGTGAGTTAATCTCACTCAGTTAAATTTAAATTTAAATGGTTAAATTTAAATAATTGATTGATTTGATTGATGTGCTATATTATATATAGTAGTATATAGCGATATATACATATTGGCATATGTATATATTGGAGTTGTTGATATTCCCGCATTATATAGCGGATGAGACCCTATGCGCCGCATAATAGCGGATGATATTTTATAAAACCCATATACCGCGATATTCTACTTTGAAGTGGAATTGGTATTGTGCTAACATCTGTGGATGCAGGGAAACAGGTTGGAGGGATCCAACTGGATTCCTCAAAATATTTAATTTTGTTTAAATATTCTATGATATGATTGTTGATATCCTCTGATGAATTATATGGATAATTGGATGTTATGGTTTGGCTGGACTGATTTGGATGTGCTGAGTTACCAAAATCTCTAGAATGGAATTTTTGGAAGAAATAAAAGAGTAAATTTTAAAGTAAAATAATTATAAAGAGTTTGGAATAAATTTGAGAATAAATCTGATTAAGAATAAAAGTGATTTCCAAAATTCTAATAAATATGGAAAAGAGGAATTTTGAATAAACAGAGAAATATTGAATTTAAAGAAAACTTAGGTGATATTATTTAAAGGAATAAATAATTTATTTTAATTCAATGTTTAAATGTAATTAAAAAGAAAGAAGGAATTTGGGAAATCTGAAACTTGTGTTTCAGTTTAAAGATTTTAAATCATAATGAGAAATAAAATCTAGAAGTTAATGAATTTGAAAATAAATGGATTAAGTAAGGAAATTTATTTCAAAGTAAATAAATTGGGAAATCAATTATAAATTGATTTAAATACTTTGGGATTTGAAATTTAAAGAGAAATGAGATTTTGAAGATATAAACTGGGTTTATAAAGTGAAATGGAATATCAGTGGATATTAGAAAATATAAATTCAATGTGGGAATTTGTAAAAGGATATGGATTTGGGTTAAAAATAAATGTTGATTTATTTTTAAAAGATGGGAATGAGAAGTGTATTTCTCTGGATAGCCAAGTACGTTTTCAAAGCAATTTGAAATATAAGTTAAAGGTTTTAAGTATGTTTTAAAAAGCATGTTTTAGGAAATTTGTCTTTTTAAATGTTAATTTCCTAAGTAAGTATTTTCAAAAATATATTATTGTAGTAATTATATAAAAGTGATTTGGTATTATGTTTTAAAGAGGAAATTTAGTTTATATTTATAAAGTGGTTTATTTTAAAGTATATATTTTTAATAAAGTATTAAAGTAGTTTGATTTCAATGTTATAAAGTATATTTAAATAAAGTGTTTTTAAATTATTTTAAAATTAAAAGTATTTTGTACTTGGTGATTCAGTGGAAATAAATATTTGGGGAAATGTATTTCGTAAGCGGAAACTGTTTGAAATTGTTTTCAAAAGGAGTTTGAAAATAGAAATATATCTTGCGAAGATATTTGAGATTAATAAAAAAATGTGGGAAATTATTTATTGTGTGATGGTTGCTTGTGAATGTGAATGGATAGTTAAATAACCGACTATCAATATTGGCCAAATGCGTTGATCGTTTCGAAGAGACCGGGATCGGGTTTCCGTATACCAGGATTCTAGGTCTGGAGACTCGAATACCACTTCGATCCGGTTTGTACGTTTCGTGTAACGTGTTCGGAGTCGAAGATGGAGCAGTGAAGTGCAAGGGCTAGTCGCTACTAATCCTGAGGATATTTCCAAAATGGATGTAGTAGGAATAGTGCCTTCGGTTCCGTTCGAACCCGGGACGGACTTGTATGGACGAATGCTTTCGTGACATCGTCAGGTGGACGATGGGCATTCTAAGGGATATGTGCTATAAAGGTATCGTTTAGCCTCGAACCTCATCAACCCGGAATGACTGAAAATCAGGGGTTATGCAGCAAGGCTTCGTGGGTAGCCCCCACTTGAGAGTAAGGTCATCCCTGTCTAGATGTCCCTTTTATTTCGGCTTAGTGTTGCGGTTGCTGATCCCAACCGTGGGGTGATTTTATTTGGAATTATCCAGTAAGGGATGATTCCGGCCTTGTGTTGCAGGGGAGCGGGCGTACTCCTCGGTACTGTGATCTAGGCCACGTACTGTGACAGGTGGTACCCCAGTGCCTAGTCATTCGTTGGAAATCCATTCTCCCTACGTGCCTGTACGGTTTTGATTGTGCCCAACTATTGTTGAAATGTGAGATGCAAGCATTTCAGCTAGATTCTATTTTACTTTCTGTAGACATTATTATAATATCAGAGGATTTTGATATAAAGTGTTTTAGCTATCGTAAAAACCCGACATGTTTATTTGTGGCGTGGTCTTACGAGATGCTTTTGTTTTCAAAAGATTTTGAAACTTTAATAATCAATTTGAGTGTGATTTTCTCACGCTGGTTTTCCAGACTGACTCGGGTATTGTTTTATATGATGCTCGGGTCAGACCGAGATAAACAGGTTCAGGATATGATGCTGTGGAGCTCAGGAGACGAGCTGGATGTCGATACGTACTCCCGTACTTGCTATTATTTTTCCGCTGTGTATTCAGTTGTATGTTATGGATGTTGATGTACTCTGATGATGTATTCTAATGTATTGTATAAACAGATATAGTTTTTGATTTGTGTAAAGATCTGTTGATATATTATATTTTATTCCGCTGCGATGGTTAGATTCTGATGTTGTTTTCCTTTTATTTTCTTCTTCTACCTCTTCTTCTTTAACTAAAATGGTTCGATTTTCCGGGTCTGGAAAGTCGGGTCGTTACAGTGGTATCAGAGCTTAGGTTGGCGATAACCTTGGCTCTGGTGGGAATTTTGAGAATACTAATAGATATGAGCGTGTATTTGTTAGTGAATATAAAATGGTTTTATATTGTGTTGGTTGGTTTATTGAGTGGCATATGAACCTTCGTCGGCACAGTCTGGACAACTGTATCGAAGGGGTTTCTAAACACTTGAATAGAACAGTTCGACACAGTATTGTTTTAAATAGGGTGAATGAAATAATTTTGCCCAAATTATTTTGTATATAAAAGAAATAATTGTTCGAAATTTATTATAGTTATATATTTGGATGCTTGGTTGTTAGGAAATGACAATAATGAGTTAGTCTCATTATTGAGTAGAAATTGAAAACTTATAACCTAAGTTGAAGAATAAATTTATATAACAAAATGGAATTTGAAATATAGACTAAATGAAATTTATAAATTGAAATAAACTTTATATGCAAATGCAAATTGTAAATGTGACTTATAACTTGAAGTAAAATGTGATAGAATTCTAGAGTAATGTTTGGATATAAAATTGAATGGATTTTGAATTTGAAGTTTTGGGAAAGGTTTAAATTCCTTTGGATTTAAAAGTAGTTTTTAAAAGTTTTGGGGAAATAATGGTGATATTATTTCATGGATATTTTTGAAATTGAATTGAAATCTGTTGGGATTTAGGAATTAAAAATATTTGAAAAGTTTTAAAGTGATAAAAGCACTAAATTCTCTTTCGGTCGCTGGAAAATAATTCCGATGATGATCGCGACATCATCGGTGTTCATTTTCGAGTTTCCAAAGAGAAATTGCTACCAAACTGTTTTAAAATTGGAAATGATTGTGAACTGGGTTGGTTTTGAAAATTCAAAGGGAAAATTGTTTGGTAAAAGCAGATTGTTTTGGAAATTGGGATTTGAGGTGATATACCAGATGTGTATGAGTTATTTATGGATTCAAAATGGTTTTGAAATAAAACCGGGCAATTGAATTCTGGGAATTCTATTTAAAATATAAATGTGGAAATTTAAATGAATCAACAATATAAAGTATAGAATGAAGTTGATTGAAATAAGAAGGGAATGAAAGTTTAATTCTGGGATTATAATTATGAGATGAAAATAACTCAATGAGTAATATAAGTTGGTAGATAAAAGAGTTAGAGAACTTGAAGGTGAATGAATTGTAAAACTCGTATAAAATTTGTATCCTAGAATTAAAATTTAATTCGAGTATATGAAAGTAAATAAAATATATTTGAATTTAACTTAAGATAAGTTAAATAAAATTTAGAATTGGAATTGAATTAAACAAGTTGAAGTCGAATTGAATTGGATATAAAGGTAATGTAAAATGCTTATAATTGTGTAAAGAAATTCATATTCTTAAGTTCTTAAGTGTAATAATTTGAGATTTGATTGTAAAGATGAAAATGGACTTAAATGAATAGTCCCAGGTCTTAAGTAAGTTAAAGCTTATGAATAGAAATGAAATTGTAAGTCATAAATGGGAGTTCATTTCTTTGAACCATTAAGAGTTATAATTTGAAATTGTAATTATCAAATGGAAACGACTAAGATGAGCAATCTTAATTTTTAAATAAATCCAAACTTGAGTTATAAAATAAATTGAACTTAAGATAATTAAGTGAAGTGATATTTGGAATTAAAAAGCAAGTATTTAATTTTAACCAGCGGAGGAACTAATTTGATAATAAATTAGTTAATGAAATTGAATTGTGAGTAAATGAAATTGAATTAAAAGAGTGATGGTTTGGATTGCGAATGAAATCCAAATAAGTGAAAATAAATTGGAAATGGCCTGGTTGTTAATAAAATAATTCCAGATGAATTGAGTATGGAAATTTAAATTCATAATGATTGAGTGAATGAACCACTTATATTAAATAAATAAATGGATGGAATTTGATTAAATAAGAATCAAATGAAAGATGGAAATAAAACTTTAAAAGGTTGGTTAAATGGAAAATAAACTTAAGTTATTGACTTAAGTAAATGTTGAATGGAAACTGAACTCAAACAGAAGAGTGGTTTAAATAAGTTGAGAAATAGTTATTGAATGAATTAACTTGGATTGTTTTCGAGCTAAATAAAATTCAATATTCAGAAGTTAGAGATGAATTGAATTTAAGAAAGAAAAATTGGAAATGAAAATCTGAATTGAAAATGTGGAATAAGTATTTATATTTGAAATGAAGTAGTAAATTGAAGTAAGTTGGAATTCATATGAAATGGGAGTTCAATTTGAATATATACACTTCGGTGGTGAAGTAGTAAATAAATATAAGAAAATTTATATGAACTTAAGAATTGAAGAATGAAATTCTTAAGAAAATGTGTAGTGGAAATATACTTAGTAATTTTGGAAAAAAATATACTAAGTGAATAGTTGAATGAAGACTAAAACTGAAGTTGTGAAATGGGATAATTGTGAATAAAAGAGAATTGATAAAACTGATAATCAATTGGAATTTATACGTAAGATGTACGTATATTATTTTATTCGCATAGCTATTTGGTCCAGATGTCGAACACAGAATTTCGAGATAGTTTTATCGATCCGAATTAGGATTTTTCACTCGATTTTCGACGGCGAGCCTGGATATGGATTGTTGATTGATTCTGGAAATTCTCTATCATAGTTTGTGACTATGCAAGGAGAATGACGGTTTCTGATCAAGAAACCAGATCTGAGTCCGCACTAGGAAGTCGGGTGGACGATACTAGTTCGGAAGTGGAATTGTGTGATCGATTGAGCGATCGAATGTGATATTGCGTACGGATAATATATGTGCATCGTACGGGCTTAAGTAAAACAAATATTGGAAATTTGTAAAGGAAAGTATAAAATGACTTTGGAATTGTGATTGAATATTATTGCTTAGTAGGATATACAGGTGTATAAAAGCAATGGATAAATTGTGATTTTTGATTTTAGAAGATAAAATTTAATGGCCCGACAAAAGGTATGTATTTGAATTTCTATATGAAATTTGATTGGGTTTTTGATCCAGCCACTTGGCCTTTTGTTTTCTTTTTGAGATTGGGAGGCCGTAGAGCCATTTTGTAGTAGTACCGAGCTAGCCGCGCAAAGGAGACGCTGGCCAAATTTTTCAAAAAATTAGGGAGTTAGAAAAATTTTGAGAAAATTTTGATAATTCAAAATTTGAATTCAAATTTAAATTTGAATGGATAAGTAGGTGATACGGGTTGAACTTATGAATAAGTTTGGGAAGTTAAAAGATGATTAGAGTATCATTAATAGAAGATTGTTTGGGTATTGTTAAAACTGTTTGAATTTGGGAAATAGTAAACGGGGATTGAATCATTCTTCCTAACTGGTAATTTCGAGGACGAAATTCTTTTAAGGGGGGAGGAATGTGACGACCCGGAATTTTTGTATATTTGAAATGTGAATATTTAATTTATTTTAAATATCCGAAGGTTAAATTTTAACTTTAATTTCAAATATACAGTATTTATTTGGATAATTAATTATTAAATTTAATTATCGGGATTGGGTCAAATATTGAATCTTGATTTTAAGCCTGTTAAAAATAGTTCAAAGGTTCAGAAAATTTATATTGTTAATACTGAAGATGATAGAACTTTTAAAATGGAATTTTAAAGAGTTTTGTTCAGTTTTAAAAATATATCGTTGAAATTGAAAAAAATATATAAATATAACTATTTTACAGTAAGACATATAAGGTAATTTCGTTTTAATAAATATATATACATTCATAGATATATTTGCATAGGAAACAGTAAGTATATAAGTTTTCGGAAATTATAAGAGTTTATACAAAATCAGTTTTTAAAACTTATATAGATTACTTTTATACAGCTCGTAAATAAAATAAATATATTTTTATTCTACTAGTTTATTTTATAAAGGATGGGTTTGATAATTAAGTTGTTTTAATTAACTTATTTACTCATTTGGTGGCTAGAAATAAGTTGTTGAAGGAAACTATTAGTTTAAATTTAAGTTTTTGTTTAAAATAAATCATTTGATTAAATATAGTTAATTAGTTAATTTAAAATAAGAATATTACTAGTAGTCTAAAACCATGGAAAATGTTGACTAATTTATTGACTGGGAAATTGATGGATTCGATTAATTTAAATATTAATAAACTATATATTGATATTCAAGGTCAAAATCTGGAAAGAAACAAGCTGGGATGAAATTAAATGGTAATGGATGGCAAAACAAAATCAAAGGTGAGTTAATCTCACTCAGTTAAATTTAAATTTAAATGGTTAAATTTAAATAATTGATTGATTTGATTGATGTGCTATATTATATATAGTAGTATATAGCGATATATACATATTGGCATATGTATATATTGGAGTTGTTGATATTCCCGCATTATATAGCGGATGAGACCCTATGCGCCGCATAATAGCGGATGATATTTTATAAAACCCATATACCGTGATATTCTACTTTGAAGTGGAATTGGTATTGTGCTAACATATGTGGATGCAGGGAAACAGGTTGGAGGGATCCAACTGGATTCCTCAAAATATTTAATTTTGTTTAAATATTCTATGATATGATTGTTGATATCCTGTGATGAATTATATGGGTAATTGGATGTTATGGTTTGGCTGGACTGATTTGGATGTGCTGAGTTACCAAAATCTCTAGAATGGAATTTTTGGAAGAAATAAAAGAGTAAATTTTAAAGTAAAATAATTATAAAGAGTTTGGAATAAATTTGAGAATAAATCTGATTAAGAATAAAAGTGATTTCCAAAATTCTAATAAATATGGAAAAGAGGAATTTTGAATAAACAGAGAAATATTGAATTTAAAGAAAACTTAGGTGATATTATTTAAAGGAATAAATAATTTATTTTAATTCAATGTTTAAATGTAATTAAAAAGAAAGAAGGAATTTGGGAAATCTGAAACTTGTGTTTCAGTTTAAAGATTTTAAATCATAATGAGAAATAAAATCTAGAAGTTAATGAATTTGAAAATAAATGGATTAAGTAAGGAAATTTATTTCAAAGTAAATAAATTGGGAAATCAATTATAAATTGATTTAAATACTTTGGGATTTGAAATTTAAAGAGAAATGAGATTTTGAAGATATAAACTGGGTTTATAAAGTGAAATGGAATATCAATGGATATTAGAAAATATAAATTCAATGTGGGAATTTGTAAAAGGATATGGATTTGGTTTAAAAATAAATGTTGATTTATTTTTAAAAGATGGGAATGAGAAGTGTATTTCTCTGGATAGCCAAGTACGTTTTCAAAGCAATTTGAAATATAAGTTAAAGGTTTTAAGTATGTTTTAAAAAGCATGTTTTAGGAAATTTGTCTTTTTAAATGTTAATTTCCTAAGTAAGTATTTTCAAAAATATATTATTGTAGTAATTATATAAAAGTGATTTGGTATTATGTTTTAAAGAGGAAATTTAGTTTATATTTATAAAGTGGTTTATTTTAAAGTATATATTTTTAATAAAGTATTAAAGTAGTTTGATTTCAATGTTATAAAGTATATTTAAATAAAGTGTTTTTAAATTATTTTAAAATTAAAAGTATTTTGTACTTGGTGATTCAGTGGAAATAAATATTTGGGGAAATGTATTCCGTAAGCGGAAACTGTTTGAAATTGTTTTCAAAAGGAGTTTGAAAATAGAAATATATCTTGCGAAGATATTTGAGATTAATAAAAAATGTGGGAAATTATTTATTGTGTGATGGTTGCTTGTGAATGTGAATTGATAGTTAAATAACCGACTATCAATATTGGCCAAATGCGTTGATCGTTTCGAAGAGACCGGGATCGGGTTTCCGTATACCAGGATTCTAGGTCTGGAGACTCGAATACCACTTCGATCCGGTTTGTACGTTTCGTGTAACGTGTTCGGAGTCGAAGATGGAGCAGTGAAGTGCAAGGGCTAGTCGCTACTAATACTGAGGATATTTCCAAAATGGATGTAGTAGGAATAGTGCCTTCGGTTCCGTTCGAACCCGGGACGGACTTGTATGGACGAATGCTTTCGTGACATCGTCAGGTGGACGATGGGCATTCTAAGGGATATGTGCTATAAAGGTATCGTTTAGCCTCGAACCTCATCAACCCGGAATGACTGAAAATCAGGGGTTATGCAGCAAGGCTTCGTGGGTAGCCCCCACTTGAGAGTAAGGTCATCCCTGTCTAGATGTCCCTTTTATTTCGGCTTAGTGTTGCGGTTGCTGATCCCAACCGTGGGGTGATTTTATTTGGAATTATCCAGTAAGGGATGATTCCGGCCTTGTGTTGCAGGGGAGCGGGCGTACTCCTCGGTACTGTGATCTAGGCCACGTACTGTGACAGGTGGTACCCCAGTGCCTAGTCATTCGTTGGAAATCCATTCTCCCTACGTGCCTGTACGGTTTTGATTGTGCCCAACTATTGTTGAAATGTGAGATGCAAGCATTTCAGCTAGATTCTATTTTACTTTCTGTAGACATTATTATAATATCAGAGGATTTTGATATAAAGTGTTTTAGCTATCGTAAGGTAAAAACCCGACATGTTTATTTGTGGCGTGGTCTTACGAGATGCTTTTGTTTTCAAAAGATTTTGAAACTTTAATAATCAATTTGAGTGTGATTTTCTCACGCTGGTTTTCCAGACTGACTCGGGTATTGTTTTATATGATGCTCGGTCAGACCGAGATAAACAGGTTCAGGATATGATGCTGTGGAGCTCAGGAGACGAGCTGGATGTCGATACGTACTCCCGTACTTGCTATTATTTTTCCGCTGTGTATTCAGTTGTATGTTATGGATGTTGATGTACTCTGATGATGTATTCTAATGTATTGTATAAACAGATATAGTTTTTGATTTGTGTAAAGATCTGTTGATATATTATATTTTATTCCGCTGCGATGGTTAGATTCTGATGTTGTTTTCCTTTTATTTTCTTCTTCTACCTCTTCTTCTTTAACTAAAATGGTTCGATTTTCCGGGTCTGGAAAGTCGGGTCGTTACATATATTTATCAAAATAAAGATTAAATCAATTCCAAACCATTTCCATATATTTAAAATATCATATCATTTCAAAACTTCATTTCAAATCATTTCAATATATCAAAATATCATATCTTTCCAAAACTTCATTTCAAATCATTTTAATATAATAAAATATCATATCCTTACAAAACTTCATTTCAAATCATTTTAATATAATAAAATATCCTATCAGTTCAAAACCAAAAATTCAACTTTAAATACCCTTTAAATTCAAAGATATCGTTCATTTACTATCATTTCAAATCACCTTTAAATAGTTTATATTCCAATCAAAATAATTCATTTAAACCTTTTAAAAGTGTAATTATTATATTTTCAAATCAAGTATTCAATTTCCAAAGTTTCAAACCATTCTGAGTTCGTTTACTAAGTCAAAAACCATAATTATTAAAATTTCAGCCTTTCGCAGCATTTAGAAAAAGGCTGTTATAAGTTATACTTGAAAACATTTTTATTCAACAAAGGCAGCATTTAAAACTGCTGTTAAAACTCAGTTTTTAGTTAAATTATAGTTCAAAACAGAAAAGACAGCATTTCAGAAGTGCTGCGGTAACTCAGATTTCAAAACAAAGGTTTTATTTGATTTCAGCAAAGACTGCAGACCACTATAGCATTTCCAGATAATGCTATAATAGACCTGAGTTCAATATTAGCCTATAAGTTCAATTACAGCAACTACAGCATTTCAGAAATGCTGTAATAGCTCTTTTTACACAATTTTAGTTCAATTCAGAAACTATAGCATTTCTAAATGCTATTAAAAGTTAATTCCAGATTTTAGTGTATTTCCAGCAACTAAATAACTTCAATTTAAAACACATAAACATTTTAAAAATCATATTTTAACATTTAAAATGTTCATTTTCATATCATTTAACATATATCTTTTTCACAATAAATTTCTTATAATTAAATCCAATTTTCAACAATTTACTTAATAAATTTAAGTGTAAAAGTTTCCAATTCTTCACATTTCAACAAATAACTTAACACTTCAAATTTAAATTACCATTTCACAAATTTAACTAAATTTCCAATTTTATTTAATTAACTTAAACCTTTAAGTAAAACCAAATTTCACATTTCCAAGTCAAGTTTATTTTAAAAGATCACTTTTAAACATTCATTTATTTAACCACTTAAACTCATAGAAAAATCAATAATACTTTAATAAATCGCTTAAATTCAAATTTAATCAAATTATCATATTTACCATTTTCCAAATATAATTAAATTTTCATTTTTATTCATATAACTTAAATATCATTTTTAACCAAAATTCCAAATTCCAAACTTAAGTTATATTTCAATAATCCAATTTAACCATTCATTAATTACATTTTTAACTCGTAGAAAAATCATAATTTCTTTATTTTAAAACATTTCAAAATCTATTTAAATCAAATTTCATATATTTATATTTTTAAAATACTTAAAAATATCCAAAAAGACTTTATAAAATAACCACGGGCCTATATATAGTTTTCTAACCTAGGTCAAGTGATACAGATATATATCATTTCAATCCGCAATTTACAAAGAAAAACCGGGTTCTATCATTTCAAACCCGCAATCCCAAGTTAAAATAAGTTAAATAAAAACCATTCAGGCCTATCATTTCAGCCCATAATGATTTTTCCCTATTCTAAAGTCCGTTCGGGTATGTATCATTTCAACCCATAGTGATTCTAGTCTACAGGGAACTTGCAGTGTGATAAACAGATATAAATGAACAGAATACATTATATAACAGTAACGGATGATATAACAGGTGTATAAACATCATATGATCATAACATAGTCAAGTATAACATGATAATATATTTCTACAGATTCACAGGGTGTCAATTTACTAGTTATATAGGTACATATTGTCTGGTGAGAATAACTCACCTGTTAAAGCTGGAGATTAGCAATCAAAACACACAGAATAGATTCCAGAAAGCACAACAAGTACGATATAGCATGACTTTTGATTAGAATGAATGGAGAGCCTTGATATTTATCTTGTAAACAATAACCAAACAAGACAATATACACATAAATATTCAACGCAAACAATGTTGAAACAATGAAGATAAGAAGCAACAACGGAATAGATTACTTGACTGTGCTTTAACCATTCAAAAGCTCGAACAAGGGGTTCATTTTCTCATCCATGATGATGATGAGTGTGGGAGAGACAAGGTTAACTTCCTCGAATACATAAGACAAAACAATACAAACAATATAAGTTTTCAAATGCACAATACGATAGAATAATATAGAATCAACTGCACGAATCAAAGTAGAATTGCTTTGCACTTGCTTCCAACAACCTTCAGGTTCAGCCATATGGTGTACTACAGGTCTAAGGCAAGATTTGGATCAGGTTTTGGTTGCCTAAGGGTCGGCCAAACATGTTTAGAGGATAGCAAAAGGTGAGTATGCATGAAACAACACAACAAGGCAAAACAATGTCATTTTAACATGGATTCAAGGCAATTCAAGGCTCGACCAAGGCTCATGGGGCATGGCCAGAGGAGTGGGGTCCAAGGTTATGACATGGCAGAGGGTCCAGGTGGTGCTGGAGGTGGTGGAGGTGGTGTTGGTGGCGGCCATGGGTGGTGGAAGGTGATGGTACCAAAAAGTGGTCAACAAAGCATGGATCTAGGCATCTAGGTTGTATTTGGAAGAGTTTGGCCATCAAGGGGGTTCAGCCATGGTCAGATCTGGTGGGGTAGATGGTGGTGGTGGTCGGGAAGAGATGGAAGGAGGTGGTGGCCGTGGAATAGGGGGAGAGGCTGATCTAAACAAGGGAGAAAGCAAGGCAAATTTGCATAGAAAAAGTAAGAAAAAAGTAGAAAGAAAAGAGGGAGTTTACCAAATTTTTTGCAAGATGGAGGCCATGATTTTTTTTTAGGGTTTTGGAGCTTTGAAAATTCATGAATAACAGGAGGAAGTCGGCTGAAAAAAAAGAATGAGGAATAGTTAGGGTTAATTGGTGAAAGGTTAGGTTAAAAGTAAAAAAGGTGGACTATAAAAGCCCATAGGAAGATAGAAAGTTTAAGGCCTTTCAAATTTCTTTATTTTATTTTTTATAACTTTATATTTCTGGAAAAAGATAATAATCCCAGGTAAAATTTCGAAATTTGAACAAAATATAATAATTTATATAAATATTTATCAATAATATAAAGTTAAATTAAGAAAATAGCTAAAATAGTAAACTAGTCTAGAAATTTGAAATTGAATAGAATAAATTTTAGAAAAATTCATATGAGCTTGTAATATATTTTTAAACATAAATAATAACATAAAATAAAAATATATTCACAAAATAAATATTTAAAATTAAATTTACATATAATTGTTAATGAAGAAATAGCAGAAAATAGGAAAACAACCTTTAAAAATAGGAAATCATCACAGTAAATTTTGGAAAATTTCTATTATTACTTTTGAAATATTTAGAGATGAAAATATACATAAATTAACATATTGACACATATTAAATAAAATATAAGAAAGAAAATATGATTTATAAAATTTAAAATAGGCAAAATTGCACAATAAAACAAATTATACTAAAAATTGAAATGTACATAACTTTTACATTTTAACTCCGTTACCAACGAAACGAAAAACAGTATTCAAGTTATTAAATCTATTGTCATAATAAAAGATAAAATTTATAATTTCAAATATTTAAAATTTAAATTTAAAAGTCAAATTTTGACTATTTGACCAAAATTCACATTTTCTGGAAATATTAAATTTAGTCATATTTGGAATTCTAATCCACATCAAAATCAAAGTTTATACTTAAAATAACAAAATTTATTCTTTTTCATAAATAAAGCTTTTGAATCTGGAAAAATCAATTTAAAAATATTTGAAAAATACAGGGTTGTTACATCGTTCATGTGTTATACGCGTTGGTGAGTTTTCATGCTCCCGTTCATGTGTTAGGCCTCCCCCCTTTTTATGTGTTTTCTGGATTTCTTGTGATGATTTCTGGAATTTTGTGCTTCACCAATTTTCGTGATTTTCATTGATATGGTATCAATTTTTGTGCATTGGTGAATTCATGTGTTATTGACTTGTTATGAATACAAGTTTAGGGTATGATACCCTATTTTATCTTTGAGAAGATTCTTGTGATATTGATTAATCTCTTGTTGATTTTCAATTACATACTTATAGTAGTATGCCATTATGGTTATTACATGTTCATGCCATGTCTTTTACTTTATACCATATCATCTGATATTTATAGCTAGACTGATCCGTTTATTATTTTCTTATAAATAATACTCGGGTCAGACTGTAATGACCCAAGATTTTAGGAATTTATTCTAGAAAATATAAATAAATTTAAAATAATTTTTAAATAAATTTTGAAGGAGGAATTGATATAGCTTGATAGTGTATCAGTGTGTGTACATGTGTGCACAGGAAATGCACATGAATATAAGCTAAAACCCTGAACTCCAAGAATACATACATATTGATGTGTATGGAAATATATATATATATATATATATATATATGTAGATTAAATTCTTAAAAGTAGTATGCATGAGTAAATGTATATATGAATGCTACTGAATATTTTTGAGTGTACATGTGCATGTGTGTGTCAGTATAGAATGATGTATGAATATATAGGTGGGTGTACTAATTATTTCAGTATGACTTATATAAATATATATGTGTTAACAAAATACTAGAGTTTAAACTAGTGAAATAAAATATACAGACATATTTTAATATAAGCAGAAATAAAAAGAATGAAGATATAAAAAGGAATAATCCTCTTATAAATAAATGAAGCAAGTACATACCATTTGCATGAAAGCTAAAAATAGAAAAAAATAAGATAAAACAGGGAAGTGCTTGGTATAGGCAGAATTAGAAAAGAGTATTTAATAAATAACAAAATCAAGTCACATTTTTAGCATGATTGTAGACAAGGGGAAAAGTATTTTCTGAAAAGCAAATTTCTGAAAAAAATGTGTAACCACTTTTCTCTTCACCCAAATTAAGCCGGGAAGGGTAAAACTTTGGGTTTAAAAAATGCAGATAACATGATTTTTCTGGTGGGCAAAAATGGACTTAGCCAATACCCAAAACCCTAAGAGAGACCCTGTATATATATACATGTATATGCAGCAGCCTCCTCTCCTCCTCAGAAAAGAATTTTGAAAAAAAAAACAACACCATAGAAATCATAATACAAGGGAAGGAAGAGAGCTTGAGGCTAAGGGCAAAAGCTCATCAATTAATTAAGGAAACAAAGAAGAGAGCTAGGTGAGAAAACTCACTCAAAAACCTAAGGCAATAAGTCCTAATGTAGGCAGCCAGTTATAAGTATTTTTCTTAAAAGAGTATTTTCATATATGAATGCTTATCTGTGAATTTAAATCTGAAAATGTTTTGATTCTCTTTGGTTGATCACTTGTTTTATTATAACAAAGTTTTATGTGTTGTTAGTATACATATCTGTTTTATACACTCAGATCTCTGATATGTTAATGTTTAGGGATATAAACAAATACCCAGAAAATAAAATGTTGAGAATAGGCAAGTAGTATTGGTTTTGGCTCAACCTAGAAAGATGTAAATAATGTTGAGCTGCAATATACTCATGTATAAGTGCTGAGGCTTGAAATAGAAAGGAATTAGGGGTGCAATAGGGTTGCCTATGTGCTGATGCTCCTGATTCAATAAAATGCATAGCAAACAAAATTTTGTGATTCAGTGAAACCAGGTCATCCTGAGTTTAACTCAAGCACAAATGTTTGCAAAAGAAAAACTCTCCCAAAAACCATAAGCCAATGTTAGTTGCCTAAACTCCTTTTAAATACCAGGATGAATATATATATATATATATATATATACAAAACCTTATTTTGTAATCACCAATGGTTGTTTGCTTGTTTGCCTCTGTATGGTCATGAATAATATGAGATGCCATGTTATGGATGTTTTTAGCTAATGAAATGAATCACTGAATGGTTTTGTCATGAAAAATCAAAAGAGTTATTATTAACTTAAACCTGATTAGGAAATTGGGGTCAAGAACACTGCAGGAATGACTTGTGTGCTTGAGTAACACAAGTTGACACATGGCTTGTTTAAGTCCTGAGATCTTTGTGTAATGGAGTGAATTAGTTCATTACAGTGTGTCCATTGTTTCATAAATATTGCAGATGAGACCAAGGATAGATAAATATACCAAGGGAATAATACTTGAGATGATGAGAAAACTAGAGTTTTTCCCAGATTTGAAATATGAGAATTGAATAAATGATTTATCTCATATTGGTTATTTTCCTGTTTGGTATGAATGATTGTTTGACTATGATTGAATTGTATGCTTGAATGTATGTGCCATATTTATATATGTAGTCTCTGGAAAGAAAATTAAAATGTGCACATGCACAATGACACAGAGCATGCACACAAGTATAGCCTGATTCCAAAGGGCCGAACTTTCTGTATATGTACTTAACTTGACTTTAACCTAATTAACTAATTGTTTTTGTGAGCTTTCTCATACCAGACATGTGTCTGACCCTAGTGTGCTAATGGCATCTGGGGTGTCTCATTTAAAATGAGGCAGTTTCAAATGCTTTTTCAGGGATTGCAGCAACTAAGTAGGAGTAGGAGCAAGGCTTTGAGAAGAAGATATAGCATGCTAAACTTAGTTAGATAAGAGCCTAAATGTTGAAATCTGCATGTATTGACAATTTAAATTGCTACTTGTATTAAGTGTTGAATATTGGATGGATATTTTGTTAGGTATTTTATTAAGAGATTGACTTGTATCTGGAATCTATGAACCAAGTTAAATATCTGTTATGTTTAAAAAGAATTTTAATCAAATCTTGTAAGTGGATTTAGCAAGAACACCATGTTAAAATCGAATGATTACATTTTATAAATGTATTAGTCAATCTTGAGTCTTTGGAAAGGATTTAAGTTTTGGAAAATCTGGATAGTTGATTCTCAGAAAATTAAATGGTTTTATTTTCTACCATGGCATATGTATACAAAAGAAAATAGGCATAGGTTGAATGTTTTATATGGCTGCAAGGTTCCCATAATTAAACTTGTTTCATACAAATGTCTCATGTCCTATTTTTAAAGAAAGGATTTGTAATAAGGGAATTGTAAGCCAGATCCATATAGTTGCAGATATATATGCACATAAACATGTTTAGTGCAAATATTACCACACATTTTCCTTTGTATTTGTGATAAGAATCTGAATTTCACTCAGATTCTAACCAAATGCATTCTTAATTCCAGACAGATTTTGTGAGAAGAAATTCAAACCTGGATAATGATAAACACTTCTATCATTTACAAAACCCAAGCAACAGACCCTTAATTTACATCAATCATGAAGCCTTCCAGGTTGTAGGAATGGGTTTCAAAAATAATAAAGCAAGAATTATTGTCTTGTATGATAGATTATAGGCAAAAATAAAGTATATATGTGCAGATATGGGTAGATAACAGGTTCCAAACTGTAAAGGAGAAAAATGAAAAAGGAAAAAAAAAACAAAAATTGTGTTTGAACCAACCATCATTGTACTCGAACTCGTGACCCCTCGTGTATAAGTTAGGCGCGTTTCCATTACGCCTAGATGTTGCTTGTGTTCTCTTTTGACCCGCTTTCTTTTAGCCTGATTTTGATAATATTCAGACTTTAACACAAACATCTATATTAAAAGCTTGCTTTCCACTGATTATTACTTGATCACTTCTTAGTTAGGATAAACAGACTAAAGTATATGTTTCCAGTGGATTGTTTGGTCAAAAAAAAAATCAGCAATCCAATATCCTCTTGTTTTTCTAGAACTCTGATTCAAACAAGAGAGGCATATACATCCTCACATGTATGTGCTTATCTTTGTGAATGTACTGATATATTTATATTAGTTGATTATTGTGATCCTGGATATATTTGGTTTATTGGAGAAAGATATTGACCCTGAGAATTATAATTGCAATGGATGATATATCTATCTATATATATATATATATCCTCTTTACCTTAAAAAAAAATCCTTATGGAATTAGAGTAGAAATAGGAGGGTCATTTCAGTTGGTATCAGAGCTATGTTATTCAACATAGTAGAAGTAAGGATCAAGTTCTTAGATAGAAATAAAATTTAAAGGAACTAAATATATATATATAACAATGTGTTCAGTGTGAAAAAAAACCACTGAAACAACCAAATTACCAATCAAACTAACCAGCTATGTAAATTATTATTAGCAAACTATGGTAGGGAGACCACCAAATCAGGGAGCAGGATCTTCCCATGCACCACCAATGGTCAATCTGCAAGACTTGGTGAGAGCATTTAGGGATGGGGCAGGACAAAGGCAAGAAAATCCCTATGAAGAACTCTCAAAATTACTTAAGACATATACTCATTTAGGAGGCAAAAGCTTTGAAGGGACAGAGAATATCATGGAAATTCAAACATGGTTGAGAACATTGGAAAGAATTTTCAATGACATGCAACTTGATGATCAAAGAAAGAGGCAAGTGGCTTCAAGACAGCTAAAAGGAGTAGCTTTAGGCTGGTGGGAAGTAATCATTGCAGGAAGGAATGAGAATGAAATCACTTGGAATCAATTCAAAGAGATGTTGGAAGCAAGGTTTGTACCAGCATCAGCAAAGACTACCTTGCTAGAAGAATTCATTAGACTTAGACAAGGAACCATGACTGTCACAGAATACACTCAAAAGTTTGAGGGGCTTTCCACATATGGAGCAATGCTTGTAGCAGATGAGGCATCTAAAAATGATAGGTACATAAAAGGTCTGAACCCAGGACTTAGCAGAGCCATGTTACCCTATGCAGACAAGACTTTTGACCATGTGATAGACTTAGCTTTGATGTTGGAGCAGCATGACAAGGAAAGGGAGAAGTTCAGAAATTTTAAGAGCAATAATATCAAGAAAGGAAAGGGGAGGTATCACCCTTATGATAAGAAGAAAGAAGAGGCTAGTAACAAAAGCACTGGAGATGTCAAAGCTAAGGAAAACAAGAAGAAAATTGTGTGCCATCAGTGTGGAAAGGAAGGGCATATCAAGCCAAGATGTCCAGAATTAAAAGGAGGAGCTTTCAAATGCTATCTATGTGGGAAAGAGGGGCATATGAAGAGGAATTGTCCTGAGTATAAACAGCAAGGTAAATTGGCAAATTTGGAAGGAAAAGACAAAGCCACAGTGGAGAGTAACACTGTAAACCATAGCCAAGTGGAAGGTACATTACTTATTTGTACCATACCCATAACAGTAGTATATGATACTGGGGCAACTCACTCTTTAATTTCTTATGAATTGGTTAAAATGCTAAAACTGAATTGCATATTGGTTGAAACCCCATTGCATATACACAGTCCATTGGGGAGTTCTAGTGTTTTAAATATGATTTGTGTGGATGTGGAATTAAACATAGGAGGAAATATTTTTATTTCCAATTTATATGTTTTGAATTACCCAAATATAGGTGTTATATTGGGGGTAGACTGGTTAAGGCAATTTAAAGCCATAATTAATTTAGACTCATCCACCATATCATTGCAAAATTCTAGAGGCCAGAGAATCACAGTTTTATGTGAGGTAGCTAAGGAAGGAAAACTATATCATTTAGTTGACTCAGAAAAAGATTTCAGTGAACTAACCATTGAAGAAATTCCCATAGTCAATGAATATTTGGATGTGTTTGGTGAGGTCAAGGGTATTCCACACCATAGACCAGTAGAATTCCAGATCAATCTAGTTCCAGGAGCAAGCCCAGTGATTAAAAAGCCAACTAGAATGGGGCCAAATGAACTAAAAGAATTAAAGAAACAGTTAGAAGAATTGGAAGAAAAGGGTTTTATAAGACCAAGTAATTCTTGCTGGGGAGCACCAGTGGTATTTGTTAAGAAGCAAGATGGCTCCTTAAGACTCTGCATAGATTATAGAGAATTAAACAAAGTAACTATTAAAAATAAATACCCATTGCCAGGAATAGATGATCTTTTTGATCAATTAGCAGGGGCAAAAGTATTTTCTAGACTAGACTTAGCATCTGGTTTTCATCAAATGAAGGTGGAAGAATCAAGCATCAAGTACACTGCCTTTAACACTAGGTATGGGTTGTATGAATTTTTGGTTATGCCATTTGGCTTGACCAATGCACCATCTTACTTTGTAGATTTAATGAACAGAACCTTTAGAGATTGTTTAGACAAGTTTGTGCTTATTTTTATAGATGACATTTTGATTTATTCCAAGACAGTGGAAGAACATAAGCATCATTTGCACCTGGTTTTGTCTAGATTAAGGGAAAAAGATTTAAAGGCAAAATTTTCAAAATGTGTGTTTTGGAAAGAGGAAGTACATTTTCTTGGCCATGTTATATCTGCCAAAGGAATTTCTGTGAACCCCAATAAAGTAGTGGCTATTCAAGCATGGAAGAGGCCAAGCACTGTGAGTGAAGTGAGGTCATTTATGGGGATGGCAGGGTATTATAGGAGGTTTATAAAAGATTTTTCAAAAATTTCTACACCACTCACTAACCTAACCAGGAAGAACCAAGCTTTTGTTTGGTCAGAAAAATGTGAAAAGTCTTTTGAACAGTTGAAGGAGGCATTGGTGAATGCTCCAATTCTAAAGGTACCACATGGAAATGAAGAATTAGTGGTATACACTGATGCTAGTGGATTTGGCTTGGGTGCAGTATTGATGCAACAAGGCCAAGTCATTGCATATGCATCCAGACAACTTAAACCCCATGAAGTAAGGTATGCCACACATGATCTCGAATTAGCAGCTGTGATATATGCTTTAAAACTTTGGAGACATTATTTGTTAGGCACTAAGTTTGAACTTTACACTGACCACAAGTCTCTAAAATATTTGTTTTCACAAAAAGATTTGAACATGAGGCAACATAGATGGGTGGAGTTCTTAGCTGCCTATGACTTTGACATACTTTATACACCAGGTAAAGCAAACAAAGTTGCAGATGCTCTAAGTAGACAGCATGCTAAATTGGCTATGATGATGATAGAAGAATTTAAAAACTTATTTTTGCTAACTGAGTTAGAGATTGGGGAGAATGGTTGTGTGCACATTAATGAGCAGATGCATGGTGCACAAGAAGATAAAGGGAAGTTAAGCTTAATGACACTTCAACCAGATTTAATTCTGAAGGTAGGAAAAATGCAAGAACAAGATGCTCACTTATTAGAGAAGAGAATGCTCCTCTCAAGAGGGGAGGAAGTAATGAATCACCACATTGATAAAGATGGTTATATAAGATACCAGAATAGGATGTGTGTACCAGAGGACATAGAATTGAAGAAGGAGATATTGAATGAATATCACAGAAGTAAATACTCCATACACCCAGGTAACACAAAAATGTATCAAAATTTGAAAAGAGACTTCTGGTGGAAGGGGATGAAATCTGATATAGCTAAGTACATTGCCAAATGTATGACTTGCCAACAAGTCAAGGCTGAAACTCAAAGACCATCAGGGTTGATGCAACCTCTTAGTGTACCACAGTGGAAGTGGGAAGACATATCTATGGACTTCATAGATGGACTGCCTAGATCTAAGAGAGGTAATACAAGTATATGGGTGATAGTTGATAGGCTAACCAAGGTAGCACACTTCATCCCAGTCAAGTCAGAAAGAACAGCACCAAAACTAGCTCAAATTTTTATAAAAGAAGTGGTAAAGTTACATGGCATTCCCAAAACCATTGTGAGTGATAGGGATACCATCTTCACTTCAAAATTCTGGAGAAGCTTTCAAGAAGCAATGGGAAGTGAACTATGTTTAAGTACTGCCTACCATCCTCAATCAGATGGGCAGACTGAGGTGGTAAACAAAGTTTTGGAGGACATGTTGAGGGCATGTATACTGGATTTTGGGGGCAACTGGGAAGATTATCTTCATCTAGTTGAATTTACATACAACAACAGCTACCAAAGCACCATAGGAATGGCTCCATTTGAAGCCTTATATGGTAAACCCTGTTTGTCACCTGTTTGCTGGGTAGAAGCAGGAGAAAGGTCTATTTTAGGACCTGAGTACATACAAGAAACCAAGGAGAAAATTGAGTTGGTAAGAAGAAGAATGACAGCAGCTCAAGATAGGCAAAAGAAATTTGCAGACATGAGAAGGAGGCAGATAGAATATGAGGTGGGAAATTTTGTTTTCATCAAAATCTCACCCATGAAAAATGTGCTGAGGTATGGAAAACAAGGCAAATTAACCCCAAGATATATTGGACCATACAAAATTCTGGAGAGAATTGGTCCCTTGGCATATAAGTTGGAATTACCAGAAAACATGCAAGGTATACATGATGTTTTTCATGTATCACAATTGAGAAGATGGGTCCATGACAAGGCAGAAATTCTTGAAACCCCAACCCAAGTGCAGATAAATCCTAATTTGATTTATGAAAAGGATCCAGTGGGAATTTTGGCAAAAGATGTGAAGAAGTTGAGGAATAAATCTCTGAAACTTGTGAAGGTACAGTGGAGTCTTGATCCTAGTGATTGCACATGGGAATTAGAAGACAAAGTTAGGATGAATTATCCTAAGCTATTTTCAGATTAAGGTAATTCTGATTTTTGATTGTTTTCTTTATTTTGGATGAATATATTTTTAGTTAGTATAGAACTAAGAATCTATTTGGTAGAGAATATATTTGTTCTCTGAATTAAGTTTAAAATTTATTTTAAGCTTAGGAAAATTGTGGGACACAATTTCTAAAAGGAGGGTGTATGTAATGACCCAAGATTTTAGGAATTTATTCTGGAAAATATAAATAAATTTAAAATAATTTTTAAATAAATTTTGAAGGAGGAATTGATATAGCTTGATAGTGTATCAGTGTGTGTACATGTGTGCACAGGAAATGCACATGAATATAAGCTAAAACCCTGAACTCCAAGAATACATACATATTGATGTGTATGGAAATATATATATATATATATATATATATGTAGATTAAATTCTTAAAAGTAGTATGCATGAGTAAATGTATATATGAATGCTACTGAATATTTTTGAGTGTACATGTGCATGTGTGTGTCAGTATAGAATGATGTATGAATATATAGGTGGGTGTACTAATTATTTCAGTAAGACTTATATAAATATATATGTGTTAATAAAATACTAGAGTTTAAACTAGTGAAATAAAATATACAGACATATTTTAATATAAGCAGAAATAAAAAGAATGAAGATATAAAAAGGAATAATCCTCTTATAAATAAATGAAGGAAGTACATACCATTTGCATGAAAGCTAAAAATAGAAAAAAATAAGATAAAACAGGGAAGTGCTTGGTATAGGCAGAATTAGAAAAGAGTATTTAATAAATAACAAAATCAAGTCACATTTTTAGCATGATTGTAGACAAGGGGAAAAGTATTTTCTGAAAAGCAAATTTCTGAAAAAAATGTGTAACCACTTTTCTCTTCACCCAAATTAAGCCGGGAAGGGTAAAACTTTGGGTTTAAAAAATGCAGATAACATGATTTTTCTGGTGGGCAAAAATGGACTTAGCCAATACCCAAAACCCTAAGAGAGACCCTGTATATATATACATGTATATGCAGCAGCCTCCTCTCCTCCTCAGAAAAGAATTTTGAAAAAAAAAACAACACCATAGAAATCATAAGACAAGGGAAGGAAGAGAGCTTGAGGCTAAGGGCAGAAGCTCATCAATTAATTAAGGAAACAAAGAAGAGAGCTAGGTGAGAAAACTCACTCAAAAACCTAAGGCAATAAGTCCTAATGTAGGCAGCCAGTTATAAGTATTTTTCTTAAAAGAGTATTTTCATATATGAATGCTTATCTGTGAATTTAAATCTGAAAATGTTTTGATTCTCTTTGGTTGATCACTTGTTTTATTATAACAAAGTTTTATGTGTTGTTAGTATACATATCTGTTTTATACACTCAGATCTCTGATATGTTAATGTTTAGGGATATAAACAAATACCCAGAAAATAAAATGTTGAGAATAGGCAAGTAGTATTGGTTTTGGCTCAACCCAGAAAGATGTAAATAATGTTGAGCTGCAATATACTCATGTATAAGTGCTGAGGCTTGAAATAGAAAGGAATTAGGGGTGCAATAGGGTTGCCTATGTGCTGATGCTCCTGATTCAATAAAATGCATAGCAAACAAAATTTTGTGATTCAGTGAAACCAGGTCATCCTGAGTTTAACTCAATCACAAATGTTTGCAAAAGAAAAATTCTCCCAGAAACCATAAGCCAATGTTAGTTGCCTAAACTCCTTTTAAATACCAGGATGAATATATATATATATATACAGAACCGTATTTTGTAATCACCAATGGTTGTTTGCTTGTTTGCCTCTGTATGGTCATGAATAATATGAGATGCCATGTTATGGATGTTTTTAGCTAATGAAATGAATCACTGAATGGTTTTGTCATGAAAAATCAAAAGAGTTATTATTAACTTAAACCTGATTAGGAAATTGGGGTCAAGAACACTGCAGGAATGACTTGTGTGCTTGAGTAACACAAGTTGACACATGGCTTGTTTAAGTCCTGAGATCTTTGTGTAATGGAGTGAATTAGTTCATTACAGTGTGTCCATTGATTCATAAATATTGCAGATGAGACCAAGGATAGATAAATATACCAAGGGAATAATACTTGAGATGATGAGAAAACTAGAGTTTTTCCCAGATTTGAAATATGAGAATTGAATAAATGATTTATCTCCTATTGGTTATTTTCCTGTTTGGTATGAATGATTGTTTGACTATGATTGAATTGTATGCTTGAATGTATGTGCCATATTTATATATGTAGTCTCTGGAAAGAAAATTAAAATGTGCACATGCACAATGACACAGAGCATGCACACAAGTATAGCCTGATTCCAAAGGGCCGAACTTTCTGTATATGTACTTAACTTGACTTTAACCTAATTAACTAATTATTTTTGTGAGCTTTCTCATACCAGACATGTGTCTGACCCTAGTGTGCTAATGGCATCTGGGGTGTCTCATTTAAAATGAGGCAGTTTCAAATGCTTTTTCAGGGATTGCAGCAACTAAGTAGGAGTAGGAGCAAGGCTTTGAGAAGAAGATATAGCATGCTAAACTTAGTTAGATAAGAGCCTAAATGTTGAAATCTGCATGTATTGACAATTTAAATTGCTACTTGTATTAAGTGTTGAATATTGGATGGATATTTTGTTAGGTATTTTATTAAGAGATTGACTTGTATCTGGAATCTATGAACCAAGTTAAATATCTGTTATGTTTAAAAAGAATTTTAATCAAATCTTGTAAGTGGATTTAGCAAGAACACCATGTTAAAATCGAATGATTACATTTTATAAATGTATTAGTCAATCTTGAGTCTTTGGAAAGGATTTAAGTTTTGGAAAATCTGGATAGTTGATTCTCAGAAAATTAAATGGTTTTATTTTCTACCATGGCATATGTATACAAAAGAAAATAGGCATAGGTTGAATGTTTTATATGGCTGCAAGGTTCCCATAATTAAACTTGTTTCATACAAATGTCTCATGTCCTATTTTTAAAGAAAGGATTTGTAATAAGGGAATTGTAAGCCAGATCCATATAGTTGCAGATATATATGCACATAAACATGTTTAGTGCAAATATTACCACACATTTTCCTTTGTATTTGTGATAAGAATCTGAATTTCACTCAGATTCTAACCAAATGCATTCTTAATTCCAGACAGATTTTGTGAGAAGAAATTCAAACCTGGATAATGATAAACACTTCTATCATTTACAAAACCCAAGCAACAGACCCTTAATTTACATCAATCATGAAGCCTTCCAGGTTGTAGGAATGGGTTTCAAAAATAATAAAGCAAGAATTATTGTCTTGTATGATAGAATATAGGCAAAAATAAAGTATATATGTGCAGATATGGGTAGATAACAGGTTCCAAACTGTACAGGAGAAAAAGGAAAAAGGAAAAAAAAACAAAAATTGTGTTTGAACCAACCAGCATAGTACTCGAACTCGTGACCCCTCGTGTATAAGTTAGGCGCGTTTCCATTACGCCTAGATGTTGCTTGTGTTCTCTTTTGACCCGCTTTCTTTTAGCCTGATTTTGATACTATTCAGACTTTAACACAAACATCTATATTAAAATCTTGCTTTCCACTGATTATTACTTGATCACTTCTTAGTTAGGATAAACAGACTAAAGTATATGTTTCCAGTGGATTGTTTGGTCAAAAAAAAATCAGCAATCCAATATCCTCTTGTTTTTCTAGAACTCTGATTCAAACAAGAGAGGCATATACATCCTCACATGTATGTGCTTATCTTTGTGAATGTACTGATATATTTATATTGGTTGATTATTGTGATCCTGGATATATTTGGTTTATTGGAGAAAGATATTGACCCTAAGAATTATAATTGCAATGGATGATATATCTATCTATATATATATATCCTCTTTACCTTAAAAAAAAATCCTTATGGAATTAGAGTAGAAATAGGAGGGTCATTTCACAGACCGAGATGTTACAGGTGCTTCTGCTTGACTTCTCTTCAGGATTATTCTGTCTTTTGGCTAACTACATAGATTAGTAGTTTTTGGATGTACACATTTGAAATATAGACTCTATGTTGTGTACTTATTCTTTTGTATAGCACATGCTGCTATTCTTTTTGTATTATCGTGGATCTTTCTGACCACTACTCTGATGTACACTTTCATGTGTTATATATATATATATTCATATCTTCTTCCGCCTTTGTGATATGGATGTCTGTGACTGATTTATGTTATGATTATTTCTATGTTTGTTTCCGAAGATTATATATAGCCATTGTGTGACAGCTTTGAGTTTGTATCGGTATGTCGGATTTCCTCCTTAAATGATATACATTCTATCTTATCTAACATATCAGTGCTCGCACAAAGAAGTTACATGGATGGTCGCTCCTCCACAGCCTTATTCTCCGTGCTAATTGACAGCACTACATCGTAGTGTTCTTGGTTAGCGTCGGTATAGAGGTGGGGCGTCGCATATATATAAACTAATTATGAGAGAATCTATAAACAAACACTTTTATAGACCATAAATATATTTATATATATATACATATACAAACCCACATGCGAAATATGTAAAATCTTAGTTAAGCTTTATATATAAGCAGATCATATATGAATATTAATATATAGCTTAATATATAAACACTTATTAAAATAATTATTATAACATATACATATTTAACCATACTTTAAAACTGTATCTAGTTATCCAAAATCATATACTTATTAACATAACACATATAATTAGGATCAATACCTATATAAATTACATTTAAACAAGTATACATAACTTAGTCTTTGAACAAATATAAGCAAAACAATATATAACCTATATATATGAAATGTATAATACATATCTCCTATAATATAATATACCGTAACTATATATATCATAACATACTAACCGGTTTATATACACTCATATATATATATAACTATAAATTTTGCACAGCAGTTTGTATACAAATAAACTATTATAAATATATATAAAATATACCTTAGAGTGAATACACAGAGAAGCTCGGCAATTGGATGAGCACGGAAGGAATGGTGGCTAAGCATGATTATTGCATGAGCATGCTCGAATGGGAGGCGGAGGTCTGGTGAAGCTCGGCAGCAATGGGAAACAAAGTGCAATAGGTAGCCGAAGTTTGGCTACTTGGTGGAGTTGTTTGGAGAGGAGAGAGGACGTGCTCAAGCAACAAAAAAATGGAAGCAACTAAGCTTTCTGACATAAAATTTCATATGCTATTTTTATTTTGCAAAGCAGAGAATAGATTCCAAGAAAAGAAGGAACAAACCAAAATGAAGGGAAAATAGGAAATAGAAAAGTCACCAAATATTTATGGCAACTGGTCATAGGCTGTTTGAATTCACCAGGTGAAAAATGATAGTCACGGGGAATCCAAAAGTCAGATTTCGGAACCGATACGGAAATTGTTCTGTAGGTTTCACTGCTTCTCGAACTTCAAAACACACAAACGAATACACCGCGGAGATCAATATAACGAGACGATCAAAACGGTATACAGATATCAGTGGTGCGATCCTCCGATCAAAGATCGATATCGGTACCAAAATTCTACTAATTCGCTGAAAATAAGATAAACGAAGCAATAGCCGTCAAAATTTGGAGAAACGTAATATGATGTGACGACCCGGATTTTTCAACGTCGGTTAATTGGGTGATTAACTGATTTTATCATTTAAATATTAATTTTGATTAGTCGAATAAATAAATTCTAAATATCTGAATATAAATATAAGTTGATTCAAAGCTATATAAAAATTTATATTTTAAATCTCTGGATATGATATATCTCATAGAAATAATGAACTCCATTATTTTAATTAGGATAAAATACCTATAAATATATATAGAAAAATATATACAAACTTCAATTATTGATAATATATAAAAATATATACAAGTATATGTATATGACCATAGGAAAGTGATGTATTTGAAATATGTGTAATGTAAAAATATATATATATGGACAAAATGCACATAAGTAGAATATACGAATAGTATGTATAAAATAAATATACATATATGACAATCAAAATATATGCAAGCTTGTGATGTTTCAATATATATATATATATAAGTATATAGGTGTATATATACATATATGCATATATTCCCATATGAAGTAATGTTATGTAAAATAGTGGGTAAGTAAGTATATATGAAGAAAAATATATATATATAAGAATGTATAAATGTAAATATGAAAAAAAAATATAATAATAATAATATGTATAGTGTATATGTATGCATATCTATATATTTTTGAATATATGGTAAGGATGGTGTATAGGAAAACATATGTAAGTGATGACAACAATATATATAAGTAGATATCTATGTTTGCGCAAGGTAAAGATGTGTCCAATTGGTAAAAACAAAACTTTGTTCATACATATGTAGTGAATATGTATATTTCTATTATATATGTATATGTTTATACATAAGGGAGCATGGCAATAAATTCACGTCAATTCAAGCATACAAAATATCATCTCAAGCAAACAACACATCAAACCCTCTTAGCCTCTACAAGATAAAAATCTCTGACCTAAGAAATAATTTTGTACCAGTAAACACCTACCCCTGTAAAACCTTTTCTACATATATATCCTTCTTGTTCCACTTTCGTTCACTATCACAAAACAACTCAAACTTGAAAGAATCAAACCAAGCAAGCAGAATAGCCCAGAGAAGAAAAAGATCAAAGAAATCAGTTTCCATTTTTCAAAGGGCTTTCCTCTGTTCAACAAAATATGTGAGTAAACCAAACTTTATTCTGTCTTAAATCTGGATGCATGAAATAAATCTTTGAAGTCTGATGTAATAATTGTTTGCATGATATGAATTGTATGTACATATATCTGAATATATGGATGTGCATGTCTATATACAAAACTGTTGGCTCTGTTCTTGTTTTTCAGGTTTTACAATTTGAAGAAAATTCAAGATCTTCTTCCCTGAATCTCGTTAGACTTCAATATATAAACAAAATTGGTTTGTTATAACAAGAGATCAATTTTAAAAATATTTTCAAGTTAAATCTGAAACTAGTTTTAACAAGAAAGAAGAAGAACAGTAGATTTGAGAACATATCGAAATTCCGATCATAATAATTGTTTGTTTCCGTTATATAATCCGATTCGTCATCGAAATCTAGGATTTTAAAAAATAAAATTTTGATTTTTAAGGTTGTTAATCGAGAGAAATCAAGGGATGAACGTTAATTGGGTTTTGGGCATTTTCCGATGATCGGTGTAGATTTGGGGGTCGGGATCACTTCTGGAGGTGACAAGGAGGTGGACAAGCTTGGCAAAAATGGTGGCTGGTCTTTTTGATCATTGTGGCGTCGGCAAATCGGAGAAGTAGGGTTTAGCTGGGTTTTTGGTCGGGGTTGAAAAATTGGTTGTTGCGTCGTCTCTGGAGCACCGGAGTTCACCGGAGGTGGGGGAAAGGGTGCGAGGTTGGTCGACTAATCTGTGGATGGAGTCTGGGAGGTACTGGTGTTCGAAGTCATCTAGATGAGGCGATTCTTGGTCAGGGTGTTTTGTTCCAGTGGGTTCGATCAAGTCGAATCTTGATTTCGTGATCGTTTTGGAAGATTGATGGTCGGGATAGGAAGGATGGGTCGACATCGTCTTATCGACGGTGAGTTGGAAGGCCAGATCATCGGCGATCAGCCGTGCACGTGCACGTGATGTCTCTGGTGTCAGAGTTTTAGTTTTGGGATCGAAGAAATTTTCCTCGGGTTGTTCTCGGGGAAAAGAATGGGTTGACTCGGGGTTTGATTCGAATATACGTGCGTGATTTTACTTATAACTGATTTTAAATTTTAATAAAGTAAAATAAAAAAGAAAGGGGGAGGCTCGGGATTTTTACAGGGGAAACCTTGGTTTGCCTCGAGTAATAATTAGAATGCTAACAAGTTTAAAAATATATATATATATATCCAAGTTTAAAACTAATTTCTCAAACTATTTCTTTTAAACAAAGGTTATTTATTTAAATGTTTGGTTAATTAAAGATTATGTAAATTATTTCAACTAAAATTAATTAAAATAATTCATAGGTTTATTTAAAACATAATTAAGAATGTGATTAAGAAGTAATTAAGGAAATAAATGTTTTATCATTAATTAAACTTAAAGGTTCTAAGTTAAATTTTAGATTAATGATAATTTTATTCAAGGTTTATTAAATAAGATTTTTAAATGATAATTAAGAAGTTATTTAAGATAAATAACTTATCTTTAAAATTAATTAAGGTTTGGGTGACTAAGATTATTTAATTAATTAGTTAAACAATTAAAGAGAAACTAATTAATTAATGGTTAAGGATTAATTAATTAATAACTAAGGGTTATAAGTTAATTAATTTTAGATTAATTAATTTGTAACTAGAGATTAATTAATATAAGTAACTAAAGAATTAGTTACTTAAATGATAATCACTTAATGTAAGTAATTAAAGGATTAACAACCCCAGGTTTAAATAAATTTAATTAATTATTAAAGGATAATTAATTAATAATTAAAGGTTGATTAATTGAGGATAATTAACCAATGAGATAATTACTTAATGAAAGTAATTAATTGAAGGGAAATTACTAAATGGAGGTAATTAATGATTAATTACCTAGTGTAATTAATTGATTGATTAAGGGTAATTAATCAAGGGTGATTAATGAAGATGAATAATCAAAAGATGATTGATTAATTGGTTTGTAATTAATTAATGTTTAGTAAAGGTAATCCAAGTGATTAAAGATTAGTAATTAATTTAATCAGAGATAAATTAAATTAATTTTGGAAGTGATCAATCTTGCTTATGAATGATTGAATGATGTTAAATGCCTTGAATTGGTTGATATCTCTGATATGAAATGTTTTGTAATATGATATGTTTGGGTGGACATTGATAATGTGGTAATTTAATGATGATGAATTGCTATGTAAAAAGTGACATCTTGTATTTAAAGTTGAATGGTGTTTCACTTGAATAACCTGGGTTAAGATAGTAATGAATTCGAAGAGTCCCGGGTCGGGTATCGGTAAATACCCGAACCCACTTCGATTTGCACCATACTATGATTCTTAATAGATTGATATGTGGAATAAATAGGCTGAAATGGAATAATTTAAATGATTGGATCCTTTAAAACTAATTAAAGGTACTTAGGAATTGATTTGTGAAAATAAGTATTTACTATAACAAGTTGTGAACTTGTAGTGATGAACGAGTTACCCCGGGTTTTAAGTATGTTTTATGTTTTAGTATTTCATGTTAGATGGATTTACTCACGCTGGTTTCCAGCCTGACCCGGGTGTTACTTTGTGCTAATGCTCGGGTCAAACCGTGTATTACAGATTTTCAGGTAAGGACATTCTGGAGCTCAGGAGACGAACTGGATGGCAGGAACGTATGGAGTGTATTCCGCTGTGATATATTGTTATTTATCTGGGACAAGTTATTTTAACTGTCCAGTGATTGTGAAATGTTGTAACTCTGGTGTATAAAAATGTAATCAACTGATTCAGTATTCTTTTGTAAACTGTTATTATTTGATATTATATTTTGATCCGCTGCGAATATGAGAATCTGTGTTGTGTTTCTGTTTCTTCTTCTTCTATCTCTTTCTTCTTTTCCTAACGATCTGGGATTTTTGGGATCGAAAATTTCGGGTCGTTACACTTGGTATCAGAGCGAAGGTTATGTGAGAACCTTGGCTCTAGTGGGTGTACTCATTAAGGATAGGGTCAATGGTACCCTAGAATGTGTTGAGTGTATATATATATATATATGAGAGCGTACTTGTTATTTTCTTATATAAAGAATTTAAATGATTTTATATAGGATTATATATTTTGATATATAAAGCAATATTTCCTTTAATAAATATTAAGGTAGTTGGTTGCTAAATAAAGATAAGTTTGAAATGGATTCAAATTGAAATTAAATCTTGAATTTAAGGGAAAGTTTCAAAATAAGATAATAATGAATTGGTTTCCAGATATGATAATCTTGGTTATTATCATAAATGATTGTTGTGACTAATAAAAAGATGTGTATTAATGAGTAAGAAAAATGAAATGTTTTAGATAAGTATGACTTATAAATTGGAACTGAAGATGATCTAGATTGTGAAGTTTTAAAATCTAAGCCAGGGAATTTGGAATTTGTTTCAAAGTGCTAAAAGAAATAATAAATAAGTATTATTTGAATAAAAGGGACTTGTTGCAAACAAGGGTTGTTTGAAAATTTGTTTTGAAAATAAAATAAAATACCAAAGGTGATTTAAAATTTAAGGATAACTTAGTGTGAAAAGGAAATAATATGTATATATGAGGAATATACATAATATCAAAAATAGTTTGAAATAAACTCTTATTGTTGAGTTTAAAATTGGGAATGAGATGTGATATCCAAGGTGATAAGTTTTTGAACTTATAAGATTATTAATGTGAAGTTTAAAATTTGAAAGGGGAATTCAAATTGGGTAAGGGTGGCTGGATTAAGTAAATTGAATTTAACTTTGGGAAAGTTAAATAAGTTAACAAGCAACCTGAATTGGAAATTTCGAGATGAAATTGGAATCTAACTTGGGGAGTTAAATGGTTAATTTGGATTAGGAGTTTGTGTGATCTCAAAATGGGTTTAAGATCTGGAAATTGAAAATGAATGGATGTTTTAAAATAAATTGGCTGATATCATCCTATTGTTATTAATAATCTTTAAAGTGTGAATTGGATTTGTTTAAATGAATGAGGAATGAAGTGTGGTAATATATCCATTATTGTAATAAAAGGAAAATTTAATTTTAATTTGAAATTAAGGATATGGAATTACTTTGAACTGAAAATTGTTTTGAACTCTTATTTGAACTTTGAAATAAGTTAAGTAAAGATAATTTAAAATGGATTAATTCATATAGAAATTGAAATGATTTGAAATTGAAGTGGATTCAATTTGAAATTAGTCTAAATTAATTGGAATAATTTGGAATTGTAATTAAAGTGAATATGTTTACATTCAAATGGAATTTGATCTGAATTTGGAAGAAATTGAGGTTAATTCAACTTGAATTGGGGATAAATCAAGTTCAAGGGAAATTGAAGTTATTCAAATTAGAAGTGAGTCCATTTAAATGGAAGTGGAAATTTGAATTGAATTGATGGGGAATTGAACAGTTTGACTCTGGACTATTTTCAAAATAAATTGTTTTAATATAAATCTATTTTTCCAAACTATTTACTATACAACTTTTCTTTTTAAACCTAAAACTATCTTAAACTTGTTTTACAATTACTTTTGGAACTATTTAACAATTTTACAACTGATTTATAAACTAATTACTGTTTTTCAATTGTTTTATAAATAATTACTATTTTTCAACTATTTATAATTGCTTAACTATTTTACAGCTATTTTACAAACTAATAATTATTTTTCAACTACTTATCTATTTTTAAATTCTTCAAGCTATTTTCAAATTTAAGTTGGTCAGAGTTCAAACTGTTATTGATTAAATACCCAACTGAGATAAGAATTAAAGTGATAATCCAAATGGGGATTAAGGCAAATGTGAATAAGTGAATATAATCAAAGTGAGGAATGTGAATAGAAAGGGAATTGATTTAACTGATAATCAATGAAGATAAATACGTAGGATGTACGTATATTATTCTATTCGCATAGTGATTTGTTCCAGATTCGAGCACAGAATTTCGAGATAGTATTATCAATCCGAGTTGGGATTTTTCGCTCGATTTTCGACGGCGAACCTGGATATGGATTATTGATTGGTTCTGGATATTCTCTATCATAGTTGTGACTATGCAAGGAGAATGACCGTTTCTGATCAAGAAACCAGATCTGAGTCCGCACTAGGAAGTCGGGTGGACAATACTAGTTCAGAAGTGAAATTGTGTGATCGAGTGAGCAATCAGATTGATATAGCATACGGATGATATGTGTACATCGTACGGGTTTGAGTGAAATTGATATTGAAATTTATGGATAAGAATGGTAAAATGGTCTTTGAATTGAAAGGTATATTTTGTGAAATATATGATGAGGTAAAATGGGAATTGGAAATTTCTATGATTAAAGAATCATTTTATGAAGAAAAGTAATGTGGTTAATAACTTTATAAAAGAGTTTGAATATTTGATTTGGACTAAACAAAGTTATATATCTTTGTTATATATGGAAAACACCCCAAGTTGAATCTATTGCCAGAAGAGAAGGGTTTTGAAAATATTTAAACTATAAAAAGGAAATTTATACAAGTATGAATTGAACCAAAGATTTTCCAAGATTATTATATATGTGTGTATATATAAAAAGGATTTGTGAAAATGATTTTGAGGAAAGTTTTTGGGAACCTATGGCATTTGGAAAGGCTTTTGATTTTTGGGTAAAATCAATATGGGAATTTGGAAAAGCCTAATATGAGAATTATCGATTTTGGGAATCGATTTTGTAAAGGAGATTTATATGAGATTCATACTTGGTGTATGATTTGGAAAATACTATATGTGTATAGTATAAAGTGTTTTGAAAGTGGCTCTAGGGAAAAAAGCGCTCCCTTGAATGAACTTCTCAGGAGTGCCACAGGGTGGTACTGCCTTGAGCCTCTAAGGGGGAGGTTCTAAAGTTGATCCTGTGAGGAGTCCGGACAAACTAGTTCCTGAGGATTATTTGGTAGCGAAAGTCAAGGGCGCTGATGCCTACAGGGGCATTTGGGTTATGCTGTGACGACAGTGTAACTCGATGTCGTTGCGATCTACTGTGTGGACCATAGCGAAAATCGTGTGGAGGATGAGTGCCAACAGTCTACAATTGATTTTGCTGGGATGGCAACGTAACATCGGTAGACTGCGATCTATGGTCAAGTGCAGGAGTTTCATTCTTTTAGCAGCGAAATTCGGTGGCGCTGATGCCTATAGTTATATGGGTTTTTGCTGTGATAGCAACGTAAGGCCCGGGTATAACTGCGATCTGTAGCGGGTTCCATGGTGTAATCGAGGGGCGCGGAGGCCTACAGTTATCTATGGATTTTGCCAGGATGGCAACGTAACCATCGGGTTAACTGCGACCATGGATGGGGGTGATGATTTCCAGAGCGTTTTCACCAAGATATTTTCTCTATTTTCAAAACTGTTTTCAATAAAATTTGTAACGATCCCAAAATTTTAAACTATTTAAATTAATAAATTGAATTAAATTTCGATTTAAAATTGTAAATTTGTTTGAATTTTTCAAGTTTAAAATGAGAAATATATTCGAATCTAAATTTGAATCGGGATTTATATTATAATAAGGAAATTTGCTTTGGATTTTAAAAATCAAATTTATCTTAATCAATTAAAATAAAAACTCCACATTTTCAAATTGATATGAGATATGCAAATTAAAAAAATATAGATAATGATGGGAAAAAAATTGAATAAATTTTATCTACAAAATTCAATAGCATAAGTTATTAGTAATTAATGAAATAAAACAAAATAAATAAAAATAAAAACAAAAATAAAAGGAAAAAAATAAAAGTAATACCATACCCTTTATCACCAGCCCATACTTCAGCCCATAACCCCCCACGATTCCCTTCTCTTTAAAATACGGACCCGACCCCCTCTCCCCTTCTCATTCGTAACCCTAAGAAAAAATCAATCGAAGAAAATAAAAATGGCGGCGATTCTTCGACGATCGATTCTCTGGCAATTTTAGGAATTAGGGCTTCAAGACCTTCGTATTGGCATCGCTGGAAAGGGCTTCTTCGCGTTCGTCTTCCTCTTCGTTCGTCCCCCGTTCTTCAATCAAATTAGGGCTTCGCCGATCAATCTTCGTTCGTCTTCCATCCTTTGTTCGCAACCGCTTCGCGACCGTTTCAGATTTAAAGGTGAGAAATTTTAAATTCTCACATCTAATTTAAACTCATAAGTATGCGATTTTGTGAATAAATTTACAAAGCTTTGATTTTGTGATGATTTTCTCTGTTGGCTCGACTCCAGTTAGCTTGACCATTTCCGTTCATCCTTGTAGCATGAATTCAGCAATTTGATTTTCCATGAAATGGTGATAAATTTGTTCATCTGAGTTGTCACTGTCTCACCCTCTGTTCTTTGCTTGCACATTGATTCATTTGCCTAGTTGGTTCAGTCTGTTGGTCGAGTTGCCTATATGTGCTTATTTTTGAGCATGTTACATTTGCCTCTGATTGTTATGGCATTCATGTATAAGCTGTAGATTGATTGTGTTCATATTGTTACCATAATTTGACTTCAACCTGATAACACTTCACCTGTCCAGTCATCGCTATTTGGTTTGCATATTTGGTCGTCTGCATTTTTAATGTTTTTATTGCGTGAACTTTGGTCTGCTGATCATGTTCCCACTCGATTACTTGTGGTAGTTCGACTTGCTCAACTTCATATGTCTGGCTTTGGTCATTGTTGTAGTTGCACTGCAGTTCACTGTGTGCGATATTGAGTTGCATATCTGAACTCGATTCACTTGAACTTTTGTGTAGTCTGGTCTGTAGTGCCTCTTAAGTTCTTTGGTTGGCTGCATTTGTTTGAGTCAGTGGAATTTGCATTCATATTTTCCACTGTTTTGCTCAAGTCTGCATTATATTGTACCTGTGACATTTTCAAAATATATGAATTTGATTTTCTCTTTATTTCCTGTTTCGTAAGTTCTAAAGTATGCCTCTTTTTCTTTTTCCCCGATTCGTGATTTTTTTCCAACTAAGAAAAGAAAAAAAATCTATGTTACATGTAATAATAAATGCTGTTCTGTTATATAAACGCATATACCCACCTCTGTTATGTAACACTTGCATCTAATTTATATGCTTTGATGTTGTGGTTGAAATTTGAATTATGATTGTTTCAAAATGCCTGCATGTATTTACTTTAAATGATTAAATGATTTGCATTTAAATTGAAGATGTAGATGGTAAGAAGAGTTTTAAAGAGTTAAGTTAAATATAGAATGAGTCTAAAAGCTGTATTTACATTTTGAAATTTGGAAGTAATTTCTTAATTGATTTGAATTTAAATTGAACTGTAAATTAAATTCTTTTAGAACTTATTTTATAAAGTAGATGTTTCTTTTAACATATTAGATAAAGGTTTTGAATTGTTTTAAAATCTTGTTTAAGTTAAATTTGTATCTTAAGTTAAAAAATGAAGTTTGAATGGAATTTAAAGTAAATTTGAAAACAAATTTGTTTTCCATTTTCAAATTCGTATATGTTTGCTTGTTCAACCTTGATGTTGTTTCTTTGAACTTGCATCACTGCATCTTCTTCTACCTGTAGCCACTGCTCCACTTTGTATTTCATCTGTTGTTATCTTCAGTTGCATCTATTTGTAGTCCAGTCTGGTTTTTGATTTCATTGGTGCTTGAGTTAATTATGCATGTTGCTTCTGGTATCTTCATTTGAGTTGTTTGTATATGTATACAAGTGTTCACTGCTTGTAGTCTCTGTTCTTGTAGTCTGCATATGCATTCATGTTGATTGTGTATTTGTCTTCTATTCACCGGCATGTAGTTGGTTGTTTGCATTCATGAATTTTTCTAACTTGACTCCAGTAGTTGTACTCATGTACACTGCATTGTGGTCTTGTGGCAGTTGCTATGCCTTTGATCTTTGTTTGTTGCATTCATGTCTACATGAGTGATCTTGTTGCACTGATGTTCATCTGTTCATGTTGCATATATCACTTGAGTTTGCATACAATATTGGCACTGTCCATATTTGTAACGACCCAGAATTTTTGATAATTAAAATTCAAATATTTAATTAATTTTAAATATTAATAAGTGGAATTAAGAAGTCGAATGATTTATTTTTCGAATATTGGATTTAATTTGGTCAATTAAATCGATAATTTAATGATTGAAATTCCAGAAATAATTGAAGTATGGGTTTAATGTGCTGGAAATGATTTATAAAGTTATATTAAATCATACTGGAGTTATAGAAAGGTTATAGAACTTTTAAAATCGAATTTGGAGTTAATTTGTGAAAATTGAATATTTTAATATTTAATTATCGACTGTAAAAATAGCCAATTTTCGAACAGTCTCAGAATTGAACGAAACCAGTTCCATTGGATCCGTAATAGTTAGTTATTATCGGATTTCAATTTTCGTATCAATCGGAGTTATCGTTTGACCGTGGCAGCTCGAAACGCATCGAAATCATTTTAATTTTGAATCGTCGAGTTAAAAATAGTCATTTTTCAAAAAGTCTCGGATTTTTACGAAACCAGTTTCATCAGATTCGTAATGTGATATTATTTTAAGATTTCAAATTTCGTAATTTTTGGATTTATCGTTTGTCCGGTACGAATCAAAACGCCTCGAAATCGATTTAAATCGGTTTAATTTAAATTGATCGTTTACTGTCATATCTCACACAGACGATCGAATTAGCTTCCGAAACCCGTTCCATTGTGTTCGGAACGCGGGATAAACCCTAGAAACGATAGTGACCGTGCGTAAATCGGAGTTTTGGAAAACCGGATGAATAGTGATTGAGAAATTCTCTATAAATAGGCCATTTATTCACAAAATAAATAAATAAAAGAGAAACCCTAACCCTAAACGTTACAGCCGCCACCCACTATTTCAATGGCCGGTATTCTCTTTCGATCTTCCTACAATTTCTTAAAATCCATAAACTATTTGCGAAATCTTCCAACAACAAAGTTTAAGAGCATCTCGAGCCCTATAGATCCATACGACTATGATTTAAAACAAGTGAATGAATCGACGACAATTAGTGATCGAAGGGTCGAACTTCGTGCGCGTTTTTCGAGCATGGTGGAGGGCCGAGTGTCATGCCCTTCAAGGCGGTGGCGTGACTGGAGAGGGGCTTCGATATGGCATTGTTTGATCGGGGTAGAAGTCATCGTAGGGGAGGCACGAATTAGGGTTTAGTGGCGGCACGTTGGGTTCTCGCGTTCGTCATTTACCTGGAGATGTTCTGGGGGAAGAAAAGGAAGTGCGGCTCTGATACGTTGGATTCAAAATCAACGGCAGATGATTATGTGGGGTTTTAAATAAATTAAATAAGTTGTAAATAATTATATTTATAATTGTACAAACTTTAAACTGCGATATCTCTTTCGTACAAGGTCCTTTTCAGACGAGATTTTTTACGTCGGGATCGTAGTGATGAATACTACGCGATGCAACTGATTTGGAGTCGATTGGAGTCAATGAAAATTTTGGGTAAAATTAAACGCCTGTTTAATTTTATCCGAAATAAACCGCTACGACTGTTATTGAAATCAAGGTGAGATCTTCTCACTCAAATTGAATGTGGAATTTTACAGTTATTGATTTGATGATTGCTATTCGATGTGATATTAGATATGGTAGGATATATCTATATATATAGCAATATATACATATTGGCATATGTATATATTGGATTGATTGATTTCCCGCCTCGTATAGCGGATGAGACCCTATTGCGCCGTTAGTAAGCGGATTTTTATAAAACCCATATACCGCGATAATTCCGTACTGGAGCGGAATTGGTATTGTGCTAACATCTGTGGATGCAGGGAAACAGGTTGGAGGGATCCAACTGGATTCCTCAACTGTAGTTATTTATTTACAGATGTTGATATATATTCTGTTATCATATGATGATATATGATATTGACTGTTGTGATGGACTAATTGATGCTGTTGCATCATCGGATTCAGTTTTGAAATGTAAAAATAACGACTTTTACTTTAAAAGGGTTTTTAAAGTGATTTTTGAAAATATACTTTTTATGGAATTTTTGAATCGATTTATAAACGTAAAATCTTAAAGTTATAAAATTTATAATTTTTAGTGAAATATAACCGAAGTGTCGTTTTTGAAATAAAAGTCGATTTATTTATAAAATGGTTTAAGTTGAGATTTTGAATAACTATAAACGATTTGTATAGAAAGATTTATAAAATTGATATGTTGTAAATCAAAATATTGGACTTATAAAACGAATTTTTATAAGTGTTAAAAAGAAGTATAAAAGGATTTCATAAGTGAATGAAATCAATAGATTTATAACGTGAAGTTGTAAAGTGAATAGATGTTGTAGAATAAACGATTTATAAGTAATTTACTTATAAATTAGATTTTTGCACTTAATTGGGATATAAATAGAAATTGCTAAATGAAATGATTTCATAAGTTGAAATTGTTATGAAGTATAAATGTGATTTATAAACGTTGTTTATAAATCTGAAATCACTTATTTTGATAAGTAATTTTAGAAGTTAATAAAAGGAGAATTTTATAAATCGAAGTTGTTAGAAAATATAAAGGAGAATTTTATAAATCGAAGTTGTTAGAAAATATAAAGGTGAATTTATAAACGTTGTTTTATGAATTTGAAATCAATCAAATTTGATGAATGTAATATAGAAGTTATTAAGGGAATTTTATCCACGATTTTGGATAGTGGATAATTCTTGGAATAAAACGTGTAGAAAAGATTGAAATGTAATTATTGAAGTATATTCACGATTTTGGACAGTGAATATATTTTTAAATAAAATGGATATGTTTCGGGAAAGCGATATTTGAAATGAAGTGATTGTTTTAAAAGATGTTTTAAAACGTGTGAATTACCGAAATCATAGATTTCAACATTTATTGTTGAAATAGACGTTTTCGAAAAATAAGGAAATGATGGACTATAACACTGTTGTTATAGTAAATGATTTCCGAAAGGAAATGTTTTTATGTAGTATTGGGATTTATATATCTATCTAATTTCGAATCCCTATACTAGTGATTTTGAGTCGTCGTAACGATGTTTTACGTAACATTCGTTTTGACCCAAATAAATGTGTTAAAAGAATATTTTCTTAAAGAATGAAATATATACTTAATTTGATTTAAGTATATCGAATATTTTCCAAGTGTTGAAAATAAAAGATTTGTGAACTTCTTATTATTAATAAGAATGGAATTGCTTTTCCAAAATGAAATGAAACGTTTTAGGATTTGTCTTTGTAAAGATAAATCGAAACTGAATATTTGAAATCGATGTGAAAATCGAATATCAGTAGATATTCGAAATTATAAATTCACTATGGAATTTATAAAAGAAAGGGAAGTTATTTAAAAATAAATATTGATTTATTTTTGAAGTGTGGAAATTATATATCTAGTAAAGATATTTTTGAAGATGAAATAATTTGGAAAATTATTTGGAACCTGATGATGTCGCGCATCTTTATTGATAGTTAAATAACCGACTATCAATAATTACCTTTAGATAGGTATTTGTTGTGAATTGGATGAATTTGAATGCCACACTTGTTTTAAATAAACGCTCACTATTCGGGCTAGCCGGGAAAGGACCATGGGGTCGTATAACCCATTCCGAATATGTGATACGTCGTTATGAATTGCATTCGAAGACCGGTGTTGAAGACCGGATATTTTTGAAAACGGAAGGATTACCGTCGAGTTACTCTACATCGGCTGATCTCCGATTTAGAGGTTTTATCACCCTTAGTGACGGGAAGTCTGGACGTGATTAGAAATTTATCCGGATATGCAAGGGCTTCGTGAGAAGTACCTTTGGTTCTGTTCGATCCCGGAACAGACTTGTATGGATTGTGTGTCTGACGTTACAATTTGAGATATAAAGCTGATTTCTTTCAAATACATTTCTGTTGGTGGCGGAGAATTTATTCTCTTAGCTTAACACCCTTCTCTGAGACGTACGAGCTCAGAGGTTATGTAGTTGAAATTCATCAGCGATATATCCCAATTTGGTAACGTGGCATACTGAGTGTTGCTGTGAAATGATCAGTGTTTGATCATTTGTGATATGATCATTTGTTTGATCTTATATCTTTGTGATCATAGGTTGATCATTTTTTTTGACCCGAAGCAGGGCTTTTTGAGAAAGCGTTGCTTTGTGGACGAGACTTCGTCGAGCCTCACACCCCGGAAATGGTCGAAACAGGAAGGATGCAGCAAGGTTCTAGGGAGTAGCGCCCCTTAGTGTATGCCATTCCTTCTGGATAAAGGTGGTATCATGGTATGGAGCCCAGATACTTAACCTCTGTGGTTACTGCATTATTATTATCTATGTGGTTTGTTGCGAATCGGGGATCCTCGGGAAGATCGGTGACGATCGGGGAATGGCATACGCGTGTCAGTAGTTACCTATTTTTGCAGAGGTAACCTGGCCTTGTGTTGGCAGAGATCCGGTTAGGTTCTCGGGTCGTCTATTCCAGGGACGTACCCATCGTGGATAGGAAGTTCCTTAGCCTGACCATTTGTTGGAAATCCAAAGAAACAATACGAGCCTTTACGATTTCAATTGTATAACCTGTCTCCTCAGGAGGCAGCTATAGCAGGCATAATATAATGGTACCTATGCTGGCTAAGATTTATATTATACTTTCGAAATGTTTTCTACACTATGCACTAATAATAATATCAAAAATGATTTGATTTTGCGTAGTAAGCATCTTTGACTATCATAAGAAGAAATCTCCTCCAAGTCTGCGTTTGCATTGTGTGTGTGGTGGGAGGTCTTATGGTAGTTTCATTTTCCAAAAGCATTGCGAATTGACATTAAAGTTTTTCTGTTGTTTATTTTAAAGATAAATAACTGTTTTACGATCTCACACCAGTCACCATGACTGACTCGGAGTTTATTGTTTCCCTTCTAAACTCTGGGTGCCCACAAATTTCCACACGGGCAGCCTAGAGTTATGTTATCAGGATATTCTGGATATTCTGGAGCTTTGGAAGCAAGCTGGATGGCGAGACGTAGTATTTGTATCTGATAGTATTTATTCCGCTGTGTATTCTGTATGAGGACAAGTTATATAATTGTCCATTGTTGTATATTGACTCTGATGATTGATGTATGTATAAACTGATATAGTTCTTTGTTTAAAGATTTTTCATTTATCTACTATATATTGTTCCGCTGCGATATGTGAGATTCTGATATTGTTTTCTATTTCTGCTCTTGTTCTGTTGTTGTTCTTCTTTCTTTTTCTTCTATCTTCTTCTTCTGCCTTTTTCTTCTTTCTTAAAACCATAACTTTTCGGGTTTCCGGCATTCGATGGCTCAGCAGTCGATAAAGTGAGTATCGATGCTAAATTTTCGAAAGTCGAAAATTTTCGGGACATTACATTTGGTATCAGAGCATATGGTTAAGCGACAACCCTGCTCTGTTGGGTGTTACTCATTAGAGATAGAGTCAGTAGTACTCTAGAATGAGTTTGAGTGTAATAATAGATATGAGTGCGTATTTGTTAGTTAATATAAAATTGTTTTATATTGTGATGATTGGTTTGTTGAGTGGTATATGGATTCTGGTCGGTATTGTCCGTACAACTCTATCGATAGGGATCTCTAAACACTTATATAGAACAATTCGGCACAGTATTGTTTTAAATTGGGTAAATGGAATAATTTTACCTCGATTATATTTTATATATAAAGAAATAATTTTTCAGTGTTAAAGTGTATATAATTGATTATTTGATAGTTTGATAATGTAAATATATATACAAGTTAGTTAAAGTTGTTTGAATAAGTAAATGAAAACAACAATTGTGAAAGAGTAAATTGTATAAACCAATGAATTATAATGTATGAAGTTATAATTAAAATGATTTACAATGGTAAAATAATCTTATATGTAAGAAGTGAAATTATGTGCAAAGAGATTTATAAATGTGATTTATGAATAAAAGGATATTTTTGAAAGAATTTAAGCACTGATTTCACTATTGTTGCTGGGAAATAATAAGGGTGATGACTGCAGCATCATCAGTATCATTTTCGAGTTTCTGTGTGATTGATTTGCTACCATAGTAAATTGGAAATTGAGGTTTTGTTGTGATAAACAAATTTGAAAATTAAAGTCCAAATTTAAATATGGTAAATATAAGTGAAATAAGATTTATACTTATGATATGAGATAATAGATTTAACTTTGGTAAAGTTAATGAATTTGAGTAGCATAATGAAATATGATGTGAAATTTAACTAAAAGAAAGTCAAATGTGATATAAATTTGAATGATTGATGAAATTTGATTTTGGTAAAAGGTTAAATGAATTTTGTTAAGAAAAACAAAATCTGAATTGGATTTATAAGTGGAAACTTAAGTTAAGTTGAACAAATGATGTTTGAAATGGAAAATAACTTAAGTGATGTTGAAGTGAAGTTTATTTTGATATCAAAGAAATTAATAAAGTGAATTTATTAAATGAATGTGAACTTGAGTTATATAAAATTCAATTTTATTTGTTAAAATGAATTAGCAATTGAATTAATAAATGGATTGAATGTCAATCAATTGAATATAAATAATTGATATGAAGCAATGAATATAAGTGTTAATTCATTAGAAGCTAAAGGAATTGAATAATTGAATGGAAATCAATTTAATATCAACAAATTGAAACTTAAAGTGTTGAACCAAATTGAATGTAAAGAAATGTAAATTGAATAAATTTGGTTATGATTGGTTATACATTGGTTGTTAGATTGATTGTTAGTTGATTTCGTGTAATTCATTAAGGGTTAATGAAATTGAATCGACAAATTGGAAGCAAAGTGATTAAATTTAAATTGATAATATGTAAATTTGAATAGAAATGAATTTGATTCAAATTGAAAATGAACCAACATGAATGTAAATTAGTGAATGTAAACTAATTGGAAACAAATGAATGAATGTTAGTTAAATCCAATATTAGCAAATCAAATGTGAGTAAATTGAAAACCAATTCAATGAATATTAATGAGAAATGAATGAATATTGATTCGGTATGGATTTGTTGGATGTTTATTGGATGATGATGGTTTGATGGTTGCATTGTTGCTTCTGAATGCATTTGTTGTTTGTTGCATTTGCTATGTTGACATATGTAGTATTATGTTGCTATATGATGTATATTGACTATATTTTCATATCTACATGTTCTCATATGGTTTGTTGAGTGTTTAGTAGGTGCGGAAAGCGTTGCTTCGCATTTGGAGCTCGCTTTCGCGCTATATTAGCCGTATACGCTCGCTAAAAATATAATAAGGTACATATCTCGGATTAAATATCATACTTTTACACTTTTTTCCCTACGGGATGCCTCATCACTTGATGGGATGTATATTTGTGATATATATACACTGTCATTTTTTTTTCGGATCGAGCCGCGCAAAGGAGACGCTGGCGAAATTTTCTGAAATTTTAAGGCGTTAGAATATTTTAGAGAAATTTGAAAATTTTGAAAACTAAGTTATGATTTGAAAACTTAGTAAAGATTTTGTGAGAAGTTAACTATGAATTTTGGAGAAGTTAAACACTTAACAGATTTGAAAATCTAATTTGAATGGTTTGTTTGGAAAGTTAATGGATTTTGTATCTTTTTCCTAACTAGTAATTTCGAGGACGAAATTCTTTTAAGGGGGGAAATTTGTAACGACCCAGAATTTTTGATAATTAAAATTCGAATATTTAATTAATTTTAAATATTAATAAGTGGAATTAAGAAGTCGAATGATTTATTTTTCGAATATTGGATTTAATTTGGTCAATTAAATCGATAATTTAATGATTGAAATTCCAGAAATAATTGAAGTATGGGTTTAATGTGCTGGAAATGATTTATAAAGTTATATTAAATCATACTGGAGTTATAGAAAGGTTATAGAACTTTTAAAATCGAATTTGGAGTTAATTTGTGAAAATTGAATATTTTAATATTTAATTATCGACTGTAAAAATAGCCAATTTTCGAACAGTCTCAGAATTGAACGAAACCAGTTCCATTGGATCCGTAATAGTTAGTTATTATCGGATTTCAATTTTCGTATCAATCGGAGTTATCGTTTGACCGTGGCAGCTCGAAACGCATCGAAATCATTTTAATTTTGAATCGTCGAGTTAAAAATAGTCATTTTTCAAAAAGTCTCGGATTTTGACGAAACCAGTTTCATCGGATTCGTAATGTGATATTATTTTAAGATTTCAAATTTCGTAATTTTTGGATTTATCGTTTGTCCGGTACGAATCAAAACGCCTCGAAATCGATTTAAATCGGTTTAATTTAAATTGATCGTTTACTGTCATATCTCACACAGACGATCGAATTAGCTTCCGAAACCCGTTCCATTGTGTTCGGAACGCGGGATAAACCCTAGAAACGATAGTGACCGCGCGTAAATCGGAGTTTTGGAAAACCGGATGAATAGTGATTGAGAAATTCTTTATAAATAGGCCATTTATTCACAAAATAAATAAATAAAAGAGAAACCCTAACCCTAAACGTTACAGCCGCCACCCACTATTTCAATGTCCGGTATTCTCTTTCGATCTTCCTACAATTTCTTAAAATCCATAAACTATTTGCGAAATCTTCCAACAACAAAGTTTAAGAGCATCTCGAGCCCTATAGATCCATACGACTATGATTTAAAACAAGTGAATGAATCGACGACAATTAGTGATCGAAGGGTCGAACTTCGTGCGCGTTTTTCGAGCATGGTGGAGGGCCGAGTGTCATTCCCTTCAAGGCGGTGGCGTGACTGGAGAGGGGCTTCGATATGGCATTGTTTGATCGGGATAGAAGTCATCGTAGGGGAGGCACGAATTAGGGTTTAGTGGCGGCACGTTGGGTTCTCGCGTTCGTCATTTACCTGGAGATGTTCTGGGGGAAGAAAAGGAAGTGCGGCTCTGATACGTTGGATTCAAAATCAACGGCAGATGATTATGTGGGGTTTTAAATAAATTAAATAAGTTGTAAATAATTATATTTATAATTGTACAAACTTTAAACTGCGATATCTCTTTCGTACAAGGTCCTTTTCAGACGAGATTTTTTGCGTCGGGATCGTAGTGATGAATACTACGCGATGCAACTGATTTGGAGTCGATTGGAGTCAATGAAAATTTTGGGTAAAATTAAACGCCTGTTTAATTTTATCCGAAATAAACCGCTACGACTGTTATTGAAATCAAGGTGAGATCTTCTCACTCAAATTGAATGTGGAATTTTACAGTTATTGATTTGATGATTGCTATTCGATGTGATATTAGATATGGTAGGATATATCTATATATATAGCAATATATACATATTGGCATATGTATATATTGGATTGATTGATTTCCCGCCTCGTATAGCGGATGAGACCCTATTGCGCCGTTAGTAAGCGGATTTTTATAAAACCCATATACCGCGATAATTCCGTACTGGAGCGGAATTGGTATTGTGCTAACATCTGTGGATGTAGGGAAACAGGTTGGAGGGATCCAACTGGATTCCTCAACTGTAGTTATTTATTTACAGATGTTGATATATATTCTGTTATCATATGATGATATATGATATTGACTGTTGTGATGGACTAATTGATGTTGTTGCATCATCGGATTCAGTTTTGAAATGTAAAAATAACGACTTTTACTTTAAAAGGGTTTTTAAAGTGATTTTTGAAAATATACTTTTTATGGAATTTTTGAATCGATTTATAAACGTAAAATCTTAAAGTTATAAAATTTATAATTTTTAGTGAAATATAACCGAAGTGTCGTTTTTGAAATAAAAGTCGATTTATTTATAAAATGGTTTAAGTTGGGATTTTGAATAACTATAAACGATTTGTATAGAAAGATTTATAAAATTGATATGTTGTAAATCAAAATATTGGACTTATAAAACGAATTTTTATAAGTGTTAAAAAGAAGTATAAAAGGATTTCATAAGTGAATGAAATCAATAGATTTATAACGTGAAGTTGTAAAGTGAATAGATGTTGTAGAATAAACGATTTATAAGTAATTTACTTATAAATTAGATTTTTGCACTTAATTGGGATATAAATAGAAATTGCTAAATGAAATGATTTCATAAGTTGAAATTGTTATGAAGTATAAATGTGATTTATAAACGTTGTTTATAAATCTGAAATCACTTATTTTGATAAGTAATTTTAGAAGTTAATAAAAGGAGAATTTTATAAATCGAAGTTGTTAGAAAATATAAAGGAGAATTTTATAAATCGAAGTTGTTAGAAAATATAAAGGTGAATTTATAAACGTTGTTTTATGAATTTGAAATCAATCAAATTTGATGAATGTAATATAGAAGTTATTAAGGGAATTTTATCCACGATTTTGGATAGTGGATAATTCTTGGAATAAAACGTGTAGAAAAGATTGAAATGTAATTATTGAAGTATATTCACGATTTTGGACAGTGAATATATTTTTAAATAAAATGGATATGTTTCGGGAAAGCGATATTTGAAATGAAGTGATTGTTTTAAAAGATGTTTTAAAACGTGTGAATTACAGAAATCATAGATTTCAACATTTATTGTTGAAATAGACGTTTTCGAAAAATAAGGAAATGATGGACTATAACACTGTTGTTATAGTAAATGATTTCCGAAAGGAAATGTTTTTATGTAGTATTGGGATTTATATATCTATCTAATTTCGAATCCCTATACTAGTGATTTTGAGTCGTCGTAACGATGTTTTACGTAACATTCGTTTTGACCCAAATAAATGTGTTAAAAGAATATTTTCTTAAAGAATGAAATATATACTTAATTTGATTTAAGTATATCGAATATTTTCCAAGTGTTGAAAATAAAAGATTTGTGAACTTCTTATTATTAATAAGAATGGAATTGCTTTTCCAAAATGAAATGAAACGTTTTAGGATTTGTCTTTGTAAAGATAAATCGAAACTGAATATTTGAAATCGATGTGAAAATCGAATATCAGTAGATATTCGAAATTATAAATTCACTATGGAATTTATAAAAGAAAGGGAAGTAATTTAAAAATAAATATTGATTTATTTTTGAAGTGTGGAAATTATATATCTAGTAAAGATATTTTTGAAGATGAAATAATTTGGAAAATTATTTGGAATCTGATGATGTCGCGCATCTTTACTGATAGTTAAATAACCGACTATCAATAATTACCTTTAGATAGGTATTTGTTGTGAATTGGATGAATTTGAATGCCACACTTGTTTTAAATAAACGCTCACTATTCGGGTTAGCCGAGAAAGGACCATGGGGTCGTATAACCCATTCCGAATATGTGATACGTCGTTATGAATTGCATTCGAAGATCGGTGTTGAAGACCGGATATTTTTGAAAACGGAAGGATTACCGTCGAGTTACTCTACATCGGCTGATCTCCGATTTAGAGTTTTTTATCACCCTTAGTGACGGGAAGTCCGGACGTGATTAGAAATTTATCTGGATATGCAAGGGCTTCGTGAGAAGTACCTTCGGTTCTGTTCGATCCCGGAACAGACTTGTATGGATTGTGTGTCTGACGTTACAATTTGAGATATAAAGCTGATTTCTTTCAAATACATTTCTGTTGGTGGCGGAGAATTTATTCTCTTAGCTTAACACCCTTCTCTGAGACGTACGAGCTCAGAGGTTATGTAGTTGAAATTCATCAGCGATATATCCCAATTTGGTAACGTGGCATACTGAGTGTTGCTGTGAAATGATCAGTGTTTGATCATTTGTGATATGATCATTTGTTTGATCTTATATCTTTGTGATCATAGGTTGATCATTTTTGTTTAACCCGAAGCAGGGCTTTTTGAGAAAGCGTAGCTTTGTGGACGAGACTTCGTCGAGCCTCACACCCCAGAAATGGTCGAAACAGGAAGGATGCAGCAAGGTTCTAGGGAGTAGCGCCCCTTAGTGTATGTCATTCCTTCTGGATAAAGGTGGTATCATGGTATGGAGCCCAGATACTTAACCTCTGTGGTTACTGCATTATTATTATCTATGTGGTTTGTTGCGAATCGGGGATCCTCGGGAAGATCGGTGACGATCGGGGGATGGCATACGCGTGTCAGTAGTTACCTATTTTTGCAGAGGTAACCCGGCCTTGTGTTGGCAGAGATCCGGTTAGGTTCTCGGGTCGTCTATTCCAGGGACGTACCCATCGTGGATAGGAAGTTCCTTAGCCTGACCATTTGTTGGAAATCCAAAGAAACAATACGAGCCTTTACGATTTCAATTGTATAACCTGTCTCCTCAGGAGGCAGCTATAGCAGGCATAATATAATGGTACCTATGCTGGCTAAGATTTATATTATACTTTCGAAATGTTTTCTACACTATGCACTAATAATAATATCAAAAATGATTTGATTTTGCGTAGTAAGCATCTTTGACTATCATAAGAAGAAATCTCCTCCAAGTCTGCGTTTGCATTGTGTGTGTGGTGGGAGGTCTTATGGTAGTTTCATTTTCCAAAAGCATTGCGAATTGACATTAAAGTTTTTCTGTTGTTTATTTTAAAGATAAATAACTGTTTTACGATCTCACACCAGTCACCATGACTGACTCGGAGTTTATTGTTTCCCTTCTAAACTCTGGGTGCCCACACTACGCCATAAATGACCTTCTGCAACATTTTTGCAAGGTGTTGCCAGCTAAAATGTTGCGATAGCTATAAAATTTTGGTCCTACTGCAACGTTGTATTTTTAGTGTTACCTTAGCCATAAAAATGTGTTGCTCTAGCTAAACAAGTGTAACACGATGCAACATTTTTATATAGTGTTGCTATAGATGTTTTCAAATTAAAAAATTAATAAAATTAGCAATCCGCGTGAATACGATCCAACGGTCTACATTTAATCTGATTGTTAACATGGATCACCGCTACATTTTGCCATAAATTTTCGTTTTCCCGCTTTACTGTTCATACCATTTCGTTCTCACCCCCAATTTCCAAATCCAAATCCCCAATTTCCAAATCCCTAATTTCCAAATCATATTTTCGTTCCCATTTCGTTCTCACCCCCAATTTCGCTGCTGTTGCCTACATGTCGATACGCAACCTCTCCCAAATCCTACCAACCGCAGCCCCCAACAAAACTCCACTACCCCACCGCCGTTTCTACAGCCTGATTCCGATGGTCATCGAGCACACATCCCGTGGCCAGCGTGCCTGCGATATCTTTTCCTGGCTTCTCAAAGAGCGCGTCATCTACCTTAACGGACCCATCGAGGAGGATACGTCGGCGATAGTTGTGGCTCAGCCGCTGTTCCTCGAATCTGGTGGTTTCGTGACGGCAGGGTTGGCAATTTATGATACTTCAACCAGATCTGATGCTTGAATCTTTCTCGCCAATGTTCAGAAGAAGTTCGATTCTGATGAAGCTTTGCTCGATTGCTTCAAAAAGTACCATTTTCGGATTCAAGGAAGATGTCAAACGCAGATTTCTTGTTTGAGAGAATGCCGCTTAAATTTTCAAATTGGCCAGCAATCATAAAACCAGTTTCAATTCCTTGATTGATTGCTCGAATTGCTTTGACTTCGTCGTCGGGTGCGATGTGATATTATTTGGTATGTTTTATGCCTTCTGGTTTACTTGATTATTCTCGATTTTGTTTACACTCGCATGCTTTTGCCGATGATGAATTGGGATTTATTTATAGGCTTTATTTCCTATAATCTCGGGTTTAATCTTTCTGTTGGACTTTGATAAATCTGGTATGTTGGATTGCGATGATGTATTGGTATGTTGGATTGCGATGATGTATGGTCTGAGCTTGTTAGCTCCTTTCTGCTGCATTTGTTAAACCGGAACATGAACTGGTGCTCCAAGTCCTCTGTATATCATATTACTGCCTATGTTTCCCTTGTACATGCCTGATGCATTCACTGTTTTTGCTTGATGGGCTGCCTATGTGTACTGCTGTGTTCTTGCACTGGCTTGTCTATATTTTGCTGAACCTGGTTCTTGTTTGTTTTGTTGGTTGCTTGGCCCTGAGTTGAATCCAGTCGATGATTCGGGTTTGACCTTGTGCCGTGTCCTTGTATCCATGTGTTGCATTCATGTTTGGCTTATGCACTTATGAAAAGAAACAACCCAAATACCTGAGGCAAATATTATAACAAAAATATTTTCATTTTCTGTTTGAGTTAAATATTATTTTCCAGATTACTGCTTTTGAATTATATGTGACAGGTATTGAAGACTGGACAGCTGGATACAAGCTTGAAGACAGAGTCAAATCAAATGTGCATGAGTGTATGAATGCATGAGCTGAAGACAGGTTTCAAAGAAGGCTCGATCTTCCAAAATCGCATGAGTGTATGAATGCATGAGTGTATGAATGCTTATGCCGGCGCTGCGCCCGGACCCGCTTCTCGGCTCGCCTTCGGCTCGGCATATATTTGTCAGTGTCGGTGTATGTATAAATTGAAACTGTATATGTAATGAGTGAACTGAGTGATGTAGTGAGGAATATCTGTATATGTGAATATCGGTGTTATATATCATTGAATTGTAAAATAGTGGAGTCAGGAATTTGTACTATTTCAAATGTTGAAATAAAATATTTATTTAAATAAATTACTGTTTAAATATCAAATTCTGTGTAATAGCATTTTATTAAATAAATATTTATTTTTATTAAAAAATCAGATATGCTCTACATTGTGGGCCCCACAAATTCAAAAAGTTCATATCTATAGCAACATTTTGGAATGTTGCTACAGATACCTATGGGTGTTGCCATAGACCCAAATAGGGTTCTATTGCAACAATATTACTTATGTTGCCTTAGATAGTCAAAATGTTGCCTTTGAGGTCTAAGGCAACGGCAAAAATTGCATCACCCTAAAAGTGTTGCCATAGACCTATGGCAACATTTTTCGGGCCTGAGCCAACATTTTTTTTGTGTTGCAGTAGGCCATTTATGGCGTAGTGCCACAAATTTCCACACGGGCAGCCTAGAGTTATGTTATCAGGATATTCTGGATATTCTGGAGCTTTGGAAGCAAGCTGGATGGCGAGACGTAGTATTTGTATCTGATAGTATTTATTCCGCTGTGTATTCTGTATGAGGACAAGTTATATAACTGTCCATTGTTGTATATTGACTCTGATGATTGATGTATGTATAAACTGATATAGTTCTTTGTTTAAAGATTTTTCATTTATCTACTATATATTGTTCCGCTGCGATATGTGAGATTCTGATATTGTTTTCTATTTCTGCTCTTGTTCTGTTGTTGTTCTTCTTTCTTTTTCTTCTATCTTCTTCTTCTGCCTTTTTCTTCTTTCTTAAAACCATAACTTTTCGGGTTTCCGGCATTCGATGGCTCAGCAGTCGATAAAGTGAGTATCGATGCTAAATTTTCGAAAGTCGAAAATTTTTGGGACGTTACAATATTTGTTTGTGACAGTCCCTGCATCCATGTTCTTTATTGATGTTGGGGTTGGTCCACTTTGTCACTGCATATCTATCGTCATCTGTATGCATGCCTTATTGACCATTCATTCATGTTTGTTTTAGTTGTACTGCCCTATGTGGTCACTCCTTGTCTATGGTCTGCATCCACACTGGTCTGGTTGCTCAGTTGATTTTAACTGTTGCACTCATCTTTGCAGTGAGCTCTGTTTGAATTTATTTCATGTTGGAGCTTGTTGCATTTGTAGATTTATATTGTTTTCACTCATTTGCTTTTGATATTTAAGTAGAGTTCTAGTCTTCTTCATTGTGGTTGGTCTGTGAGTTTCTGGTCTGCACTTGGTGTTGTCTTGTGATTACCACTATTTCACTATGGCATTGCTTCACTTGACTTGTTTTTGTGTCACTGCATGCTTGTCGAGGCTTTGGTGGTTCCAGTTACAATAGTTATGTTGATACTGTCCGCATATATGTTCATTAATGTTGGCATTTTTGTAGCTTGGTTTTGTTGTAGTTGACCATCATGTATATCTGCCTTCCACACTGTTGCACTTGTGTACTTTGTTCATCATTGTGTATAAATGGTTCTCATGTCTGCACCAGTACATATTGATGTTCTAGTTGATTCATTGTTGTTCCTCTACCATCTGTGCACATTGTAGCATTTTGCATTAATGTCCTAGTCTTGATGCATTTGAACTTTTGTTCATTTGAATTTTCTGACACATTGCCTTGTAGCCACTGTTGATATAATTCTATATTACTTGTCTCACTGTTGGTTTGATTTGTTGTTTAACACTGTTAAGTGTTATATTTACTGTTATCCGATTTCTTTGTTTAAAGAGTCGGATAGACGAGAATTATTGTGACTATCGTCTATTTGATTATTACTGCCTCTATGCACTAATAACTGGTTTGAATTAGACTTACCTGTGTATTATTTTCTTTTGAATGTAATACTCGGGTCAGACCGAGTATTTTACAGCTTGAAGATTTTCGAGCAGCGAAGTTAGAGAGAGAGTAAAGAATCACTTGAGTTTTCAAGAAAATTGTATTTTAAGATATTCCGCTGTATCAGTATTAAATTGTATAAACTCTGATGTATGTAAAAGAAAATTCATAGTAATGTAATATTATTATACTGTGTTTCTGTGGCTGATTCTATTTAAACCTTATAAACTAAATAACAATTCGTCTTTTTGAACGTTTCATGTTGGTTTAATTACCGACTGGAGGCGGTCAGAAGGGGGAATGTTACAGAGTGGTATCAGAGCTTTGGTTTACACAAAGCTTAGTTTATGATGTTTAATATGAATAGTTACTAGAAACACTTTAAAAAGAGAATGTTTTTCAAAACTAAAGAAGTATAAAATTGTTTTGAAAATAAAGATTTTTAACTTAAGAAAAGTTAAATTGAATTGAATTAGTATTAATAAATATATGATTTGGAATTTAACTAAAGGAAAGTTAAATAAATTGAACTTGATTTGATAAATTATTGAGATCGAAATTTAAACTTAAAAGATAAGTGATTATATGATATGAATTAGAAAGTTTAAATTAATAAGTTGTATAACTTATAAAATGAGAAATTTGAATAAAACCAGTTGTTAAATGGTTAAACAGTTTTGTTAAGTAAAACAAAATCTGAATTTTGAATAGTGATATGAATTTGACTTTAGTAAAAGTTAAATAAAATGACTTTAGAAATGAAATCTAAGTTAAGCTAAATAAAATAGAATTTCAAATAAATTTGAGGCGAACTTAAGTGGTATAGTGAAAATAAATGCAAGTGAAGATAAAATGAAACATAGCTTAAGTAATGTTGAATGAGGTTGAATTTGATATCAAAATGAATTAATAAAGTGAAGTAATGAATATGAATTTGAGTTATATAAAGGAAATTCAACTTTAATTGTAAAAGTGAATTAGTGAATATGGTGAGTATAAGAATTCAATCTGAATTAGAATATAAACCAATTGAAATTAAACGTGTTAAACCAAATTGAAGGTAAGAAAAGTAAATAAATTTGGTTTTGCTAGTTGATTGTATAGAAATTCATTAAGTGTTAATGAAATTGAATTAATGGAAATTGAAAGCTAAGTAATTGAATTCAAATTGAAGGATAAGAAATTTAAATAGAATCAAATTTTATTTGAATTGAAAATCAATTCAATAAATGGTTTACTAAAGAACTAGTTGATCACCTTGGAAATAGAAAATTGATAAATTTATATAATAGTTTCAATTGGAATTTTTGAATTATTATAAACGGTTTATATAGAAGATTTGAAAAGGTTGATATTATATTGGAATTATAAAATGAGTTTGTATAAGCGTTGAAAATGAAATATAAATGTATTTCATAAGTGAAGTTATAAAATGAATCGATGTTGCGAAATAAAAGAATTATAAGTAATTTACTTATAAATTAAATTTTTGATATAAAACCTAGTTATAAAGGGAATTGGTTAATAAAGTGATTTTTATAAATTGAAGTCTTTATAAATAGGAATAGAATTTATAAACGTTGTTTATAAATCCGAAAATGACTTATTTTTGATAAGTAAATTCTTATAGCTTGTTAAAAGATGTATATTCACAATTTTGGACCGTGAATATATATTGAATAAAATGGACATGTTTTGGGAAAGTGATATTTTAAAACAAAGTTAATGGTTTTAAAAGATGTTTTAAAAGGCATTGAATATCGAAACCATAGATTTCAACATTCATTGTTGAAATAGACGTTTTCGAGAAATAAGGAAATGATGGACTATAACGGCTATTGTTATAGTAAATGATTTCCGAAAGGAAATGTTTTGTATAGTATTGGGATTTATACATCTATCTAAATTTCGAATCCCTATACTAGTGATTTTGAGTTGTCGTAACGATGTTTTACGTAACATTCGTTTTAACTCAAATAAATGTGTGAAAGAGAATGATTTCCTTAAATGATGAAATATATGCTTAATTTTGATTTAAGTATATCGAATATTTTCAAATGTTGAAAGTAATTAGATTTGTGAATTACTTATTTTTAAATAAGTATGGAAATGTGTTTCCAAAAAATGAAATGTTGTGAATATATTCCGTAAGGGATAAATGATTTGAAATTCATTTTCGAAGTCGAAGTTGAAAAGTTAAATGAGAAATTTGAACAATTAGTTCAATTTGAAATTTTTCAAAAAGATTGAATCGTTAAGTTAAATTGAGTTTAACTTCGACACTAAAGACAATATAAGTTGAGTTTTGAATTTCAGATGATGGTTTGGATTGTATGTCTAACATTGTGAATTGATGACATAGCAATTGATCTCTATTAAATATATATTTGTTGGTGGTGGAGAATTTATTCTCTTAGCTTAACACCCTTCTCTGAGACGTACGAGCTCAGAGGTTATATATCGATAGACATCAATTCTGTGTTGAGAATTGACGATGTAACGTGAAATCCAAATCGAGTGTGAAGTCGATAATAAATGGAATTATGAATATGAATTGGGTTTGAGATAACCTTAAATTTCTAAATCGACTTAGAGGAAAATTTTGAAATCCTCTATTTGTTATGGATATAGGATATGTAGGTTTTCAGAACTTATATATATGAATGCGGTAAATTTGAAAACCGTCAGTTTGGAAAGTAATTGTTATGGAAAATCTTATGTAAGCTTACATGGATATGATATGTACGAAATGTGAAATGAAGTACTACATATATGATATTATGTTTTCTAAACTGAGGATATGGAAAAGTACCTTCCATTTATTATTGGAGAAGGTATTGGAACTCGTGAAGAGTGTCCATTTGAAATTCGTAGCTACGTAGAATTTTCCATAAGTTGGAATGTCCATTTGGACTAGAATCCCTCGTGATGGGATCATGTTGATTATGATGTATGTTAGCGTAATTTGAGGGGCGAGATGCCTACAGTTACAAGCGATTCCACTGGGATAGTGGCGCAACCGCCGAGTAAACTGCAATCTAAATGCCAAGCGAAATTTGAGGGGCGAGATGCCTACGGTTACAAGCGATTCTACTGGGATAGTAGCGTAACCGCCGTGTGGACCGCGATCTATGGCAACAACCATGGCGAAATTCAAGAGAGATGTGAAATCTACGGTTACAAGCGATTCTACTGGGATAGTAGCGTAACCGCCGGGTAAACTGTGATCCATGGGGGAACGTGCTTTCCATATCCATTTTTGAAAAAGAATTTTTAAAAGTATTTTCACTGGGAATTGAAGCAAGTATATTTAGTACTTGGGGATTTTTAGACCTGCGCCTGGCCAGCGTATGCCTAATGTCTGTGAGAATGACAATGGACTTGTTAAATTTCGAGTTAGCAAGTATTTTCAAACTGTAAATAGCAAATCAATAGTTTGAAATTAAAATTTCAAAATTCCGACTTAATGAATTAAGGAAGAGGATCTTTGTAATGTTTTGAAAGTCCACAGCTTTTGTTTGCACAAAAAATGGACAAACACCTCAAAGTTGTATGATTTAGTAAATCTTATGTTGTTCTTAGCGATTTTGGAGGTTTATGCAAATATATAAAAAGCAGGGACTAAACTGTAAAAAGACACGCAAGTTTATAGTGGTTCAGCCAGAATGTGCCTACGTCCACTTTATATGTTATTTCACTTCTCTAGTTTTGATTACAAGTACAAAGCTTTGGTACGAGTAAAAGAAAGTTGTTTGAAGAGTTCCTTCCGTGCTTGAGCTCTCAAAACTTGTCCCCATTGTTGTACCCCTGCCCCTCTATTTATAGAGTGAGGTTGGGAGCAGGGGTCTTGGATGTATATAGCTGCTGGTGGGCCTGGGCTGATACAATCTGGCCTGGCACACCTTGGTTCGGCATCCCATGGTTCGGTGGTAGGAGTGCGATGGTTTGGACCGGCAATGCTTGGTCCGGGGGTTTGGTTCGGTGAGGTTGGTCCGGTGGTTGGTTTGGCGAGGCCGGATGTAGGTTGGTTCGGTGGGAGACCGGATGTAGGTTGGTTCGGTGGGAGACCGGATGTAGGTTGGTTCGGTGGGAGACCGGATGTAGGTTGGTTCGGTGGGAGACCGGATGAGAGTTTGGACTTGCTTTTTGGTTCGGTGGTAGAAATGCACACAACACTTGCCCCCCAAAGTAGGGTATGTGCGTGCGCATGGCGTGCTTTGCTTTAAGTTTGGAGGAGCTTTCTTCCGGTTTTCATTACCGAGCCAACTGGTCCGGTAGTCCACTTTCGTCTATAAGTAGAGGCCATGTGCCACCGTTATTCCCTACCAAGTGTAACAGCCGAACCAGATCCCTCCCAGCCGAATCAACTTCTTTGCCGAATCACGTTGCTAGCCGAATCAAGGTGAGGTTCTTTTTGCCGAATGAATTTTCATTCTTGTACTACCGAATGAACTGAGGTATTGTATTTTGCCGAATGAACTCACGAGTTGAGTGCCGAATGAACTTTATATCATACTACCGAATGAACTGAGGTATTGTATTTTGCCGAATGAACTCACGAGTTGAGTGCCGAATGAACTTTATATCATACTACCGAATGAACTATTGACTTGTTGCATCTGCCCGCCGAATGAACTGTTGTATCGAGTGAACATGTGTTTCATACTTCGAATTTTTAAGCGAAATCCCAGATTACGCTGCTTGTATATTCTAACGATATACTTTTCCCATGTTTGCAGATAAATGTCTCGAAAAGTTGAAACTCGATCAGATAAGAGGAGATCCGGGGGTGAAGGAGAGTCCTCGGCCGTGCTCCCAGCTCAATCAGGATCGGAGCGTCATGGGCCCGCCCCGAGGTCATTAGTGGATGGATATGGTCCCCAGGAGCTGCTGGATTCCCCGCCTGACTGCTTTCCTAGCTCTCTCAAAGAGGAGCAACTCGATGTTATATCTCGTTCCTTTGGGATCGATAGAGCCCTCATGCTGCTGCCGGGCCCAGGAGTCATGCCATACAGTCCTCCCGAAGGATACTTTGCTTATAGTAGGTACCATTGCATGTGTGGTGCTATCCCGCCTCTCAATGCTTGGGTAGTCAGCTTCCTCGCATATCTGAAGGTGGCCCCATTCCAGCTTCAGCCCAACTCTTATGCCATACTGGTGAGCCTTTTCGTTATCTTTCGGAGGAAGTATGGTCGCGCTCCCTCCAACCGGGAGATCCGGTACTTGTATAATTTAATGGGCTATAAGAAGGGGTCCCCATATATTAGCTTGGAGTCCGCTGTGACCTTCAAGCCGGTCCTGGACCTGTACTCTAAATTCAGCATGTTCAAGAAAGAGTGGTTCTTTGTTAGGGACGACTCCGTCTCCATCCGGCGCTTTACCTCTGGATGTAAGTTGATGCTTTTACTTATAATTTCTATTCCGATGGCGATGCTTCTTCTCATACTTTCTCATTTTTGCTAGCGACAGGTGGCTTTCCGGTTGTGGAGACTGACCGCCTGGTTCAGACGGCGGCTGAGATAGAAGCCATTCTTGGGAAATACAGATCATCTGCCTTCTTGATTAGAAATGCGATTCTTCTGGAATATAACTTGATCCCTCCGCAGCAGTCTGTAGTTAAGTTGAGGGAAACGGCGGAAGAGAGGGCGGCTGCTCAGGCTAAGGGAGGCGTTGCGGCAGAGGGTGGAAAGAGAAAACCATTCACGAAACCTCCAGCCGTCGGAGGTAAGAAACTTAAGAGGTCGGACGGTCCTTCTCCCAGCAATTGTCCACTTACTCAGGGGGAGATAGATGCAGAGGAAGAAAGAGGTGAGGCGGAGGGCGGAGGGCGGAAGTGACGTTGAGCGTCTTGGTGATGATGGTGGCGATGGACAGGGTGGTGATGGTTCCAGGGCTCTGTCTTCTGGGCAAGTAGGCGAAATGCAAGAGTGGACGGATGATGCTTTCCGCCAAGCTTTTGAGGGGTTGGATGATGATCCGGCTTTGGTAGAGAAGACCGGGAAGGCGGACAAAGCCGGGACTGGTGCAAGTGAGTCTTCTCCGACCATTCCGGCCAAGGTGGCTCTGACGACTCAAGGTGAACTCTTGACCCCTGCATGCTTCACTAATGATAGGGACTTAGGAATATTTTATGACCCGCTCCCGTCCTGGAATGAAATCCAGGACTTATTGCAGTATCCCACTCCTCCCCAGGGTTTGTACAATCACAGATGTGTTTCTTTTCCCCTTTTTTTTTAACTTGTAATTTACCGCGTTTCTCGAATCGTATAGTAATGTAAGATTGTAACACTTGTACTTTATATCAGGAGCAGGCAAGACGTCCAAAGCTTCAGACCTCCGACACAGGCTTGAGCAATATAAACTTTCCAAAATTTCTGCTAAGCCGAAGCCCTCAACCCAACGCTCCGGGGATGTAGTCGGCTACCGTCCTCTTCTTGGGGTCATCGAAGAGGGTATTCAGCAGAGGAAGAGGAGTCATCCTTTATCCGAAACTTCGCCCGGTTCTCAGCCTCCGGCTCAGCCTATTCATGACATTACTGAGGAGGGTAGCGAGTTTGCACCTTCTCCGCACCCGTCCGGAAACCCTTCTGTTATTCACATCGACCGTCCCGACTTGGCCCGTAATCCATTTGCGGGTCATCCTGATCTGGATCCCAGTTCTCATGATATTACTTTTGACGAAGTCACTGGTGAACATCTCCTCCCCCGTAACCCCATGGTACGAGTACTTGATGAAGCCAAGGCCTTAGATCTCGATCTACTCACTACTCGTATAGTCACTATGGGAGACGAGGCCAAGGCTAATATTGATCGGGTGGCAGAGGAGACCAAGAAGCTGATGGGGCATCATGCTCGGCTGGTTAAGGCCGGAGAGGAGATTGGGAGCGCCAATATCCGACTTCGATTGGTGGTTTCGGATCAGGCCAAACAGCTTGCGGATCAGGCTATTCAGATTTCTCAGCATGAGGCTGCTACTGGGCGACTAAGGAAAACCATGGAAGAGGCCAGTCGGGCCGAATTGCGGAAAATGGAAGCTTCCTGCAAAGAGCGGATTGACATGGCTATTGCCACGGTGGATGAGGTTCGGAGAGCGGATCTCGAGCAGGTGGAGGAATTGTCCGAGAAACTTGAGGCTGCAGAGCTTGCTCAAGCTAAGTTGAGGGAAGAGATGGAGGTGATGCGGAGGTCCCTTCAGGCTGATTGCTCGAGATACAGACTGGAGAGAGATGCTGCCGTCGAAAGGTTGTCGGCTTCCGATGCCCGGATGAGGGAGTTTGAGGAGAATGAGGGAATGATGGATGACATGCTCCAGGACATGTATTTCCGGACTTGGAAGCAGGGCAATCTCTCTTGGATGGATGATAATCCCAGGGTCATGGCCAAGATCTATCTTCGGGCTTTGGAGGAGGCTAAGGCTGATGCAGATAAAGAGGGTGGAACGGTCTTCAGTATGGATGTGGTCACTGCCCAGTTCACCAAGGAGGAGAAAGTGGCGGTAAAGGAGGGTATGCGGCTGCTTGCTGCTGAAGAGGCAGGTGTGCAGGTAGAGGATGACGACCAGGACGGTCAAGAAGCAGGTGCTGGTAAGTCTTCCTTTCTAGTCTTTCCGTTAACTTGGTTACTCATCACTAATGAATCCTTCTTATGACCGGGCAGGCGGGCAAAAGAGCAAGGACAAGACTTCGACGCAACCGGCTCCCTGATTGGACCTGGAAAAATCTTTTTGTAGGCTTGGCATTGTTGTATCTGTTAGTCTTAAGACAGTAGAGTAACTTCTAAGTTGTAATTCTTGCTACTCGTAATAATCAACATTATTCTTGACGTGTAATTTTTTAACTTAAGTTGATTTCGTCGTTTCTTGAATATTTGTTGCTATTTCGACATATCGTATGAGAAATGTAGCTATGTATATTCTTGTAATTAAATTGTGTTTGATGTCAGATTCTGGTTTTAAATCATAATCTCATGACTTGCAATGTTAGCGTGTGGTGTGAAAAAATTAAATTACAGTCATGCATCTGCACATAAAGGAAGAAAATACCGCCTTTCATGTTCTGTTTGTAAATGGCAGTTTCGAATATCTTGTATGACCAAGCATGGAAAGCAGTTGAATGCCCTGCCATCTGATTGTGAATCTCTGCATCCATTGGCGGGTATCTCTTACCCTGCATCCTGTACTTTATGGTTTGTTATAGAGGATAGGAGGAAAGTTTTTTAAGTAAAATTGAAATATGTGAAGTAGTAAAACTTCCAGTCACGGAAGGCCTTCGATGTGCTTAAGTTCGTGGCAAACGGGTTTTGTAGTCACTTTCCCTAGCTGTGGGTCTTGGAGACATTTGTCACCCATCTTACGCCTCCGCGGGGAGTTAATTCTTTTTTACCACAGCCGCACTTAAGACACACCGGAGCCGAGATCGCGCACAGTAACTACCCGGGCCATTATGGCCCGTACTCATGGGTATTATTCGACTTACTGTGGCCGGCTAGCGTGGGTGCCGATCGTCAACTGTGAACTGCCCCTGGCTGGCCACACCTTATGTTGGGGCTTATAATCGGTTCACAGTTGCCGGCGAGCCTAACGCCGTAATGAGCTGCCTTGGCTATAGTCGGCCTTCTCGGTGGCTTATAATCGGCTCATTACAGTTGGCTTTAAGGGCCGTCGCGAGCAATGAGTTAACCCGCAGCAGAGGGATGCTGGAGCAAAAGTGTCTCATTGGCGAGGACATAGATTCGCATAGTACCTGTTGGGTCTTGTCCACGTGAAGTTGCATCGTGGAGTGCTTTGAATAGAAATGCTATATGCTCAGGATTTTGTTCAACAGAAAAGGATAAAGTTAACAAGCAGCCAAGATACAAAGGAACAAGTTAAAAAAGAGACAAGGCTTTTTTAAAGTGGTTCGGCACGAAAAAATGCCTACGTCCACTGATTCTCTTTGTTAATTCACTTCATATGGGCAATACAAGTTAAGAAAAGTATCGACGGAGGTGTTGGATGTTCCATGCCCTCTGGAACACCTCTCCGTCCACTGTTGACAAAATATAGGCTCCGTTGTGGAGATCTTTATGAATTACATATGGTCCATCCCAGATTGGGTCTAGTGCTCCGGGGCGAGGGAAGATTCGCTTGAGGACAAGATCCCCTTCTCGTAAGGTACGATGCTTGACTTTGGAGTTGTATTGTGCTGCCACCTTTTGCTTGTGGGCTGCTGTTTTTAGGACTGCATCATTCCTTCTCTCCTCGACTAGATCCAAAGACATGTTGAGGAGCTCTTCGTTCTCTTCTGGGTTATAGTGGATCCTACGGTGGGAAGGCACAATGGTTTCAACTGGGAGCATAGCCTCTGATCCGTATGCCAAAGAGAAAGGAGTGTGTCCTGTTGATGTTCTGAAAGATGTGCGGTAGGCCCATAGTGCCGTAGGGAGTTCATCCACCCAAGCGCCCTTTGACTTTTCGAGCTTCTTTTTTATCAGAGTTTTCAGAATTTTGTTGACTGCTTCGACTTGTCCGTTTGCTTGGGGATATGCTACGGATGAGAAGCTTTTGTGAATTCCGTGTTCTTGGCACCAGTTGGCGAATTCCTCGCTGTCAAACTGAAGTCCATTGTCTGATATGATTTTTAGTGGGACTCCATACCTGCACAGAACATTTTTGATCAAGAAGTTGATAACTTTCGCTGAAGATACTTTATTTAGAGGTTCTGCTTCCACCCATTTGGTGAAATAGTCGACTGCTACTATAGCATATTTGGCGTCGCCTCGACCCATTGGCAGTTCACCGATTAAGTCAATTCCCCATACTGCAAAGGGCCAAGGGCTGGTCATCTGAGTAATCTCGGTTGTTGGTAGCCGAGGGATCTTAGCAAATTTTTGGCATCTGTCACACTTCTTGACGAAATCTAAGGCGTCCTTGCTTAAGGTGGGCCAGAAATATCTGTATCGGAGTATCTTTTTTGCTAACGTTTGCCCTCCGGTGTGATCTCCGCAGCTTCCTTGATGAATGTTGGATAAGATTTCCTTGGCTTCCCTTCCGGCGACACACCTTAACAATGGGTTAGAGAACCCGCGCCGATAGAGGATGTCTCCTTGTATTGTGTAGCGGGACGCTTTCCTCAAGATTTTCTTGACTTCGTTACGCCCGTCTGGTAGTGTGCCATTTTGTAGGTAGTCTCGGATGGGAGTCATCCAAGTTGCTTCTTCGGTTGCAGCTATCAGATTTACTTGCTCAAAACTTGGGATCGTTTGCTTTGAGACAGTTACTGCCCCGAAGATGGCGATGTCTCTCATACTTGCTTGCTTTGCCAATTCGTCGGCCTCTTGGTTCTCTTCCCGAGGGATGTGTTTGACTAAGTAGTGGTCCAATCGGCTGAGAAGTGACTTGGTCTTCTTTAGATATGCTATGAGTCGTTCTTCTCGAGCTTGGAATTCCCCTAGTATTTGATTAACAATAAGCTGAGAATCGCTGTGAAGACACAAAGAATTGGCTCCGATCTCGATAGCAATTTCTAATCCGGCTATTACGGCTTCATATTCTGCATCGTTGTTGGTGGCAGCGAACTCCAACCTTATAGCATAGTGGAGTTTATTTCCCCTGGGAGTGATTATTACCACACCTGCCCCCGAGCCTTGTTCGTTAGATGCACCGTCCACAAAGAGATTCCACTTGATATCTTCTGTTATTTCCAGTTGCTCCTTATCCTCGTTGGTAGTGAATTCTGCAATGAAATCAGCCATGGCTTGTCCCTTGATGGCGGTGCGAGGGTGATAGGTGATATCATATTGACTCAGCTCAATACACCATTTAAGTAGTCGCCCGGAAGTGTCGGGACGATGGAGTACCTGCCTCAGTGGTTGATCGGTCAGAACTTTGATGGAATGGGATTGGAAGTAGTGACGTAGCTTTCGTGAAGTGATTAGTAAACAGTATGCTAACTTTTCAAGCTTAGGATATCTGACTTCTGCCCCAGTAAACCTTTTACTGGCGAAGTAAACTGGTCGTTGCGTGCGGTTGTCTTCCCTTACCAAGGCAGCGCTTAGAGCGTGAGATGACACAGCAAGGTATAGGTATAATTCTTCGCCTTCGCTTGGGGTCGAGAGTACCGGTGGTTTCTGGAGGTGTTCGATTAGGTTAAGGAAAGCGGTTAAGCATTCGTCCGTCCATTCGAACTTTCCTTTATCTTTCTTTAGAGCTTCGAAAAAGGGGACGCACTTGTCCGTTGCTTTGGAGATGAATCGGCTTAGGGCAGCCACTTTTCCATTTAGGCTTTGCATTTCCTTTCGGGTGGAAGGTATCTTGATGTCCCTTAATGCTCGGACTTGTTCAGGGTTTGCTTCTATCCCTCGGGCATGGACGATGAATCCTAAGAATTTTCCCGATGACACTCCGAAGGAGCACTTTAGTGGATTCAACTTCATTCCATACTGTCGAAGTACCTGGAACATTTCGCCTAGGTGGCTTACGTGATCTTTGGCTTTCCGTGATTTTACCAGCATGTCGTCTACATATACTTCCATTGTTCGTCCTATTAGCCCTGCAAACATCTTGTTGACGAGGCGCTGGTAGGTGGCTCCTGCATTTTTAAGTCCGAAGGGCATCACTTTGTAGCAGTATAAACCCCGATCGGTGATGAAACTAGTGTGGTCTTGGTCGGGAGCATGCATAGGAATTTGGTTATATCCTGAGTATGCATCCATAAAAGACAGGAGTTCGTGCCCGGCTGTGCTGTCTACAAGTTGATCGATTCTGGGAAGCGGGAAGCAATCCTTTGGGCAGGCGTCGTTTAGGTTGGAGAAGTCAATGCAGGTCCGCCACTTCCCATTAGCCTTCTTTACTAGTACCGGGTTGGCGATCCATTCTGGGTAAATAGCTTCTCGTATGAAGTCATTGGCGAGTAGATTCTTTACTTCTTCATCGAGGGCTGCTGATCGCTCTGCCCCCATACTTCTCTTTTTTTGTTTTACAGGCGCCTTGGTAGGATCAATTTTTAATACGTGGCACGCTATGTCGGGGGAGATTCCGGTCATGTCAGCATGTGACCAAGCGAATACATCCAAGTTGTGGCGGAGAAAATCAATGAGTTGTTCCTTCAATTCAGCTTTCAGCTGGGACCCAATTTTAAGTAGCCTACTTGAGTCGTGCTTGTCTACAGATATAAATTCCATAGCCTCTGCAGGCTCGGCGGTGGCCTCCTCCTCTTTGTCCTTAGGGTCTAATTCATTGAAAGGGTCGTTGGTGTATCGAAGAGGAGGGGCTTTCTTTAGTTGCTATGCTTCAAGGCTTTTTGTGCAGAGGGCAATCTCTACACCTTTCCCTTTATCTCTCCTGTGGTTGTTGCGAAGTTCGGTTACATAGCAGTCTCGTGCAATATCTTGGTCTCCTTCCACTTCCCCTACCCCATTGTCTGTTGGAAATTTCATTTTCAGGCACCATGGGGCTAGGACAATCTGGAAGTCAGACAAGGCTGGTCTTCCTAAGAAGGCGTTGTAGGCCGAATGGTTCTCTACCAGCACAAACGTCTATTTCCTTACCACGGAGCGGGGATGACTTCCAATCTCAACAAAGAGGTCCAGCTGCCCGAGGGGCATCTTCGCATCTCCAATGAAACCGTGTAGTGGTTTATCGCAGGGAGATACATCCTTTATTGATAGCTTCATTTTGTCGAATGCGTGTTTGAACAGGATATTTACAGAGCTTCCAGTGTCTACCAGGATTCGGTAAACTTCGGCGGGACCGAGTCGGGCAGAGATAACCATGGGATCCATGTGAGGGTACTGTCTTCCTTCTAGGTCGCGTTTACTGAATGTGATGTCATCACTTTCTTTCCGCTTTGGGTGGCGCTCTTCTATAACCGTATTGACACAGTCTCTATTGTCTCTAAGCGACTTCCCATATCTTTCCATCTCTCTCCAACTTCTGTCTGCGATGTGCGGACCTCCTGAGATGGTATGGACCACTATCTTCTCTTGACTAGAGCTGCTAGCGTTGCGGTCGCCTCTGCCGGTCCCTGGTGAGGGTAGCCTTGGGTTTTCATTGGCAGGAGCTGGAGTCCTGTCTTGACTTTTTACATAGCGTTCCAGTTTCTTCCTTCTGATGTGTTCCTCAATCAGATCTCGGAGATGATGGCATTCGTTGGTATCATGTCCGTGAGATTCGTGGAAGCGGCAGAATTTTCCAGACTTCTGTGCGTTATCTGATTCCTTCTTGTATGGAGGGCGTTTGTATCTAACTTCGCCTTGGGTGGCAAGGAAGATATTTTCGACGGTCTCGTTCAAAGGGGTGTAAGAGTCGAATCTTGGTCCTGGCCGATATAGGCGTTTTTCTACCTTCTTGCCCCCAGCATTGTCTCTGGAGTCATTTCTTCGAACGTCCCTCGCCACAGCAGGGGCGTTGCCATGGGTCGTCTTACTTTGCTGTCCTGACTGCCCCTCAATGGCAGCATCCTCAAGCCTCATGTATTTCCCGGCTTCATGGAAGAAATCGGGTAAAGTAGCTGGTTTTTCTTTTGTCAATCTTCTAGCAAATTTAGTGTCCGGATGCACCCCACTGCAGAGGGCCATTAGGATAAGCTTCTCATCGGCATCTTGAACTGCGGCTGCTGCGGCGTTGAATCTGGTTAGGTATTGCTGCAGCTTTTCTCCAGGTTTCTGTTTGACGCTGGATAAGGAATAAGCGTCCTTAGGTTGCTCCACATGAATGCGGAACTGACTGATGAATTTTTCTTTCAACATTTCCCATGAGCTGATGGATCCTTGGGGTAGATGACAGAACCAGGAGGTAGCAAGATTTGCTAAGAAGAGCGGAAAGCATTTGCACAGTACTCCCTCTGTTGCTCCACTCATGAGCATATGCTGTGTGTACCTCTGTAAGTGTACAACGGGATCGGAGGTTCCTTTGTAGGGTTCCATTGTCGGCATATTCCATTCTCGGGGGGTGATAGCGATTTCGATATTGCGGGCGAAAGGGCTGGTTACCCTAGCGCCTATCCCTCGATCTCTTTGCTCCCGTTGGACACACTCTCTGAATAAGCGTGCCATCCTTTCATCAGAACTTGGAGCAGATAGAAATGAGTTTGGTTCTGTTCTGTGGGATTGATTTCGTCCAGATAACTTGTAGGGATGGTATCGTCTATCATTCCTCATATTTTCCAGTGGCTGCCTTTGATCTTCTGGGAGCATGCTTGGGTCAGCTACAGTTGGCCCTTGCCTTGATCTCCCCCTGTTGGGTTCTGATCTAAGCACTTCCTCGGGTCCAACTTCGGGCTGAACTCTAGCTCGGCCCCGTTCACTGGTGTTTCTGTGGTTAGGCAGCATGACAGGCTCAGCTACAGTTGACCTTCGTCCGGTACCTTCCCTGTTGGGTTCGGTACCAAACGTTTCCTCAGGCCTAACTTCAGGCTGTGCTCGGTCTCGGCTCCTACCACGGCTACTTCTACCGTTAGCTCCTTCGAAGAAGGAAGATCTTTGCTGTCTTTGAGATCCTCCAGACTGGGACTCACCCCATGATTCAGTGTTGCGGTTGGATTCTTCAGCGTCCCTCAAGCGTGACATGAGATGGTCCACCAAGGCTTCCTGCTGGGACGTGAAGCAGTTAGTTACTTCAACAACAACTCTGTCCAAATCTGCCCTAGTAATTGCTGCAGGCTGTTCTGTGGCAGGAGTGGTTGGGTTAGCCTGTCCTTCATTTGTTACCGTTGCTGGAGGAGGACGATTTACTTGATTCGCGGCAGCTGGATCAGGAAGACTGCTGGATGCGATGTTTTTTCCTTTGTTAACATCTTTTCTCTGTTTGGGAGGCATGCTTTCCAAGTGGCGAACGATGCTGTCAGGAAAACTTGTTAAGCGGATGAAGCTGAAGCTTCGAGCCTTATTCTCAGTGAAAGCACCAAAAATGTTTGCACAAAAAATGGACAAACACCTCAAAGTTGTATGATTTAGTAAATCTTATGTTGTTCTTAGCGATTTTGGAGGTTTATGCAAATATATAAAAAGCAGGGACTAAACTGTAAAAAGACACGCAAGTTTATAGTGGTTCAGCCAGAATGTGCCTACGTCCACTTTATATGTTATTTCACTTCTCTAGTTTTGATTACAAGTACAAAGCTTTGGTACGAGTAAAAGAAAGTTGTTTGAAGAGTTCCTTCCGTGCTTGAGCTCTCAAAACTTGTCCCCATTGTTGTACCCCTGCCCCTCTATTTATAGAGTGAGGTTGGGAGCAGGGGTCTTGGATGTATATAGCTGCTGGTGGGCCTGGGCTGATACAATCTGGCCTGGCACACCTTGGTTCGGCATCCCATGGTTCGGTGGTAGGAGTGCGATGGTTTGGACCGGCAATGCTTGGTCCGGGGGTTTGGTTCGGTGAGGTTGGTCCGGTGGTTGGTTTGGCGAGGCCGGATGTAGGTTGGTTCGGTGGGAGACCGGATGTAGGTTGGTTCGGTGGGAGACCGGATGTAGGTTGGTTCGGTGGGAGACCGGATGTAGGTTGGTTCGGTGGGAGACCGGATGAGAGTTTGGACTTGCTTTTTGGTTCGGTGGTAGAAATGCACACAACAGCTTTGGAAGAGATAATTTATAAATCTCTAGCACGACGGATTTTAAGTTTGAATCTGAGTTTGTAAGTCGAAAATTTGTTAAAAGACTTTTGCATCTTAATTGTAGAAATCAATGAACAAAGGAGATAATGAACAAAACTAGTGAGATTAAACAAATAGAATGAATCCTATATTCATTTATTTGTAATAAGTTTCAAGCTTAGAAAAATTGAGTAGGGTATAAATATTGATGAAATTTTAACAACCTTTCCTTTTCGTGGACGAAAAGTTTTAAGGAGGGAAGATTGTAACGATCCCAAAATTTTAAACTATTTAAATTAATAAATTGAATTAAATTTCGATTTAAAATTGTAAATTTGTTTGAATTTTTCAAGTTTAAAATGAGAAATATATTCGAATCTAAATTTGAATCGGGATTTATATTATAATAAGGAAATTTGCTTTGGATTTTAAAAATCAAATTTATCTTAATCAATTAAAATAAAAACTCCACATTTCGAAATTGATATGAGATATGCAAATTAAAAAAATATAGATAATGATGGGAAAAAAATTGAATAAATTTTATCTACAAAATTCAATAGCATAAGTTATTAGTAATTAATGAAAACAAAACAAAGTAAATAAAAATAAAAACAAAAATAAAAGGAAAAAAAATAAAAATAATACCGTACCCTTTATCACCAGCCCATACTTCAGCCCATAACCCCCCACGATTCCCTTCTCTTTAAAATACGGACCCGACCCCCTCTCCCCTTCTCATTCGTAACCCTAAGAAAAAATCAATCGAAGAAAATAAAAATGGCGGCGATTCTTCGACGATCGATTCTCTGGAAATTTTAGGAATTAGGGCTTCGAGACCTTCGTATTGGCGTCGCTGGAAAGGGCTTCTTTGCGTTCGTCTTCCTCTTCGTTCGTCCCCCATTGTTCAATCAAATTAGGGCTTCGCCGATCAATCTTCATTCGTCTTCCATCCTTTGTTCGCAACCGCTTCGCGATCGTTTCAGATTTAAAGGTGAGAAATTTTAAATTCTCACATCTAATTTAAACTCATAAGTATGCGATTTTGTGAATAAATTTACAAAGCTTTGATTTTGTGATGATTTTCTCTGTTGGCTCGACTCCAGTTAGCTTGACCATTTCCGTTCATCCTTGTAGCATGAATTCAGTAATTTGATTTGCCATGAAATGGTGATAAATTTGTTCATCTAAGTTGTCACTGTCTCGCCCTCTGTTCTTTGCTTGCACATTGATTCATTTGCCTAGTTGGTTCAGTCTGTTGGTCGAGTTGCCTATATGTGCTTATTTTTGAGCATGTTACATTTGCCTCTGATTGTTATGGCATTCATGTATTATTTGTAGATTGATTGTGTTCATATTGTTACCATAATTTGACTTCAACCTGATAACACTTCACTTGTCCAGTCATCGCTATTTGGTTTGCATATTTGGTCGTCTGCATTTTTAATGTTTTTATTGCGTGAACTTTGGTCTGCTGATCATGTTCCCACTCGATTACTTGTGGTAGTTCGACTTGCTCGACTTCATATGTCTGGCTTTGGTCATTGTTGTAGTTGCACTGCAGTTCACTGTGTGCGATATTGAGTTGCATATCTGAACTCGATTCACTTGAACTTTTGTGTAGTCTGGTCTGTAGTGCCTCTTAAGTTCTTTGGTTGGCTGCATTTGTTTGAGTCAGTGGAATTTGCATTCATATTTTCCACTGTTTTTCTCAAGTCTGCATTATATTGTACCTGTGACATTTTCAAAATATATGAATTTGATTTTCTCTTTATTTCCTGTTTCGTAAGTTCTAAAGTATGCCTCTTTTTCTTTTTCCCCGATTCGTGATTTTTTTCCAACTAAGAAAAGAAAAAAATCTATGTTACATGTAATAATAAATGTTGTTCTGTTATATAAATGCATATACCCACCTCTGTTATGTTACACTTGCATCTAATTTATATGCTTTGATGTTGTGGTTGAAATTTGAATTATGATTGTTTCAAAATGCCTACATGTATTTACTTTAAATGATTAAATGATTTGCATTTAAATTGAAGATGTAGATGGTAAGAAGAGTTTTAAAGAGTTAAGTTAAATATAGAATGAGTCTAAAAGCTGTATTTACATTTTGAAATTTGGAAGTAATTTCTTAATTGATTTGAATTTAAATTGAACTGTAAATTAAATTCTTTTAGAACTTATTTTATAAAGTAGATGTTTCTTTTAACATATTAGATAAAGGTTTTGAATTGTTTTAAAATCTTGTTTAAATTAAATTTGTATCTTAAGTTAAAAAATGAAGTTTGAATGGAATTTAAAGTAAATTTGAAAACAAATTTGTTTTCCATTTTCAAATTCGTATATGTTTGCTTGTTCAACCTTGATGTTGTTTCTTTGAACTTGCATCACTGCATCTTCTTCTACCTGTAGCCACCGCTCCACTTTGTATTTCATCTGTTGTTATCTTCAGTTGCATCTATTTGTAGTCCAGTCTGGTTTTTGATTTCATTGGTGCTTGAGTTAATTATACATGTTGCTTCTGGTATCTTCATTTGAGTTGTTTGTATATGTATACAAGTGTTCACTACTTGTAGTCACTGTTCTTATAGTCTGCATATGCATTCATGTTGATTGTGTATTTGTCTTCTGTTCACCGGCATGTAGTTGGTTGTTTGCATTCATGAATTTTTCTAACTTGACTCCAGTAGTTGTACTCATGTACACTGCATTGTGGTCTTGTGGCAGTTGTTATGCCTTTGATCTTTGTTTGTTGCATTCATGTCTACATGAGTGATCTTGTTGCACTGATGTTCATCTGTTCATGTTGCATATATCACTTGAGTTTGCATACAATATTGGCACTGTCCATATTTGTTTGTGACAGTCCCTGCATCCATGTTCTTTATTGATGTTGGGGTTGGTCCACTTTGTCACTGCATATCTATCGTCATCTATATGCATGCCTTATTGACCATTCATTCATGTTTGTTTTAGTTGTACTGCCCTATGTGGTCACTCCTTGTCTCTGGTCTGCATCCACACTGGTCTGGTTGCTCAGTTGATTTTAACTGTTGCACTCATCTTTGTAGTGAGCTCTGTTTGAATTTATTTCATGTTGGAGCTTGTTGCATTTGTAGATTTATATTGTTTTCACTCATTTGCTTTTGATATTTAAGTAGAGTTCTGGTCTTCTTCATTGTGGTTGGTCTGTGAGTTTCTGGTCTGCACTTGGTGTTGTCTTGTGATTACCACTATTTCACTATGGCATTGCTTCACTTGACTTGTTTTTGTGTCACTGCATGCTTGTCGAGGCTTTGGTGGTTCCAGTTACAATAGTTATGTTGATACTGTCCTCATATATGTTCATTAATGTTGGCATTTTTGTAGCTTGGTTTTGTTGTAGTTGACCATCATGTATATCTGCCTTCCACACTGTTGCACTTGTGTACTTTGTTCATAATTGTGTATAAATGGTTCTCATGTCTGCACCAGTACATATTGATGTTCTAGTTGATTCACTGTCGTTCCTCTACCATCTGTGCACATTGTAGCATTTTGCATTAATGTCCTAGTCTTGATGCATTTGAACTTTTGTTCATTTGAATTTTCTGACACATTGCCTTGTAGCCACTGTTGATATAATGCTATATTACTTGTCTCACTGTTGGTTTGATTTGTTGTTTAACAATGTTAAGTGTTATATTTACTGTTATCCGATTTCTTTGTTTAAAGAGTCGGATAGACGAGAATTATTGTGACTATCGTCTATTTGATTATTACTGCCTCTATGCACTAATAACTGGTTTGAATTAGACTGACCTGTGTATTATTTTCTTTTGAATGTAATACTCGGGTCAGACCGAGTATTTTACAGCTTGAAGATTTTCGAGCAGCGAAGTTAGAGAGAGAGTAAAGAATCACTTGAGTTTTCAAGAAAATTGTATTTTAAGATATTCCGCTGTATCAGTATTAAATTGTATAAACTCTGATGTATGTAAAAGAAAATTCATAGTAATGAAATATTATTATACTGTGTTTTTGTGGCTGATTCTGTTTAAACCTTATAAACTAAATAACAATTCGTCTTTTTGAACGTTTCATGTTGGTTTAATTACCGACTGGAGGCGGTCAGAACGGGGAATGTTACAAAATTATTTTCCAAAGTATTTTCACTGGGTGTTGGAAACGAGTTTACCAAGTACTTATAGATTTTCATTCCTACGCCTGATCAACGTATGACCGAATTTCTGTGAGAACAAGGATGGACTTGTTGAGACATCGAGTTATAAAAAGTACTTTTATAAAAAAAACCATTTTAGCAATATTATGTAGATTTTAAAAAGTATTTTTAAAGCTATTTTGATAATATTATGTAGGTTTTTAAAGTATTTTAAAAATGATCAAAGAAAATTTATCCGATTTTAAGCATTTTAATAATTCTGGCTCCGTTCCTTTTCGAGGACGAAAAGTTCAAAGGGGGGAGGAATGTGACGACTCGGATTTTTCAACGTCGGTTAATTGGGTGATTAACTGATTTTATCATTTAAATATTAATTTTGATTAGTCGAATAAATAAATTCTGAATATCTGAATATAAATATAAGTTGATTCAAAGCTATATAAAAATTTATATTTTAAATCTCTGGATATGATATATCTCATAGAAATAATGAACCCCATCATTTAAATTAGGATAAAATACCTATAAATATATATAGAAAAATATATACAAACTTCAATTGTTGATAATATATAAAAATATATACAAGTATATGTATATGACCATAGGAAACTGATGTACTTGAAATATGTGTAATGTAAAAATATATATATAAGGACAAAATGCACATAAGTAGAATATATGAAGAGTATGTATAAAATAAATATACATATATGATAATCAAAATATATGCAAGCTTGTGATGTTTCAATATATATATATATATAAGTATATAGGTGTATATATATATATATGCATATATTCCCATATGAAGTAATGTTATGTAAAATAGTGGGTAAGTAAGTATATATGAAGAAATATATATATATATATATATAAGAATGTATAAATGTAAATATGAATAATAATAATAATAATAATAAAAAGTATAGTGTATATGTATGCATATCTATATATTTTTGAATATATGGTAAGGATGGTGTATAGGAAAACATATGTAAGTGATGACAACAATATATATATAAGTAGATATCTATGTTTGCGCAAGGTAAAGATGTGTCCAATTGCTAAAAACAAAACTTTGTTCATACATATGTAGTGAATATGTATATTTCTATGATATATGTATATGTTTATACATAAGGGAGCATGGCAATAAATTCACGTCAATTCAAGCATACAAAATATCATCTCAAGCAAACAACACATCAAACCCTCTCAGCCTCCACAAGATAAAAATCTCTGACCCAAGAAATAATTTTGTACCAGTAAACATGTAACGACCCGTAAAATTTTCAATAATTAAATTTTTAAGTTAATAAGTTTTTGTTAAAAAAAAAATTGGGGCTTCTTTATAAAAATAACTTGAATTTATTGCAAAATATCACGATTCCTTTTATTTCCTTTTAAATTAACGTTAGACCTTAATTTGTTGCTTAATATTAAAGAATTTACTAAGTTATAAATTTTAACATAAAAATGTTGTATTAAGTTTAAGACATTATTTACAGTGATTTGTATATACATATTTGTGTGCGTTAATTTGACTTAAGATTTATAAGATGGACTTGTATGCAAAGTTATAACTTTTTAATCTTAAACCCTTTTAATCTGGAGATTAGGTTCAAAAATTGTTGTCTTTAATTGGTTTAGATGCTAATATCTTTTGTTATTCCAAACTCTATCTCTTGAGATCAGATGTAGATTTACCCCAGAAACATCCATATTTGATCTTATCCATTAAGTCACGGTTGACCCGGTTAAGGTTGCCCGCGATTTATCTAAGCTTATCAATCTTCATATTTTGATAATTAATCATCTTGTTTTGCTTCCAAAATATCTCCAAACATTTTGAATTATACTTGTAAATCTATGTTTTGTTTTATATATTGTGTTGTTTGAGTTGTTGATGTGGATTTGGGCTTCCGATCGATTCGTCTAATCAACGCTATCGATAAGATTTCTAAAACACTTTGACAGAACAAACTGACACAATATTATTTTAAAATTGGGTTAATGAAATAAATATTGATATAAGTAAATATTATGGAACTTAATAAATTGATTTAAATTGATTATTTGAAATGATAATATTTGATTTATCATTCTATAAATGAATTTATAAATAGTTGTTTATAAATTTGATTTGGGAACTCAAATGAATTTAAAACAAGAATTTGAGAATTTAAATTCCGATTATTTCGAACTTTGGTTTAAAGTTTTAAAAAGGGATATATTATTTAAAGTATTTTTGAATAGGAATTTGTTTCCAAAGAATTTTTAAAGTTTTAAAATTTTAGTGCTCTTCTCTTTGTCGCTGGAAAATAATTTCGGTGATGACCGCAGCATCATCGACTTTCATTTTCGAGTTTCGAAGTGAAGAAACCATTCTGTAGTCTTGCTACAGCTTTGTTTTGGGAAATCTAATTGATTTGCATTTCTAAAAGATGATTTGATTTATAATATATATAGATATATGATTTAAAATTTGATTTGACAAATTTTGTGCATACATTTATTTATCTCTAAATGGTTTGAAAGAATCGGAAATTTTATTCTTAAATTCTATCTTAAATAATAACTTCAAGTATAAAAAGAAAATCAAAATTTTGAATAAATATTCAAGCTTGAAATGATTGAATTAGAATGTGCATATTGTATATTAATTTTAGAAAGTTTTATTTGTATAATTCTCAATTGCATTCCAATATAACTTACCTTAATTTTAGAAGTTAACAATGTAATTGGATAATATACAATATAAAAAGATTTTTATAAATAAAATTTGAGTGGTTATAATAAATATTATACACTTCAATTTTAGTTATAAAAAGATTAACATAGATAAATAGACTAAAAGGTTAATTGAATGATTTACAATATAAATGATGTTAAGGGAATTAAAAATAAATTAAAACAGTTATAATAAATGCAATCTACTTAATATGTGTGATAAGATATATTAAGTAGAATATATTTAATAATAATCTAGAATAAAGAAGAATTAAATTGGTTGAATAAAATATGATTATTATAAATGATTATACAAATTTATGATTTTAGAAATTGTTAATTTCAAAATAATTGGATAATAAGATAATCAATTTGGAAATAGTTAAGATTGATTTAACTTCAGTAAAAATCAAATGGATTAAATCGATTATTGAATATTAATTAATTTAAATTGAATTTATAATGGTTTAAATCAATGATTCTATTTTGAGTTTCAATTTAGTTTTCTTTCAGGGTGTTTCTATTCTCCTACCTTCTTCCTTTTCGAGGACGAAAATTTTTCAGTGGGGGAGAGTGTAACGACCCGTAAAATTTTCAATAATTAAATTTTTAAGTTAATTAGTTTTGTTAAAAAAAAAAATTGGGGCTTCTTTATAAAAATAACTTGAATTTATTGCAAAATATCACGATTCCTTTTATTTCCTTTTAAATTAACGTTAGACCTTAATTTTTTGCTTAATATTAAAGAATTTACTAAGTTATAAATTTTAACATAAAAATGTTGTATTAAGTTTAAGACATTATTTATAGTGATTTGTATATACATATTTATGTGCGTTAATTTGACTTAAGATTTATAAGATGGACTTGTATGCAAAGTTATAACTTTTTAATCTTAAACCCTTTTAATTTGGAGATTAGGTTCAAAAATTGTTGTCTTTAATTTTAGGCTCATAAATTTGTGAAACTTAATTTTAACACATTTATATGTATAAGTCTAGTATATATATATATATACGTATATGTTTTTTTTATAATAATACTATGACCAATAAAGATATATATGAAAGAAACATCATCTTTGTACACAATCTAGTATATTGCACTTACATAATTTACTGTAGAATACATTTGGACATAGTTACATTCCATGCCATGAATAAATAGCTTGTTAATGACATTTAATTAATCAATCAATTTGATTAGAGAAAGAATGGAAGGTTTCTCTCTCCATATACATAATTAAACTCTAAAATGCATATTTTGGTTATAAATTACGTTCATCAGAATCTAAATCTTTTTCTAGTTTTCAAACCAGTTAGTTTAATTGAATAAATTCACAACAACCTTTATTTCACTTTTGTTCTTTAAAATAGATTTTATACCTTTTCAAAATAAAATAATTTATACCGTTACTTATATACACTTTTGTAATAGATTTTGGGTAAATGATAAATGAATGAATAAAAACCCAGTGTAAACAAAACATATCTTAATAAGTAATAAATTTCAAGATTCATTGTAACAGCCCAAAAATTTTAACAGGCATTTTATTCATTTATTTAAAAACTGGCGTTTGAATTCTTAAAAATATAATTTTGTAAATTTTCTTGTAATGATTGTTAATCAATTACCCAAAATTTTATTTAATTAAATTAAACGTTCTGTAATGTTGATTTGAATTAAAAGTGTAACTTTAATAGAAATTTTAAAATTTTTAATTTTTTTTTTCTAAACTGCCAAATTTTCATCTTGAACTGTATACAATTGTGTAACAATTGTTTCAATTTTGTTTTGGTCAGATTTGTTGTATACCTTTAAAAGTTAGTAATAATTAGTGTGAAACGGAAAATTTAACTTTACATTTCTTTACGTATATTTACATCTGTTTCTTAGGTTTATATTAAACAATCAATTGGATGAAGCTAAATTAAATTTTATTTATTTATGGTATAATAGCTATTAAATTTTGGTTTAAAGTGATGGGTTATTTTCCTAATTGAAACGTTATCATTTTTAAATTTATTTAATAAGAGAAACAAATAAATTTGTACGTTACTTTGGGCATATGTTCATTTGTTGCTCTTGCCTTTTCTTTGCCTATTTGATTTTTTTTGCGTTAACAAGGAAAAGTTTCAGCCATATATTCTCTTTTGAGAATTCAAAATCTTGCCCAAAATCTTGCCTTAAATCTTGCACGTGAAAGATTATTCCATCCTTTTTGCCTTCCATACGTTTCCATCTATTAATATAATTTAATGCCTTAATTTCCTTTGATGGCCTCTACCGTTCAAAACATTAAATTGCCTTCTCTCCTTAAATCAATGAATAGCTGTTAATATATACCACATCCAAATTCCTAGACCACAATATTTCACTTTAGCTTCTATCAAAATTTTCGTGAGCATCTCAAAGGTAAAGACAACATGCTTTCTTTTTCATTTTATTGTTTTGTTTTGTTGTTTCCCCTGCCTCATTTTTTGCTTTATCATGTTGTTGCTCCAACCCATGCTCCAACCCCATTCACCATGACCAGCCCAGTCACCACCACAAAACCCACGGCTCCAACTCCTCCAGACCGAACCCCTGCAACCACGTCCCCTTGACGTTCCACTTTCCACCACCATCAACCAAACCCCACGCCACCATGAACCCCACGCCTGACCATAACCATGCTGAGCCTCTGTTTTGAAAAAAAGAAACGACTTTTGTCACCTTGTATTATTTCTACCGAGCCTTGTTTTGAAAAAAAATAAAAGTGCTTTTGTCACCTTGTATTTTGAAGTTATAGTTTTTCCATAGAGCCTTTGTTTTGAAGTTATAATCTATTCCCTCTGGCCTTTGTTTTAGAAAAAAGAAATGAACAAAATTTGTTTTGTCACCTTTGTTTTGAAGTTATAGTCTATTTTTAAAAAAGGTCGAGCTTTTGTAAATTTTGAAGTTATATGTCCACCGAACCCTTGTTTTGAAAAAAAAAGAAATGAACAAAAAAATTGCCTTTTTTCACCTTTGTATTTTGAAGTCAGACTACAACCCCTCCGAGCCTTTAAAATCTTGAGTATGGTGAAGTGGTCGAGCTATTTCTTTTTAGTATTCAACTTGTTCTTTTCATTTTGTTTGCTTCATTTGAAAAAATTAGTTATTCATTTGCATTCTTAGATTTTTTTTATTTATTCTTTTTGACTTTAGATTTGAATCTAGTTGGCGCATCCTCTAACAATTGATCGTGCTTTCCGTGTGCTTTTCGATAGATAGCGTATTTCCTTTTGAATCGAATCTCCAGCTCCGTAGAGGTGAGTAAATCTCACACGAATATTCATACTTATATGATTGTGAAACGACCGCAACTGAATGTGTAGAAAATAAATAAATAAATAAATAAAAATGATGTTATAATTACCTATGATTATTTATATATATTGTAAACTGGTTAAAATTGCATAACATATCATCTGTTATATTTTGTTCTTATTTTACTGTTATTCTATTCTGTTAAATCACACTGCAAGTTCCCTGTAGAATAGAATCACTATGGGTTGAAATGATACATACCCGAACGGAATTTAGAATAAGGGAAGATCGTTATGGGCTGAAATGATAGGCCTGAGCGATTTTCGATTAAATTTTATTTACTTGGGATTGCGGGTTTGAAATGATAAAACCCGGATTTTTCTTGTAAACTACAGATTGAAATGATATATTATCCGTATCACTTTACCTAGGCTAGAAATTATTATACAGACTCGTGGTTATTTTCTGTATTTTTCTGGATACTTTTAAATATTTTAAAATTTGTAATAATATTAAATTGATTTCAATTGAATTTTTAAAATGATTTATTTAGGTGGTAATGAATTTTTTTTTGTGTAATAAATAAAAGGATAAAAAATAGTGATTTTAAAATATAACTTGAACTTGAAATTTATTGAAAAAAAAATGGAAGCTTAAGTTAATTAAGTTAAATTGAAAATTTAGTTTAAATGGTGGAAGAATGGGGATTTAAAATTTAAGTGTTGAAAAAAATGGTTAAAGGTGGAAAACGGGAAAATCTACACACTTGAAATTTTTATAAGTAAATTTTGGAATTTTTGATTTTTACTTGAAATTCTTTCTTTATAAAAACCATAAGTTAAAGGATTTAATTGAACATTTTTAAATGTGAAATTTATGATTTTATAAGTTTTAAAGGATTTAAATTGAAGTTTATTTATGGCTGGAATTGCACTTAAAACCTGGAAATTTAATTTATAGCACTTCAGAAATGTTACCATTTCTGGAAATGAACAAATTCTGAATTAAGTGGAATCTGCAGCACTTGTTAAGTGTTGTGGTTATATAAATGAACCAAAAGACTAAAATGAACTAAGGCTATGATAGCACTTGGTAAGTGTTGTTGTAGCAGGAACTAAAATTTAACCTGAAACTAATAAAGGGGCTACTGTAGCTATGTAGTTAAAGCGCTCGGTGGATTCAATGCGGTAGAGGTGCAAAAAGTCATAGCGGGGATGTAGCGAAGATATAGCGGGATATATCGGATTACTCTAAAATAGCATATAAATCCCTTACTTTTTGTTTTTACAAATATATAGATAGTAATTATGTGAAAAAATAACATTCAATTGAATTATAATTAATACAAAAATAATTTTAAATAAAAATATGTGCAAATGTATTGTAAATGAACGTAAAACTGTTATATAACTTAATCTAATTTAGTAGAATATTAGAGTATTATCATTTCTAAACATATATAAAAAATTCAATGAAATTAATTAATTTCATAATTTGTATAGCGTATAAATATCATTTTTCAATCCAATTTTTTATAGAAGATATAGCGGAAATAGCGGAATATAGCGGAAATAACGGGATATAGCGGAAATAGCAGGGATTAAAGCGGAAAGGCTATATGTTGGGGATATATGGAAAAATCGTAGCGGTAGGAATCCGCTATAAGATATATCGGAGTTATAGCGGGGATATAGCGGGGCATTAACTGCACAGTACTGTAGCACTTGTTAAGAGCTGCAGTAGGCTGAAATATGATTTTGTTTAAAACTGAACTGTTATAGCAGTTTATAAATTCTGTCTTTGCTGAATTAAATTGTTTTCAAATATAACTTACCGTAGCACTTTTTAAATGCTGTGAAAGCTGAAATTTTAACGTTTTATTGTTTTTAAGTGAATAAATGAACTCAGAAAAGGCTAAATTTTTTGGAATTTAATATTTGATTTAAAAGAATAATGACTTTGTTTTTAAATGGTTTAATTTGAAGTATTTTGATATAAATTGTTTTAAATTTATAACCATGGGTTATAATAACGATTGGTTGTTAAAGAGACCGGGATCGGATATGGACATACTCTCTGTCGATACCGAAAACCACTTTGACAACTGTGTACGCGGTGGAGTTTCCAGAATGAAGTAGGATGGTGGCGACGATCCTAAGGTAAACACGTGGACCCAACTCCCGTGAGTTGGCATAAGGTGGCTAAAACAGGAGCGATCTCGGACCAGTGAGGTAGCACCTCTTCTCGGACACATTTCTTCGATACCATTCTATTACTTTGTGATTTTTGGTGGCCACCCTTGATTTGGGAGTGTTGTTCGAGGTGGAACGGTAGTGGCTGCTATGCGTATCCATCAGTCCGTGTGCGTAATTGGTATATCTACCCTGGCATTGCCTTGTGTGCTGTGTCACCTACCATATCGAGCCCACTACGATTTTGGTTTTAAAGATCCGACCGCGTTAAGGTTCTCCATCCCCTTAACGCTATTTTATATATGATTATACTTTACTGATTAGACATTATTATAATAGCGAATATTACTACATAGTAGATAGTTTAACGGATCCTTAAAGAATGGGCGATCCCAAGCATTCTTTAAGTTACTTGTACCCTTATTACAGTTCACTTGAGTTGGTTCACATTGTATAAGTATGTATGTCCTGACTCGAGTGTTTATGTTTTATTTTACGCTCGGGTCAGCCTGAGTTATTCACAGATTTGGGTTTCCACTCTCTTGGAGATTTGAATCGCTGGAGATTATCTGCTTGTCTTGTCCTATCTACTTCAGTTCCGTTGTCCTACTCATCTTGTACTTGGTTATTTTATTGAGACTTCTGTTGTCCTCTATTTCTTTTGTTATATCTTATGTAACTCTGATATATTTATATAGTAGCTTCATGAACTACTATTTCTTTTACTTCCACTGCATTATTTTACTCTATGTCTGTGAACTGTGATTATATTTATTTACTGTATATTCTGAGATTTGCCAAATTTTATTTACAACGCAGTATTTTGAGCAATTCAAGTCCGACATGTGCGGATACGAATGGTTAAAATATCGGGTCGTTACAAAACACCTACCCCTGTAAAACCTTTTCTACATATATATCCTTCTTGTTCCACTTTCGTTCACTATCACAAAACAACTCAAACTTGAAAGAATCAAACCAAGCAAGCAGAACAGCCCAGAGAAGAAAAAGATCAAAGAAATCAATTTCCAGTTTTCAAAGGGCTTTCCTCTGTTCAACAAAATATGTGAGTAAACCAAACTTTATTCTGTCTTAAATCTGGATGCATGAAATAAATCTTTGAAGTCTGATGTAATAATTGTTTGCATGATATGAATTGTATGTACATATATCTGAATATATGGATGTGCATGTCTATATACAAAACTGTTGGCTCTGTTCTTGTTGTTCAGGTTTTAAAATTTGAAGAAAATTCAAGATCTTCTTCCCTGAATCTCGTTAGACTTCAATATATAAACAAAATTGGTTTGTTATAACAAGAGATCAATTTAAAAAAAAATCAAGTTAAATCTGAAACTAGTTTTAACAAGAAAGAAGAAGAACAGTAGATTTGAGAACATATCGAAATTCCGATCATAATAATTGTTTGTTTCCGTTATATAATCCGATTCATCATCGAAATCTAGGATTTTAAAAAATAAAATCTTGATTTTTAAGGTTGTTAATCAAGAGAAATCAAGGGATGAACGTTAATTGGGTTTCGGGCATTTTTCGATGATCGGTGTAGATTTGGGGGTCGGGATCATTTTTGTAGGTGGCAAGGAGGTGGACAAGCTTGGCAAAAATGGTGGCTGGTCTTATTGACCACTGTGGCGTCGGCAAATCGGAGAAGTAGGGTTTAGCTGGGTTTTTGGTTGGGGTTGAAAAATTGGTTGCCGCGTCGTCTCTAGAGCACCGGAGTTCACCGGAGGTGGGGGAAAGGGTGCGAGGTTGGTCGACTAATCTGTGGATGGAGTCTGGGGGGTACTGGTGTTCGAAGTCATCTAGACGAGGCGATTCTTGGTCAGGGTGTTTTGTTCCAGTGGGTTCGATCAAGTCGAATCTCGATTTCGTGATCGTTTTGGAAGATTGATGGTCGGGATCGGAAGGATGGGTCGACGTCGTCTTGTCGACGGTGAGTTGGAAGGCCAGATCATCGGCGATCAGCCGTGCACGTGCACGTGATGTCTCTGGTGTCAGAGTTTTAGTTTTAGGATCGAAGGAATTTTCCTCGGGTTATTCTCGGGGAAAAGAATGGGTTGACTCGGGGTTTGATTCGAGTATACGTGCGTGATTTTACTTATAACTGATTTTAAATTTTAACAAAGTAAAATAAAAAAGAAAGGGGGAGGCTCGAGATTTTTACAGGGGAAACCTTGGTTTGCCTCGGGTAATAATTAGAATGTTAACAAGTTTAAAAAAAAAATTCAAGTTTAAAACTAATTTCTCAAACTATTTCTTTTAAACAAAGGTTATTTATTTAAATGTTTGGTTAATTAAAGCTTATGTAAATTATTTCAACTAAAATTAATTAAGATAATTCCTAGGTTTATTTAAAACATAATTAAGAATGTGATTAAGAAGTAATTAAGGAAATAAATGTTTTATCATTAATTAAACTTAAAGGTTCTAAGTTAAATTTTAGATTAATGATAATTTGATTCAAGGTTTATTAAATAAGATTTTTAAATGATAATTAAGAAGTTATTTAAGATAAATAACTTATCTTTAAAATTAATTAAGGTTTGGGTGATTAAGATTATTTAATTAATCAGTTAAACAATTGAAGAGAAACTAATTAATTAATGGTTAAGGATTAATTAATTAATAACTAAGGGTTATAAGTTAATTAATTTTAGATTAATTAATTTGTAACTAGAGATTAATTAATATAAGTAACTAAAGAATTAGTTACTTAAATGATAATCACTTAATGTAAGTAATTAAAGGATTAACTTGTTTAACTGATTAATTAAAGGTTGATTAATTGAGGATAATTAACCAATGAGATAATTACTTAATGAAAGTAATTAATTGAAGGGAAATTACTAAATGGAGGTAATTAATGATTAATTACCTAGTGTAATTAATTGATTGATTAAGGGTAATTAATCAAGGGTGATTAATGAAGATGAATAATCAAAAGATGATTAATTAATTGGTTTGTAATTAATTAATGTTTAGTAAAGGTAATCCAAGTGATTAAAGATTAGTAATTAATTTAATCAGAGATAAATTAAATTAATTTTGGAAGTGATCAATCTTGCTTATGAATGATTGAATGATGTTAAATGCCTTGAATTGGTTGATATCTCTTATATGAAATGTTTTGTAATATGATATGTTTGGGTGGACATTGATAATGTGGTAATTTAATGATGATGAATTGCTGTGTAAAAAGTGACATCTTGTATTTAAAGTTGAATGGTGTTTCACTTGAATAACCTGGGTTAAGATGGTAATGAATTCGAAGAGTCCAGGGTCGGGTATCAGTAAATACCCGAACCCACTTCGATTTTCACCATACTATAATTCTTAATAGATTGATATGTGGAATAAATAGGCTGAAATGGAATAATTTAAATGACTGGATCCTTTAAAACTAAGTAAAGGTACTTAGGAATTGATTTGTGAAAATAAGTATTTACTATAACAAGTTGTGAACTTGTAGTGATGAACGAGTTACCCCGGGTTTTAAGTATGTTTTATGTTTTAGTATTTCATGTTAGATGGGTTTACTCACGCTGGTTTCCAGCCTGACCCAGGTGTTACTTTGTGGTAATGCTCGGGTCAGACCGAGTATTACAGATTTTTAGGTAAGGACGTTCTGGAGCTCAGGAAATGAGCTGGATGGCAGGAATGTATGGAGTGTATTCTGCTGTGATATATTGTTATTTATCTGGGACAAGTTATTTTAACTGCCCAGTGATTGTGAAATGTTGTAACTCTGGTGTATAAAAATGTAATCAACTGATACAGTATTCTTTTGTAAACTGTTATTATTTGATATTATATTTTGATCCGCTGCGAATGTGAGAATCTGTGTTGTGTTTCTATTTCTTCTTCTTCTATCTCTTTCTTCTTTTCCTAACTATCTGGGATTTTCGGGATCGAAAATTTCAGGTCGTTACATATGACGTCTTACTTAGAAGATGATTTACAAATTTTCCGTATAAAAATATTTAGCTTTGGAAAATATTTTATTACCATCAATTTTTAACTGATTTAAATTGAAATAAAATTACACTAGAAAATAAACTTCCATATTATCTGATGAAAATTTACCAGTTGCTTTGTTTAAGAAGACGCATTCCAAATAACAAATCTTCATTTCAAAATTTTATTGTTTAAAATTTCACAAAAATTCAATTAAATATATTATTAAAACTAATAAAAAAAATTAGGTCGTTACACTCTCCCCCACTAAAAACTTTTCATCCCCGAAAAGGAAGAAAGTAGGAGAATGGAAACTACCAGAAAGAAAAGGATTGAAATTCAAAATAAAATAATTAATTTAAAACCATATAAATTTCAATTTAAATTAAATTAATATTCAATAGCTGATTTTAAATTCAAGATATTTTCATTGAGTTGATTTAATTTCAATTTATTAATATTTGATACCAAAAGGTTTCTTTCGAAAAAAAATTCTTTTAATTTATCTCATTATTCTATTTATCTCTATTAACACTTTATAATAAAATTTAAGTGCATAACATTTATTATAACACTCAAATCTTTCCTTATAATGTCATTTTATATTGTATATTATCCAATTACATTTTTAACTTCTAAATAATTTAGGTAAGTTATATTGAAATGTAATTGAGTATTATACAAGTAAAATTTTCTCGTTCAACTTATTTCAAGTTTAAATATTTATTCAAAATTTTGGCTTTATTTTATACTTGAAATCACCTTATCAAAATTTAAGAATAAAATTTCCGGTTTTAATTCAAACCATTTAGAGATAAATATGTATACTATATATATATATATATCAAATCAAATTATGATCATATACCAATATATATTATAAATCAAGTCATACTTCGGAAATTCAAATCAAATTAATTTTCCAAAACAAAAATGTAGCAAAGCTACAGAATGGTCTCTCCACTTCGAAACTCGAAAATGAATGTCGATGATGCTGCAGTCATCACCGAAATTATTTTCCAGCGACAAAAGAGGAGAGTACTGAATTAAACTTTTAAAATTCTTTGGAAACGATTTCTATTCGAAAATACTTTCAATAATATATGCTTTAAAATTTAAAACCAAAGTTCGAAATCACCGGAAATTAAATTCTTAAATTCCTAAATTAAATTCATTTCAAATTCCAAATCAATTTATAAACCATGTTTATAAATTCATTTATAGAACAATAAATGATAATCAAATATTATCATTTCAACAACCAATTTAATTAACTTATTAAATTCTAGAAAATTTTACTTATATATTTAAAATATAATTATACAAATTTATTTCATATACCAAATTTGAAAATAATATTGTGTCAGTTTGCTATGTTAAAGTGTTTTGGTATTTCTATCGATAGCGTTGATCAGACGAATCGATCAAAAATCCAAACCAACGTCAACAACTCAAACAACACAATATAAAACATATTAATATAATTTACAAATACACTCCCTTATTCGATGATTCCAGAATGGATTTCAAAGCAAGAATAGGGATTCAAATTTGGGGGACCCAAATCAAAAGAATTCTAGCTAGAATATGGGCTCGAAACGAAGATTAGATTATTGAATATCAGAGTAGGAAGATGGATATACTAATATTAATCGTGGGCAACCTTAATAGGGTCAACCGTGACTTCAAGAATAAGATCGATGTAGAATTCTGAAGCAAATCGACATTCGATCGCCAGAGATAGAATTCGGGTATAGCAAAAGATAGCAACATCGTAAACTGAGGATATAGAAATATTTGGTGAATCAATGCTTGTTGTAAAGGAGTTTCACCCCTTTTCAAATCATTCAGTGGAGTTATGGGATGCTCTGGAATCAAGAAAACATGAATAGGGGAAGACAAGAATGGATTTTGGAATCGAGGGGAACGTTCCAAATTCAAAGGAAACCGAATCGAAGAAGAAGGAACTCAAGCTCGAACGAAAGTGATTCCGTAATTAAATTTACCATAACGCTAAGTTTGCCTAAAACCAGAGTCTAATACCAACTGTAACATCCGGAAATTTTCAACCATTCGCATCCATACATGTCGGACTTGAATTGCTCAAAATATCATATTGTTAATTTAAATTTGGCAGAACTCGGCATATACGGTAAATAAATAATCACAGAATCACAAACACAGAGTTATATAAAATAATGCAGCGGAAACAAAAAAATAGTAGTTCATGAAGCTACTGTATATATATAACAGAGTTAAACAAGATACAACAGAAGTCACAAATACATAGATGTCCCAAAACAATAGTCAAATACAAGATCAGAATACATCACTGGAATCAACTGAATAACTGAAAGCAGAATCGATATAGCTGGATCTCCAAGCGAAGCTCCAACTCTGTAACGACCCGTATTTTTATGGATCGAAAGATTGTAGAACTGTTATTTTTGGGTCGTTAGTGTTGTTATGTTGTCCAGAGTTAGGTCGTTCGGAGCTTAGGTCGTGTAGTAGTTAGGTCGGTTGAGCGACTTAAGAGAGTTGGCGGCCTAAGGAGTTTGGTTGTGTTGGGACTTAGGTCGTGAAGAAGGTTAGGTCGTGGAGCGACTTAAGGGTTTAGACGACCTAAGGAAACTAGCGGCATAGGGGAGCGACTTAAGGAGTTGGCGATTTAAGAGTATAGACGACTTAAGGGGTAGACGACTTAAGGAGTTGGCGACTTAAGGAATTGACCGACTTAAGAAGGTTAACGACCTAGGGGTTAAGCGGGTTAACGACTTAAGGAAGATAGGTCGTTCGAGCGACTTAAGGATTATGGGATAAGTCGTTAAAGTTTAGGTCGTGAGACCCTGTGTGTGTGTAGTTAGGTCGTGAGACAACCTATATTAGATTGATGTTGTAGTTAGGTCGTGTAGCGTTAAGTCGCAAGGTCGTTAAGTCGTTGAGTTGATGAGTCGTAAGTTATTAAGTCATCCAAACGACTTAGGTAGAAATGCGGCAGTGTGTTGAGTCGTTAAGTCGTATTCCAGTTAAGTCGTTGGGTCGGCATTGTTGCTAAGCCGTATATGTGTGTTAGGTCGTAAGTCGTTGGGACTTGGCTTAGTGTTAGGTCGTTAGGCCGTGTCCAGTTAGGTCGTGACTTATGATAAGTCGTTAGGTCGCGTGTATGGTTAAGTCGAAGGATCTGCTAGGTCATAGGATTGGCTGAGTCGTGAGTCGTAGGTCGTGGGGTTTCGTTAAGTTGTGGACGACTTAAGGGGGCGGACGACTTAAGGAATTTCCAGCCTATAAATACGGGGTTTTTCCTCACTTTTTGGGATCCGGATTTTGAAGCGACGAAGTCCTGCCATTTTGAGAGCTCAAGTGCCGCACTTCTTCACTTCTTTTCTCCACTCTAATCTTGTGATTCCTTCCATCCAAATCGAAGATCCAAGAGCTTAGATTAAAGATCTTCAACCATCGAAGAGAGATTTCATCGTTTGAAGCGGAATTTTGGCGGATCAAGTTAGATCCTTCGCTGTCCAGATCTGAAGTGTGTTGCTTTTGAGGTGTTTAAGTGATTTGGTGAGTGGTGGTTATCTCTCACACGGATCCAAAGGAGTATATCGGATTGATGGCTTGATTGGGTGTTAAAATAGTGATTTCCATGCATTTTCTTAAACTTAAGTATAGATCCATTGTTCATGATGATTTGACATTCATTTTACTACATGTTAATCTATGCAAGTTCATTCATCAAGTTGTAGAGATATTGCTCATGTTTCATGCTTGTTAGATTTGGACTCTTTATTTACAGAATTGCCATTTTAAGTATAATTGTTTATTAGATCATGTTTGAATGCTTGATTACTTGGATTAATGATTGACTTGATTGATTGTTATAAATTAGTTGATTGATGATTTGATTTAAACAAGATGGTCGAAGATGATTCAGAAGCTAAGGGAAAGGCTCTTGAATTGGAAAAGCTGCTCGTGGCATATGTGGCGGTTGATGTAGCTCATATGGATAGATTTGATGATGATGTTGAGATGAGGCTTTGCTATGTTGAGATGAAGCGAGGCATGATGTGAGATAGCCTTGGTTTAATCCAGATGGGATCATTCCAAGCATGTTGTTAACTCGGTGAAAGGGTTCGAGTTTGAGGATAATGGTTGGCTCGAGAGGCGCTTGAGCTAGTATGAGAATAGTCGTCGAGGAGGATGACTAGAAGGCTGAGACTTCATCATTGTTGAAGGTTCTAGCAGGCTCAAAGTAAGAGTACGCTGGGCAGATTCGATAGTCCCAAAAGACTACAGTTAGTGGTCGAGTACTCTGGGCAGATTTGATAGTCCTAGGCACGGGCTGCGACGACGTGCGGAGTTCTGTCTAGAACCGGGGTTACCATTGGCCCTTGACGGACGGCTGAAAGAATGTGCCGGTCATTCAATTAACGGTGGTATCAAAGCAATGATAACAGTGATAGCCAGAGTCATGGATGTTTGGTTGTATCGTCATTCGGTCTCAAGAGCGATATTTTCTGGGTGCTTATCTAATCTTGGTTTAGGCCTTGAGGGTTTGTGCTTGGAAAACATCGACCTTGACTCGAGTGATAATTGCTTTACTTTAAATGTCTGCTTTGCTATGTTTATTTCTGCTTAGTGTGTCTGGGGGCTATCACTATAGAAAGAGGCGGAGTGGGAGGGTTGGGTTCCTATTCCTTTTACCTTTATGCACTTTTGGTATGTTGTTAGTTAATTTACCGCTCACTAAGACTGTTGTCTGACTCAAGGTTTTATGTTCAACTCTTATTACCTTGGGTTGTTCATCCATTTTGGGATGGGCAGACTAGGTAGCAGGTGACAGGTGCTGTTCTTAGTTACCGACGATGCTGATGACGAAGATGAGCTGGAGGCTTGCATATTATTTTATTACTATATGTACTAGATGTTCCGCTGCTTGTGTAAGTCTCTGAGTGATATGTAGTGAGGCTTGATGTATTGACTATTTAGATGTTTGTATTCAACTATTATGAAACTTAATTGATGAGTCTATTTTGTGAAGCTTCACTATATATATTCTCTATTGTATTTTATCCATGCGCTGTGAGTAATACGATAGATTCTGCTGTTTTAACTTAACCTTGGCAATCGTCCATGGTTGCCTGGCACACCTTACAGCGCACCATTTCCTTGTTCAGTGCAGGGGGCATGGGCGGTCTTCACATTTGGTATCAGAGCTTTGGTTAATCGATTTTACCCAGCGCTCGCTGACGTAACTACGTATGAGAGACGTAATTGTATTTTGATGGATGATTACTATATATAATATAGTAGCTTTGAAGGATTTGAGTCCTTTATGCAGTTGTTTCTCAAGGTGTATTAATCATTCCTTTTTATAGATATTAAGGATGATTCGAAGAGGGAGACTAGCTGCTAGGGAAGGCCGTGCTGCTGAGGGGGCTGTTGATTATGCAGCTATGTTCGAAGCCATGATGACTTTAATCATGAGAAGGATGGCAGCTTCGGGGCCAGCAGTTGATGTTGGAGTTCAAGTTCAAACTCCAAGACCGGTGGATTTTGCTAAGCTGTGTAAAGACTATACTGCTCTTGGAGGAAAGGTTTTCTTAGGAACAGAGTCAACCATTGAAGTCCAGAGGTGGATAGATGCTTGTAGAAGAATCTTTGGTGATTTGGGAATCGAGGATGCAACTAGAAGGAAGCTCGCATCAAGACAGCTTCAAGGGAGAGCTTCTGACTGGTGGAACTTTATCACCATTGATACTCCGGAGGAAGAAATTACTTGGGAGCAATTCCAAGCCAGATTTGAAGCTAAGTTCATTTCTACAGCCCAGAAATCTATTCTGTTTAAGAAGTTTGTGGAGCTCAAGCAGGATGGAAGACCAGTTCTTGAGTATGTTTCTGAGTTTGAAGCTTTGTCCAAGTATGCCCGGTCATATATTGAATCTCCTTATCAGAAGAACGAGAAGTTTGTGACAGGATTGGACATTTATCTTGGGAGGCAGTTGGTGGATCATCTGGACGATCCATTTGAGAAGCTTGTGGAGAAAGCTCTCAGGCATGAAAGTCTGTTTCCTAAAGAAGGATCTGTTGTTGCTGTGACCAAGGAAGAGTTTAAACCATAGCAAGGTGGAAACAAGAAGAGGAAGCAACAGCAGCAAAAGGGTAAGGATGGCCAGAAGAAGCCGAAGGGCGAATTGACCTGCTACAATTGTCAGCAGAAGGGCCATTTCTCCAAAGATTGCAGGAATCCAAAGGTACCGGTGAAGTTCCACAACTGTGACAAGCCAGTGCATATTAAGAAGAATTGTCCAGAACCGCGGAAGGACAAGCAAATTGTGCAAGCTTATGCTTTGGGGGCTGTTCCATCATCTTCAAAAGATCCTACCGCTGAAGAGAAAGGAAAGAGTGTGGTGGTTCAAGGTACTCTTTCCATATGTGGTGTTCCAGTTAGAGTGTTATTCGATACTAGGGCGTCGCATTCTTTTGTTTGTAATGAACTTGTAGGCCGGTTGGGTTTAGAACTGGATATCGTTGATAGGCCATTGGTAGTGACTAATCCAGTTGGGGGTTCGTCTTGTCTGTGTATGCTATGCCGTGGTCTGACTGTATCGAGTCATGATTGCTCTTTTATTTGTGATTGTATTGTTCTGAACTTTGCGGGGTTCAGAATTATTTTGGGTATAGACTGGCTTAGGAAGTATGCGGCAAAGGTTGATTGTGAAAGGTTGGAGGTGACAGTCGAGAATGTGGAAGGGCGAAAGGTTGTGATACGATGTAAGCATGAGGAAGGCGTCTTCATGAGCTTCATGTATTCGTTGGTTGTTCCACGGGATGGACTGTCATCGGTGCCAATCGCTAATGGATTTGAGGATGTCTTTGATGAGGTCAAAGGGTTACCGCCGCATAGAGAGATCGAGTTTCGTATCGATTTAGTTGAAGGAGCCAGACCTGTTTTGATGCCTCTTAGGCGGATGGCGCCTAGGGAACAGCAAGAGTTGAGGGTGCAAGTTGATGATCTTTTACAGAAAGGATTCATTCGGCGTAGTGTGTCCGAATGGGGTGCACCAATTGTGTTTGTTACCAAAGCGGATGGATCGTTGAGGTTGTGTGTGGATTATCGTGAGCTGAATAAAGTGACTAAGAGGAACAAGTATCCATTGCCGAGAATAGACGACTTATTTGATCAGCTTCACGAAGCTAAGATGTTTTCTCAGATGGATTTGGCAACGGGATTTCACCAGTTAAAAGTGGTAAAAGATAGTGTGCAGAAGACTGCTTTCAGGACACCATCTGGTTTCTTTGAGTGGCTGGTAATGCCGTTTGGATTGACCAATGCGCCAGCATATTTTGTGGATCTTATGAATAGAGTGTTCAGAGATCAGTTGAACAAGTTCGTACTAGTGTTCGTGGATGATATTTTGATTTATTCCAGAACTGAAGAAGAGCACAAGATGCACTTGCATATTGTTTTGGAAATCTTACGGAAACATCAGTTGAAGCCTAAGTTTTCGAAGTGTCACTTCTGGAAGAGTGAAGTGAGGTTCTTAGGCCATATTATCTCTGGAAATGGAATAGCGGTTGATCCCGCTAAAGTGGCAGCAATCCAGGATTGGGGTAGACCTAAGAATGCATCTGATGTGAGAAGTTTTCTTGGATTAGCAAGATATTATCGTCGATTTATCAAAGACTTTTCCAAGGGGGCTGCACCATTAACAGGATTGACGAAAAAGAACCAAGTATTCAGATGGGATGCTAAGTGTGAGCAAGCTTTCAGAATCCTGAAAGAGCGACTGACAAGTGCTCCTGTTTTGACTATTCCAAGTGGAAATGATGAGATAGTGGTTTACACCGACGCATGTGGTACTGGACTTGGAGCAGTGCTGATGCAGAAGAATAGAGTTGTTGCGTATGCAAGTCGACAACTGAAGCCACATGAAAGGAATTATCCGACTCATGGTTTGGAGTTAGCGGCGATTGTTTTTGCTCTGAAGATGTGGAGACATTATCTATTGGGAGTTCGATTCGAGTTGTTTACAGATCATAAGTCGTTGAAGTATCTTTTCTCCCAAAAGGATTTGAATCTTCGGCAGCAACGATGGCTAGAGTTTTTGGCATCATATGATTTTAGTATAGACTATACTCCGGGAAAGGGTAACACAGTGGCAGATGCGTTAAGTCGAAGACATGCAGGATTGGGAGCCATGTTTTCAGAATGGAAGAGTCTTGAGTATTTGGCTGGATTTGACTTCAGGCCCAGATGTGAATTGGAACCTGAGATGTTGGCAAACTTATCGATAATACCGACTCTTGTGGAAAGGATTGGCGAGAGCCAAAAGCGAGACGATAAGCTTGTCAAGATTATCCGTGATTTGGAATCTGGATTGGACCCAGAAAAGGATAAAGGATTCGAGGTCGATCGAGAGGGTTGGCTTCGGAAGAAGGACGACTAGTTGTTCCTAATATAGATGAATTGAGAGATGAAGTTCTAAAGAAAAGTCATCGCTCGAAGTTGACAATTCATCCAGGTGGAAATAAGATGTATCGGGATATGAAGAGAACCTATTACTGGGAAGGTATGAAGAAGGATGTTGGAAATTTTATTTCCAAGTGCATGAACTACCAGTTGGTAAAAGCTGAACAGAAGAAGCCCAGTGGACTGCTTCAGCCATTAGAAGTTCCTACATGGAAGTGGGAGCAAATATCGATGGATTTTATCGATGGGTTACCTAGAACCAGAGCGGGAAATGAAGGGATTTGGGTCATCGTAGATCGTTTGACTAAGAGTGCAAGATTCATTCCTGTTCGATCAACCAGGACTACATCAAAGTTGGCTGAGCTGTATGTTAAGTGGATAGTTCGATTCCATGGTATTCCGAAGAGTATAGTGAGCGATCGAGACCCATTGTTCACTAGTAGATTTTGGAAGAGCTTCCAGGAAGTTTTGGGAACTGAGTTGTGTTTGAGTACAGCTTATCATCCCCAAACAGATGGTCAGACTGAGAGAGTCAACCGAGTTTTGGAAGATCTCCTTAGAGCTTGTGTTTTAGATTTCGGAGGATCATGGGAAGATCACCTTCATTTGGTGGAATTTTCGTATAATAACAGTTACCAGTCAAGCATTGGTATGGCACCGTATGAGGCGTTGTATGGAAGATCGTGTAACTCTCCGACATGTTGGTTGGAAACAGGAGAAAAGTTGATACTTGGGCCAGAAATGATTCGACAGACTTCGGATTGCATAGAGATCATTCGGCAATGAATGAAGGCAGCCCAAGACCGACAGAAGAGTTATGCCGATAAGCATCGTAAGGATTTGGAATTCGACGTAGGTGATATGGTTTTTGTGAAGATTTCTCCACTAAAGAATGTTATTCGATTCGGGAAGAAAGGAATATTGACTCCGAGATTTGTTGGACCATTTCCGATCATCGAGCGAATTGGAAAGCTCGCCTACAAATTAGAGTTACCAGAAAAGATGTCGGGTGTGCACAATGTTTTTCATGTATCGTATCTACGGAAGTATGTGCACGACTCGAATACAGTAGTTTCTGCAGATAGCTGTGAAGATTTTGAGATTGGTCTAGTCGATAAGAGACCTCGTAAGCCGCTTCGTGTTGTGGAAACTGACATGAAACAGCTTAGGAGGAAGGTAGTTAGGTTGCTCAAGATACAATGGAGTGATGATGTTAACGACTGTACATGGGAGGTGGAAGAGAGGATGAAGGCAGCTCATCCTGAACTCTTCGAGGTATGGCCATAAGGTGTCGTGTCATCTCACAACGTTGTAACTTGTTCTAGTTTTAGAATTCTGCATGCTAGGCTAGTAATTGGACGCATGGTTTGTTGATTGCTATGGATGGTAGGCATGCAGAACAGTTTTTGATTGCTCTTGTTTGTTTGGAATTTCGGGGGCGAAATTCCTAAGGGGGAGAGAATGTAACGACCCGTATTTTTATGGATCGAAAGATTGTAGAACTGTTATTTTTGGGTCGTTAGTGTTGTTATGTTGTCCAGAGTTAGGTCGTTCGGAGCTTAGGTCGTGTAGTAGTTAGGTCGGTTGAGCGACTTAAGAGAGTTGGCGACCTAAGGAGTTTGGTTGTGTTGGAACTTAGGTCGTGAAGAAGGTTAGGTCGTGGAGCGACTTAAGGGTTTAGACGACCTAAGGAAACTAGCGGCATAGGGGAGCGACTTAAAGAGTTGGCGATTTAAGAGTATAGACGACTTAAGGGGTAGACGACTTAAGGAGTTGGCGACTTAAGGAATTGACCGACTTAAGAAGGTTAACGACCTAGGGGGTTAAGCGGGTTAACGACTTAAGGAAGATAGGTCGTTCGAGCGACTTAAGGATTATGGGATAAGTCGTTAAAGTTTAGGTCGTGAGACCCTGTGTGTGTGTAGTTAGGTCGTGAGACGACCTATATCAGATTGATGTTGTAGTTAGGTCGTGTAGCGTTAAGTCGCAAGGTCGTTAAGTCATTGAGTTGATGAGTCGTAAGTTATTAAGTCGTCCAAACGACTTAGGTAGAAATGCGGCAGTGTGTTGAGTCGTTAAGTCGTATTCCAGTTAAGTCGTTGGGTCGGCATTGTTGCTAAGCCGCATATGTGTGTTAGGTCGTAAGTCGTTGGGACTTGGCTTAGTGTTAGGTCGTTAGGTCGTGTCCAGTTAGGTCGTGACTTATGATAAGTCGTTAGGTCGCGTGTATGGTTAAGTCGTAGGATCTGCTAGGTCGTAGGATTGGCTGAGTCGTGAGTCGTAGGTCGTGGGGTTTCGTTAAGTCGTGGACGACTTAAGGAATTTCCAGCCTATAAATACGGGGTTTTTCCTCACTTTTTGGGATCCGGATTTTGAAGCGACGAAGTCCTGCCATTTTGAGAGCTCGAGTGCTGCACTTCTTCACTTCTTTTCTCCACTCTAATCTTTTGATTCCTTCCATCCAAATCGAAGATCAAATCGAAGATCCAAGAGCTTAGATTGAAGATCTTCAACCATCGAAGAGAGATTTCATCGTTTGAAGCGGAATTTTGGCGGATCAAGTTAGATCCTTCGCTGTCCAGATCTGAAGTGTGTTGCTTTTGAGGTGTTTAGGTGATTTGGTGAGTGGTGGTTATCTCTCACACAGATCCAAAGGAGTATATCGGATTGATGGCTTGATTGGGTGTTAAAATAGTGATTTCCATGCATTTTCTTAAACTTAAGTATAGATCCATTGTTCATGATGATTTGACATTCATTTTACTACATGTTAATCTATGCAAGTTCATTCATCAAGTTGTAGAGATATTGCTCATGTTTCATGCTTGTTAGATTTGGACTCTTTATTTACAGAATTGCTATTTTTAGTATAATTGTTTATTAGATCATGTTTGAATGCTTGATTACTTGGATTAATGATTGACTTGATTGATTGTTATAAATTAGTTGATTGATGATTGGATTTAGACAAGATGGTCGAAGATGATTCAGAAGCTAAGGGAAAGGCTCTTGAATTGGAAAAGCTGCTCGTGGCATATGTGGCGGTTGATGAAGCTCATATGGATAGATTTGATTATGATGTTGAGATGAGGCTTTGCTATGTTGAGATGAAGTGAGGCATGATGTGAGATAGCCTTGGTTTAATCCAGATGGGATCATTCCAAGCATGTTGTTAACTCGGTGAAAGGGTTCGAGTTTGAGGATAATGGTTGGCTCGAGAGGCGCTTGAGCTAGTATGAGAATAGTCGTCGAGGAGGATGACTAGAAGGCTGAGACTTCATCGTTGTTGAAGGTTCTAGAAGGCTCAAAGCAAGAGTACGCTGGGCAGATTCGATAGTCCCAAAAGACTACAGTTAGTGGTCGAGTACTCTGGGCAGATTCGATAGTCCTAGGCACGGGCTGCGACGACGTGCGGAGTTCTGTCTAGAACCGGGGTTACCATTGGCCCTTGACAGACGGCTGAAAGAATGTGCCGGTCATTCAATTAACGGTGGTATCAAAGCAATGATAACAGTGATAGCCAGAGTCATGGATGTTTGGTTGTATCATCATTCGGTCTCAAGAGCGATATTTTCTGGGTGCTTATCTGATCTTGGTTTAGGCCTTGGGGGTTTGTGCTTGGAAAACATCGACCTTGACTCGAGTGATAATTGCTTTACTTTAAATGTCTACTTTGCTATGTTTATTTCTACTTAGTGTGTCTGGGGGCTATCACTGTAGAAAGAGGTGGAGTGGGAGGGTTGGGTTCCTATTCCTTTTACCTTTATGCTCTTTTGGTATGTTGTTAGTTAATTTACCGCTCACTAAGACTGTTGTCTGACTCAAGGTTTTATATTCAACTCTTATTACCTTGGGTTGTTCATCCATTTTGGGATGGGCAGACTAGGTAGCAGGTGACAGGTGCTGTTCTTAGTTACTGACGATGCCGATGACGAAGACGAGTGGTGCAGCTCAGGCCAGAGTCGAAGCAGTGCAAGCTACGAATTCACAAGGCCTAAGTCGTCCACGGTCTAAGGAAGGGATAGCTTTAGGTCGTCCACGACATAACAAAGCAAGAGATAAAAGGTTACGACCTAATAATGCAATCCAGGCTACGAATTCTGTGGAGAAGTTAAGTGGTTGCAAAGTCTTAGGTCGTTCACGACTTAACTCAAGCGGGTCACGACCTAAGGAAGGAGATTTAAGTCGTCCATGACTTAAGGGAAAAAGGCTACGACTTAGCTTAAGTCGTTCGGGATCTACAGAAGGAGCGCCACGAGATAACGAAGTAGTAGCGCAAGGCTTAAGTCAGCTACGACTTAAGGGAAGTGATTTAGGTCGTCTACGACCTAACAAGTATGCTGAAGAAGGGAGCTCACGACCTAAGATAAGTCGCATACGACCTACGACCTAGGTAGGTCGCGTAAAGTGATGCAGCTGTTGTCTCTTGAGTCGCTGAATTTTAGGTCGTAGCAATGTTAACTCGTAAAGCATTGATAAGTCGTATGTCGTAGGTGTTTGCTGAGCTTTGTTGTATTTAGGTCGTAAACGACCTATAGGCTGTTATAATTCTGTGTTGTTGTTGAGTCGTCATGTTGTAAGCCGTTGTACATATTGTTAAGTCGCATGTTTTTAGGTCGTTCTGTTATAAGTCGTAAGTCGCAGGTTATAAGTCGTACACGACCTAAGTGTTGTAAATTTGTGATGTTGTGTGGGTTGTAATACAAGTGCTTGAGTCGTGGGTTGCTGAGTCGTTGCCGACCTAGTTGAGTCGTAAGTCGTATACGACTTAAGGGTCAGGGTGAAAACTGCTATAAATAGGGAGTGTGTTGTACATTTTGAGGAGTTGATTTTTGAATAAAATTCTTGTTTGTTAGCTTTGTGCTTTCAATTAAAATCGGTAGTTGAGTGTAATCTCCTATCTCTACCTTCGACATTCGAGTGCGCTCGAATCTTCGATCATTGAAGCCAATTCGCGGAATCAAGTGCGCTTGATCAACGCTCGAAGAATTGTAGATCTCTCTTCACGATATCGTGCGCGATCAACGTGTCAGAGATAGCTAGAATTCGGTATCTTCGGATCAACGAATTTGGGCATTTCAGTATTTTTCAATCCACCGATTGCTACTTTCATCTATCTACCTTGTTTTTGTTTAATCCGTTGCATCAGTTTGGTATCAGAGCTTGTTTTAGCCAATCATAGCTAAATCGAGTCTTGGAGCCGAGAATTTCAAAGTTGAAGTGTTAGCCGAGCTTGAAGTTTGAGCCGTGCAATTTTGTTTGAAGTGTTGAAGTGGTGTCTGATTTGTGAAGTATTTGAGAAGTTTGAACCATGCCACCGAGGAGAGCTAACCGCCATCAAAATATTAAAGCATTGTATCGTAGGGAAGAGGCCGATCAAATGGAGCAGCGTATGCATGAAAAATTTGATGAAGGTATTGGCCGATTAGAGAAGATGATGTTAGAAATGAATCAAAATCGGAGAAGGGTTTCACCTGAATCTAACCATGGGGGAAGTAGAGTCTCACCACATTTCAATCTAGAAAGAAGTGTTGATGATGAGCAAAGACGTGGGAGGAATGTGAATGATCGAGAACGGAGGAATGTAGATAGAAGGGATGTTGGTGGAAGACGGGATGGTAGTAGAGATGTTGGTGGTCAGGATCGACATTGATATACATCAGATTTTGAAGAAGAGTATGATGGTGGTAGTGTTCATGGACGAGGACATGGTCAAGGAAGAAATCAGTCGGAGTATGATCACAAGTGGGAGTCTGGGATGAAGACTGAAATTCCAGAATTCAAAGGAGGTATGCAAGCCAAGGAGTTTCTTGATTGGATAGCTTATGTTGAAGAAATATTTGACTTCAAGGAGGTTCCGGAGGATCGTAAAGTGAAGTTGGTTGCTACTAGACTCAGGGGGAGAGCTATGGCATGGTGGCAGCAAACCAAACTTACTAGGGATCGGATGGGGAAGTCAAAAATTGTTGCTTGGGAAAAGATGAAGAAACTGATGAAGGCTACGTTCTTGCCCTATAATTACCAATCACTAATGTATCAGAGACTACAGAATTTGAGGCAAGGAACGAAGACGGTTGCTGATTATGCAGATGAGTTCTACCAGTTAATTGCTCGAAATGATATCATGGAAAGAGAAGAACAATTGACCGTGAGGTTTGTCGGTGGACTTAGAGCACAGATCCAAGACATGGTGAACATGTTCGACCCGAAATCTGTGGCCAAAGCGCATCAGAAGGCGTTGACTTGGGAGAAATAAGGAAGACATAGGGGAGGTGTGTTTCCAAGTTTTACGGGGCAGAACAAAGGAGTGGGTAGTAGTTCTAATGTTCCTAAAGCATCGATTAAGCCAGTTGTTCATGAAGTGGCTAAACCTAAAGTCAATACCAATTTCAAATGCTATAATTGCCAGGAAATGGGTCATAAGAGCAGCGAATGTCCAAAACCAAAGAAGAGAACTATGATTGTTGAAGTAGAGGATGAGGATGTCGGAGAAGATCTCAATTCACAGCGTGATGAGGAGGAAGAAGTGTCGGGAGACGAAGGATGTAATCTGATGCTACGAAGATCTTGTTTAACCACGAAGCAGGAGGAAGAGTTGAGTTGGTTGAGAAGTAACATTTTCCAGTCAACATGTACTATTTTGGGAAAGGTCTGTAAATTTGTCATCGATGCTGGGAGTTGCGATAATATCATTTCAAAGGAAGCTGTGAGAAAGTTGAAATTGAAAACTGAGAAACATCCTAGTCCATATAAACTTGCTTGGTTGAGGAAAGGAGGAGAAGTAAAAGTAGAGAGGCGAGCTCATGTTCCATTTTCTATCGGAAAGAAATACAAGGATGAGATTTGGTGTGACGTAGTTGACATGGATGTTTGCCATTTGCTGTTGGGAAGGCCGTGGCAGTACGATCGTGAAGTACAGCATAATGGGCGAACAAATAGTTACAGTTTCTTGTTCGAGGGCACGAAGATCACATTAGTTCCAAAGAAGCGACAGCAGAATGAGAACAAGCTGGAGGAGATCGAGGAATTGAAAACCTTGTTGTCCTTGAAGGAATTCGTGGAAGAGATAGAGGAGAGTCCTGAAGTTTTTATGTTGATTGGGCATGAAAGCAGTGAAGTTGCTGAAGTTCCAGAGGAAGTGAAACCAGTTTTGGAGGAATTCAATGATGTGTTTCCAGAGGAGTTACCGAAGGAGTTACCACCACTTAGAGACATACAGCATCAGATTGACTTGGTGCCAGGTGCTGCATTGCCTTATAGACCACACTATCGGATGAGTCCAAGGGAACATGAAGAGTTAAGGAGACAGGTGGAGGAATTACTAGAACAAGGGCGAGTTCAGGAGAGTTTGAGTCCTTGTGCAGTACCAGCTTTGTTGGTACCAAAGAAGGATGGATCATGGCGAATGTGCACGGATAGTAGAGCATTGAACAAGATAACGGTCAGATACAGAATTCCGATGCCAAGGCTTGATGATCTGTTAGATCAAATCAGTGGGTCTGTGATCTTTTCGAAGATTGATCTTAAAAGTGGTTATCATCAGATACGAATTAGACCAGGGGACGAATGGAAGACAGCATTCAAGACGAGGGAAGGATTGTATGAATGGCTGGTTATGCCGTTTGGTCTATCAAATGCACCAAGTACCTTCATGAGGGTGATGAACCAAATTTTTAGGCCGTACATTGGAAAATTTGTGGTAGTTTACTTTGATGATATTCTGATCTACAGTGCTAGTACGGAGGAGCATGTTCAGCATTTGAGGAAAGTGTTAATTATCTTTCGTGAAGAACAATTCTACGCTGCTACGAAGAAGTGTGTTTTTATGGCGAGGAGTGTTTTATTTCTGGGGTATGTTGTATCGAAAGAAGGAATACAGGTGGACCAAAGTAAAGTTGAAGCTATCAGAGATTGGCCGCAACCCAAGACGATAACGGAGGTTCGGAGTTTTCACGGGTTGGCTTCATTTTATCGAAGGTTTATTCCACACTTTAGTAGTGTGATGGCACCTGTGACTGATTGTATGAAGGGTAAACAGTTTGCATAGACGGAGGGAGCAGGGATTGCTTTTGAGCGAATTAAAGAACTCTTGACGTCAGCACCAATTCTAGTGTTACCAGATTTTCAGTTAGTGTTTGAACTTCATACTGATGCATCCAAGGTTGGGATTGGAGGAGTGTTGAGTCAGAGGGGACGTCCTATTGCATATTTTAGTGAGAAGCTATCGGGAGCGAAGATGAGATATAGTACTTATGATGTGGAATTTTATGCTGTTGTACAAGCTATTAAACACTGGAGACACTATCTATTTCAGAAAGAGTTTGTTCTTTACACTGATCATGAGGCGTTGAAGCATTTACAAGGGCAAGACAAGATTTCAGCGAGACATGCATCGTGGATTGCGTACCTGCAACAATTTACATTTGTGGTGAAGCATAAATCTGGAGTTACAAACCGTGTGGCAGATGCGTTGAGCCGAAGGAATCATTTGTTAACAACAATAAAGGTTGAAGTGACGGGGTTTGATGTGTTGCCAGAATTATTTGTCGATGATCCTTACTTTGCAAAGTTTGTTGATAAAGTCAAGGAGGGAGAGACGGATGAGTTTATGATGATAGATGGTTTTCTGTTTAAGGGAAATCGATTATGTATTCCAGATAGCAGTTTGAGAATGAAGATTATCAAGGAGTTGCACGAGGAAGGTCATGTGGTCCGTGATCGTACATTGTATTTGGTCTCTCAGTCTTATTTTTGGCCATCAATGAGGAAAGAAGTGGAAAGGTTTGTGGAGCGATGTCATATCTGTCAGGTGTCGAAAGGAACTGCGACCAATGCTGGATTATATATGCCGTTACCTGTACCAAATAAGCCTTGGGTTGATGTGAGTATGGATTTTGTTTTGGGGTTACCGTGAACTCAAAGGGGAAACGATTCCATTTATGTGGTGGTTGACCGATTTTCGAAAATGGCACATTTTATTGCTTGTAAGAAGACGGCGAATGTTGTTCATGTTGCTCAGTTATTTTTCAAAGAGATATATCGACTTCATGGATTGCCAGAATCTATTGTGTCGGATAGGGATACTCGTTTTCTGAGTCATTTTTGGCTAAGTTTGTGGAAGATGGTCGGAACGAAGCTGAATTTTAGTAGCGCTTACCATCCACAAACTGATGGGCAAACGGAAGTGGTTAACAGATCGCTGGGGAATTTATTGCGATGTCTGGTGAAAGATAATCTGAAAAGCTGGGATGTGAAGTTATGTCAAGCAGAATTCGCTCATAATCATGCGGTTAATCGTAGCACAGGTTTCAGTCCATTCCAGATTGTATATTCAAGTTTGCCAAGGGGACCGTTGGACTTAACGGTAGTACCACAACCAAAGGGGACGGTTAAACGAGCTGTTGATTTTGTTGATGGGTTGACTGAATGTCATAAAATCGTTCAGGAACGATTGGAAAAGGAAAATGAGAAGTATAAACGATCTGCAGATCTGAAGCGAAGAAATGTTGAGTTTAATGAAGGAGATATGGTATATGCTGTGTTAACAAAGGATCGTTTTCCAGTGGGTGCTTATAACAAGTTGAAAGCCAGGAAAATTGGTCCTGTAGAAGTCGTGAAACGGATTAATGAAAATGCTTATAAGTTGAAGCTGCCGGAGGATGTGTACACTTCTGATGTGTTCAATGTTAAACATCTCGTACCATATTATGGGGATGAACGATCCGATGTGGAAGAACTTACAAATTCTAGGACGAATTTTTCTCAACCTGGGGAGGATGGTGCAGCTCAGGCCAGAGTCGAAGCAGTGCAAGCTACGAATTCACAAGGCCTAAGTCGTCCATGGTCTAAGGAAGGGATAGCTTTAGGTCGTCCACGACATAAAAAAACAAGAGATAAAAGGTTACGACCTAATAATGCAATCCAGGCTACGAATTCTGTGGAGAAGTTAAGTGGTTGCAAAGTCTTAGGTCGTTCACGACTTAACTCAAGCGGGTCACGACCTAAGGAAGGAGATTTAAGTCGTCCACGACTTAAGGGAAAAAGGCTACGACTTAGCTTAAGTCGTTCGGGATCTACAGAAGGAGCGCCACGAGATAACGAAGTAGCAGCGCAAGGCTTAAGTCGGCTATGACTTAAGGGAAGTGATTTAGGTAGTCTACGACCTAACGAGTATGCTGAAAAAGGGAGCTCACGACCTAAGATAAGTCGCGTACGACCTACGACCTAGGTAGGTCACGTAAAGTGATGCAGCTGTTGTCTCTTGAGTCGCTGAATTTTAGGTCGTAGCAATGTTAACTCGTGAAGCATTGATAAGTCGTATGTCGTAGGTGTTTGCTGAGCTTTGTTGTATTTAGGTCGTAAACGACCTATAGGCTGTTATAATTTTGTGTTGTTGTTGAGTCGTCGTGTTGTAAGCCGTTGTACATATTGTTAAGTCGCATGTTTTTAGGTAGTTCTGTTATAAGTCATAAGTCGCAGGTTATAAGTCGTACACGACCTAAGTGTTGTAAATTTGTGATGTTGTGTGGGTTGTAATACAAGTGCTTGAGTCATGGGTTGCTGAGTCGTTGCCGACCTAGTTGAGTCGTAAGTCGTATACGACTTAAGGGTCAGGGTGAAAACTGCTATAAATAGGGAGTGTGTTGTACATTTTGAGGAGTTGATTTTTGAATAAAATTCTTGTTTGTTTGCTTTGTGCTTTCAATTAAAATCGGTAGTTGAGTGTAATCTCCTATCTCCACCTTCGACATTCGAGTGCGCTCGAATCTTCGATCGTTGAAGCCAATTCGCGGAATCAAGTGCGCTTGATCAACGCTCGAAGAATTGTAGATCTCTCTTCACGGTATCGTGCGCGATCAACGTGTCAGAGATAGCTAAAATTCGGTATCTTCGGATCAATGAATTTGGGCATTTCAGTATTTCTCAATCCACCGATTGCTACTTTCATCGATCTACCTTGTTTTTGTTTAATCCGCTGCGTCAACGAGCTGGAGGCTTACATATTATTTTCTTACTATATGTACTGGATGTTCCGCTGCTTGTGTAATTCTCTGAGTGATATGTAGTGAGGCTTGATGTATTGACTATTCAGATGTTTGTATTCAACTATTATGAAGCTTAATTGATGAGTCTATTTTGTGAAGCTTCACTATATATATTCTCTATTGTATTTTATCCATGCGCTGTGAGTAATACGATAGACTCTGCTGTTTTAACTTTACCTCTGATGATCGTCCATGGCTGCCTGGCACACCTTTCAGCGCACTATTTCCTTGTTCAGTGCAGGGGTCATGGGCGGTCGTCACAAACTCCAAAGATGAGTCTCGAACACTGAGCCACTCAGTCTGACCCGAGCATAAAGCAAAACACAAAACACTCGAGTCTGGATAAACATTCTTATATCAATAAATCCAACTCAAGTGAAATATCAACTAAAATACAAGTAACTTAAAGGATGTTTAGGATAACCATCCCCTAAGGATCCGTTAAACTATCTACTATGTAGTAATATGCTATTATAATATGTCTATAGTAAAGTAAACTATTAAAATAGCGTTAAGGATTTACATTTTCCACCTTAACACATTTTATATATTCCCATAGTCTATACAGTACCGTAATCTCCCCCATAATGGGCGTCGTCAGAGGGCACTCCATAGGTATGGTACAAAACAAACTCGTAAGAGGCGCGCTAGGGTAGGTGACACGGCACAACTTGGCAATGCCAGGGTAGATATACCAATTACACTTTCGGGCCGATGGTAACGCATAGCAGCCACTACCGCCCACCTCGAGCCACACTCCCAAAATCCGAAGGTGCGCACCAAATCAATCACAAAGTAATAGAATGGCATACGATGGAGTGTGTCCGATCAGAGGAGCTACCTCATTAGCCCGTCAATTGCTCTTTTTTTAGCCACCTAATGCCAACTCACCGGAGTCAGGTCCACGTATATACCTCATATAGGATCGTCGCCACCATCCTACTTCATTCTGGAATCTCCACCGCATACACAGTTGTTAAAGTGGTTTTCAGTATCTACAGAGAGTATGCCCATATCCGATCCCAGTCTCTTTAACAACCAATCGTTATTATAACACCGCGGTCATTTCAAAATAGTATATACTTCAAAACCAAAATATCATTTTCATTTCAAAAACCAAATCAATACGATATCATTTCCATTTCAAATATATTCACTTCCAAAATCATAGTACTTTCAAAGTTACAACACTTTCGAAACCAAACTTTGGAAATTATAATACTTTGGAAAACCATAACACTTCCTTTAAACCGTTTAGATATTAATAATAGTATATATAAAATAAAATAGTTTATATAAAAATATTTATAAGTTAAAAAAGTTTATATTAAAATAATTAGCATATTAAAATAGTTTATATTTAAATAATTTATACTAAAATAATTTACATTAAATAAGAATATAGTTTAAATATAATTTAAAAATACTTTATATCATAAATAGTTTCTTCAAATTTCACAAGTCGATTCAAATCAACTCGAATTCCAAAATTCAAATTTAATCAAATCTCAAATCATCCTTTTCAATCCGATTCAGTTTCTCAATAAACCATTTCAAATTATCGATTTCAAATACATATTTGAACCATAAAATAAGCCATTTCAATTTCAATATATTTCAAAGTTTTAAATATTCAACATTTCAATAATCATCTAAATACAACTTCAATTACAAATTTAAATAACAAAATATTCCATTTAAATTAATATAAGTTTGAAATGTTCATTATGTCGCTTTTAATCAAATTCAAGTTATAAAACATATCTTTAAAATTTCAAAATTAATAAATTTCAAATCAAACTTATTTAAGTAAAATTCTTAAATACATATAATTTTAATTCAATTTCAAATTTATCTTTCCAACCTGAATCATTATAAACTCTATATTTAAAAATATATATATTAAATAAATACTTAAACATATCTTAAATTAATTAAATCAACTTTATTAAATCAACTTTATTAAATCTTTAAAAAATATATTTATTACAACCATATATTTCTTTTCAAAATCATAGAAATCATTTTCAAAATATTTATATATAGACCAACGATGTCTGTATATAATTTTCTATCCTATGGTCAAGTGATACGGATATTTATCATTTCAATCCGTAATTTAAATATATACGGGTATATATCTTTTCAACCCGCAATCCCAAATTCAATTCTAATGAAAATCGCTTGGGTTTATCATTTGAACCCATAACGATTTCCTCCTATTCTATAGATCGTTCGAGTATGTATCATTTTAACCCATACTGAATTCTATACTAACATGGAACTTGCAGAGTGACAACAGATATGAAATAATAATATAACAGGCATATATGATCAATATAAATAACTGATAATGGTGTCAGATGTCACAGGTGAACAGATACAGATAATGGCATATACATAGTAATGTAAATAACTAACAGCAGCATATTTCAATTGTCATTCCAATTGAAATCAGATTTAATAAATAAAAGAACGTTAATCGTGAGTGACTGCTCACCTTTCGAGGTTAGAGAAAAACAGGAGATGATATAGATACGCACACTGATGCGGACCCTAAAATTGAGTTACGAATCCAAGCAAAGCAAAAATCGGCACGAATTCGACGAACCGAGCTGATAACAAGAATTGATAAAAACAAATCAGAACCAGATAGATAAAGATAATTGATATAAGTGAATTGATATAGATATAACATATAAAATTGTATATATGTACAAAAATCATATTCTAATTTCAAACATTTATTAAAAAATATATATACACATGTATTTCAAAACTCATTGTTTAAATTAAAATACATAAAACCAAGTTTCTATATGTAAATTTGAAACCAAACTAATGTACACCCATATATATAAACAAATTTCTATAAACATACGTTAAATCCCATATTTGCATAAAAGGATAATTATACAGTCCAAACTATACATGATGCAACCCACAAAAATAAAAATATGCAAATACATATGTACGGTCCCACACACTATATATATACACACCTCGTTTACAAAAATTAAATACAATTAATATACAGGAAACAGAACAAAGCCGATAGCAGTATAATGCGAACATTAATATTTGTAAATGATATAAATATAGTTTTTTTTTCTTCAAAGAAGACAAGTCTATATAAACAACTTTATATTGTAATATATAATACTTTTTTCGTAACTCATGAACTGTAACATATATAACAAACATAAACTGGAAGATAATAAGTTACAGTAACTAACCTATATAAGACATATACTTATATATAACACAGAATATATGAACGGTAAATAAACAAGTATAACTAATATAATATATATATATGACTTATAATATACCTCGTAACATATTACAGTAAATATATATGATGTAAACGTATTTATTGTATTAAAATCAAAAATTATCAGAGAATCAATATGAGTTTGATATAAATATCAGTATACCCATGCGCTTATAAACCAAAAGTCCAGAGATATATACAAATTAAATATATATACATATGATCCTATATATATACCAACAACTTTTATAAACTTATATAGCATAATTAAACTAATATATATATATATATATATGTTAACATCTATAACCATAAACAAGTTATACTAATATATATATATATATACTTACTTTGAAATCAATAATGTATATGTATCACTAATATATAAACATTTTAAAATCATTATTTATCCTTAAATCAATATTGTTTTAAACTCAACTTAAAAAAATTTCAGTCAATATATATATACATTATATGTAACGACCCGTATTTTTACGGATCGAAACATCGTAAAACAATTGACATTTGGTCGCATTGTTGATAAGTCGTCTAGAGTCTTAAGTCCTAGGTCGTATGTAGGTTTGGAACGACTTAAGGAAAGTTGGCGACTTAAGAGATTTGGCGAGTTAAGGGGTAGGTCGGTGACGACCTAAGGAAGCTGGGATAGCAATGAGCGACCTAAAGAGGTTAAGTCGTAGACGACTTGGGAGTAGGTCGTATGATAAGTTAGGTCATATAGGAGTTGGGTCGTGTGATAGCTTAGATCGTAGAATAAGTTAGGTCATAGACGACCTAAGAGATAGGAGCGACCTATAGAATTAGACGACCTAAGGATTTCCGACCTAAGAGTTAGCGACCTAAGAGGGTTAGCGAGTTAGCGACCTAAGAGGGTAAGCGAGTTAGCGACCTAAGGAAGTTAAGTCGTGAGCAACTTAGGAGCGTGTCAGGAATAGGTCGTAAGATCTATTAAGCCTTAAGTCGGAGACAGTTGAGTCGTTGAGTCGCTGTAATATGAGTAGTAGGTCGTAGATGACCTATGATAGTACTGGGTATAGTTAGGTCGTGGATGCGCATTGTTTTAGGTCGCGTAAAGGTTTAAGGGGTTAGGTCGCTGAGTCGTGAGCGACCTAGGAGTTAAGCTGTTAAGTCGTTAGGTCGTATAAGCGCACAGGTGTTAGGTCGTTGGATCTGTTAGGTCGTGCGCAGTGATAGGTCGTAGGTCGTAGAAGCGCTTAAGTGTTAAGTCGTTAGGTCGCTAAGCGCTTAAGTGTTAGGTCGTAGGCTGGTATTGTTGAGTCGTGGGCTTTTTAGGTCGTGGGGGTTTTAGGTCGTAAGTCGTGGACGACCTAACTCCGAGCGACCTAAGGGGAAATCAGCCTATAAATAGGAGGGTTTCTCTTCATTTTTGGGATCCGGATTTCGAAGCGACGAAGTGCTGCCATTTTGAGAGCTCGACTTCTACACTTCTTCACTTCTTTTCTCCACTCTAATCTAGTGATTCCTTTCATCCATATCGAAGATCAAATCGAAGATTGAAGAGCTTAGATTGAAGATCTTCATCCTTCGAAGAGAGATTTCATCGTTTGAAGCGGATTGGTGATAGATCAAGCTAGATCCTTCGCTGTCCAGATTTGAAGCGTGTTGATTTGGGGTTGTTTAGGTGATTTGGTGAGTGGTGATTATCTCTCACACGGATCCAAAGGAGTATATCGGATCGTTGGCTTGATTTGGTGTTAAAGTAGAGATTTCCATGCATTTTCCTAATCATATGTGTAGATCCATATAGATCCATTGTCCATGATGATTTGACAACCATTTTACTACATGTTAACCTATGCAAGTTCATTCATCAAGATTATAGAGATATTGATCATGTTTCATGCTTGATAGACTTTTGATTCTTACGAAATTGCCATTATTGTTATAATTGTCCATTTAGCTTATATTTGAATGCTTGATTACTTGGATTAATGTTTGACTTGATCGATTGCTATGAATTAGATGATTGATGATTTGATTTAGACAAGTTGGTCGAAGATGATTCAAAAGCTAAGAGAAAGGCTCTTGAATTGGGAAAGCTGCTCATGGCATATGTAGCGGATGATGAAGCTCTTATGCATAGATTTGATGATGATGATGTTGAGATGAAGCTTTGCGAGGATGTGATGAAGCGAGGCATGATATGAGATAGTCTTGGTCTAATCCAGACGGGATCATTCCAAGCATGTTGATAACTCAGTGATATGGTTCGAGTTGAGGATAATGGTTGGCTCGAGAGGCGCTTGAGTTAGTATGAAAATAGTCGTCGAGGAGGATGACTAGAAGGCTGAGATCTCATCGTTGTGGAAGGTTCTAGCATGCTCAAAGCAAGAGTACGTTGGGCAGATTCGATAGTCCCTGAAGGCTAATGATTGATAGTCAAGTACTCTGGGCAGATTCGTTAGTCCTAGGCACGGGTCACGATGACGTGCAGAGTTATGTCTAGAACCGGGGTTTCCATTAGCCCTTGACGGACGGCTGAAAGAATGTGCCAGTCATTCAATTAATGATGAGATCAAGGCAATGATAACAATGATAGCCAGAGTCATGGATGTTTGGTTGTATCGTCATTCGGTCTCAAGAGCGGTATTTTCTGGGTGCTTATCTGATCTTGGTTTAGGCCTTGGGGGTTTTTACTTGGAAAGCATCGCCCTTGACTCGAGTGATAATTTCTTTACTTTAAATTGTATGCTCTGTTATGTTTGCTTCTACTTAGTGTGTGTCTGGGGGCTATCACTGTAGAAAGAGGTGGAGTGGGAGGGTTGTATTCCTATTCCTTTTCCTTTATGCTCTCTTGGTATGTTGTTAGTTAATTTACCGCTCACTAAGACTGTTGTCTGACTCAAGGCTTTATGTTTTAACTCTTATTGCCTTGGACTGTTCGTCCATTTTGGGACGGTCAGACTAGGTAGCAGGTGACAGGTGCTGTTCTTGCTTTCCACGATGCTGATGTCGAAGACGGGCTAGAGGCTTGCATATTATCTTCATATTATATGTACTGGATGTTCCGCTGTTTGTATATTCTCTGAGTGTTATGTTGTGAGGCTTGATGTATTGACTATTCAGATGTTTGTATTCAACTATTATGAAGTTTTATTGATGAGATTCTATTCTGTGAAGCTTCACTATGTATATTCTATTGTATTTTGTCCATGCGCTGTGAGTAATACGATAGATTCTGTTGTTTAAATTTACCCTGGAAATCGTCCATGGTCGCCTGGCACACTTTACAGCGCACTATCTCTAGGTTCGGTGCAGGGGTCATGGGCGGTCGTCACATTTGGTATCAGAGCTTTGGTTAATCGATTTTACCCAACGCTCGCTGACGTAACTACGTATGAGAGACGTAATTGTATTTTGATGGATGATTACTATATATAATATAGTAGATTAGAAGAGTTTGAGTCCTTTAAGCAGTTGTTTCTCAAGATGTTCTGACCATTCCTTTTTATAGATATTGAGAATGAGTCGAAGAGGGAGACCAGCTGCTAGGGAAGGCCGTGCTACTGAGGGGGCTGCTGATTACGCTGCTATGTTCGAAGCAATGATGACTTCGATCATGAGAAGGATGCCAGCTCCGGGGCCATCGGTGGATGTTGGAGTTCAAGTTCAAACTCCAAAGCCGGTGGATTTTGCTAAGTTGTGTAAGGACTTTACTGCTCTTGGAGGGAAGGTTTTCTTTGGAACAGAATCAACCATTGAGGTCCAGAGGTGGATAGATGCTTGTAGAAGGATCTTTGGTGATTTGGGAATTGAGTATGCAACTAAGAGGAAGTTAGCATCTAGACAGCTTCAAGGGAGAGCTTCTGATTGGTGGAACTCTATCACCATTGATACTCCGGAGGAAGAGATTACTTGGGAGCAATTCCAAGTCAGATTTGAAGCTAAGTTCATTTCTACAGCTCAGAAGTCTGTTCTGTTCAAGAAGTTTGTGGAGCTCAAGCAAGGAGGAAGACCAGTTCTTGAGTATGTTTCTGAGTTTGAAGCTTTGTCCAAGTATGCCCGGTCGTATATTGAATCTTCGTATCAGAAGAACGAGAAGTTTGTGACAGGCTTGGACAGTTATCTTGGGAGGCAGTTAGTGGATCATTTGGACGATTCATTTGAGAAGCTCGTGGAGAAAGCTCTCAGGCATGAGAATCTGTTTCCTAAGGAAGGATCTGTTGTTGCTGTAACCAGGGAAGAGTCTAAACCCCAGCAGGGTGGAAACAAGAAGAGGAAGCAGCAGCAGCAAAAGGGTAAGGATGGCCAGAAGAAGTCGAAGGGCGAAGTGACCTGCTACAATTGTCAGCAGAAGGGCCATTTCTCTAGAGATTGCAAGAATCTGAAGGTACCGATGAAGTGCCACAACTGTGGCAAGCCCGGGCATATCAGGAAGAATTGTCCAGAACCGCGGAAGGACAAGCAGATTGTGCAAGCATATGCTTTGGGAGCTGTTCCATCGTCTTTGAAAGCTCCTACCGCTGAAGAGAAAGGAAAGAGTGTGGTGGTTCAAGGTACTCTTTCCATATGTGGTGTTCTAGTTAGAGTTTTGTTTGACACTGGGGCGTCGCATTTGTTTGTTTGTAGTGAACTTGTAGGCCGGTTGGGTTTAGAACCGGATATTGTTGATAGGCCATTGGTTGTGACTAATCCAGTTGGGGGTTCGTCTTGTTTGTGTATGATATGCCGTGGTCTGATTGTATCGAGTCATGATTGCTCTTTTGTTTGTGATTGCTTTGTTCTGAACTTTGCGGGGTTCGAAATTATTTTGGGTATGGACTGGCTTAGGAAGTATGCGGTAAAGGTTGATTGTGAGAGGTTGGAGGTGACAGTCGAGAATGTGGAGGGGCGAAGGATTGTGATACGATGTAAGCATGAAGAAGGCGTCTTCGTGAGCTTCATGTATTCGCTGGTTGTTCCACGGGATGGACTGTCATCTGTGCCAATCGCTAATGGATTTAAGGATGTCTTTGACGAGGTCAAAGGGTTACCGCCGCATAGAGAGATCGAGTTTCGTATAGATCTAGTTGAGGGAGCCAGACCTGTTGTGATGCCTCTTAGGCGGATGGCGCCTAGGGAACAGCAGGAGTTGAGGGTGCAGGTTGATGATCTTTTGCAGAAAGGATTCATTCGGCGTAGTGTGTCCGAATGGGGTGCACCAGTTGTATTCGCAACCAAAGCGGATGGGTCGTTGAGGTTGTGTGTGGATTATCGTGAGTTGAATAAAGTGACTAAGAAGAACAAGTATCCATTGTCGAGAAAAGATGACTTGTTTGATCAGCTTCACGAAGCTAAGGTGTTTTCTCAGATGGATTTGGCAACGGGATTTCACCAGTTGAGAGTGGCTAAGGATAGTGTGCCAAAGACTGCTTTTAGGACACCATCCGGTTTCTTTGAGTGGCTGGTAATGCCGTTTGGATTGACTAATGCACCAGCATATTTTGTGGATCTTATGAATAGAGTGTTCAGAGATCAGTTGAGCAAGTTCGTGCTAGTATTCGTGGATGATATTCTGATTTATTCCAAAACTGAAGAAGAGCACAAGACGCACTTGCGTATTGTTTTGGAAATTTTACGGAAACATCAGCTGAAGGCTAAGTTTTCGAAGTGTCACTTCTGGAAGAGTGAAGTGAGGTTCTTAGGCCATGTAATCTCTGGAAATGGAATAGCGGTTGATCCCGCTAAGGTCGCAGCAATCCAGGATTGGGTTAGACCTAAGAATGCATCGGATGTGAGAAGTTTTCTTGGATTAGCAGGATATTATCATCGATTTATCAAAGACTTCTCCAAGATAGCTGCACCGTTAACAGGATTGACGAAGAAGAACCAAGTGTTCAGATGGGATGCTAAGTGTGAGCAAGCTTTTGGAATCCTGAAAGAGCGATTGACGAGTGCTCCTGTTTTGACTATTCCAAGTGGGAATGGGGAGATGGTGGTTTACACGGACGCATGTGGTACTGGACTTGGAGCAGTGCTAATGCAGACGGATAAAGTTGTTGCGTATGCAAGTCGACAACTGAAGCCGCATGAAAGGAATTATCCGACTCATGATTTGGAGTTAGCGGCGATTGTATTTGCTCTGAAGATGTGGAGACATTATCTATTGGGAGTTCGATTCGAGTTGTTTACAGATCATAAGTCGTTGAAGTATCTTTTCTCCCAAAAGGATTTGAATCTTCGGCAGCAACGTTGGCTAGAGTTTTTGGCATCATATGATTTTGGTATAGCTTATACTCCGGGAAAAGGTAACGCAGTAGCAGATGCGTTAAGTCGAAGACATGGAGGATTGGGAGCCATGTTTTCAGAATGGAAGAGTCTCGAGTATTTAGCTGGATTTGACTTCAGGCCCAGATGTGAATTGGAACCTGAGATGTTGGCAAACTTATCAATAAGACCGACTCTTGTGGAAAGAATCGGCGAGAGTCAAAAGCGAGATGATAAGATTGTCAAGATTATCCGTGATTTGGAATCTGAATTGGAACCAGAAAAGGATAAAGGATTCGAGGTCGATCGAGGGGGTTGGCTTCGAAAGCAAGGACGACTAGTTGTTCCCGATATAGATGAATTGAGGAGTGAAGTTCTGAAGGAAAGTCATCACTCAAAGCTGACAATTCATCCAGGTGGAAATAAGATGTATCGGGATATGAAGAGAACCTACTACTGGGAAGGTATGAAGAAAGATGTTGGAAATTTTATTTCCAAATGCATGAACTGCCAGTTGGTAAAAGCTGAACAGAAGAAGCCAAGTGGATTACTTCAGCCATTAAAAGTTCCTACATGGAAGTGGGAGCAAATATCGATGGATTTTATCGATGGATTACCTAGAACAAGAACGGGAAATGAAGGGATTTGGGTCATTGTAGATCGTTTGACTAAGAGTGCAAGATTCATTCCTGTTCAATCGACTAGGACTGCATCAAAGTTGGCAGGGTTGTATGTTAAGTGGATAGTTTGATTCCATGGTATTCCGAAGAGTATAGTGAGCGATCGAGACCCATTGTTCACTAGTGGATTTTGGAAGAGCTTCCAGGAAGTTTTGGGAACCGAGTTGTGTTTGAGTACAGCTTATCACCCTCAAACAGATGGTCAGACCGAGAGAGTCAACCGAGTTTTGGAAGATCTTCTTAGAGCTTGTGTTTTGGATTTTGGAGGATCATGGGAAGATCATCTTCATTTGGTGGAATTTTCGTATAACAACAGTTACCAGTCAAGCATTGGTATGGCACCGTATGAGGCATTCTATGGAAGACCGTGTAACTCTCCGACATGTTGGTTAGAGACCGGAGAAAAGTTGATGCTTGGACCAGAGATGATTCGACAGACTTCGGATTGCATAGAGATCATTCGACAACGAATGAAGGCAGCCCAGGACCGTCAGAAAAGTTATGCCGATAAGCGTCGTAAGGATTTGGAATTCGACGTTGGTAATATGGTTTTTGTAAAGATTTCTCCACTGAAGAATTTTATTCGATTTGGGAAGAAAGGGAAGTTGGCTCCGAGATTTGTTGGACCATTCCCGATCATCGAGCGAATTGGAAAGCTCGCCTATAGATTGGAGTTACCGGAGAAAATGTCGAGTGTGCACAATGTTTTTCATGTATCATATCTATGAAAGTATGTGCATGACTCGAATTCAGTGGTTTCTGCTGATAACTGTGAAGATTTCGAAGTTGATCCAGTCGAAAAGAGACCTCGTAAGCTGCTTCGTGTTGTGGAAACCGACACGAAACAGCTTAGGAGGAAGGTAGTTAAGTTGCTCAAGATACAATGGAGTGATGATGATAACGACTGCACGTGGGAGGTGGAAGAGAGGATGAAGGCAGCTCATCCTGAACTCTTCGAGGTATGGCCCTAAGGTGTTGTGTCATCTAACGACATTGTAACTTGTTCTAAGTTTTAGAATTCTGCATGCTAAGCTAGAATTGGATGCATGGTTTGTTGATTGCTATGGATAGTAGGCGTGCAGAATAGTCTTTGATTGCTCTGTTTGTTTGGAATTTCGGGGGCGAAATTCCTAAGGGGGAGAGAATATAACGACCCGTATTTTTACGGATCGAAACATCGTAAAACAATTGACATTTGGTCGCATTGTTGATAAGTCGTCTAGAGTCTTAAGTCCTAGGTCGTATGAAGGTTTGGAACGACTTAAGGAAAGTTGGCGACTTAAGAGATTTGGCGAGTTAAGGGGTAGGTCGGTGACGACCTAAGGAAGCTGGGATAGCAGTGAGCGACCTAAAGAGGTTAAGTCGTAGATGACTTGGGAGTAGGTCGTATGATAAGTTAGGTCATATAGGAGTTGGGTCGTGTGATAGCTTAGATCGTAAAATAAGTTAGGTCGTAGATGACCTAAGAGATAGGAGCGACCTATAGAATTAGACGACCTAAGGATTTCCGACCTAAGAGTTAGCGACCTAAGAGGGTTAGCGAGTTAGCGACCTAAGAGGGTAAGCGAGTTAGCGACCTAAGGAAGTTAAGTCGTGAGCGACTTAGGAGCGTGTCAGGAATAGGTCGTAAGATCTATTAAGCCTTAAGTCGGAGACAGTTGAGTCGTTGAGTCGCTGTAACATGAGTAGTAGGTCGTAGACGACCTATGATAGTACTGGGTATAGTTAGGTCATGGATGCGCATTGTTTTAGGTCGCGTAAAGGTTTAAGGGGTTAGGTCGCTGAGTCGTGAGCGACCTAGGAGTTAAGCTGTTAAGTCGTTAGGTCGTATAAGCGCACAGGTGTTAGGTCGTTGGATCTGTTAGGTCGTGCGCAGTGATAGGTCGTAGGTCGTAGAAGCGCTTAGGTGTTAAGTCGTTAGGTCGCTAAGTGCTTAGGTGTTAGGTCGTAGGCTGGTATTGTTGAGTCGTGGGCTTTTTAGGTCGTGGGGGTTTTAGGTCGTAAGTCGTGGACGACCTAACTCCGAGCGACCTAAGGGGAAATCAGCCTATAAATAGGAGGGTTTCTCTTCATTTTTGGGATCCGGATTTCGAAGCGACGAAGTGCTGCCATTTTGAGAGCTCGACTTCTACACTTCTTCACTTCTTTTCTCCACTCTAATCTAGTGATTCCTTTCATCCATATCGAAGATCAAATCAAAGATTGAAGAGCTTAGATTGAAGATCTTCATCCTTCGAAGAGAGATTTCATCGTTTGAAGCGGATTGGTGATAGATCAAGCTAGATCCTTCGCTGTCCAGATCTGAAGCGTGTTGATCTGGGGTTGTTTAGGTGATTTGGTGAGTGGTGATTATCTCTCACACGGATCCAAAGGAGTATATCGGATCGTTGGCTTGATTTGGTGTTAAAGTAGAGATTTCCATGCATTTTCCTAATCATATGTGTAGATCCATATAGATCCATTGTCCATGATGATTTGACAACCATTTTACTACATGTTAACCTATGCAAGTTCATTCATCAAGATTATAGAGATATTGATCATGTTTCATGCTTGATAGACTTTTGATTCTTTAATTATGAAATTGCCATTATTGTTATAATTGTCCATTTAGCTTATATTTGAATGCTTGATTACTTGGATTAGTGTTTGACTTGATTGATTGCTATGAATTAGATGATTGATGATTTGATTTAGACAAGTTGTTCGAAGATGATTCAAAAGCTAAGAGAAAGGCTCTTGAATTGGGAAAGCTGCTCGTGGCATATGTAGCGGATGATGAAGTTCTTATGCATAGATTCGATGATGATGATGTTGAGATGAAGCTTTGCGAGGATGTGATGAAGCGAGGCATGATATGAGATAGTCTTGGTCTAATCCAGACGGGATCATTCCAAGCATGTTGATAACTCGGTGATATGGTTCGAGTTGAGGATAATGGTTGGCTCGAGAGGCGCTTGAGTTAGTATGAAAATAGTCGTCGAGGAGGATGACTAGAAGGCTGAGATCTCATCGTTGTTGAAGGTTCTAGCATGCTCAAAGCAAGAGTACGTTGGGTAGATTCGATAGTCCCTGAAGGCTAATGATGGATAGTCAAGTACTCTGGGCAGATTCGATAGTCCTAGGCACGGGTCACGATGACGTGCAGAGTTATGTCTAAAACCGAGGTTTCCATTAGCCCTTGACGGACGGCTGAAAGAATGTGCCGGTCATTCAATTAACAATGATATCAAGGCAATGATAACAGTGATAGCCAGAGTCATGGATGTTTGGTTGTATCGTCATTCGGTCTCAAGAGCGGTATTTTCTGGGTGCTTATCTGATCTTGGTTTAGGCCTTAGGGGTTTGTACTTGGAAAGCATCGCCCTTGACTCGAGTGATAATTTCTTTACTTTAAATTGTATGCTCTGTTATGTTTGCTTCTACTTAGTGTGTGTCTGGGGGCTATCACTGTAGAAAGAGGTGGAGTGGGAGGGTTGTATTCCTATTCCTTTTCCTTTATGCTCTCTTGGTATGTTGTTAGTTAATTTATCGCTCACTAAGACTGTTGTCTGACTCAAGGCTTTATGTTTTAACTCTTATTGCCTTGGGCTGTTCGTCCATTTTGGGACGGGCAGACTAGGTAGCAGGTGACAGGTGCTGTTCTTGCTTTCCACGATGCTGATGTCGAAGACGGGCTGGAGGCTTGCATATTATCTTCATATTATATGTACTGGATGTTCCGCTGTTTGTATATTCTCTGAGTGTTATGTTGTGAGGCTTGATGTATTGACTATTCAGATGTTTGTATTCAACTATTATGAAGTTTTATTGATGAGATTCTATTCTGTGAAGCTTCACTATATGTATATTCTATTGTATTTTGTCCATGTGCTGTGAGTAATACGATAGATTCTGTTGTTTAAATTTACCCTGGCAATCGTCCATGGTCGCCTGGCACACTTTACAGCGCACTATCTCTAGGTTCGATGCAGGGGTCATGGGCGGTCGTCACATTATATGTTAAAACCATTACTTATATGTATATAAAACATTGTATATATTATTATAAAACTATTTCAAAATACTGCCTAACTTAAGTAAATAAATTAACATAGTATATATATAACTAATATATATATATATAGCAGGCTACTTTATGTACAAACATTAAAATTGTAACCAAATAGGCATGCGCAAACTTATATATAAACTAATTATGAGAGAATCTACAAACAAACACTTTTATATACCACATACATATTTATATATATATATACACACACACACACACATATACAAACTCACATGCGAAATATGTAAAATCTTAGTTAAGCTTTATATATAAGCAGATCACATATGAATATTAATATACAGCTTAATATATAAACACTTATTAAAATAATTATTATAACATATATATATAACCATACTTTAAAACTATATCTAGTTATCCAAAATCATATACTTATTAACATAACACATATAATTAGGATCAACACCTATATAAATTACATTTAAACAAGTATACATAACTTAGTCTTTGAACAAATATAAGCAAAACAATATATAACCTATATATATGAAATGTATAATACATATCTCCTATAATATAATATACCATAACTATATATATCATAACATACTAACCGGTTTATATACACTCATATATATATAAAAAACTATAAGTTTTGCACAGCAGTTTGTATACAAATAAACTATTATAAATATATATAAATATACCTTAGAGTGAATACACAGAGAAGCTCAGCAATTGGATGAGCATGGAAGGAATGGTGGGAATGGTGGCTAAGCATGATGCTTGCATGAGCATGCTCGGAGGGGAGGCGGAGGTCTGGTGAAGCACGACAGCAATAGGAAACAAAGTGCAATAGGTGGCCGGAGTTTGGCTACTTGGTGGAGTTGTTTGGAGAGGAGAGAGGACGTGCTCAAGCAACAAAAAAATGTAAGCAACTAAGCTTTCTGACATAAAATTTCATATGCTACTTTTATTTTGCAAAGCAGAGAATAGATTCACAAGAAAAGAAGGAACGAACCAAAATGAAGGGAAAATAGGAAATAGAAAAGTCACCAAATATTTATGGCAAATGGCCGTAGGCTGTTCGAATTCACCAGGTGAAAAATAAATAGTCACGGGGAATCCAAAAGTCAGATTTCGGAACCGATACGGAAATTGTTCCGTAGATTTCACTGTTTCTCGAACTTCAAAACACATAAACGAATACACCGCGGAGATCAGTATGACGAGATGATCGAAATGGTATACAGATATCAGTGGTGCGATCCTCCGATCAAAAATCGATATCGGTACCAAAATACTACTAATTCGCTAAAAATAAGATAAACGAAGCAATAACCGTTAAAATTTGGAGAAACGAAATATGACGTCTCACTTAGAAGATGATTTACAAATTTTCTGTATAAAAATATTTAGCTTTGGAAAATATTTTATTACCATCAATTTTTAACTGATTTAAATTGAAATAAAATTACACTAGAAAATAAACTTCCATATTATCAGATGAAAATTTACCAGTTGCTATGTTTAAGAAGACGCATTCCACATATCAAATCTTCATTTCAAAATTTTATTGTTTAAAATTTCACAAAAAATCAGTTAAATATATTATTAAGACTAATAACAATTTTCGGGTCGTTACACTAATCCATCATAGTTCTCTTTCTTCAAATCCAGCAAACGACGCCAAATCCAACCACATCGTTCTAGAGTCTCCTCCGCGTACACAGTTGTTAAAATGGTTCCAATATTTACAAAGAGTATGCCAAAAAGAGGCTCTGGTCTCTTTAATAACCAAACGTCATTTTACACACCGGTTGGTACTTTTATATTTCGAAAACAATTCGTACTTGATATCAAAATATCATGTTCGTTTTAAAATCAATTTCATTTCAAAGTATCATATTCACTTCGAAAACAATTTCATATAAAAATATTTTCCACTTGAAAACAATTCCATTTTAAAATTACTTTCCACTTCGAAATTGATCTCGTTATAGAATCATTTATTCATTTCAAAACCCGTTTCGAATTTCAACTTAGGTTATAATTCCAATTTAACCAAACTCGCATTTAAATCCATGATTTAAATATGAACAATTTCCATCTTGAACAGTTTGAATAGTTAAAATAGTTAAAAATAGTTTAAATAGTTAAAATAGTTTGATATTAAATAGTTTAAGTATTAAAATGGTTTTTAAAGTAAAATAGTTTGGAAAATCAAAATAATTTGAATATTTAAAAGATAGGTTTTAAATAGTTTATATTAAATAATTTTTTTGAAAATAGTTTCAAAGTCAAACTAAGTCAATTCCAAATCTTCCAATTCAAATCAATTTCAATTTCCATTTAAATCGATTCAATTCTGATTTCAATTTGAATTAACTTCAATTCCAATTTTAATTCAAATTAACTTCAGTTTAGATTTCAAATTAATTCTATTTCGATTTCACTTCCAATTAATTTCAATTCAATTCAAATTTGAACTAATTTCAATTCAGTTCTCAATTTTAAACCATTTCGATTTATATAAATTCGAGTTCGATTTCAGAATATCGACTTAAGTCACTGATTCAAACTAAATTTCAATCTTTGAATTTAGATTCAAATCTTAAAATAAATTCAATTTTCAAATCTTAAAATAAACTCATTTAGTGGGAGTAAAAAAGGAGCTAACAAACTCTTCAGAATTTTATATATATATATATGTTTATATATATATATGTATATATATGTTTATATATGTATGTATGTTTATATATATATATATATATATATATATGTATGTATGTATGTAGTATGTATGTGTGCATCCGAAGGTATAATTATATCAAAATTGATCGACTTACTTCATTAAATTCACTAATGAATTATCATAGAAATAAACATGTCAAATAAAAGTAGCGTGCCTACGATAAATTCATATAATATAAAGTAGAAGTAGAAAAATAATATGCAAAGAAAATAAAAGAACTCGATTTGATCAAATGGATGAGTGTATTGGAAAGGAGTTATAAATGTACATTAAAACGAATAAAATTCAATCTCAAAAGTCATTAATCCTTATAGTACATAATGGCATATCGATAATGAGTAATCAGACTTGGTTGGACAAAGTACGATTGAGAGTGGTCGAACTTTGTTGAACAAAGTTGAACAAAGTACGATTGATGTTAAGTGAAGTTAAATTAACTTTTTTTTGTAAGGATGGTTACTTAAGAGCAAGTATGTAGGTTAAATTTATTTCATCTGAAGCATAGTTCAAGTGATCATATTCATATAGGATATGAATTGATAAGAAACATCGATCTTTTATAGTTTAAGTTGTGTGGTTGTATAATTTATATTGTGAAAAAAAGTTTCGTAAACTTAAAATTAAATCAGGTTTATACACATATAAAGGCAATTCATAAAATATTTCTGATTTTCTATCATTTCATACTAAGACACAATAGTTGTTTTTGGAAACACTACCTATATGATCAAAGGAATTTTTTTAGAAATTAGTGATAGTACAGTGGACTTGGATATGATCCAGTGACTCAAACATAGAAACTGATTACATAAGATGAAATAAAATTAACCAAGCCTAAAATGGACACATAACATTAGAATGTCTAATAATAATTTGCGTACACTAAAGAGAAACTACGAGTTTCTCGTCAATGTCAAAAAAAAAATTAGTAGTAAAAATTTCCTCGGTTGTCAATAGCCATAAATAAGTAGTATAGTCTCTACCATATGACACGATGCTTTAAATTCGAAATGGATTCCAAGTAAATTGCCAAAATACGATTTTGATACTTGTGCCCGAAGGGGTACGATTCATCAGCTACAAGTGTCTCTTTAAGATGATCAATGTAGTTGAAATTTTATACAAATAGTGTTAATAGGAAATTAATTTATCGATTTCAAATGTTGAAATTACCAATGTAATTTTTCTAGTAAACTTGCTCAAAACCATTCGAATTATACATGCAATTGTCACACAATTTGATTTTGAGTTTTGGCACTCGATATCGATGGAACTTCTAAATAATGATTTAGAAGAGACTGTTTGCACATAATAACAAAAATGTCCAAAGTCAGTGGGAGCAATAACATGATTTTTATGTTTTGGGTATGATCCAAAAGTGGATACAATAATGGTGTAACAACCCACCTTGGAACAGGTCTAAATTTCGATCCAGAAAAGACCTATCGAAACTTAGATCCATTCTAAGCCTAGCTGTTGGTTGGAAAATGAAGTAAAAGTGCAAAGCAATAACTATTCTTTCAAAACTCACAGCAGATGGAATAAAATATATCTTGTACCTATTTATTTCAAAACTATCTAAAATGTCATAATACAAAACATCATGAACTGTCAAATAAGATCTGTTATGTTATTTATTCAAAATACATGGGTACAACATAAAACATCATAAAAGAAAATAATAATAACTACCACAAGCTTAAGCTACTCCACCTTCAAGCATCGTCACTGTCAGCACTTAGTCTTTAACCTATGTGTAATGAGGAGGGAGTCAGAACAATGAATGTCTGGTGAATAAAAACCTCGAGTCTTACCTTTTCAGTACTTGGGCAGTATATTTCAAAATAAGAATATGTCTTATGTATATAAAACCATTTAATATTTCTTATAAGGAAAGGAGGTGGGTCCTCAATCAACCACTTAATACTTTTCGTTCTCAAAGCAGGTTTCTAAATCCCATTACCCAAATCCCATGTCATAAATATCGAGTGATAGTACCCAAGCCACTTAATACCTTTTATTAGAACATAGGCAGACTCTGGTCATTTAAGACCTTGATTGAGGCAGATCCCATCATTTAATACCTATTCCTAAGGCGGATCCCTCCATGGTAACTGTATAGCTGACATCACATAGAATCTCTCAAGCCAGTTAATACTTCTTTATGAAAAGGCGGACCCTTAATTAGTCAATTAATACCTTATCTTGAAGCGGACCCCTACCGAGATTCCACTTGTATTGCCTAATAACTAGCTACTTGGCCATTTAATACTTTATTTGGAGAAAAGAGGCGGGCCCTCAAACAACTACTTAATACCTCAAGACCCCGAAGCAGGCCCTTTATATTATGACATATACTCAAAATGACATCTCACATTAGTCCGACTATTCGTAGTAACTGGTAGCCAGCTTAGCTGCCAGATTTACCCTACATTATTTGGGACTAACCTCACGTCATCATAAATATTTGTCAAAGGAGATGTCTCACATCAGCCCAAAAGTTACACTACTGGTAGCTAGATTAGCTGGACAGCCTTCTATGTGTCTTTTGACTGACCTTGCATCCCTTATGACTTAGCCATAATTTAAATACCATAGACACACACACACACACTCTACTCATCTCACCATTTCATAATTAAGGCCTTACATGGAATCTTCCTTATTACGTCTTAAAATATTAATTACCTTCCTAAGAGGAAATTATTGACAATTATTACCGAATTGACTACCCAATTATACGCTATAATTATATGTTTATTACGCTAATAGAAATAAATACATATTCGCTTATAATTACTTCTAAGCGTGTGGTTCATACACCCTAAACTAGCGTTAAATGTCAATTCCTTAACCATAATACTAATACAAGTCCTTTTCCATCAGATTTCCAAGATTTCAATATCCATAACAAAGGATTAAATATCATATCTAAAACTGCAATAAATAGACTTGTAAATAGAAATAGAAACCTTATTTATTACATCAATTCATTGGAATATCCTAAACAATAAGAACTCACTACAAGAAAAACTATTTTTAGTTGCATTAATTGGTGGCGTTTTAAATTTGTGCAACTGTTGGTAATTTTACAATATAAAAATAAACAAAGAAACGCGGCTAATTCTCCTGCCAGTAATTCGTGGAATTTTTTGTTAAAGTTTTTTGTGGCCGCTCAAATTTCCTTTACCCTTTTTCTTCTTCTCAAACTACTCCCCTTAAACAAATTATTCGTCTCTTCCAATTTACTCCACAAGCCCTAATTTGAACAGCTCCGCCTTCGAAAACCCAAACCCGATTACATCCAAGAAGAACAATCCCGCAATGGAGTTGACCAGGAAAATTCCGATAGCTACGAATTTAAACGAGCCGCTGTTTTGATCTGCCTCTTTCAATACGAATCGGGTCAAATTCGAGTCATTCTCACCAAGAGATCATCTTCACTTTCTACTCACTCTGGTAATTTCTTTCAGTTAAGATAGCCGTATAAATTCGGGAAAATCGTATGGGTAGAGTGTGAAAATATGTTTTGCAGGTGAGGTGGCATTGCCAGGTGGCAAGAGGGAGGAAGGAGATGCCGATGATACAGAAACTGCACTGAGAGAAGCAAATGAAGAAACTGGATTAAATCCTTGTCTTGTTGAAGTAGTTGCTGTTCTTGAACCTTTTCTTTCTAAGGTAATTATTTGACTTTAAGTTTTTTAACCAGTTTATGATTACAAATATCATGTTTAGAAAATTGTTACCGTTTGAAATGTCAATGAAGTAACCATCAATTTGGCTTCCCATTAGTATGCAAACTTGGAAAACCATGATGAGTGTGCACAGTTAGTATTCCAACATACATACATTTTCGGCTGATTTTGGATAATTGTGTGTTTCATTTCTCAGTTGTTGGATAACTGTGGTACTATGGTGTTATTTTGGTTTGCCAATGCATCTTTTATTTAGCTAAATTTTTTCCCAAGTTTCGAGATTAAATTTTTCTGAACTGTTGAACATCCGTTTATGCGAATGCCTGCCCCGATATTATTTTCTCCTGGCTAGCATTTTGTATTATTTTCTTGTTTCTTTTTATGTCACCTCTACATAATTATTACACAGAACAAAATGCTTTTTGATTTCGATGAGGGTTTTTTGTTTGTTTTAGCCGAGTTTTACAGCAAAATCTACCTATTTTTTAAACTGTTGAAGGTAGCCTTGGTAGTAACTAATAATTGCTTGTGTTACCTTTTAAGCTTTACCGCAACAGTTACTTCTACCTATTGCTAAAGGTCAGTTCCTAGGACCTATCGGTGCCAATGGGGATATTTATTCAAATATGCTTTGTTGCCCTCAGCTTGGACGTCAACAAAAGCAAACAAATTTCAACACAACACTACCACTACTTAATTATTTGATACAGTTTTACAGTACGTCTCCACCAGCATTCATTTCCTAAAACAAAAAAACAAATAAAAAAACTTGAAAATAAATATTAATCAATTAAAAGTAAATTAAAAAAAAAGAATCACATATTTGAAAAATGAAGATAGTAATAATTAAACAGGGGAGGTTTGTGAAGGAACCTGTAATGTTGTTTTGGTGGATTATCAAATAACAATTCACCATTCCAGGAACCTGTAATATTGTGAAGGTTCTTAGCTTCATAAGTTTTTGATATCAGGAAGTAAAATGTTGTGATCAGATAAACGGTTGTTTGAAGTAAACCATTGCATGTCACATGGTGCACAACTAAATTGTAAAAGTGTCAAAAGAGTTATCTGATGTGATGTTAAACAGATACGGTTTGTTTTGTGAGTGTATTTGATTTTAGTCGTTTTGGTGGCTGTTGAATTAAACAGAGAACTTGCTATTAAAACAGCAAAGGCTTTCCCAACAACGAATATTTTGCGATTTTAAATAAAATCGTGGTGCTCGTTTAGGAAAAATAAATAAAACGGCGAAGTTTTATAGAATCCAAGGTAGCCCTAACAGCAATGCCTATTGAAAAGGCATGAATTTGCAGAAAGTATAATCTATTTTGTTTTCAAACATATAGATCTACCTTGTATTTTTAGTAAGTATAACCCTTTAGTTAATATACACACACGAATTAAATAAAACTGATCTTAACTGTCAGGTGATTAAAAATATATATTAAATACCACTTATTAAATTACATGTTAAAGTGTTGGATGCAATGCCTATTAAAAATATAGTTATTGTATATGATTATACGTTTCAGTACATGAATGAATAATCAAAGATGTTTACATTAGTCACATAAAATAAGTCTTGATTATAATTATTATACTCATTGATACATAGGCTTAAACACCTCAAGTTGTCCCATCTTATTCTAATCTGAAGCGTGATCCTCCCTATACCACAAAGAATTTTAAACCCGAATTGCTCGCGGTCTCATTTAGATCTTTCTTTTTAATACTATATGTTGTGTCTTTGTTCATTTTCTTACCACTATATGATATGTCCTTGTATTCAAGTAAAGGTTTATTATCACCTCTTTCTTTAATCTACCTATGCCATTCTTTGATATCAAGTCATGTTTTCCAGTTCTACTACAGTTGACACACTTGTTTTAAGATCCCCATCATAACTTGATTCAAGCTTTTAACGAATGATGGTATTAGTATTAAAAAAAGACTAAATAATTCGTAGATTTTTTAGAAGATTGTAAAAATTATGTTAATTCATTTATAGATAAACTAATCTAGTACACTTCTTGGACTCACACCATCGCCATGGAATTGGTGAAAAATAAACATTCTAAGAGATTCTGGCTTAAGACCTCTTTTGAAAACACATTTGTTTGTCTTATCGAAAACTGCTTAATCTGTTTAAAACACATTGGTCGGTTGCTACAGAGAATTACATTAAGGGTCGAGTGGGTATATTGGCAAGTTACGCAAATGTTTAAGGCCTTCAATTTGTTGAGCCCTACGTGCAAATGTATTGCTGATTCGGTGTTGATAGTGGAGGAGGGTAGTTGCGATTGTTTGGTAAGGAAATGAAGTTGGAAACTGGTTGATTTGGCAGGTCGGTGAATTGGTTTTGGTTGTTCGGTTTGGGTCGCTGAGGGTGGCGGATTTGAGTTGGTGGTCGCGGTTGGTCGTGATTTTTAGGAGATCGATGTGGCAGATGATTGTGGTAGGAGGCGATGTAGTGGTGTTGTTGCAGTGGTATAGGCTGCAGCGGTGATTCGTTCAGGTTGTGCTGGCTGTTTGTTGAGATTGTTCGGGTTGTGAATTGAAGTGGTAGCAGTGCTGGTAGGAGTAGGAGATGGCCGCAGGCTGAAACTTGTTGAAGTTATGGGTTGTTTTGATTATAGACGGGTGCTATTTGTGGAGAGGCAGTTTGAGGCGGAGTTGAGGCAGTGCGTGGGTTGTAATTTTAGGAGATGGAGGGTTGGAGTGATGAGTTGATGGGTTGGTTGTTGTTTGGTTGGTGGATTTAGGTTCATTGTTTCTGTTTGGGTCTGCTGTTGTTGTGGTGGAGTGTTGGATGTTTGGGATTGTTTGGAGGTGTTAAACTGGGCTGAGTGGTTGACTAAATCACTGTGCACTGTATCTTCAAAAAATGAACAAGGATATTGTTTTGTACTGAAGTTTACACATATGAAACGTTTTCTTCTTGATAAGTTTACACATACTGACTCATTTATTGACTGCATTCCTCAATAATCATTAAACACCACCGGGCCACAAACTCCTACGCAAAATAGGTAGACTTACAAAATTTCTTTAGCACATCAAATCACTTTTTTATTCCGAGGGACTTGGCTGAAGAAATTCAGGATGAGAATAAGGGTGATAAAGAAATCCATTGTCTTACTGGGACTTGTATGTGGGTAACATATGCATACATCCATTTATATGTATTTAAGAGTGTGGTCCTGTTGCTCTGGTGTGTATGCACTTGTTTTTATTCAATAATTGCTGTCACTTTTGTGGTGCTCATGTCTGCAATTGTTTCCCTTCATGTCTATTGAATAAAACAAAGGTAACCCTATAAATCAAATTCTCAATTACAGTGATTTATCATATTAGATTAGAAGGTGCATCTCTGCTTTGGCAAATTGTTGATATATATTGACTATACATGATCAAACCCCAAAGATTAATGAAATTTCAATCCTAATCCTAAATGATGATGATGATGATGATGATGATGATGGAACTTAAATTACAGCTTATACAAAACAAACCCATAAGTAAGCATTATAAGGAAGCTAGACCATTCCTTAACTTTGTGTTGCTTTTCTTTATTATACTAACTACAAATATATATATGCATGTAATCTGTATCTTTCCTGTTATTCAACCATAGAAACGAATGGATTCAATGTGTATAGACAGCCAGTCGTGAATAATATATACAAGGCACTGAGTAGAAAGGCATTGATGTTCACTGTTCAAGATGTTTCTGAGGATGAAGTTAGAATTAGAAATGATCAGGGAACTCAAATCTTAAATATCTTAAAGAAGGTACTCGGTGTACTTACAACTTGTGAACTGAAGAATTTTTATTTGAGTTACTTTTGCTTTTCTTTCAAAGTTTTAAGTGATATATAGACACACACATGCTTGTTTTTCAAATAATCTACTGATTTCTATTAACCATACATTTGGATTTCAGATTAGTTTGTTTCCCTTCATGTCTATTGCATTTGAGGGTCCGGTAAAATGTGGTTGGAGTTTGCTTTGTTGCTCAAGATGTGACTGACCAAAAGACAATCATGGACCGATACACACGAATCGAAAGCGACTACAAATCCATAATAATGAACCCGAACCAGTTAATCCCCCCCATATTTGGTGCTGATGAATTCGGTTGGTGTTCATAATGGAATCCAGCAATGGTAAAACTATCAGGCTGGCGCAGAAACGAAGTGTTGGATAAAATGCTATTAGGGGAGGTCTTTGGAACTAACCTAGCATGCTGCCGTGTTAGAAGCCAAAGCATTTACATAAACCTTAGCATTATCATCAATAACGCCATGACCGGTCAAGATGTAGAGAAAGCTCAGTTCAGTTTCTTTAGAAGGGACGGAAGATTATTTGAATGCTTGCTTTCGATTTGCAAGTAAGTGGATCGAGAAGGAGTTGTTACAGGTGTATTTTGCTTTTTGCACATTCCAAGCCATGAGTTGCAGCAGGTGCTTCATGTGCAGCATATGTTTGAGCAGACATCATCAAAGAAATTGAAGGCTCTGTCTTATATGAGGCATGCAATTAGAAATCCTCTTTCGGGCGCTATATATACCAGAAAATTGTTGGAGGAGACGGTGGTAGGAGAGGAGCAGAAAAACTTATTGAGTACAACTAGAAAATGTCACCTTCAGCTGAATAAGATCATTGATGATTTAGACATCGACAACATTATGGATAGGTAATTATACATTAATTATTAAGTTTTTTTATGCTATATCTTATGTACATGCTCAATGATATACGATAAACTTGCAGTTGTCTGGAGCTGGAAATGTCGGAATTTCTTTTTCAGGATGTGATGGTTACTGCCATCAGTCAAGTGATGATTGCAGGCACTGGAAAGGGAGTTAGAATAGTATACAACTTATCTGATGGATTCATGAAAGAAAGTGTTTACGGCGATAGCTTAAGGCTTCAACAAATTCTTGCTGATTTCTTGGCTGTTTCGGTCAAGTATTCAAATTTATATGACATCATTTATAGTAGGATATACTTGTATAATGTTGTAGATGTTTGATCTCATATTTGAAGTCCTACAAGTTAACGTAATTGTTTGACTATCTGTTGTGCTTTCAGTTGTGTAGGCATCGGACTTTTGAAGAGAGCAAATTTGGACTTGATGATGCTAGCTTTCACTTGTGTATGCAACAAAGAATTATGGGTAATCAAACGTTTTGTTAGCACTAGTTAGATATAACGTTTATTAGTACCCGATATGTAAATTTGTATACAAATGGTTATTGTATGTGAGTTGGGTCATTTTGTTGAAAAACTATTGTATTGGAATGGTTATGGATATTTTATTTGATTATATGGTTAATGTGTTTTTTAACTTATTTGAATATGATGATTATGTGAGTGATTGTTGATTGATATAATAGAACCAAAATAGACCATTAACAGGAAATAATAGCATGAAAAAGTGGTGTAAAATAATAAACAATTTTTAGTAGCGTTTCAAAAACGCTACCGAAATATATATAGTGGCGTTGAGTAAATGCAACCGTAAAACAGGGGTAAAGTTGGAAATTCTATTAGTAGCGCCAAAAAATCTTTTGGTGGCGTTTTTTAAACGCTACAAAAAGATTTATGGTGGCGTTTGAAAAACGCTGCCAAAAATGCATTTATAGTGGCGTTAAAATAAATGCAACAAAAAATCATGGATTTTTAGTCGCATGTTTTCTCGCGGCGTTTATCAAAACGCCACCAAAAGTTTTTGTAGCGTTTTTTGAGCGCCACAAAAAATAAAATTTCTTGTAGTGACTACAGTCCTAACTTCATATTCTATTCAACTCCTCTTTTATAAAGAAATAAATAAAGGAATTTTGTATGGAATAAATGGTGTCAACTACGAATAAAATTCTTGCTCTACACCCTTTTATTATTATTGAAGACTCACAATTTGAATCAAAGAAGGAGGAGAAGTGGAATAGACTATGAAATTATAAAAAATTGCAGAAACGACATAAATTCCATCAAATTGACATAATAATTGAGAATCTCCAACTAGAATTGACATTTCGAAATAAAAAAAATTTAGAGGATTTTATATTTTTTTTTCACAATCCCAAAATTCCTAAGGTATATTCAAATCCATATACATATACTAATGAATTACTAAAACAGAAATACTAAGGTTTCCACTCATAGAATATCCTTAGCTTTGCCTTTCTTAGATTTGCACACCTTACAAACTCCTACAGAATCTCTCTTTTGATACACACACATAGAGCAAGAGAGAGGTATATATGTTTATTCGATTCAGAATAGTTGGAGAAGGGCAGAATAAGAATAAGTTGGAAGGAGAAGAAATAAACAGAAAACTAGACTAAATTCTTACCTAAATTCCTAATGGAGTTTCTAAATCTAATTTGGACAAACAAGAATGGCAGACGTTCAAGAAATTCCCTAAATATTTATGAATAAAAAGTGGAGAGGATATAGTCCTATTTATAGGAGTTGAAATGCACCAGAACTGTAGGATGTAGTTAGGTGAAAAATGGAAAAATCTAGCGCGTTTAAACGAGGAAAAACGCTAGCTGCCACCCTAAATAGGGGTCGACCATCCCCCCTTGACCAGTCGACTGCTAGTGGTCGACTGCTTGGGGTTGAAGGTGTCGACCTCTCTACTATTTTGGGGTGCTCTGATTTGTTTCTGTTGCTTGTTTATTATATTCCGTAGTTAACTTTTAACGTTAATTGTTTAACTAAATGTTTGCTTAACCTCGAAGTAAAGCTATAGTAAATTTTTGATCAAAATCCTAAATTTATATACTCATTTGAATTTGAATTAAAACTAAATTAATTTAAATATGAAAACTTCAAACACTCATAACTTCTTTGTTTGAGCTTTATTTTCAGTATATTATATATAGAAATAGATCAGAACTTCGCCACGAACGTAGTGGAAAAACCTTCATGGTCAAATTTAAACTTTATAAAATTTTCATTTTCTACACTAGTTTATTAATTTAATTTATTTAATTTATTTATGGTCGATTTTACGGAGTGTTACAGATGACATGCGATAAGCATTAGAGTTGAACCAATATTTTGATAGAGAAATCAAATAGGTTAGTTGACAGTCAAAATTTAGTGGAAGTGTGCCTCTATAAGAAAGAACATTAAAGGCACTAAAATATTTCTTAAACTATAAGTAAACAACAAACTTATGATTGTTAACGATGTACTCATGTCAAAGTCATTTTAGTTTGGTTGTTTAATCCTTGACATTTGATTTAGAAATGACATATTTTATAATGTGTGTAAAAGGATGTTGGGAAAGTCACATATGATATACATATATAACACATTAAAATGTTTAATGTGGAGCATATGAGATGAATTCCCTATGCATTGGCAATAAGAAATATCACATATGCTATGTAGTCTACTGTATCATACTTCGCTTATGTGCTAGGTGCACTGAGCTAATATAAAATCCGAATTAATATCATTAAACGATAGTTATGTGCATTCACTAGTATTTATGAAATACTAAAGATTGTTTATGGAAACAACGAACTCCTTATGAAGAAATAATCGGACTCAAACTTCATAAGTGATACAAAATATAGTATGTCAGTCCTAAATTTATATTCAACCTTAGTTGAGGAACTTTAATTTGGAATTGTTCAAACGAATGTTATAGCTTATTTAATCAAAAGGACATGCACATTGCCTTGAATAACATCGTAGAAAATGTTATACTTATATATAATGTACGAATTTATAACTGAGCTAGGGATGATTCCAAATGTAAAGAGCCCACAACTTTGTTTTATGAAAACAATGTCGTGATAAGAATCTTAAAAGAACCTAGAGTTCACTAGAAGTTGAGAAACATATAAAAAAAAATTCACACGATAAAGACAGCTTATCAACGTTGGAGAGAGTTGATTGACAAAGTAGATAATTAAGACACTATAGCTTACCCATTATATATGGGAATGGCTCGATCATTTCAGAAAGCTAGTCGAACGATTGAGATTGGGATTCCATAATTATCCCCAAGTGGAAGTGGGAGTTTGAGAAAGTTAAGGTTATGGCCTAGGGACAATTATGTAATTTGTCATATATATAGCTTTATAACTAATTTGTTCATAATTAACATGTTTAATTTTCTATTATATACTTGTTATATTATTATATAATAATTAAGTAAATAATTTAAGTATATAATATAGAAAATCCTTAAATGATATGTTATGTGATAATAACTACAAGGATTTATAATAATAAGAAAATTATCACAATATAAAATAATATATTATTTAAAATATTCCTGGTCAAGATGTTTGAAGAAAGAATATTGATACATTTGCATAATGCTCTTCAGATGTTGTGCAAACTATTGCTCATGGTTGGTGAGGGAACCAATGGGTTAAATACTCGTAGTTAATGGATAATTATGGAATGACTTATTTGAGAGTTTCTTGTTAATTAATAACAACTTGCCCTAACATGAAAACCCAAGGTGACAATGTTACATGGTTCCCTCGACTTGAGAACACCGTGAAACTTCAACGTGAATACTCCACTTTGATTGTAGTCAAATCATGTCTGCACGATCAATGAGCGACTATAGTTGGGTCTTAGTTGAAGCATTGGAAGCGAAGCGCCATTCAATAGAGTATTTGCTCATCAGTTGCATGAGGTTAGTATCACAGTCAACTATGGTCAACTAAAAGTTAAAATATCTTGCCAGAGTGGTATGATAAATTGAACATAGGACTATGTTTACGGACCAACCAATTCAAATAAGGATGATATCAAAATTTTGAATGAAACCAAATTCCATAAATTCTAAAGTAATATAGTGTTGATGAAGAGTGTGTGTAAATTCGTTACTAAAAGGTATCGCTTAAAATAATATAAAATATGATATTACTAAAAATGGTTTGTAAGCGACGAATTCAGGCAAACTGTCACACCACCTGCTAAGATAACTTGTGAATGTTGATATTTGAGTTGTTCAAAATTAATCGCCGACTGAATTCGCACCTCTGAATCACACACCCGTATTTGTGAATTCTTCGAAAAACCGCACGGTTTAATTAATTTATAAAATTTTGTAAATTAATAAATATCTGAGAAAAAATAATTATTATTTAATTTATTTGATGTTTCAAGTTGTTTGTAGCTATTTGATGATCATATAAAAATTATATTTGCACACATCGATCTAAGATATCAGTGTAATTTTAAATAGTTTTAAATGAAAGACGATTACTAGAAGGATCTTTTTAAAATTTGTGTCATATGGATGACAATAAAGGTCCGCCGTACAATGGGGTTGAATGGATGGATTGATTGAAAATTAAAGAGGGATTAATTTGGGAAGTTTGAATTAAAAGAAAGAGAAATGTCTCATTCATTTAATAAAAAAAATCCACTAATTCATTTCCTTCCTTCAATTCATTTTTCTTTTCTCCCTTCCTCGTTGTCCATGGCTGAAAGTACCATGAGACAATTCCAAAAAAATTCAACTCCAAATCAAATGAAAGCATCAAATAAAATAAAAGCTAAGTGGTTCATGCTTCTCTTGCATAGCTACATGTGGATCCACTTACAGATCTGAGGAGAAATCTTGAATCAAAGTGTTACAAAGGGCAAGACTTTCTGATTCAATTCTTCTAGTTTTATTTTATTTAGTCATGATGATCAACCCTAACTAAATTCACATATATGTGTATATTGAATTGTCATTTATTAAATTTACTTTTAATATCTCTTGTGTATTGTCATTTGATTGTAAAATCAATTTCTGTTTCTGTTATTTTTTGTTTTGATATTATTGTTGATTTGAAATTATCAGTTAATGTAGATTTGTTTTGTCGTAAAAATTACATTTATTTTTGCAATTTAATTCACTTAATGAAACACCCCACACCACTTAGTATACCCAAAAAGGGCACACTAAAAGATATGGTGCATTATAAGTATAGCTAAAGCATCACAGAGACTAAGATTCACAAAACAAATAAATATAAGCAGCGGAAACATTTAAATGGTAACTCATTATTCAAAATAGAACTTCATAAATAAATCTGAAAAACATCACATGTCTCAAATACCAAATGCACATGTCTTATGAAAAATACATCTCAGTCCTATAAAATTAGAGTACAATGAAATAATCATCACTCTCATAAGTACCAATATATATCAAAAACCAAATGAAAAGAAAACTGAAAAGAAGAAGAATACATGAAGAACTCTGGGAATGTATCTCCAAGAAATATGAATCAACTATCCTTGCCTCTGCTGGCCTATGGGGGTGAGGGAAAGGGAAATAGAGGAGTGGGTCAGACTATAAGTCTGGTGAGTGAAAGTAACTACTAGTATTTTTAAGCAAGATAAAGGTAATAGACTTAGCAACGGTTCTAGTATAAAAAGGAAATAGAGAAAGGATAAAACTGGGATAAATACTATTTAACTATTTGCTTTGGTTGTTTTGATTCTTTGGATTGTTTGTACTTGTCTTAGATTTCTGTGATTAGGCTGAAATCCTAATTCTACCTGTTGATCGGCCTTCTATCTCTGTTGTGCCACTGTGAGCTAGTCCAATCCTGTTGGTCCTACAGCAAAAGACACTTTTTTAGCGCTTGGAATGCAGTAGCGACTTATCTACCCTAATCAATGTTGCACGCTCGGTCATCATCGGTACACGCTAACTGTCGCTCCCTCTTGTGACCTCTTATTTACCCTAATCAGCATAAGCATGCCCAGCCTCACCTAATCTGTTGTGAGACCATCAGTCCTAGACTAAAAGGGTCCTGCCCAGCCTCACCTAATTGTTTGTGAGACCATCAGTCCTAGTCTGAAAGGGAATGTTGTCGGTACGGTACCTACTAAACAAAATCTAGTTGTGCCCCTTGCCCAAATCCCCTGATTTGAACTTAATCTATTGGCCACTTATTTACCCTAGTTAGCATAAGAGTGTCTCAGCCTCACCTAACTATTGTGAGACCATCAGTCCTAGTTTAAAAGGGTCCTGCCCAGCCTCACCTAATATGTTGTGAGACTATCAGTCCTAGTCTGAAAGGGAATGCTGTTGGTACGGGACATACTTCTATATTTGCTTATTAACTTAGTGTAAGTTTTTAAAATAAGCCACTTCTGTTATTTCTGCTATATTTGCTTATTAACTTAATCTAAGCTTCAAAATAAGCCTTTTTCTATTCTTTCTGTTTAATTATAACCTATGTTATAATTGCTCTTCTATTATGTCTTTTTAGTTATAACTACTAGTTATAAACTTGCTTGCAAATGTCTCAAATTTTCCTATTTCAGTCTATCTTCTTTTTATTATAGTTCTTCTTATTTACATCTAATTTCTATAAATTTAGGGTTTATTTCTATTTAATCCATATTTGCGAATTATTCTCTTTTTAATGTTCTATTCGCGTAAAAAGGAATAAAAAGAAACTAACATTTACAGGTTAAATTCTAATTTGAAACAGATGCAAATAAAATGCAAATAACTGTAAATAACTGAATAAAATAGCTAAATAAAAATAGCTGAATAAAATAGACTGATAAGAACTTTAAAAATTAACGGTAAATAACTTATATAAAAACTGTCTCAAAATTGCAGAAAAACTACAACTATTGAGAACACTATTATTTTAAATTACTTAAAAATCTAAAATAATTACTAAACACTCACTTGTGGTCCTTAGCTCTAGTCCTTGGTCTTCCTTGATCCACTTCTAGAGCGTAGAACATTTTTGTCAAAAAGATTTCCTCCTTAGAAAGATTTTCTATTTAGGGTCCAGCCTCTGACAATGAACCCAAATAAGAGAAAATTTGAATGAGAAAAATAGCTAGGCCTAAGGTCTTATTTATAGTGCAGTTTAGGGATCTCAGACCGTTGGATTTGAAGATTAAATCTGGTGCAACCACGTCATAAGCTCACTAGAAACCGTCGGATGGAAGCACGAACGCGCAGGATTGAAGAAAAGTGGAAAAACACGTCACGCTTGAATCTGGACAAAACTACGTACAAGTTAAAAAAAGCGGGTCGACCATGCTTCTGTGAGGGTCGACATGCATGTCGACCTAACTATGGTGAGGGTCGACGATAGGGTCAACCTGGCCTAGTTCTGGGTCGACCTGACCCATTGTTTTATATATTTTTTTTCATTTTCTTCAATTCTTGTTTATTTCGTATCATCTTCCTATTAACTTGGATTTTGGCAAACTATAGATGGAAATTAACCAGAAAATTACCACGGACACAATGGTGCAACTTCCGTGGCTCAATTCTGACAATATCACAAACTTATTTTATTATTTAATTAATTCGTTAATTAATTATTATAGTTTAATTTTCGGGTTGTTACATTCTCCCCTCCTTAAAGGATTTCGTCCCCGAAACCTCCAAGGACAAAAGAATGAAATAAATATTTTCATCCAAATTCTACAACCAAATATTCAATCACATCCATTACATCCATTATCCTTAAGTTTTTCTAATGCAGTTTATAATATATATGCAAATAGTGTAGTTTCAATGTCCCTAACTAATGCAAAAGATTAGGCAGTTTACTGATTCAGTCGACCTCCTTTTATGCAATCATGTATGTGCCATGTATCCAAATGAATGCAAATTCCTAATGACAACTGATAGTTCTACATGTGTGCTACAATCACTATCCAAATGCAACAATCATATGCTAATCATCCATTTATAGCAACCATGGAAATAAAATAAAAATGCAAATTAGCACACATCCATATGCATATGCTTTAGTGACCTAGTTAGGCCGATCCCTAAGAGATAATAGTGCCTAGTGTATATATATGTGTGTCCATTAGCATCCACTAGCAAACACTTGCAACCACTAGCGTCCATCATACATAACATGTTCTAGTAACATGTTTACATTCAGTCCTACCATCCATAGGTTAAGTCCTAAGATCTACCCTCCCAAAGGATTCTAAAGGGAAGAACCTATTCAAAACTAAAGATGAAAATAGGAAATTCTAAACGTACCATCGAAAAGAAACAGATAAGTGGTACGTATTTTCTCTTCAGCCTCCCACGTAGCGTCCTCAATCCTATCTCCCCACTGCACCTTAACCAAAAGGACTTCCTTATTCCTAAGCTTCTTGATATCACGTCCAACGATCTTGGTAGGAATATGACGAACCGATGCTTCTCTCTCCACTTCAACTTCTTCAAGTTGGCTAGGTTCCACTACCTCTGCTGAGTCATATAAGCACTTTCTCAAGTGTGAAACATGGAAAACATCATGAACTCCTGCGAGCCTCTCCGGTAGTTTTATCCGATACGCCATCTTCCCTGCCCTTTCCACAATGGGGAACAGTCCTACGAATCAGGGAGCAAGTTCCCCACTTGATCCAAATCTTACTATCTTTCTTAGCGGAGATACCTTAATGAAAACCAAGTCTCTTACCTCAAACTCAATATCCCTTCTCCGCTTATCTGCATAAGATTTCTGCCTATCTTGGGCCATCTTCATTCTCCTTCGAATCAAATCAATCTTTTTTGAAGTCTCTTTAACCATGTCGAGACCAAGTAGCAATCTCTCTGTAGACTCCAACCAACATGAAGGCAACTTGCATGGTCTTCCATAAAGAGCTTCAAAAGGTGCCATCCCAATGCCAGCATGAAACTATTATTATATGTGAATTCCATTAAAGGAAGATGCTCCTCCCAATTTCCTCCGAAATCAAGAATACACATCCTCAACAAATCCTCAAGAACTCTATTAACTCTGTCCGTTTGGCCGTCCATCTGAGGGGGATAGGCCGTACTCAATCTAAGCTGCACCCCTAACGCCTCTTGCAAGCTTCTCCAAAACTCGCTAGTAAAGATAGGATCTTTATTGCTTAGTATGCTAGAGGGAACTCCATGAATTCGGACTATCTCACGAACATATAATGATGCCAAATAAGGTGTTGTCCTCTTGCTCTTGACTAGAATGATGTGTGCTCTCTTAGTCAAGTGATCTACAATCACCCAAATACTGGTATTCCCCTTCCTAGATCGGGGCAAACCATCTATGAAGTCCATCGAAACACTATCCCACTTCCAATGGTTGAAGCATTCCACCGGGCTTCTGCTGCTCCGCCTTAACTCTTTGGCACACAAGACACTTAGCTACAAACTCTGCCACATCCTTCTTCATGCCACTCCAATAAAACACTCTCTTCATGTCCCTATACATCTTATCACCACCCAGATGAATAGTCATTCGAGAATGGTGTGCTTCTGCTAGAACTGCTCTCGTCAAATCACCAGTGCGGGGGACACAAAGTCTTCCATCTCTCCTTAGCCACGCTTTACTATCTATGGAATAACATTGGAGATGCCTAGAGACCTCTCCTCTACTAATCCTCTATAGAATATTCATAAGCTCTGAATCCTCTTGCTGCTTAGAGCCAATTTGATATATGAGGGTAGGCTTAACCTCCAGTTCTACCAATAATCCAGGAGTAATGTCCGTAGAGGGCTTAAAATCAAAGGTGGAAATAAACTCTTGGCTTTTCCACTCCATGAACATTGGACTAAGGGTTTCTCTCTTCCTACTTAATGCATCTGCAACTACGTTTCATTTGCCAGGGGTGTAAGCTATCTCAAAGTCATATGATGCAAAAACTCCATCCAACTTTGCTGCCTTAAGTTTAAATCCTTTTGTGGGAATCGATACTTCAATGATTTATGGTCAGTGAAAAGCTCAAACCTCTCTCCTAGCAGGTAATGTCTGCAAGACTTGAGCGTAAAAACAATAGCAGCTAACTCCAAATCATGGGTGGGGTAGTTCTTCTCGTGAGCTCTCAACTATCTACTTCCATAACATACTACCCTCCCTTCTTGCATCAATACTGCTCCAAGACTAGTCTTACATGCATCAGCATATACTGTAAAAGGCTTAGCTCCGTCGGGTAAAACTAACACGGGTGCACTAGTAAAGGCTCTCTTTAGCATCGTGAAGGAATCCTCATAATCTACGTCCCACATGAATGCACGATTCTTCTTAGTGAGGCGAGTAACGGTGCTGAAATATTAGCAAAATCTCTGATAAACTTCCTATAATAGCCAGCCAAACCTAGGAAGCTTCTAACTTCGGTAGCATTCTTGGGGGCCTTCCAATCTTATACTGCTACTACCTTAGCGGGATCCACCGCTAGATCCTCTCTTGAGACTACATGCCCCAAGAAACGCACTTCCTTACGCCAAAAGTGACACTTCAAAAACTTTGCTTTCAATTGATGAACGCGAAGTGTACGAAAAACCTCCTCAAGGTGAATAGCATGCTCTTCCATACTCTTGGAAAACACCAAAATGTCATCCACAAATACTACAACGAACTTATTTAGGACATCTTGAAAAACACGGCTCATCAAATCTACAAAATAGGTTGGGGCATTGGTTAGCCCAAACGGCATAACTAACCACTCAAGGAATCCATCGGGTGTCCTAAATGTTGTCTTATCGATGCTATCGTCAGCGACCCTAAGCTGATGAAATCCAGTAGCCAAATCAAGCTGATAAAATACTGAACAACCAACTAACTGATCGAAAAGATCGTCTATCCTAGAAAGTAGGTAACTGTTCTTCTTCGTAAGCTCATTCAACTCTCTATAGTCTACGCAAAGTCGAAGGGAACCATCCGCCTTTGTAGCGAAGACGACTGGCGCTCCCCACTCAGATATGCTTCGTCTGATGAAGCCTTTTTCCAATATCTCACCAATCTGCTTACTTAACTCCTTCCTCTCCCTAGGAGCTATATGTCTCACGGGCAATGCCACTGGCTTAGCATTGTCATTTAGATAGATCCTGAAGTCGATCTTTCTCTTAGGGGGTAGTCCCCTAACCTCCTCAAAAACGTCTGGGAAATCTCTAACGACTAGAATGGAATCTAACCCTCCTAGTGATGAATCAAGGGAATAAAGGAAGCTCAACATGACTGACCCCTGTGGGTCACAAGAAACCTCGAGATTCCTACCGAGCATGTCTCTAGCCTGATGACTCTCCTCTCGCAGTACAATATCGCTTCATAAGTGGATAGCCAATCCATCCCCAAAATCATCCCATATCCTGAAAATCTCGGTACATAGGCATCACAATCAAACTCTACGCCAGTATAAAAATTTTCAAACCCCTACAAATCATGGATAAATGTGTCGATCCTTCTATGGGGTTTGAAACAACTATAGGGTCTACTACTAGAGAAATATCTAAGTGCAAACAATCAACCAAAGAACTGGAAATTAAAGAATGTGATGCTCCAGAATAAAAAAGAGTCTGAATAGGAAAATCCGAAATAGAGATCAAACCTTCCACAGAGAATTTCCTACCTTGATTCAGTCCACTACTAGAAGGTGCTGCATCCAAAGCCTGTACTTGCGCTGTAGGTGCGCCTGCTCTCTGCCCCGTTTTCTGAGGACAAGCTCTGCTAAGGTGACCAGGTTGCCCATAGTTGTAGCACATCCTCTTCATCGTGTCCTTCTTGCAGTCCTTTGCGAAATGCCCAACCAATCCACAATTATGACATTTCCCGCCTTTTCTGATGTGCTTTTGAGGTCCTCCTTCTTTCCTCTTGTCCTTATCCTTCTTATTCTTCCACCATTGCTTCTTAGACTTTTCTGATTTAGGAACCTCTTTAAGCTCTCCCTTCAGCTGCCAAGATGCAAGCTGAACTCTTTATCGGTCCTCCAATCCTAACAGCCCAAATATCCACTCTGTATTCCTCAACCAAGCTCGTGCCACCATGATATCCTCCATGCCATAAAACATCTTGCCTCATAGATTAGCGAAGTCCTTGCATAGCTTAGAAAAATTGGTTGTTGTAGGTGGATTATTGGGATCTCCACCCGTCGGTGCTGTATTGGGCGCTTGCCCTTGCACCTCTAGTACCGTAGCTATATGGAACCAGTCAGCCATACTATGCAAAGAAAGAAAGTTTAGGCTCGAAAGAATCGAAAAAAGGTTGAACTAGACTTTGAGGGGATTTTTATAAAAACTCTCTTATACTTGAAAACTATTTCTATAATAAGGGTTTCTTTGAAAAATACTTCTAGTTTGAAGATATGTTATTATTTTTGAAAAATACTTTACTTTTAAAACAAGTTTGTAGGAATCCAATAACCCTAGGCTCTAATACTAAGTGAACAAGCCCACACCCCTTAGTATACCCAAAAAGGGCACACTAAAAGATATGGTGCGTTATAGGTATAGCTATAGTATCACAGAGACTAAGATTCACAAGACAAATAAATATAAACATCGGAAACATTTAAATTGCAACTCATTATTCAAAATAAAACTTCATAAATAAGTCTGAAAAACATCACATGTCTCAAATACCAAATACACATGTCTTATGAAAAATACATCTCGGTCTCATAAAATCAGATTATAATAAAATAACCATCCCTCTCATAAGTACCAGTACATCAAAAACCAAATGAAAAGAAAACTGAAAAGAAGAAGAATACATGAAGAACTCCGGGAATGTATCTCCACGATATCTGAATCAACTATCCTTGCCTCTGCTGGCCTATGGGGGGAAGGGGAAATATAGGAGTGGGTCAAACTATAAGTCTGGTGAGTGAAAGTAACTACTAGTATTTTTAAGCAAGATAAAGGTAATAGACTTAGCAATGGTTCTAGTATAAAAAGGAAATAGAGAAAGGATAAAACTGGGATAAATACTATTTAACTATTTGCTTTGGTTGTTTTGATTCTTTGGATTGTTTGCACTTGTCTTAGATTTCCGTGATTAGGCTGAAATCCTAATCCAATTTTAATTAGGCTGAAATCCTAATTTTACCCGTTGATCGGCCTTCTATCTCTGTTGTGCCACTGTGAGCTAGTCCATTCCTGTTGGTCCCACAGCAAAAGACACCCGTTTAGCACTTGGAATGCAGTAGCGACTTATCTACCCAAATCAATGCCGCATGCTCGGTCATCGCCGGTACACGCTAACTACCGCTCCCTCTTATGACCTCTTATTTACCCTAATCAGCATAAGTGTGCCCAACCTCACCTAATCTATTGTGAGACCATCAGTTCTAGTATGAAAGGGTCCTGCCCAGTCTCACCTAAGTGTTTGTTAGACAATCAATCCTAGTCTGAAAGGGAATGCTGTCAGTACGGATCCTAACAAACAAAATCTAGTTGCACCCCTTGTCCAAATTCCCCGATTTGAGCTTCTATCTATTGGTCACTTATTTACCCTAGTTAGCATAAGAGTGTCCCAACCTCACCTAACATTGTGAGACCATCAGTCCTAGTCTAAAAGGGTCCTGCCCAGCCTCACCTAATCTGTTGTGAGACCATCAGTTCTAGTCTGAAAGGGAATGTTGTTGGTACGGGCCATACTTCTATCTTTGCTTATTAACTTAGTGTAAGTTTTTAAAATAAGCCACTTCTGTTATTTCTGCTATATTTGCTTATTAACTTAATCTAAGCTTTAAAATAAGCCTTTTTCTACTCTTTCTGTTTAATTATAACCTATGTTATAATTGATCTTCTATTATGTCTTTTTAGTTATAACTACTAGTTATAAACTTGCTTGCAAATGTCTCAAATTTTCCAATTTTAGTCTATCTTCTTTTTATTATAGTTCTTCTTATTTTACATCTAATTTCTGTAAATTTAGGGTTTATTTCTATTTAATCCATATTTGCGAATTATTCTCTTTTTAATGTTCTATTCGCGTAAAAAGGAATAAAAAGAAACTAACATTTACAGGCTAAATTCTAATTTGAAACAGATGCAAATAAAATGCAAATAACTGTAAATAACTGAATAAAATAGCTAAATAAAATAGACTGATAAGAACTTTAAAATTTAACGGTAAATAACTTATATAAAAACTGTCTCAAAATTGCAGAAAAACTACAACTATTGAGAACCCTATTTTTTTAAATTACCTAAAAATCTAAAATAATTACTAAACACTCACTTGTGGTCCTTAGCTCTAGTCCTTGGTCTTCCTTGATCCACTTCTAGAGCATAAAATATTTTTATCAAAAAGATTTCCTCCTTAGAAATTTTTTCTATTTAGGGTCTAGCCTCTGGCAATGAACCCAAATAGAAGAAAACCTGAATGAGAAAAATAGCTAGGCCTAGGGTCCTATTTATAGTGTAGTTTAGGGATCTCAGACCGTTGGATTTAAAGATTAAATTGCAACCACGTCATAGGCTCACTGGGAACTGTCGGAGGGAAGCACGAGCGTATAGGATTGAAGAAAAGTGGAAAAACACGTCACGCTTGAATCTGGACAAAACTACGTACAAGTTAAAAAAAGTGGGTCGACCATGCTTCTGTGAGGGTTGACATGCAGGTCGACCTAACTATGGTGGGGGTCGACCTGGCCTAGTTCTGGGTTGACCTAACCAATTGTTATATATATATATATATATATATATTCGTTTTCTTCGATTCTTATTTGTTTCATACCTTCTTCATATTAACTCGGATTTTGACAAACTATATATGGAAATTAACCAGAAAATTACCACGGACACAATGGTGCAACTTCCATGGCTCAATTCTAACAATTTCACAAACTTATTTTATTATTTAATTAATCTGTTAATTAATTATTATAGTTTAATTTTCTGGTTGTTACACTTAAAGTTATGGATTTAATGTTTGACCTAATTAAATCATGTATGTGTATATTCATATGTTTATTTTATGTTATTCAAAATTGTAAATCAATATCAAGTTGAATAATTTAGTTTTGTTTTTCAATTAACATATTCAATATCTTATTATGTAGTCAACTGCATATATTTGAAATTTAAATCTTAATTTACAATTTTCACATCAGTGTATATGTATATATTCAATGTTTAAAATTAATCATGTTATTAAAGTAAAATACTAGTTGTGACAGTAATTTCTTTTAAAATTTTGTTTACATGTTGAATATGTATTTTTCAGATCTGTAATTTTAAGTTTGGATTTTCGGTTGTGATCAAGCATAGAATTTTTACACTAATGAATCTATTATTAATTAGTGTTTGTATATGAGAAAATTTAAAATAGCACCTTATTATATTTCCTTTTAATTTTGTTTGTTAAATCTAGATTTAATGTGAAACTTTGTTTCCTTCTTCTCTCCAATCAAACATTCTTTTACCCTAAAATTATCCGATTTTATTATTATATATATATTTTTCACAGTTTTACATATGTATATATATCAAATACACATAAGTGGCAACATAATAGTGTGTGTATATATATGTATATATGCATGTATGTATGTCTAAACTATATATATGCGGTACTATCAATATGTGTATGTAAATCATATACATACATTCTAGTATATTCAAACATATGTATATACTTAGGCATTTATAATCCCAATATGCATGTTAGTTTATTAAATGTATATGTAAAATAATATATATGTATAAACAATAGATATAAATTCCAATATCTATATGTATAAATATATAGTTATACACATGTTTATATTATATTATGTTATGTGGTTATTGAATGTATATGTGATCATTAAGAATTAAATATTCAGTTGAATTAATTAATATGATTGATTAACAAATGTAAAATAAAGTTAAATAAAATATGATTTATGTAAGAATTAAATATTTAATCGAATTAATTAATATGATTAATTAAAATAAATTAAAATAAAGTTAAATAAAATATGATTTATGCAATAACTAGGTTGGATCTAGTGAAATCCATTATATTTTAGAGGCATGCTATGATCCCAATAGGAATTTTTTTGAAATCTATTCATTTCACCCGCCACTTATCTACCAGGTTCCTTCAATTGCAGCATTCGTTACATTGTTGCTAGCCCTTCTCTATTTGAATTGTATAATACACAATTAAAGTCTCCTCAAATTAACCATGGCGTTTCAACATTAGCAACTACTTCTTTTATATGTTCCTATTGTTTTCCTTTGAGCTTATGTGTAAAAGCTATAAATAATTGTGCGTGGAAGAGAAAGGCCTCCTTTGTTTTTAAACACACTTGATAATGCTTTCTCACTATCGAGAAGAAATTTATTACTCTAAATGTTAGGATCCATCCCTCATCAATAGGATTCTACATTTACCCTTTTCCGCTTGATTATATGCATAAAATTGTTCTAGCCTAAAACTTTTAGCAAAAACATGATTTGATTCTTCACTAAGTTTATGTTCTAGAATAGCTACAATAGTTACTTTAACTTTATTCATATGTTCTGTTCCATTAAATTACTAGTTATGGAATTTAATCCCCTAACATTCCATATAAGAAGTTGAGATGTACCCCTAGTATTTGAGTATCTATGGTTAGAACTCATCCTGCTCCTTTTAGTTTGCTTGGATTTAACTTTAACTTGAGAAACTAATTAGTCCATGTAGGTTTATCTATCACTCCTTCCGTAGAAGCTTTAAATTCAAATGGTCCACTTTACTTATTTTAATGGTTCTCTTGCTAGTTGCACTTTTAAGTTTAACAGATTTTTCTAGTGGCCTTGCAGGTGTATTACATTCTTGAATTAAGTCCACATTTGTATCATTTATGTTAACCTCGTTTTTGTCTACATTACTCATTGAAATAGTCTGAGAAGGGCAATGTACTACTTCTAAATAAGGCTCTACAGAGACTGACATATTTATAGTACCAGCAAACTGATCTGGTAACATTTTATTTTTTGGTGAGTTCTAAGAACTCCATGTTTGTACAATTTTATCTTTATTCCCTATGTTGTAAATCTCTTGGACATTATTAGATCAATTCACTTTTTTGAACCATATTATGTATTAATCTGAACTGTTTTAACTCTGGGTCTATTCTACTACTATTTATGTTTGAATTTTTCTTTAAATTTGCTTTTGAAACATTAACCTAATTACTTGCTTGAGTATTACTCACCTCCTCACTGTAACTTTCATTAAATTGTTTTCTACTCCTTACTAAGCTGATGATTTGGAACCCATGTCTTTTAACACTGCATCTACTTCCCATATGTCCAAAACAATGATAGTTTGCACACTTAATAGGGTACCATACATGCTCAATACCTTGCTATATTATGTTATCATTAATGTCCAAAATTGGAGATTTCTTTTGAAAGTTTAAGTCAACATCTATCTCCACTAATACATGGGCAAACGAAATACGTACCATTCCCTTATTTATTCAATCCAATTTAACTGGATTACGAATAATCGAGGCAATTCTGCCAATTGCCTCCTGCATCTAGTAATCAATGTCAAGACTACAAAAATGAACCAAAATTAGGGCAATTTATACAAGCTCACTGGTAAGTTTCATACCAAATTTCAACTTCTTCATTATGACTAATTGTTTATCACATTAGTTAAGAATTTATCACGACCTCCCGATTTTCAAATTTAATTAAATAAATCCATTATCTTTTGAGAAAATTTGAAACCCACCAATAGGTTTCCAAACCAAACTCTTAAGATGTATGCTCTGAAATAATGATAGTAGGGTTTTGAGTCCATAACATATAAATCTATCATTTTCTTCCACTTCTCTTAGCCTTGTCCACAATTTGAAGATTCATTTTGGCATATCTCATGTTATTAATTAACTATGGAGGAAAATACGCTATAGGAGAACAAGTAGACACTTCAAATTAGGCTTGTAAATGGTTAAATATTTGTTCAGATAGTGTCATATCTGTATCCGTATTCATAACCATTTTCGGATATCAAATATTTCGTATCTGCGGATGTGGACGAATATCAAATATTTTATTAGACATTATTCGACCAGTTCATAAATAATAAATCTTAACAAATAAATAGAAATTTTTGATTCCTTATAAATCCATTTCAGTACTAAAAATATGTAAAAATTAATAAATATGTTAAGAAACATAATTTTAAATAGCAAATATTGATTTTTATGCACTTATTACATTTAATAATCTAGATAAACAATCAATTTTATACTAACTAGAAATACTAAAAAAAACTATAATTTTGATAAAAATAGGACGGGTAATTATCGAATGTGGATATGTTATATCCGTTTTCTGGATATTGGATAATTTTTCATATTTTGGATACGGATATAAATGAATTTGTGTTTTCAGGTATTTGTTAACAGACCTACTTCTAATTCTGTAACTGTCTAGTTCCATTCCTTGAGGATCATCATCTCCGTAGAGTTTTGAATCTAATTTCTATCATTCGCCATCATAGCATACCCAGAGTTATTAGACAGTGATGGAGAAACCCCTCTATTGTTCAGATTCAGAATCGACCATCAAAGATCTCTACGCATCTATAAGGGTTGCCCTGGTTCATTCAAAACTTTCGCCCTATATGCTTGTTTACAAGCCTTGTGCAATAAAACTTCCACCGAACCTTCCACTGTAAAAATACCATGTAGGATTTTAGCCCATGAATCATTATTGCCAGTATTATTTTGGCCTACATTAGAAGGGGAGGAGTCTGCCCTAGATGTCAGTATCAGGATTTTACTCTATTTTATTCTTTTTATGGCCAAATTCAATTAACTTACTTAATAAAAAGTCATTTGAGATTTACATATGATTGCTTTCATAATTACTAAATTGTTATGATTTAACCACATATCCCCATCATATTGATACATGTTCTTATACACTACATCACTACTATACCTTTTTCTTGGGAGTAAATCACCCAGTCCCAAAATCCCCTGTCCTGGTGTGCCCAGCCAATAAGAATATAGAGATTTTTGCAGATTCGGCAAAAAACTCCTACACTAGGAGAGAGAAAGTGGCTTTTTGCAAAAATCCCCGCGTTCCGATTGGTTGGGCACATCGAGGCAGGGGATTTTGGAACTGGGTGATTTACTCCCCTTTTTTCTTGGCAAAGGGTCAGAGCGCTTTATAAACTTAGTTTCATTATGTGATGATGTAAGCTTATCTAATATCTTCTCGATGATTAATATTTTATGTTTAAAATAAGTAGGAATGGTGAATGAAACTAAATTTGTTGACTTTTTTATCAACACTTTCTCCCTCTAAGTAACTATTCATATCGAGACATAAATTACTATGCTAGATGAGAATGAAGATATATACACACACAACTCATAAAACCTTTTACCTTTCTTATAAGAAAAGATTAAATTCCTGAACCTAACAATGGTCCATACAATCCCCTTGATGGATTTTTCACACTAAGCTTCGAGTCTTTTGGGTCTACTCTTTTTTTAATAATCCACCTTCTCGACACCCGAATCCTACGTCTGAACCGACGCTGGAACCCGAGAACCAGAAGGACGAGTCATTAGGATGAGATAAGATATATACATCTATAGACAGATATAGATGGTATCAGATACTAAATACAACTCAAAACTAACACTATCTACTTTCAGAATCTCGGAGTGGAACAAATTAAATGTAATACATAATTTATACCAAAGTCACATCACCCCAACACGTCTGAAATGTCGAATACACATGTCTGAATAAACATAGATACGATCCAAACCCATATACATAAAGTCAAATCTAGGTACAACACTTATTTACACTTTATATACAATACACATATGAATCTCCATCTCTGAAACCATCTCATCTCTAAAGTCCAAACACACATAGACACAAACACACACACACACATATATAAAGTAGGAGTGGGTCAGACATAAGTATGGTGAGTGAGCCATACTCTACTCTACATATAACACAAAAATAATACTAAAATATGATATAAGCCTATCTCTCGGCCACCCTAGGTTCCATCACAATGCCATATCTAATTATCATATACATCTAACCATATCGCGTCATCTCCATGTGGACTAATTTCCATGGTCCGGTCTTATGCCCTACATGGTCACCCATTGTCACGTCAATCGCATATAGGACTCACTTCTGTGGACTGCCCGAAGCCTACAGAGTTTCCTGTTGTCCTCGTGCTACCTGATTGGACTCAAGCCTTGGTCTGCACATAGCCTACAGAATTGCTTAATATCCACCTACTTTACCTGGCCTACCGAAGCACTACAACGGAGCAAATTGTCATGCTTGGACCACCTACTAGTGTCACAAGACTGCATTTGTATTCACATACACATTATGGGTCGTCTACGCATGCCTCAGACTCTTTCATGTCTGCATTCATCATCGTATCATATTTCAATATTGTGACAACATATATAACCACTCCAAACAACAACCAATCATCACATGTATTCATTCACTTCGTAATGTCGCCATCTATCTTTTCACTATCCTCAGATCACCCTTCAAAATATAAGAGAAGCAAGATTCAAATCATTTGTTGTTTATTTATATAGGCCCCTTAAGTTCTAGATTTAGACTGGTAAAATAATAGTGCATCGATGGACCGGTTGGCATGAACTGGTGCACCGATGTACGTTATTTTTGCAGTTCTAGGTTTCGAGATTTTGGCATTTTCTCCATCATTTTCCCCTCCAGCCTCCTCCACTCCACCTCTGTTCGTCTGAGAATGTATTTATACCTTAGCTTTAAGTTTCTATGTCTGTTTCATCACTTTATTTCATCAATTCGGTATAATTTCTTCAGATTTACATATTCATATGAAAATCTAGTTTTTAAGTGCCATTATCATTTTAGTCCCTTCCAAATCCCCTTTAGATTTGAATTTAACTTTTAATATTTATTTTTCTACTATACTATAGCCTACATATGATAATTATAATGTTATAATTACATTATATGAGGAAGACATAATGGATCACTCACCAAAACACAAATTCATGTCTATATCCTCACTATCCGGGCTATTGTTCTCCTCCCTTCGGATTTACACCTCCAAATCACTGCTGGTATGAAGCCTTGTCCGCTAGTTTCATAATGTTTTTGGTCTTGTTCAATTCGATGGAGTTTTGAGTGAGAAATTTGACTTTGATTCTTGGTTGGTTGAGAGGAAGATGAAGGAAGAAGAATAAGTGTCGAGTTGGGTAGTTTCTAAAATAACTGTATGCACTTTTCTTTATTAAGTAGTCGGAGAAAAAAACTATCCGCCATATTTCAAATTTGAATTCAAATCCTTTAGCGCCCGCTCGACTCGACGATGTCTTCAACCATAACTCCTCGATAAAGACTTTGAATAAGGCAAACCAAGATACCGTGCAAATTAGAAAAATGAGATAGTCGCAATGGCACTGGTTTAATCGTTAAATTCCAAATTACCAAAAATGACCATTTTGTCTCTCCTTATATTTAGTTTGTTTAATTAGTTCATTAATTCCAATTTTTTTGTATTATCATATTGCTAATTTTTAATTAAAATATTGCTCAAATATTTGGGGTATTACATTCTTCCTCTCAAAAGAATTTCGTCCTCAAAATTCATAAGGAATGGAAAATATAATATAATGTTCGTTCACTAACGTATATCAACCAAGTCGTAAACATAGCATTTAAATTAAATCAAACGACGGTATATATAATATGATATGAGCAACATATAAGTGTGAATGACATAAATTTACAGTTTCTAACCTTAAGATGAATAAATGCAGCTAATGCATCCTATATTCATGCGATGAGATGGCATATTAGGCATTATGCACAATATCCTAATACAAGCATATATATTTCTATATGAACGCAAATCAATCATATATAAAATCCAACAATCAATCCATCAAAGCATCCAAATCCCAAACCTAGGGTAATCTAGTAAGGAAATCAAATTAATGTCGAGAAACTTACTGGAAAAGAGTTTAGGCATGTAGCCCTTACCTTTTTCTAAGGCTCCCATTTGCTCTCTACTGGGTCACTTCCCCACTTCACTCTAACCAATTTAACCATCCTATTTATAATTCATTTCACCCTGCATTCCACAATATGGGTCGGACCATAGGATGAATTCAACGCAGACTCTAACTTCACCTATTCCAATTGGCTACACATTATTACAGTCGTCGAACCGTGTATACATTTTCGCAAATGTGACATGTGAAACACGTTATGGACTCGCACCATCTTCTTTGGTAGCTTCACTCAATATGCTAAACTTCCTATCCTTTTCAAAATTGGAAATGGGTCGATAAATGTGGGTGCTAAGTTTTTCGAACTTCAAAATCTTACTACTCTCTTCAACAGTGAAACTTAGACAAAGACTAATTCCCCCACTTCAAATTCTAAATCTTTCTCCTTCTATCTACATATAATTTTTGTCGGTCCTGTGCCACTTTCATCCTCTTTTTTGTAAGCTCTACCTTTTCTGTGGTATCTCTAAACATCTATAGACCCAAGTTAATCTTATTTGTAGATTCCCACCAACATGAAGGTGACTTACATGGGCTTTTGTCCAACACTTCAAAAGGTGCCATGCCTATACTAGTTTGGCCTCTATTATTATACGCGAACTACACTAGAGGTAGATAATCCTTCAAGACCCTCCAAAATCCAATATACAAGCCCTCAACAATCTTCCAACACGATGTTTACTTGCTTCATCTATCCATCAGTTTGTGGGTGATATGCAGTGCTTAGATTTAACTCTATTCCTAGCACCTCCTATAGACTCCTCAAGAACTCACTTGTGAAAATTGGATCTCGGTCACTCACGATACTAGCAGAAACTCCATGTAATCGGACTACTTCTGTATATATTACACTGCTAATGTCATTGCGGTTCTCGTACTCTTAACTGGAATAAAATTGGCACTCTTCGTGAGATGATCTACAATCACCCATATACTTTCATTTCCTCTCCTACTCTAGGGTAATCCGTCCATAAAGTCCATAGATATGCATTCCCATTTCCACTATAGCAGGTTTAAAGAAAGTAGTAGTCCACTCGGCTTCCTTTGTTCTGCCTTCATTCTTTGACATGTCATACATTTTGCTATATATTCAGCTACATGCCTTTTCATCCATAGCCAATAGAATATCCTTTTCACGTCTCGGTACCTCTTATCTCCTTTTAAATGAATAATCATCCTAGAGTGATGACATTCACCTAAGACCTCCCTTATTAACTCCTTAACATGTGATACACATAGCCTTCCATCTCTCCTTAAATCACCTTTCTGATCTTTGGAGTAATGATTTAATTGGCTCGATCGTTCATCTCATCCTAACTTCTTTATAATATCAACTAACGACGCATCTTGCCCTCGTCTTACTATAACATAGTCTATTAGCGCTGGCCTTACCTCCATTGCTGCTAACAATCCAGGTGGGTATTTTGATCAAGGTCTAAAATTAGACCCTGATATGTACTCCAAATTTCTCCATTCTATCCTCTACATGCTTCTTACTTAAAGCGTCAATAACTGTGTTTCATTTCCTTGGAGTGTAAGAAATTCCAAAGTCATACGATAATAAATCTATCCATCTCTACTATCTTAGATTAAGATCCTTTTGAGAAAACAAGTATTTAGGAGATTTGTAGTCCATATATAATTCAAATCTCTCGCCCAATATATAATTCCTCCACGACTTCAATGCGATACAATAGCAGCTAACTCGAAGTAGTGCTTCAAAAAATTCCTTTCGTGATTCTTCAATTGTTGACCCGCATACGCTACCACCCTTACTTCTTGCATAAGAATAACACCTATACTAGTGCCACATGCAACGATATATACGGTGAATGGTTTGGTACCATCTAGAATAATCAAAGCTGGAGCACTCGCCAATGACTTCTTCAATCTAATAAAAGTCGCTTCACACTTTGGGCTCCAAGTATAAATCAGATTCTTCTTTGTCAAACGGGTCAGGGTGCCAATATCTTCGTAAATCCTTCATAGACTTCCAACAGTATCCAGCCAAACCCAAAAAGCTATGGACCTTGAAGCGACTTCAGCATTTTCTAATCCCTAACTACAACACTTTCCTAGGTCCACTGCCAATCCATCCACTGATGCTACATTCCTAAGGAATTGAACTTCATCTCTCTAGAAGTGACATTTAGAAAATTTAGCTTTCAACCGATTCCTTCCCATGACATCCATCACGTCCCTCAAATGAATCTTATGATCCTCCTCACTTCTGGAATAAATGAAAATATCATCCACGAAGACTACTATAAACCTATTTATCTGCTTCTGGAATACTCTACTCATCCAATCCACAAAATAATTTGGATCATTAGTTAACCCAAATGGCATGGCCAACTGCTCAAACAATCCATCAAACTTACGAAAAGCAGTCTTCTAGATGCTATTTTCAACAGCTCTCAACTGGTGAAACATAGTTGCCAAATCAAGCTACAAGAAAACATTTGCCCTAACTAACTTATCGAAGAGGTCGTCAATGGGAGGCAATAGATAACAGATTTCTTTGTTGGCTTATTTAATTCTCAATAATCAACGAATAATCCTTGGGAATCATCTGCCATTTTAGCGAAAATGAAAGGCCCTCCCCATTTGAAAATACTCCTCAAAATAAATCCTTTCTAAAACAATTCTGATACTTGCTTATCCAATTCTTAAGTTTCCTTTAAAGCCATATGACTAATAGGCATTACATTTGGCCTTGTGTCTTTCTCGAGATCAATACAAATTTGATTTCTCTTTAAGGAGGAAGACCGGAAACTTCTTCGAGTACATCAAGATAGTCCTTCACTAAGGATACTGGATAGCTCTTCCTATGACAGGCTGAGTGTAACACCCCTAATTTTTGTTCAACATTATTCAGGACGTTTAATTGGATAGATTAATTTGAATAATGTAGATAATTAAGGAGAATAAGATTTTGGCAATTAATCTGGTTGGGCCATAATGAATTAAGATAAGTGTTTAAAATTTAACATATAAGAGAATGATTAAGAGGGGCATCTTAGGAAATAGACCTAAATCCTTTGCCTTAAACTCTTACCCCTTATTCCATTTTCATTTTCCATCATTTACAAAACAATTAAGAAAACAAAGGGATATCAGCTATAGAAAGGAAGTCAAAATCTAGAGATTCAAGGGAAAAAGCTTAGAAAATTAAAGCAACACTAAATCTCAAACTCCAACCATTAATCTAAGGTGAATAATAGCACTTATCATTTCTTAAATCTTTGTTTTGATTCAGTTATGGGTAATATCCAAATCTTATGTGTTTGAGTGGTCATGTTATGATCTAATAATCATTGTTTGGATAGAATAATGGTTAATGGGAATTTTTAGAATTAATTAGAAATTTTTTAATTCGGTTTTGGGATTAAATTTAAAATTCTTGTCCTCCAAATGATTTAAAATTTTGATATGTTAAGGAAAACACCATTTTGGAGATGGGTTTTTAATTTCATAATTTTCCAAGCAAGTATGGATTTTATGAAGTTTATAAGTGAATAAATTGGTGAATTTCGGGTTTTAATTATTAAAAATAATTAAAATAACATTTTGACCTTGAAATTTTTATATGTCAAAGAGTATGATTAATTTGATTTATTTTGATTTTTGGGGATTTTTCCTAAGTGTTCAGGAATGATAAGTAAATTGTTTAATTCGAAAAGGCTTATTTGTTTAAGTAAAATGTTTATAATATGGGTTAAAATGTAAAATGATTTAATATTTACAACTCTCATGTGCGGTAGATTTTCAGTAAAGAAACTGATAAAGTTTTTACCAGCCAATTAGATTTTGACAAATTCTAGAGGTTTGTTGAAAAGGAAACACTTTTTATAGTAATATTGCAGTTTTCAAGTTAATTACCATTCTGCCATGTCGACATCGGCCATGTCTTGCCACATCTCAACACATTTCACCATCATCGATGTGGAATAAACCAATACGTATGATGTCAATGAGTTGGGCATGAAGTGAATTGGGTTGGAACCTTGTTGAGGTTAAAGTAACAAAGACAGAAAGATGGTCCTCAAGGTGGACATCTCGATGCACATAAGTGCCATGTTATTACAAAGAGACATGTCACCACATATATTTTATGAGTCCCCAACCTTTATAACATCGACGTCGCTCTATTTTATAGGTGACTTCGAGTTTCAGCCTCGCCGACCCAATGGTTGTCGAGCCAAGCCCTTACCGCTTTTAAATTATCATCGAGCCTAGACAGACCCTTTTAAACTTGTCATCTAGTTTACCTCATGCCCATTTTAACCAGTTGTAACAACCCGCACATTTTAAAGTTTTGAATATTTAAATATAGAATTGTTAATCGGATTTAAGTCCGAAAAGCTACTTTTTGTAAACAGTCGAATTGGGACTCGAGACCACTTCCATTAAGACCAAAATGACATTTGCGACTTTTTTAAGTATAAACATTGATATGTTTGGAACTAGCTAGAATTTCGACCTTTTCCCTTAGGGTTTTGGGTTTGGGTTTCAGCCCATTTACCCAACATATCAACCCAACTCCACACCACATCTCTTCACTCCTTCAGAATATTCCTACAACTTAAGCTTTTGCAAAAATGGTGGTGGAGATGGGAAATTAAAATCCTAAACCCTAGTTTCTTTAGCAAATCCAAGATTTAGCTTCAAATTCAAAGAGAAGCTTTGGTAAGTATCTCCATCTTCTTCTCCAACTCAATCTCTCTTTAATTTCAGAAATTTCCTAAACATAACTTTGGAAATGTTCTTCTTTTGAGCTTAAATTCAAGCTCCTTAGGTTGGAGTTGAAGTAAAGTTGATCTTCCTTTGCATCCAAGCTTCTCTTTCATCATTTTTGGGTTTAAAGGTGAGATTTTTATCTCACATCTATGTCTATAACTATCTTTGATATTAGGTATGAATTCCTAACACTTATTCATGTTCAATTGCTTTTGGTTTGAATTGATTTGGTGAACATTTCAATTTTTGGGTGTTTTGAAGTCAAAACTTTGAAAATCCTTGCTTTGATTTGTGAACATGTTTTTGGTGGTGAATTGGAGAGTTTATATGGCTGGGTTGTCGATTGGCAAAAGCCCCTAAAGTCCATTGCTCGACCGGGTGCGAATGGTGAGAGTTTGCTCTTCCATTTGATAGGCTGAAAAACAATTTCAGCTCGTCACCAGACGTCTGCAGGGAAGCTCAGACGTCTAGAGTCTGTTTCGGAGAACTTCCTGAAACTTACTACAGACGTCTGAGTATATACTCCAGACGTCTGGAGTATGTTATTTCCAGAATTTCCGACAGTTTTTATATTTTTTTGATTTCCAGCCTTTATCGATTCAAGGTTATCCGATTTGTTGTTATCATTTATTATCTTCTCTAATGACTTCTTTTTCGGGATTTTTGAGAATGTCCATTTTAATGGAATTTGTATCGATTTCTTTGGATTTAATTCACATCTTCGAATGTGGATTTTGTGATTGATTGTTTCTACAATCATTTTGTGATTTGTCACTTCTAAATACAAAGGTTTCTATACTAGTAGTAAATATTAAAACTCTTTTACAAAGATGATTTCAACTCTATTTTTAATACAAAGCTCTTTTATAAAACCGTTTTCTAATCTATTAGTATATACAAACCTTTACCTCATTCGTATGAGAAAATCTTATTAAACGGCTTAGCCAAACAAGTGGTATGAAATGCTTGCGTTTACTTCGTCGGTTAATTTATGGACTTGTTCGATTGAAAATCCTGTGACAATTTTCGAGTGGGAATCTACAATTTGTTCGTAAATATTTAAGTTAAGCTAGTGGTTATGGGACATGAAGCTAAACTCTTATATTTACTGGCTTAGGGTAATCGACACTTTTATTGATCAATGATGATCATTTTGTGATTTAGACTAGCGATGTGCGATGTCTATTTGTCTGCGAGGGAGACTAAACCCCGTTTTGTGGAACTTCGGTTCAATTTGGCGTGGTAGCGACCCGTGGTCTTCGGACCGTTTGTGGAGCTTCGGCTCAATATTTATGGTTAGCGACCATGGAATAGCGTTCCATTTGTGATACACGTGTTGGTGAGTTTTCATGTTCCCGTTTGTGATAGGCCTCCCCCTTTGTGATTTCTGGATTTCTAATTGATGATTTCTAGAATTTGTGTTTCACCTCTTTATGTGATTGGCAACGATATGTTTGTCAATATTTGTGGTTTGCCGAATAATATAAATAATATGATATTCTTTTTGGTGCTTTGAGATTTATGAGATGTTGTATGATTTTGTCGTTGTTTATATCATATTTGTTCTAGTGTGACAATTTCGTTATTTTACGTTCTTATTGTATCTCTGCTTATATCTCATTCCTTTATCTGATATTTATAGCTAGACTGATCCGTTTATTATTTTCTTATTAAATAATACTCGGGTCAGATCGAGATGTTACAGGTGCTTCTGCTTGACTCCTCATCTGGGATCACCTTCTGACTTTTGTCTAACTACATTACATTTGTAGTTTTTGTTGTTATACATTTGAGATATAGACTCCTTGATGTATACTTATTCTTTTGTCTAGTACTTGTAACTATTCTTTTGTGATATTGTGGATCTTGTTTGACCACTACTCTGATGTACACTTTTTGTGTTATATTCATATCTGTTTCCGCCTTTGAGAAATGAACATCTGTGACTGATTTATGTTATGCTTATTTCTATATTTGTTTCCGAAGGTCCACTTAGCCACTGTATGGTAGCTTTGAGTTTGTATCGGTATGTCGGATTTCCTCTTGAAATGAAATGCACGTTACACTATCTGACATATCGGTGCTCGCACAAGGCAATTACACAGATGGTCGCTCCTCAATAGCCTTATTCTTCGCGCTAGTCGACAGCATTACCCAGTAGTGTTCTTGGCTAGCGTGGGTATAGAGGTGGGATGCAACAGCTTGGTATCAGAGCCAAACTTTGGAATAATGTAGAATAATCTAGCAAGGATCATTGTCCTAAGTCTTTCTTAGGAATCGTGCCATAGGATTTAATTCGAGTCTTCGAACCATTCTATCCTATATTCTTTATGATGTCTTGTTTTATCAATCAAGTTTGTTGATATTCATTCTGAGATTAACTTTTTTCTCTTTTCTTTCTTTCTTAAAGAAGAGAAATGGTTAGACCTGGCCGTCCCAGTGCCGGTCAATCTAGTGCTACTCCCCAGGATGGAGTATTTATGTCTGCTCAGCAACTTCTTGATCTTGTAAGAAATGCTTAAGCTGTCGGACCTATTCCTGAGCCCACTCATCCTAAATCTGGGTTTGCACGTTTGTGCAGTGATTACACCAATTTGGGTGGAAAGCCATTCAAAGGTTCCGAGAGCGTTATAGAAGTCCAGGCTTGGCTTCGAACATGCGACCGTATCTTTTCTCGCATGAATCTTATTGATCTCCATCGAGTCCAAGTGGCTTCTAGTATGCTCCAAGAAAGAGCATTGGACTAGTACGAGCTTCTGATTTCCGAAATTATTGAAGCGGACCTTACTTGGGAGCAATTCCGGGAAAGGTTCGAATTAAAATTTGTGCCGGAAGCTGAAAAAGTGTCTCTAGCTTGACGCTTCATTGACCTTATTCAAGGTGAATCTTCCGTGACCGACTACGTCACATCTTTCGAATCTCTCTCAAAATATGGGGTCAAGTATATTAATACCCCATTGAAGAAAAACCAGAGATTTGTTTATGGCTTGAACAAGAGCCTCAAAAAGCCATTACTTCTGAAATCAGAAGTTTCTTTTGACCAACTTGTTGATATTGCTTTTCGTCTCGAAGAGGCTGATAAAGATAGTGATGTTGAGGTTAAACAAAACATCAAGAAGAAGAGACCTTTTAAATTCAAGCCTAATTAAGAAGGGAAAGCAAGAAACACCGGTAGCAAATACTCCTAACTCACGTCGAGGAGAATGTTACAATTGTGGTTCTAAGGACCACTATGCAAATAAGTGCCCGAAGTCTATTTCTTGTCGCAATTGTAAGAGTTCGGGTCATACTATATCTTTGTGCCCCAAACTTCAGGGCAGGAAGGAGGGCAAGCTAAATGTTGTGCAAGCTCCTGCTAATACTTCTCGTGGTCAAGGTATTTATCATTCTATCCTTGATGGCATTATTATATTTCACGATCTTCCTATTCGAGTTCTTTTTGATACGGGTGCATCTGACTCTTTTATATCAAAAGAACTTGTTGATGCTTTGTCTTTGAATGTTATTGGCTTGATGACCTCTTTGAGGATTGCAAATCCGGTCGGTGGATCCGCAACACTCAGTTTATTATGTAAAGATGTCGAAATTATTTTATGTGATTACTCTTTCCGTGCCGATTTGCATGTTATGCGTTATCTTGGTTTCGGAATAATTTTGGGAATGGATTGGATTAACCATTATGAAGCCCATATTCTATGTCCTAAATGGACTATATATCTTCGGCATCCTCAATCTGTTAAGCAGATTTCTCTCGTTCTGAAAGATTCAGATTCCAATTAGAAAGCATCCTTATATTCTTTAAATCCTCATGATGACGATAACGATGATGAGGAAGATGTCATTTCACTCATTCACATTGTTCGTGAATTACCTGACATATTTGAGCCCGTTCTAGGATTACCACCTAAGCGAGCAATTGAGTTCCGAATTAATCTAATCCCTGGAGCTCTACCTATTACTCGTCCTCCTTATCGTATGTCCAATAAAGAAAATGAGGAGATGCGCAAACAATTATCCGAATTGGAAGTGAAGCAATTTATTCAATCTAGTTCCTCTCCATAGGGAGCTTCAGCTATTTTTGTGAAGAAATCTGATGGTACACTTAGGCTTTGCATTGACTACCGCAAGCTCAATGATCTTACCATCAAGAATAAATATCCCTTACCGCGGATTGATGATTTATTCGATCAGCTTAGTGGTGCTAAAGTCTTTTCACAGTTAGACTTAGCAACCGGTTTTCATCAGCTCCGTATTGCAGAGGATAGCATTCCTTTGACATCGTTCCGTACTCGTTATGGATCTTATGAATGGCTTGTTATGCCATTTGGTTTGATGAATGCTCCAGCTTATTTCATCGACCTTATGAATCGAGTTTTCAAAGACTTCCTCGATCGATTTGTTCTCATCTTTATCGATGATATTTTATTTATTCTAAAACCGAAGAGGAGCATGAAAATCATCTTCGGATTGTGTTGGAAACTCTTCGGAGCAACCAATTGAAAGCAAAATTTTCTAAATGCCACTTTTGGCAATCTCATGTGAAATTTTTGGGACATATCATTTCTGAATCCGGAATTTCCGTGGATCCTTCAAAGATTAAAGCGATTCAAAATTGGAAGAGACCGGAGAGTGTGACGGAAATTCGTAGCTTTCTTGGATTGGCGGGCTATTACCGTCGGTTCATAAAAGACTTTTCTAAGATTTCCGTACCTCTTACTAATTTGACAAAGAAGGGAGTTAAATACATTTGGTCAGACAAATGTGAAGCTGCTTTTCAAAAATTAAAAGAACTCCTTTCTGATGCTCCTATTCTTGTGATTTCTGATGGGAACCAAGATTTTATTGTTTATACCGATGCTAGTCGCGTTGGTTTGGGTGTCGTTCTCATGTAGTGGGAACATGTTATCGCTTATGCTTCTAGACAATTAAAGCCAGCCGAAACTAGATATGCCACACATGATTTAGAGCTCGCGGCTATTGTTTTCGCCCTTAGAATTTGGCGCCATTATCTTTTGGGGGAGAAGTTTGTTCTCTACACCGATCATAAATCATTGAAGTATTTATTTTCTTAAAAGGAACTTAATTTGCGTCAACAACGTTGGCTCGAGTTCCTTGCATCTTATGATCTTGATATTCTTTTTACTCCCGGAAAGGGAAATCGTGTTGTTGATGCCCTTAGTCGTAAGCAGCAGGCGGTTGTTTCCATGATGGTATCTGAATGGAATGATCTCGAGACTTTGTCCACTTGTGAGATTCGAGATCGTGAATCCGATTTATGTTCATCTCTTGTTTTGTGTAGTCTTGAAGCTCATCCTTCTCTTTTAGACCGCATTCTTGAAGCTCAAATGCAGGATCCCGAATTGGTTCTTCTTAGCCAAAGTTGTAGGGATAAAATTGATATTGAAGGTTTAAAAGACTTTGATATTGATGTTCGTGGCGGTATTCAAAAATTTGGTAGACTTATCGTGCCAAATATTATTGATCTTCGTAAAGACATTTTAGAAGATTCTCATCTTTCTAAATTTACCATTCATCTCGGTAGTAGTAAAATGTACGCGGATATGAAGCGACTTTATTATTGGGAGGGAATCAAATCTGATATTGCTAACTTTGTTAAGCGTTGCATGACTTTCCAACTTGTTAAGGCCGAGCATCAAAGGCCCGGTGGGTTATTGCAACCTTTGGAAATTCCAATATGGAAGTGGGATCAAATTTCCATGGATTTTATTGACGGTCTTCCCCGTTCTCGTTCAGGCCATGATAGCCTATGGGTGATAGTAGATAGACTTACAAAATCTGCCCATTTTATTCCCGTTCGGTCCAATCGGACCGTACCTATTTTGGCTAAACATTTTGTCAAAGAAATTGTTAAATTGCATGGAGTTCCAACTTCTATTGTTAGCGATCGTGATCCATTATTTACTAGTGGATTTTGGAAAGGTCTTCAAAAAGCTTTGGGAATGAAGCTTAATTTTAGCACCGCTTATCATCCTCAGTCCGATGGACAAACCGAGCGTGTGAATCAAACTCTTGAAGATCTTCTTCATGCATGTGTTCTTGATTTTGGTGGAAGTTGGGAAGATCATACTTCTCTTGTCGAATTTTTCTATAATAATAGCTTCCAATCTAGTATTAGTATGGCACCTTTCGAGGCACTTTACGGAAGGCCATGCCGATCTCCTTCGTGTTGGCTTGAAGCCGGTGAGAAACTTGTTTTAGGTCTAGATTTTATCCGTGATGCCACAGAAAAGATTGACCTTATTCGTCATAGGATGAAAGAAGCTCAAAGTAGACAAAAATCCTATGCCGATAACCGAAGAAGGAAATTAGAATTTTCTGTGGGAGATTTTGTGTTTATCCGTGTTTCACCTATGAAGGGTGTTGTGCGTTTCAGTCGATCGGGAAAATTAGCACCTCGATATATTGGCCCATTTCCCATCACCGAACGCATTGGTTCCGTGGCTTATCGCCTTTTATTACCGGCTCAATTCTCTGCTATTCATGACGTATTCCACGTCTCTCAATTACGGAAATGCCTTCGAGATTCCGACTCTATTCTTGAGCCCGGCGTTATTGAAGAAATTGAAGTTTCGCCTAATTTGACTTATGAGCAACATCCTATTAGAATCATTGCTTCGGAGGTCAAACGCCTTCGAAATAAAGATATTTCTCATGTGAAAGTTCAATGGTCCTCAAATCCTAAGGATTGCTCTTGGGAATCCAGAGAATTCATCGAGCGAACACATCCGGACTTGCTCTCGCGTGCTCCTTAAGGTGTACTTTTTATTTCAAATCTCTTATTTTTGTGTTGATATGCTTTTGTTGTCGTTACTTCTTATATATTTCTTAAAGATTACGAGGACGCAATTTCTTTAAGGAGGGGAGTCTGTAACAACCCGCATATTTTTAAAGTTTTGAATATTTAAATATTTTATTTAAATATAGAATTGTTAATCGGATTTAAGTCCGAAAAGCTACTTTTTGTAAACAGTCGAATTGGGACTCGAGACCACTTCCATTGAGACCAAAATGACGTTTGCGACTTTTTTAAGTATAAACATTGATATGTTTGGAACTAGCTAGAATTTTGACCTTTTCCCTTAGGGTTTTGGGTTTGGGTTTCAGCCCATTTACCCAACATATCAACCCAACTCCACACCACACCTCTTCACTCCTTCATAATATTCCTACAACTTAAGCTTTAGCCAAAATGGTGGTGGAGATGGGAAATTAAAATCCTAAACCCTAGTTTCTTTAGCAAATCCAAGTTTTAGCTCCAAATTCAAAGAGAAGCTTTGGTAAGTATCTCCATCTTCTTCTCTAACTCAATCTCTCTTTAATTTCAGAAATTTCCTAAACATAACTTTGGAAATGTTCTTCTTTTGAGCTTAGGTTCAAGCTCCTTGGGTTGGAGTTGAAGTGAAGTTGATCTTCCTTTGCATTCAAGCTTCTCTTTCATCATTTTTGGGTTTAAAGGTGAGATTTTTATCTCACATCTATGTCTATAACTATCTTTGATATTAGGTATGAATTCCTAACACTTATTCATGTTCAATTGCTTTTGGTTTGAATTGATTTGGTGAACATTTCAATTTTTGGGTGTTTTGAAGTCAAAACTTTGAAAATCCTCGCTTTAATTTGTGAACATGTTTTTGGTGGTGAATCGGAGAGTCTATATGGCCGGGTTGTCGATTGGAAAAAGCCCCTAAAGTCCATTGCTCGACCGGGTGCGAATGGTGAGAGTTTGCTCTTCCATTTGATAGGCTGAAAAACAATTTCAGCTCGTCACCAGACGTCTGCAGGGAAGCTCAGACATCTAGAGTCTGTTTCGGAGAACTTCCTGAAACTTACTGCAGACGTCTGGAGTATGTTGTTTCCAGAATTTCCGACAGTTTTTATATTGTTTTGATTTCCAGCCTTTATCGATTCAAGTTTATCTGATTTGTTGTTATCATTTATTATCTTCTCTAATGACTTCTGTTTCGGGATTTTTGAGAATGTCCATTTTAATGGAATTGGTATCGATTTCTTTGGATTTAATTCACATCTTCGAATGTGGATTTTGTGATTGATTGTTTCTACAATCATTTTGTGATTTATCACTTCTAAATACAAAGGTTTCTATACTAGTAGTAAATATTAAAACTCTTTTACAAAGATGATTTCAACTCTATTTTTAATACAAAGCTCTTTTATAAAACTGTTTTATAATCTATTAGTATATACAAACCTTTACCTAATTCGTATGAGAAAATCTAATTAAACGGCTTAGCAAAACAAGTGGTATGAAACGCTTGCATTTACTTCGTCGGTTAATTTATGGACTTGTTCGATTGAAAATCCTGTGACAATTTTTGAGTGGGAATCTACAATTTGTTCGTAAATATTTAAGTTAAGCTAGTGGTTATGGGACATGAAGCTAAACTCTTATATTTACTGGCTTAGTGTAATCGACACTTTTATTGATCAATGATGATCATTTTGTGATTTAGACTAGCGATGTGCGATGTCTATTTGTCTGCGAGGGAGACTAAACCTCGTTTTGTGGAACTTCGGTTCAATTTGGCGGGGTAGCGACCCGTGGTCTTCGGACCGCTTGTGGAGCTTCGGCTCAATATTTATGGTTAGCGACCATGGAATAGCGTTCCATTTGTGATACACGTGTTGGTGAGTTTTCATGTTCCCGTTTGTGATAGGCCTCCCCCTTTGTGATTTCTGGACTTCTAATTGATGATTTCTAGAATTTGTGTTTCACCTCTTTATGTGATTGGCAATGATATGTTTGTCAATATTTGTTGTTTGGTAAATAATATAAAGAATATGATATTCTTTTTGGTGCTTTGAGATTTATGAGATGTTGTATGATTTTGTCGTTGTTTATATCATATTTGTTCTAGTGTGACAATTTCGTTATCTTACGTTCTTATTGTATCTCTGCTTATATCTCATTCCTTTATCTGATATTTATAGCTAGACTGATATGTTTATTATTTTCTTATTAAATAATACTCGGGTCAGACCGAGATGTTACAGGTGCTTCTGCTTGACTCCTCATCTGGGATCACCTTCTGACTTTTGTCTAACTACATTACATTTGTAGTTTTTGTTGTTATACATTTGAGATATAGACTCCTTGATGTATACTTATTATTTTGTCTAGTACTTGTAACTATTCTTTTGTGATATTGTGGATCTTGTTTGATCACTACTCTGATGTACACTTTTTGTGTTATATTCATATCTGTTTCCGCCTTTGAGATATGAACATCTGTGACTGATTTATGTTATGCTTATTTCTATATTTGTTTCCGAAGGTCCACTTAGCCACTGTGTGGTAGCTTTGAGTTTGTATCGGTATGTCAGATTTCCTCTTGAAATGAAATGCACGTTACACTATCTGACATATCGGTGCTCGCACAAGGCAATTACACAGATGGTCGCTCCTCAACAGCCTTATTCTTCGCGCTAGTCGACAGCATTACCCAGTAGTGTTCTTGGCTAGCGTGGGTATAGAGGTGGGGTATAACACCAGTCTTCGAGTTTTTAAATAGGCGGATAACCAATGTATCATGAAGATTGATGACTTCATTGTCAATCGAGGCATGATGCTGCATTTTTAGTCTATGAGTTTTAATAGGTGGAAAGCCTTATGCTTTTACATCGACATGAGATGGATGTCGACGCTAATTCACATCGAGCTTATAAATGGTAGAGAGCCATTTGTTGTAAAATTTTAACTTCGAACCTTAGGGACACTAAGGTATATCTTAATGAGTTTGACCTGAAACCTATTGGGGTTACCAATGTCTGTCATCATGAAATTTAAATAACTAAGCTAAATAACTTAATTGGGGACACATTAGATATAAGTTATACATGTGGATAGCATGATTAATGTTGAACATGTGGGTAGCATGGAGTAAATTTAAACATGTGGGTAACATAGGATAAATAGAAATATGTGGGTAACATGAATTAAATGGCCAAGTGATGGGTTCATAGTCATCCTAGGAAAACTATGGGATGCATGATGGATAGTTTGCATCATGCCAGAGATGGATAATCTCTAATTGGTTAATTTAAGGGTTCATAGTCATCCTAAGAAAACTATGAGATGTGAGATGGATAGTACGCATCAGTTTAAATGATAAAATGTGAGATGGATAGTCCACATTAGTTTAAGTAAAATAAAATGTGCGACGGGTAGTCCACATGAATATAAGATGGGTAGTGAATAAGAACTTAGATGGGTAGTTTAATAAATGAGGGATGGGTAATCCAGTACCTATGACATGTTTATACACTTTCATATTATTCTGTTATAACCATTATGGATGAAGGAGCACAATATATGGTTAAGATGTTTAATTGGGAACTAGTGAGGGGAAACCCGTTCTGCACGGTGGTGTGGTCTCACTAGATATCTACTGATTTGAGATGGTAGATTATTATTCACACCATAATTTTGTCTGACCCAAGTTTTTGTTTCCCCCTTAAACTCTCGGATACTCACTTGAGTAGGTTGAGAGTAAGGGCTTTTTAGGTTCTCTTTAGATGAATAAGCTTCCAGATATGTGAAGGAGGCACTCTAGCTAGTAGGAGCTATATATCTATTTTCCACTATGTTTTGATTCTGCTTTTGTGTTGTAATGGCAAGTTATATTAAATGCCAGATATTTGACTCTGATCATCCAAGCGGGCATCTTCATATGTCGCTCTTGGAATATGTTGTAATAATTATATTTTCTATGAATGTGGTTTGCAAATTGGGATTATGTAATGAAATTGAAATCTTATTGTGAAATGAAATGAGAAAGTTTATTTTAAAACGGTGTTGAATTTCCATATTCATGTGTTTATGATATTATTAAAATGATTAACATAGCCACATTTTGTCATCGAAAATTAGTAACTATGGATGACTGCAGCATCCGTAGGACTTAATTTCGGGCCTAAAAATGGGGATGTTACACTGAGTAATACAAATACACTCCATAACAGAAATATCGGGCTCACAACATAGAATCAAATCAAGTCCATTGCTCTTCCTTAATCGAACCATCCTCTTGTCGCAATCCAACACTACCCTATTGCGAGACATCCAACCCATTCCCAAAATCAACCCATACCACGAAAAGTTTAGTGCATATTCTTCATAAATGAACTCCATACCATGGATGACCAACTCTATATTATGACATAACATCGATAAATAGTTCGATCCCCTGATAGGATTCGGCACCGCAAAAGATTCGTACATAAGATCTAGTTTAAGAGATAAACTATTGATTAATGCACTTGATATTTATGAGATATACCAGTATCAAACAAACTACAAATAGGAGAATCAAATAAAATCAACATACCTTCCATCATAATCTGCTTTGCTTTCTCCTAAGCCTATGGTGGTGCATTACTCAAAGTTTGAACGACATCCAAAGCACATGTATTCACAATTTGACCTTCACCCTTCAAAGATGGACGATCTTTCTTCATTATTTCGATCCGGTCACAATTATAGCACTTTAACTTCTTGTAAGCTAGGGCTGCCTTATAGTTCTTAGCTATGTGTCCTACATGGTTACAGTTATAACATCTACCTTTTAAGAGTTCATCTTACAATTCTTTACAAGATGTCCCTCCTTCCGACATTTATGACAGGTAACCACATGTTTCTTACCCTCTCCTCCTTGTGGTCCACTTCCTTTTATGTTTTCTCTGCTGCTGTCCCTTCACTTCCTTATTCTAGTCCTTACTCATATTTTCATTTAAATAATTCAATAATGCTGCTTCTACTAGTCCCCAAACGTCGCTCCATACTATATCTGATTCAATGCTAACTCCCTTAAAGGTGAACTCAAAAGCTTTGCAAACTTTAACGACTTCTTTGCTCGAGCATTCACTAATTTGAATCCAATCGGGCCAACTCATTAAACTAACTGACATACTCTCCAACTACCATTTCTCCCTGCTTCAAATGGATGAACTTCTCCAACAATAAATCCTTCTCAGCACTAGAATGAAACTTTGTCTCAAATTTTGACTTAAACATCCTCCATGTAACAGTGTTCTCATCCACTTCAGTTGTCACTACCTCCCACCAACATGTTGCTTTACCCTCCAAATGCCAAGTAGCTAACTGCCTCTTAGTCTACCACCAAGTCCTAACAAGTTGAAAATACTTTCACAATCATTAGGCCATGCCTAAGTCATCGAGATGGTTTTGTCCCATCAAATGGCTTTCCACCCAGGCTAGAGAAATCCCTAGACAACATAGGAAAGTCAACAATTTATGATGGTAAGCAGGAATCACATCTTGATTAGTAGTGGGAGTGGTAGCTGTAGGTTCGGCGGGGTTGGTACTAGCTTGACTCGTCACTTGAATGTAGCATCCGAACCATACTGGGATATTAACTCTGGGGATATCTGGTATATATATTCTGTTGCTAGTCACTACAATAGTTTCTACCCTACCAGCATTGACTATGTTGGTCTCTATTCTAGTTTCAATACTGAATTACTCATTTCAGCTATATAAAAAAATGAGATTCATTAGCAACTCACCAATGGATAGTAAATAAAACCGAAACAGTAGATATGTGTGTGCATTTGTACTTTTTTTCCTACATACATACATACATACTTACTTACATACACATATATATATATATATAATCTAATAGAAAATATATACACACTCTCTCAATGCGTTCCTAATTCCTATCCTAGTTCTTGACTTATGCTTTAATACAAAATGTAATAACCCACCCTCTCGACACCCAAATCCGACACCTGAACTGACGTTGACAGCTTAGAATCGAAAGGATGAGTCATTGGTGTGAGATAAAATATATACAACTATAGGCAGATATAGATGGACATCAGATACTAAGTACAACTATGACCAACACTATCAAGTTTTCAAAGTCTCACAGTGGAATGAATTAAATATAATACATAATAAATACCATAGTCACATCACCATAACATGTCCGACATGTCGAATACACATGTTTGAATAAATATAGATACAGTCCAAACCCACATACATAAAGTCAAATCTAGGAACAATACCTATTCATACTATATATACAATACACCTGTTTGAACCAAAAAAGGCCCAAATGCTCAGAAGTTAAAGTATAGAATAAAAAGTGAAGAAAATTAAATGAAAAACAAGTAAGAAAGAACACACAACAATTTACAGTGGTTCGACAAATCAAGGCCTATGTCCACTTTATAATTTTATTGCTTATATTCTGACTTAGAGGCAAAAGATCTTATGGGTTAGTATAACTCCGACACTTGATTACAAGAAAATTGAATAGAGAGAGCTAGAGCTAAAATATCCTAAAAATGAGCCCTATCTTCTTATTTATAAAGGTAGGGGCCTAAAATCTCATACAAAATATCTCCATGCCGTTCTCCATGCTTTAGACCAATTCCCCTTGAAAATAGACTGCCACCTCATTAGATTGTATGGGTCAGTACAACTATAAGGGTAGGGGTTGGTAACGGCCCATAATGTTGCCAAATTAGCTGCCTTCAACTGTTTATGTTGGATTGTCTTATGGTTAGCTTCATGATTTCATAGTTCTTTGCATCAATAATAGCTTATTTCTAGGTCCAAATGATGGGTGCATGGAAGAAAAAAACTGTTGATTCAAGTATTCATGGAGATCAATAAAGAATTGCATTGGATTAACTAAACAACACTTGTGAAAGGCTTTAAACGTCAAGTAGGGCACGTATGCAGAAGATGGGACCCATAGATAAAGGTCAGTGCCGACCTATAGCTTTCGTGATTATGTGATTTTCTTGGCTTGAGTTATTTTATGCATTGGCCTTGCGACTTTGTTTGTGTTTGGTTTCTGAACTCCTGGGCTATCTCTCAGGGCTTCCTGCCTTGACAACTCCAAGTTCAACTCATCTAGTTTGTCCAAATATTGCCTGCTCAAAAGGCTGGATAACAACACCAATGAATTTCCATCTCTGATAACATCTCATCTCTAAACTCCATCAACCTGGATATATATATATAAAGGAAAGTAGGAGTGGGTCAGACATAAGTCTGGTGAGTGAGCCGTACTCTACTCTACATATACTACAAAAATAATACTATAACATGATATGAATCTACTGCTCAGCCATGATATGAATCTATCACTCGGCCACGATATGAATCTATCGCTCGGCCATAATATGTTCATCGCCACGCCATCCTAATTGTCATATCATCTGACCATATATCATCATCTATATGCAAACTCACTTCCCTAGTCCGATCTCATGCTCTACAAGGTCGCCTATTACTCGCCGTCACATTAGCGCATATAGTACTCACTTCCCTGGACAGCCCGAAGCCTACAAGGTAACCTACTATCCTCGGGCAAGCTAGTTGGACTCACCCCTAGTCCGCCCTTAGCTTACAAGGTCACTTATTACCCACCTCCTCCACTTGGTCCGCTGAAGCACTACAGGGGAGCAAATCGTCATGCCTGGACCACCTATTAGTGTTACAGGACCGCACTCGTATCCGCATACACATTTTGGGCTGTATACCTATGCCTCGAACTCTTTCACATCGGTATTCATTATCGTATCATATTTCAATATTGCAACAACATATTAACCAATCCAAATGATAAGAAATCATCACACTTATCCCGTCACCTCATAATGTCGTTGTCCGTCTCATCACTATCCACAGATCACTTTCCAAAATATAAGAGAAATAAGACTCCAATTGTTCATTGTTTATTTATATAGGCCCCTTAGGGACTAGGTTCAGACTTGTAGAATAATAATGCACTGGTGGACCGGTTGGAATGGACCGATGCGCCGGTGTACGTTATTTTTGTAGTTTCTAGGTTTCAAGATTTTGGTATTTTCACCATTGTTTCTGCTTTCAGCCATATTCGCTCTACCTCTGATTGTCTAAGAATGTTTCTATGCCATAGCCTTAAATTTCTAAGTCCATTTCAGCACTTTATTGCATCAATTTGATATAATTTCTTCAGATCTGCATGGTCATATGAAAACCTAGTTTCTAAGTGCTATTATCATTTAAATCCCTCCTAAATCATCTTTAAATCTGAATTTAACTTTTAATATGTATTTGTATACTCTATTACAGCCTACATAACATAATTATAATATTATAATTGCATTATATGGGGAGGAAAGAATGGATCACTCATCGAAAATTGAATTCTTGTCCAGATCCTCAATGTTTGCGCTGTTGCATCTCCTCTCTTCAGATTTCCATCTCAAAGTCGCTGTTGTTATGTAGCCTTATCTGCTAGCTTAGAATTTTATTAGTCTTGTTCGATTCGGTGGAGTTTTGAGTGAGAAAATTAAATTTGATTCTTAGTTGGTAAAAGGGAAGATGAAGGAACAATAAAAAGTGTCAGGGTGGGTCGTTTCTAAAATAACTGTACATGCTTTTCTTTCTTAAGTAGTTGGAGGGAAACAATAGTCCGCCACATTTCAAGTTCGAATTCAAATCCTTTGGCATCCGCTTGACTCGATGATGTTTTTGACCATAACTCCTCCATGCGGACTCCAAACAAGGCAACAAGATCCTGCACGAATCAAAAAATGAGATGGCCACAGTGTATAGGTTACATCGTTAGATTCCAAAGTTTAAAAATAACCATTTTGGCCCTCCTTATATTTAATTTATTTAATTAATTCATTAATTCCAATTATTTTTGTATTATCATATTACTAATATTTAATAAAAAATATTTCTCAAATTTTCTGCGTATTACACTTTTTCTCACTTATCGTGAATATTGAGTTTTTGGCTTACAATAATATTTTTCCATAATAGTTATTATGCCTAGATTTTGCATCGAGTAAAATCGAGTGAAAAACTAACCAACAATGATTTAATGACTTATATGATGATCCGAGGCATTGCTATTAAACTTCAGATAAAGATGGCACTCGAAAATGGCAAGGAAAACTAAGATTACCCCAAGTAAGCTCTAGGTCGCTCAAAGTTTGAACCAGAGTGAAACACGAAAGCATATGACCATCTTACTCTAGGTAACTCCAAACCAACTTCAGAATAAAAGCGATCAACTTCCACGTGAATTTCACTATGCCAAAATGTTTGAAACTCCATGTCAACTCAAAGTGCTCGATGAACTCCACCATGGATCAGTGGAATACCCCCTGATCGAATACATGTGTACATGTTCAAGAATCGAAAATACTAATATAATTGGACCTGACATCGGGTCACCTTATTGAGCACCCAAATTGTGCTCTCAAACATTCACCAAAGTCATACCAAGAGCAGCTTAAGACAATATGCGAAGTTAGCTTCAAAGATGACTACGAAGCAACCTAAAACCACTGAAAATCGTACCAACCCTTCTTTAATCGTTAAAATCAACCTAAAATAACTACTACCACTCGAAATTAGAATTCTACACAACGTTCCAATAAAATACGACCCCTCCATGCTATGGTGTTAAAGTTCGAGCTCCTAATGCGTTCAAATTTGACTATATTCAAGATATGCTTTTTAACAAAATAAGCCTAATTTAGAAATGAATAAACACCTCCATCTCTACTATCAACCATAAAAGCCTATAAATATCCCAGCATTTGAAAAGAAAAGGACAAATTATTCACTCCATAGACTTATGCCAAGAAGCCATCACTCTCAAGGAAAACTCCACTATTCCTATATCTTCTCAAATATAATAAAACTTCCATTGAAGAATATTTATACAATATAAAGAAGATGAATTATGATGAAGAAAAATAAATTAGAAAGAGAAGTGCATGTAAGCTTCATTAATAGCTAAACCAATATAAAAATTCATCGTTTCGTTTATTTTTATAATTTTCAATTTTTTATGTCTATTTTTTTCTTTCCAGTCTCTTTTTAATTTTTATTTATTAATTTGTCTAGGATCAGCTTGTTTTATGCATTAAACATTTTGAACCCTTCCTTCTGACATAACATCCAATATTAAAAGTAATGACTTGCCTCCAATCATGATTTGCTTCCCTTCCGTTTGAATGAATGGTGGTACACTTGCACTTGGGACCGCTTATAGTGCATAGGCTTCAACTATTTAGCCTCCCTTTGACAAGCTTGGGCGATCCTTCTTCACATGGTCGAGCTGATTGCAGTTATGACACTTGATCTTTGATATACTCACTCTACAATCCTTCGAAATATGACCCTTCATCTTACACCTCCTACAAGTGATCCTCTATTTCTTATTTAGATTCCTTGGGATCCATTTTGTGACGATCATGAGATTCGAACCCCTACCGCCCCAAAAAGCAACAACATGCACTAACCACTATGCTGAAAGATCTTCATTTTAACTTTTCAAAAAGGATGTTACAGAATACACCCCTTAAAGAGCCAACATCCATATTACCTTATCATCACTCACCACCCTAGCATTGTGTTTGTAACCGCATCAATACCACATTAATTGACATCCATAGCATTACAACACATAACTCTGGCTGGGTACTGACTCTAGTACCATATGTGATGACCGTGGGGTATGAACCCCTACCGCCATAGAAAGCAACAACTTGCACAGACCACTGTGCTAAAAGATCTTTGTGTTAATTTTCCAAAAGGGATGTTACACATTCCCCTTACGGTTAACCCACTATTGGGTCACCCCCTTATTGGGCTCTTCCTCTTTAACCGCCTCCATCAATTGAATTCAATAATGCTGCTTCCACCAATCCTTCAAACATAGCTCCATGTGGTACCTAATTTGGTACTAACTCCTTTAAGGGTGAGTTTAACCCCTTTGTGAACTTTAGTGGTTTCTTATACATTGTATTGATATAGTCAAATCCAAACCTTGCTAGTTCATTAAATTGATTATCGTGCTCCCCAACTGACAATTCTCCAACTTCAAATGGATGAATCTCTCTAACAATAACCCCTTTTATTCTTTTGAGAAAATTTAACTTTGAATTTCCTTTTAAAGTTTGCCTATTGTTAACCCGCTTTTTAGCTAAGCCTATTTCAACTAGATTTAGAAGACCACAATGAGTACGAAATGATTCACAGACTTGGAAACATGCTTAGAAGAACAAAAGAATCATACTCAAAAAGTTTAATGAAAAATTGAGCTAAGAGGACCACTAGGTACCTAGAGGAACCTTTCGATATTGAGAGGTGTTTCTTTCACCTGATACCTCATGATCTCCTTATACTCCAAGTACTTCTTCAAGCAATCATGGTAAAATTCTTTTCCTAGAAGATTGGACTCAAGAAGTTTAAAGTGGAAAAAAGAACCTCTTGATACCGAGAGGGACCTCTAAGTACTGAGGACTTTTAGTTGCTCTTTTGAACCCCCAAGCTCCATAAGCCCCAAGTGTAATCTCAAGTGATTATGATCAAATGCTTTTCTCGGAGAATTGACAAGCAACACTAAGGATTTATGAGAAGAAGGCAAAGAAAGCGGAAAAAGGTAAGTGACAAGAAAATCATCAAAAAGAGCTTGATTTTCATGAAAAAGAGTTATAAACACATTGAATCAAAGATAGAAGAACTAAACAAGTGAAAACAAGAAGTTTCCACCAAAGCAAACCACTCAGTACCGAGAAGATTCTGTTAGATATTGGACTGGCGTGTTCTCTCCTGTACACTTGGGCTTGCATCTAGACTTTGTTTTATGTGGGTTCCTAAGTCTACTAGTGAGTTCTTTGTAAATACCAACCCTGTAGCAACTCAAGAGGAGATTCACACTCTACATCTTCTTCACTCTTATCTCCTTCCCCAAAGACACTCTAGAAACTCCATTGTAAATCTGAGTGCCACTAGATCGTAGTCAGATCTGATAAATTAGTTGTAATTCGAAGAGAAAACGAATAATAATAAAGATTAAAGTGGACGTAGGCTAGAGATTGCCGAACTACTATAAAAATTCTTGTGTGTTCTCTTATTTTCTTTCTATTTTTGCCTATTTGATTTGGATTTCTACATTTTCGTGCTTTTAACTGATAATTGGGTGTTGGTGCCATTTTTGGCATCAACAATATTTTGGTGCTTTCACTGAAAGGTGAGCTTGGATCTGAAATTTGGAGAAGATGAAGAGGCCTAACACTAGATCTAAGATTAGAGGAAGTCAACCAGAGCATGAGGGCAGCCAGGAGGTGTCCTTAAATTTTAATCAATTCATCTACATGGCGAGAGATGAGATGGAAAGAATGATGAAAGAAATACAATATGAAATAATGGCTCGACAATAGGAGATGTTAGATGGATTTTTCCAAAGGTTAGGACAGCAAGTAACAGCTACAGTTGCTACAATTCAAAACCCAAGCCAGAAACCAATGCGGGAGCATTTGGAATTAGAGCATAGCAAACTGGAACAATGCCTCCATGACCAAAACTAGTTGGTACCGACCACAATCCTCTTGACACTAAGAGAAATTTATTCCAGGGCACAGCCTATTTGGATCTTAGATGAGTTCTAATGCCTGGAACGAGCTATGTTATAGCCAGAGAGGCAAATCATAATGCGAATGCATAACTATAGGAGCTGGAACCAGAAGCCCACCGAATGAATGGGGGGCAGAGTGAAGTTACAGATCTGAGACTTCCATTGGATGATAACCCCATAATCGGAATAGATTGGAGTCAGGTTTGATTCCTTCACCTCGCCTTTTATTTTAAATATATGATGCAATATTACTATCAGACCGCTTACACATGTACGAGATCTTGATTGGTCCCTAGGTACGCTCTAAGTTGGAAGTATGAAGGTGATTCTTGATCGGATTAGATATTTTGATGCTTCTAGATGCCCTGACTTAGGCTTTATGAGTAATGACCAAAACTGATTAGGAAACACCAACGGAGATTGATGACCCCTTGAAATTGATTAGGATTTTATAAACCACTTGAATGTAATGACTGATACTGATCGTGGTAGTCCCGTCCGGAGAGATGGGGCAGTGACCGCAAGAAGTAAGTCCCCTTATCGGAGAGTAAGTGGATGGACTTGCTTGTCATTGAGTCCTCTTGCTGGAGAGTGAGCGGATTGGCCTCAGTAGGGATCTAAAGAGATCAAAAGTAAGTCCGCTCATTGGAGAGTGAGTGGATGGACTTGCTTGTTGTTGAATCTCCTCCCTAGAGAGCGAGCGGATTGGGCTAAGCAAGGATCCAGAGAGATCGAACGCTAGATTGGATGGTAAATGATTTGAAGAGGTTGAACCTTAGACTGAATGAAAAACGATATGGGGAGATCAAATCCTATATTGGATGAAAAATGGTCCGGAGAGGTCGAACCCTTATTAGATTAGAACAATCTAGAGAGATCGCACCCAAGATTGGATGAGACCCTAGATTAGATGGAACCCTAGATTGGATGTTAGATAATCCGGAGTGACTGGACTCTAGAATGGACGTTGACTTGATTATAGGATTGGAACACCTTGTAATTAGAGTAAAACAGATGAATCCTAGACGAACACGAGACGATTTTGATATATTATATGATAACTACAGCTGAAAACTGGCTAATTATGATTTATGACTAACACTTAAGTAAGGACTAGAGTCCTTAGCTATAATGGTCCAGAATGATGTTTGCAAGAGAATCCGAAGGACCAGGATGACTCATCGCAACTTGGATTGATGGATAGATAGAAAGCTTGATCACCGAAGATCGACTAATGCTGAAACTTGTTCTTGAGCAAAGCACACCTTACATTCAAAAGGCATACTTTATGGGCAAGTGTTAACTCGCTCTTTAGCCAAGTCGATTTCAACTAGACTTGGAAGATCAAAATGAGGAAGAAATGATTCATAGACTTGGAAACATGCTTAGAAGAACTAAAGAACAATACTCAAAGTATTTAGGAAAAAATTGAGCTAAGAGAACCACTAGGTACCATGAGGTTTTACTTCTACTCGAGACCTCCAAATCTCCTAATACTCCAAGTGCATCTTCAAGCAATCATGGTAAAATGCTTTTCCCAAAAGATTGGACTCAAGAAGTTTAAAGAGGCAAAAAGGACCTCTTAGCATCGAGAGGAACCTTTAAGTACCGAGAGCTTTTGGTTTCTCTTTCGATCCCATACGCTCCATACACCTCAAGTGTAATCTCAAGTGATTATGATCAAGTGTTTTTCTCCAAGAATCGACAAGCAACACTAAGGATTTATAAGAAGAAGGCGAAGAAAGCAGGAAAAGACAAGTGATAAGCAAATCATCAAAAAGAGCTTGATTTTCATGAAAAAGAGTTAGAAACACATTGAATCAAAGATAAAAGAACTAAGCAAGTGAAAACAAAAAGTTCAAACTAAAGCAACCACTCGGTATGTACCGAGAGGAACCTCTCGGTGTCGAGAGGTTTTTGTTAGAGATTGGGCTGGCATGTTCTTTCCTGTACACTTAGACTCACATCTGGACTTTATTCTACCTGGGCTCCTAAATCTACTGGCGAGTTCTCTATACATATTAACCTTATAACAACTGCAGAGGGAATTCAGACTCTGCATATTCTTTACTCTTATCTCTTTCCCCAAAACACTCTAGAAACTTCATTGTAAATCTGAGATTCACTAGACCACAGTTAGATCTGATAAAATTAGTTATAATCTAGAGAGAAAACGACTAATAACAAAGATTAAAGTGGACGTAGGATAGAGATTGCCAAACCACTATAAAAATCTTATGTGTTCACTTATTTTTTTCTTATTTTTTGCATGTTTGATTTGGATTTCAATATTTTGTGCTTTCAACTAATAACTGGGTATTGGTGCCATTTTTGATGTCATCACCTATGTTATATTTACCTCAACGACCACAGAAACAGTAATCTCCCACCAATCAGCCGCTTCTCCCCGAAGGTGCCAAAGAGGCAGCTATCTCCTTGTAATATGCTCAAAACCAACAAACTGAGTATTTATCACAAGTGCAAAGCCATGTCCGTGTTACTAAATAACATTCGGTTCCTACATACGATTTCACACCGAGACCGACAAAGCCTCTGTATAGCTTTGGGAAATTTATTGTGGGTGGTGGTTAGATGACAACCACTCCTTGGATAGTAGGTACGGGTTTTTGGATTTTTTTGAACTAGGTACTTTATTTACTAAAATTAAAGTAGAGGTACAAATAAATAAATGTTTACGAACAAACTATGGCATGAGTTCATGGTATGCTAAAGACTCAAAAGCTAGGGGTGTAAACGGGTCGGACCGGACCGGATGGAGGTGTGTCCTAATCCTGTCCTATAAGAGATTCGAACGAACACGGACCGGACAAACTTTAACTTCGAACATTGTTCGTACGAGTCGGACAACGGACGGAAAATGTTCGGACAATAGAAAAACATCGAACATTTTCGGACGAACGTTTTTTCGTATATTTTTTCTTGTTCTAATTCGTGTCCTAAATGAGAATCATACGGACACGGACCGGACGTCTTACAGCATCGGACCGAGTCAGACAACGGACTGTAATGTCCTATATACAGCCCTATCAAAAGCAACTGTACGAACCAAAGTCTAAGGTAAAATAAACAAATGAAATAAAACAGGTTCCCAATAAGGCACGTGTTAAACAACAACTAAGGTAAAATACAAATAATGAAGTGATGACTTTATTTACTCCCTATGGAACTTCATTTTATAAAAAATCTTTTGAAATTTATTTCACATCCGCAGATCTACGGCGAATTCTCCATGCCGAGATCAATCCAAAGCTTGCAGCGATTGGTACCATTCCACAATTTAACGTTGGATATTCCATGTATAGGTGTTTCATCTGCTGCCTTGCATCAAAGCGTCACCACTCCCTCTAGTAGTTTGAACTGACGATGAAGAGACGTGTCCATATTCTTCAAAGATAAGTTCTCATCCCCTCTTTCTTCCTGAATATTTTTTCTTTTCATGATAGTCCACAGTCTATCATAATTTGCTCAAATCTAATTGGTGTTGGTGTTTCAATTTGCTGAAAAACTCCCATGTTATGCTACAACCATATATGCCAAATTACTTTTGTAATTATAGTATCCACCAATTTGTTTCGTGATTAATTGTTGTTGTTTCTATCGAACACCACTTTGAACACCTCCTGCATGTCATTTGTAGAAAAACTGGCAGTTGAAGTTTATTTTTATAATTTTCCAAAATGCTATTGGAATACGCACAGTTAAAAAAAAGATGAGTATTTGATTCCAGTTCCTATTGCATAAGACGCAAAGCATATTAATTGAATTTTTCCATCTCGATAGTCTGTCTTTGGTGTGTAATTTGTTCGATTTTGCTAGCAATACGCAAATTGACATTTTAGTTGCACACGCTGTGTTCCAGATATGTTTGCACCTATTTATCTTGCTGTTCCTCTCGTCCCAATTCCAAGCTAAATAAAATGAAAATCCCATTATCTGTAGATAGTTACCTAACCTGTTATCTGTACATACCATTCAAACCATGCAAGGATGTTCACTCCGGGGATATCCACAATATCTACTTTGGTACTAGTTTTGGCCCTATAGTCTCTACCCCACCATTATTAGCCTTTGTTCCACTTTCCACCGAGTTACTCATTCTCTCCTATCTACAATGAATTCATTAACAACTCCTTAACAGATAGTTAATTCAACTGGAACAAGAAACGGTGTATACATTTGTAGTTTTGTACTCAATTCTTATATAATATATATAAGTTTATAATAATAAAATCGTGCTTTCTCAATATGTTAATGTCATAATCCTTAACTTAAGGATAAGCTTTGCTCTGATAACAAATGTAACAACCCACCTTTTTCGACTCTTGAATTTAATGCTCATAGCACCGTTCAAATGCCGAAATCCAAAAAAAAATAGATCATTTGGTCATGACAACAAGAAACAAACTGATATTTTTAACCATATCTTTCTGAACTCATAACAGATATAGAGCCAACTAATATTCAATCCAATCTTTATAGTGTATTCAAGGTCATAGATCAATACAATATAAAACCGTCAATCCAAACCACACACGACATACAGTAATGTCAGACGAAAATATATATAATATGTAAAACGTAATCCCTCCGTCATTCATACCATTGACACCATCTAAATCAGATTGACACTAAAGTCCGTTAACCTATCAATATCATATATATAAAAAGTGGAGCGGGGTCAGACTTATGTCCCAGTGAGTGAAGCTTATATATTCCATATATACTTCAACTATACTATTATAACCTCATTTAGTCTACCTAATGTGTGTGAACACACTTTACCGACATGCATACAAGAGTAATAACATCAACATCCAAGATTTGACTACTCGATTAAGGTCTTGATAAACCTAACTATACGACATATCCAACTAAAGGTTATATATATATATATATATATATATATATATATATATATATATATATGACACAAAGAAGTGTGTCCTACGCTCAATGATGGACTTAGTCGAAGATACAATCCACCAAAGGTCATATAAACCTGCATATGGATGTTTATATTACCTCATGATCCACATACTCGATATGTGCAATCCATGATGCCATGGTAAGTTAATAGGAGCCACTAACGTAAATATGGGATCAACACGAATATCGAACTTCAACATCTACATTTACCCCATTCAGATCTATATATCAAAATATTCCATAAAAAAAACATCCCGTCGTGTCATAATTTTGTCGAATCGCTCCAGAAGTCATCCGAAATGTCATGCAAAACCCTGGTTCAATAAAACTTATACTGCACGGTTTGGCCTAGGTTCATTTTGGGCTAAAATAGCCCCGTCGGTCGATCTATGATTCAGTGACTGGTCAGTCGGTCAGCACACCAGTTGACCGATGGCTGAACCATTGGTCGACCAGTGATGTGTATATATTTTTCATTCCTGATTCATTTTTGCACGTTCTTCTTCGTTTTACTTCAAGACATAAGTTTTGTTTTGGTTTTGTTTTAGTATTATTAAATTAATGCTATACATCAATTTACACTTCGATTTCAACTTTATTCAGTTTACATTATCAAGTTAATTACTTATTTACACCATAAGTTACTATACAAAGTTTTGTTTACTATTGTTTAGCTAAAACTTCTGATTTCTTAGAGTTATTATCATATGTATACATTACATTTCTTCGTATTATAACACTTTGTTTATGAACTTGATTTAATTCATTTCAACCACAATGATTCCAAGATTTCATGCTCAACTTCCAATGACTGTCATTTATTTAGCCTATTTTTAAATTATCAAACCATAGCTATAAACCAGGGACTAATCATCAATAATTTTTAAAATCTAATCCCTCATATATTAAAGAAATGATATAATGTTATAATTGATTTATCTGTAGAGGCAACAAACCCAATCACTTGAAATTGAAGATCCAAACCCAAAGACCTCTGTTACCCGGAAAGCATGTGCAGAAACTTCATAATCTCATCCTAATTCTTATTTCAGATTGAAGCCTTTGTTCTCAGAATCATTTCAAAATATAATCTGTTGAATTCTAACTAGAATTGAAAGATTTATGTTTTTTGATTTCTTGTAGTGAATGGAAGAATGAATGGGAAGAAGAGGAAAGAAAATGAGAAGAAGAAACATACATTTTCTGACTTGAGCCTTTTTCTATAAAGATGGAAGTGTTCATTCAAAATTCAAAAACAAATTCCAATATATTAGGCCAAGCGCACCTAGCCGGATGCAGACTCAAGCACTTATCTCCATTGTAAAGTTTTCGATTTGGACCAAATTATATACTATTCTAATCAGAAAAAACGAGCCTATCGTAATGGCGTAGGTCTCGTCGTCAAATTCAATTGTTTGTAAAATGACCGCTTGATCTTTATTATTTAAGTTGGCTAAAATACCCTTTTTTAAGTTATTGTTATTGTTATTATTATTATTATTATTATTTTATATATGAATACCTAGAATTATAATCTCCCGCCTTGAAAAGAATTTCCTCCTCGAAATTCCAAAAGACAAAAAATGTAACTCTTGCACTCTTGTATCATGTATCGCTTAAACGGTAACACACATAAAAAACATTCACGAAAAACATAGTCAGTAATCAAAGAAATCATTCACACACACATTATCTGTTGCTTAATAATCATGACATATATTTGGGTGGGACACACCTGGAAACATATGTGATAACACATAACGTACAAGCATATGATTTGATTATGACATGATATACTAGATAAAATGCGAGTATGCAACCATGGCCGCCTAGATGAAAGCAATAATCATGACATATTAGCATGAATGCGATACAATCTAATATCAACATTTGAAAACTATATGAATGCATCATCCATAAGCATAGTAAGGATTAAAACATGTCAATAGAAAACCGAGTTAAAAAACTAAAAACCAAAAAACCAAGAATCAGCAACAAAATGTAACCAATCACATCCTAGGCTAAGTACCAAACAAAATATATATACAAACAACAGCATTCAACCATACCTAAGTTAAACTAACTACACTAGCAAATAAGAGAATGGAATAGTATTTAGAAAAGAGTCAAACCAGTGTAGGACTGTTGTAAAGGTAAATAAATGTAAAAATATCCAAAGTAAACCTTTTGTATATTTCATACCACACGAATAAATGTAATAGTTATCACAGATATAAAATAGACAAGACAAAAAATTACTATAGAACCATCTTAAATCAGAGCATGGGTTCAAAAATATTTATACAAAACAGATCACAGAATTTACACATCAAATAATAACTCAAATGGTAATTTGTCTCTAATAATTTTCAAACACTGTCTAGGCTCCATAGTGTCACACAGCAGAATAATACCAATAGTAAGCCAAGTATAAGTATATGAAAGCATTTTTGCTAGTCCATCTGCATAACTCTACGTATCATCCCACATGAGCTATCTAGTCTACTCATTTAAGAGTACTCGAGATAATAAGAAGAAAAGTATAAAAACCCGAGTTAGAGAACAGTCTGGAGTGAGCGATAGAATCTCAAAATATTTTGAACGTCAATACAATATATATGAGATAGGGTATGAAGAGTCATACCTAGCCAGTTCGTCCATCATAAGAGTTAGCATATAACATCAGTATATCTACTCTACTATCATCATCGTCATCATATGGGTGAATTACAAGTCTAAAGTACAATGTTGACTGTCTGGGTATCCAAGTCATAATACCTACATCATGTGACTACCCTAGGGCGATAGAATAAACATAGCATCTACCAAAAAACCTCATATCACTCGAGTGCATTAGATATAAAAAGATAACTTATATAGCTAATTCCTTAGCCAAAGACTTAGTCAAAGTTTTGTTTTTGCCAAGCTCAAGTCCATACCAGTTCGCAAGGTTAGGAAGCATACTCAAAATCATAAAGTTTAAGGTAATCCACGATCGTAAGATCTAGACACAATCGTTATCCAAGTGGGAATCCTCACGTATCCCCTTTACACGAGCACGCTGGAAACCTCCGAGTATCGGCTATCCCTTTGCATGCATTTCCATTGTATAACTTCGTCAATTTTCCATTCCATTCATTTCCATATTATAACTCTGGCAATGTTCCATTCTGTAACAACCCGCAAAATTTGAAAATATTTTAAATAAAAATTCATTTGAAATTTTGAATATAATTATTTTAAAATTTGATAAATTTGGAAATTTAATGTAATATTTTGAGATTTGATGTGAAATTTTCTTCCAAATTTAATAAAATAAAGATTTTTCTTAAAATGCAAATTTTAGTCAACTTTGGTCAAAGTTTGACTTTCCGTGAAAATTTTGAATTTTGAACTTCTACTTTTTTTTATGAAGATGGATTTAATTCTAACATTTCCTTTGTTTTTCGTTTTGTTAAATTTTGATTCCTACTTCTAAAAATTTACAACTTTTGGCGTATTACACGCAGTTATTTTCCATTAACATTCATCTTATTTTCATTGTGACTTTGAGCTTGTACTAATGGGCTAGGAATTCCTTTAGTAGATGAAAAGCCACATGATTGAGTAGCCTATATAATATCCTATGGTTTTGCTAGACTCTCACTTTCATTTGTGCCTCCGCAGAAAGAAATTAATGTAAGTTTTCTTCTTCATCTTCCTCCTCAAAACCCTAAACTTTCTTCCTCTCTTCCTCTACAAATTTTCCTCCTCCTCTCCTCAACAAATTTCGTCCATGCTTGTCTCTACACCCATCTCCTCTTCCTCCAACCAGAAACCCTAGCAAAAACTACCTCTTCTCCTTTCTTTTCCCCTTTCATCTTCACCAATTTTGGCCTCCACCTCCTCTCCCTCCAACCAAAAACCCTATAGCCGAACCCCTTCCCTTTTTCCCCTTTTCTTCTTCATTTATTTCGGCCATCACTACCATCCTCCTCTCCAATTGCCAAATCCTAACCCTAGCCTTGCCATAGCCTATGGCCGAACCCAAAACCTAGCCAAACCCTAATTCTAGCCTTGCCTTGACCATGTAGGCCGAACCCTAAACCCAAACCTTGCCTTCCTCTAGCCTTGTAGCCACAAACCCTAGCCTATAGACCAAACCCTAACCCAAATCTAGCCTAGACCGAACCCAAACAAACCTTAGACCAAACTTATGTATTCCCTAGACAAGCCCTCTTCACATGTTTACAATTTTATTTTTCTATGTGAATTATTTGTTTACGTATGGAATTTATTTTATTTTTCAAAGCGTCGGATTTGGATTCTCCTCTCACTCAAGCTTGTCCGTAATTTGTCGTGCTTGTTGTAGTCGTTGTGTTGCGTTTTGAATCACTTCTCTAATCAAAGAAGGTGAGTAATCACTCTTGACAAAGTACTTATATTTTGGTGAATTGATGACAATGGAATTGTATGGATTTGTATATGCAAGTTGAGAATTTCACCTATGTTTATATTATGTTATTTCATACCGTATTTTACCTGTTATGATCATATGCCATGATATATTGAATATTGTTATGTTTATTTAATATTCTGTTCTCACACTGCAAGTTCCTTCACTATGGGTTGAAATGATACATACCCGAATGATTTTTAGATTAAGGAAAATTGTTATGGGCTGAAATGATAGGTCTGAGCAATTTTATTTGACTTGGGATTGGGTGTTTGAAATGATATAAAACCCGAAAAATTAATAAATCGCGGATTGAAATGATATATGTCCGTATTTACTTGACCATAGGGTAGAGAATTTTATACAGACTCCGTGGTTGATTTAAAATGATTTCTAAAAATTATTAAGTATTTTGGATTTTATGTATGAATCTCTAATAAATTTATTGTAATGATTTCTGTAAATTTGGTTATATGAGTTAAAAAATTTATAAGAAAGAAAAAAAAATATAGTTGGAAATGTAAATTTTGGAATCTAATTTACAAAATGATGGTCAATTGAAATTTAATTACCCGATTTGACTTAATAATGGTATTTTATTCTAACCTATAGATTGTAAGTTTTAATTCATGTAATAGTGATTAAAATGATAAATGGTTTTTTTGTGAAAAAAAATGTAAGTTAAAACGTACATTTGACATGTAAGTTTTAACTAATATAAATGGTATAACTTGGGTAATAAAAATGATAAACGTTATTTACTGAAAAGAAAATAAAGTGTAAGTCAATAACGTACTTTTAACTTAGCATAAGGATTTCAGCTTTAAAATTTAACATTATAGTAACAAAGTTATTTAACTAAAGGTTTGGTTTCTTTAATGACCCAATAGCTAAAATTAGAGTAATATAATGATAATGATATAATGACTATGATAAGAACTGTAAATATATGTACTATTTGATTATATAAACTATTGTAGTAGGAAGTATTACGGTAACAATTCAAAACTGCTGCGATTTCTTACGGTAACAATTCAAAACTGTTGCGATTTCTTACTGTAACAATTCTGCAATGCTGCGGATTCTTACAGTAACAATTCTGCACCATTGCGAATTCTTACAGTAACAATTCTGCTCCGCTGCGAATTCTTACAGTAGCATTTCTGTACTGCTGCGTTTTCTTAAAAGTGACATTTCCAGAATGCTTCAAAAATTCTCTAAAGGGTTATAGTTCCAAATGTTATGGTTCTAAAGGTTACAGTTTTAAAGTGCTATGATCTCTAAATTTTACGTTTCAAAGGGGTTATAATTAAATGAATTTGGAAGTGTACGGCTTTGGAAATATGAATAATATTTTAAAGAATAATGATATGGAATTTATATGGTTTTGAAATGAATATGTTTGATATGAAATATAAACCATTTGAAATCAAAATAACCACGGGTTATGATAACATTTGGTTGTTAAAGAGACTGGGATCGGATATGGGCATACTCTTTGTCGATACCGAAAACCACTTTAACAACTGTGTACGCGGTGGAGATTCCAGAATGAAGTAGGTTGGTGGCGACGATCCTAAAGGTATACATACGTGGACCTTACTCCCGTGAGTTAGCATAAGGTGGCTAAAACATGAGCAATTGACGGGCCAAGTGAGGTTGCTCCTCCAATCGGACGCACTTCATCGTTAACCATTCTATTACTTTGTGATTGATTTGGTGCGCACCTTTGATTCAGGAGTGTGGATCGAGTTGGGCGGTAGTTGCGGCTATGCGTTACCAATAGTCCGGAAGCATAATTGGTATATCTACCTTGGCATTGCTTAGTTGTGCGGTGTCACCTACCCTAGTGCACCTTCTACGAGTTTGTTTTATGTCGTACCTATGGGGTATCCTCTGGCGGCCCCAGTTTACGGGGAGTTACGGTACTGTATAGACTATTGGCATTATAAAAATGTGTTAAGGAGGAAAATGTAACGCCTTAACGCTATTCTAATAGTTTTTTTTACTTTAGACATTATTATAATAGCGTATATTACTACATAGTAGATAGTTTAACGGATCCTTAAAGAATGGGCGATCTCAAGCATTCTTTAAGTTACTGATGCATCTCTTTTACAGTTCACTTGAGTTGATTTACATTTTATAATTATGTATGTCCTGACTCGAGTGTTTTGTGTTTTGCTTTACGCTCGGGTCAGCCTGAGTTTCACAGCTTTGGTTTCATCCTTTTTGGAGCAAGAGATCCGCCGGAGATTTAGCTGTCTACCTGATATTTCCATTCCAGTTATTTCCACTCAGCTTTTACTTTTGTAGTAGAGAACTTATGTATCTAAACTTTCCGTTGTATTTGTGTTCAGACTTGGGTATTATGTATTAGTTTGAGACCATGTATCTAGGAGCTTCATGAACTCCTATGTTTATTTTATTCCGCTGCGAGTTATTCTTATATTCTGTGTCTGTGATTCTGTGATTGATTTTATTTGCCCCAAATTTTATTAACAATCTGTTGTTTTGAATTATTCAAGTCTGACATGTGTCGTTTTATTATCGATTTGAATGGTCCAAAACGACGAGATGTTACACATTCCATTCATTTCCATAGTAAAACACAATATAGTTCCACTTGCGAGCCCCCATCTTTGAACTCTTTTTTTGGATCATCATCTCGACTTCCATTATTGAGTCTTCATCATCGAAACACCTCTAGAACCCCTTATAAGTCATTGAACATCATGTCAAAGTTCTAAAGTCATCATGTCAAGCATCGCGTCATCGCTTCATCGTCAAAGTCGGCCTTTGTAAAGCCGTTATGTTGAAATCAAGCATTGAATGAACGAATGAATGAACACGGCAGAAACCCTGTAGTCCATGCTTCAAACCTACATGGACCGCACATGGTCACCCTTAACCATAATCATGTTGGTACCAACTATTTCCAGTTGGGTCTAACATGATTACTTAACCAAAATGGTTAAGTTTCTTCAACTCAAAAGCTCTCATCCTCCTTCAATGCCCTGAAGCTCAAATTTCTAAATTCCGAAATAACTGAACAAATGTCTCAGCGTAAATCATGTCGATGCCAAGTATTTCCCTTAACCAAAATTTTCCTGGGTCCAAAAATGGAAACCTCTTGTCAAAATCCATGATAGAAACCAACTCCCTACATGCCTAAAGTCTCTATGCCATAAGCTTGAAGTCAAAACCTCTCGACCCTAGAAGCTCTCAGTTGTGAATGCTTAGCCAATTTTTTCTCAACTTCCAAAAGCTCTCGTCATACCTTCCATTCCCAGAGTTTCGTCAATGTCTTGGCACAGCAAGTCCGAAAATTGTCATAAATTTCTCGAAGTCAACTTACCCCTAAATTGATTTTTGAGCTACCACCGACTTGTTTTTAAACTATCCAAAACCCCATCATTCCTCATCTAAACTTTATGTGACAAAAACCATAAGGTCCTAAGGCCTCCAAAATCAACATAATACGATCACGTCACCTTGTGAGCATTTTTTTCTCACCGAATCACTCAAATGACGACCACTCCCAAACTACACTGAAATAAGTTGAAAACACAAAAAAACAACCATTTACAAACAATCCACAACATCCACATATCATCACAAAGTAATACAAATCATATCCGACCATTTATACTATCATAGACATAACCATACACAAAATGACAAGTAGTTTATCAAAATGGTCCAAACGAACCTATATACGAATTTATCTTTTTTTAAAACCATTTAAAAAGTGTTATCAGAGCTGCATTGAAGTTTGAAAATGATTTAACATTCAAAACCATCTTAAAAACATCGGTTTTTCTATATTAACTAACATAGGATAGTGGGAAGTGTAAAACCACTCACTTAATACTAGAATGCACAAATCTCGAAGTTGAATAGGGATGTACGAATTCCAAGATGACCCAAACAATAATCAAGTTAGTCCACTTGCTTTATCCTTTAATGGTGTGATTTGGCTAATTTAAATAGGAAAAATGGTTGCTTTTTGGCTAAAAATGAGTTAACAGAGGTTTAGTTCAGTTTTGGAGAGTGAGAAAAGTGATTAGTAATTATCCCATCTCCCCCATTAGCAAATCCCAAATGCGTTAATGGGCTTAATCCGAACCTAATTAATCACTCACTAATCTGCCCTAAAACTACCAAAATTTAAACAACTGTATCTCCTAGTCGGTAAGTCTAAAAGACTATTATGACCATTCAAAGGAAAAGGAAACCATCATATCTTTCCAATAGAAGTTGTCTCGACCCTTAATTCGGCTCATACCAAAAGTTATATGGATTACAAATTTCCATTGTCAATATCGTCTAATAAAATTTCTAAGAGTCAAAAATGTCAAACTCAACATTTCCCAAATTTTAGTACCAATGCCCCAATTTGAATTTGAAAATAATTTTCCACGATCCTCTGATCCATAAAATATAGGTTGTTACACTCTCTCCCCTTTAGGAATTTTGCCATCAAAATCCCTAAATCAAACAAGGTAAAGTCAAACATCGTTACCCTGCATGTCGAACAATCATATGCAATCATCTCAAACATCAGACATGCAAACATGCAATCATAAGTAATCAAATGTAATCTATGCCTATCCAAAAATGCATAGTACTAAACTAGTCTACATAAACATCAAATATGATACCAAATGTTAAAGGTAATGATAAAAATGGAAATCTTACCAAGTGAGGAGCTCTGATAAGTGCTCATCACGCACTCCTCAGTCTCCTACTTCCAATCGCTTTCCCTTACACTCTGTTGAGGCTTCGCTAACTCCACTATCTTCTCCCTAATCTGGTTTGTATCACATCTAACGATACAAATAGGCTTACTAGGTCTTGAAGCTTTGGGTTCAACCTCAATATCATCTCACTAATCCAATGAAATAGTCATGCCTAAGCTGTGCACAGACTTTTGCAAATGAGAAATATGGAATACATTACGCACACCTGCTATCTTCTAGGGTAAGTCGACTCAGTAAGCAAGGTTCCTAACCCTCTCAAGTATCAGAAAAGGACCTACGAATCTCGCTGCCAAGTTTACCTTAGTAGCGAATAAAATTGCATTATTCATTGGAGAGATCTTAATAAATACCATATTTCCAACAGAAAACATCAAATCCTTACATCTCTTATCAGTGTAGCTGCTTTTACTCGTTTTTGAATGCTCTCGATCTTTTTCGATGTCTCTATATAATCATATATGGCCAATAATAGTTTCTCGCCCGCTTCCCACCAACATGAAGGAGCGTTGCACAGTCGGTCATATAATGCCTCAAATGGCGTCGCACCGATGTTAGACTAATAACTATTGTTTTATGCAAACTCTACTAAATGTAAGTGATCATCCCATGAGCCCATAAAGTTAAGAATACAAGCTCGTAAGAGATTCTCTAATATACAATTCACCTTCTTTCTCTACCCATCTGTTTGTGGGTGATAAGTTATACTCAGATGCATCTTCGTCCCCGACGCCCCTTTTAAGCTCTTCCAAAACCCACCACTGAACAACAAGTCTCGACCACTCACAAAGCTCTTTGATATACCATAGAATCTCACAATCCATTTCACATACAACTTGGCCAATTTGGATGACATCCTTTTGACTTTATAGGTGTTAATCCAGCGCACTTCGTCGGTCTATCGACTATGACCTAAATGTTATCTTACCCTCTTCTGGTCCTCAGTAATTTATTGAGGAAGTCCATCGATATCTATTCCCACTTCCATTCAGGAATATCAAGTAGTAGCATCAAACCACTTAACTTCTTCTGTTAAGTCTTTACTAGCAAATAGTTCATGCATCTCGAGATGAATGTCATGACATCCTTATTCATTCCTTCCCAATAAATTTTTTGCCTTGTATCATGGTACATTTGATTACCTCTGGGATGTATAGTTAATTTCTAATAATGGCACTATCGTCGCACCTCATCCCTTAACCCATCAACATCGAGTACAAACAATCTCTCATTCTTACAGAGCCAACCATCTCGATTAAGTCTGACTGCCTCATATCCTTAGACTCTACTCCACCCTCAATCATAGCCATAATCTCTGCTAGTCTGGCATCATGTCTCAAACTAGTATCGATTCGCTCAATCAAAGTAGGTCTGATAGTAAACTAGCCAACATCCTCAGTTCTAGCTCACATCGAGGTATGAAGTCATAACCAATGATTAAATAAAGCCGATTCCACTCTAGGAACATTGCTCTGAAGCTGGCATGTCTTCTACTTAAAGGATCGTCGACTATATTTCCCTAAGTAGGCCTATAGGAAATGTCAAAGTTGTAGGAGGCTAAAAATTCTTACCATCTTTGCTGACGATGGTTAAGATCTTTCTGGGAGAAGAGGTATTTCAACGACTTGTGATTCGTGGATAACATAAACTTCACCCAAAAGATAGTGGCTCCAAATCTTCAAAGCGAATATTAATTCCACTAACTCTAAATCATGAGTAGAATACTTCCTTTCGTGCAGTTTTAGGTGTCGACTGGCATATGCGATAAACTTACCCCACTTCATCAACATCGCATCCAGTCTAGTACCACAGGCGTTTGTGTATACCGTTAACTCCTCATTCCCACTTGGAATGACAAACACCAATGCACTCGTCCACCTCTTTTTCAGATCCACAACTTCATGCTCACACCTCGCATCCCAATCAAACGTTGGTTTCTTCATTATGTTGGTTAACGGTGCTGCAACCTTAGAGAAGTATTGATAAAACGTTTATAGTATCACGCTAGTCCAAGGAAACTCCTAACATCTGTCAAATTCTTAGGTCTATCCTAATTCTGGACTACTACAACTTTTGCAGGGTCTACATCAATGTCATGCTCAGAAATTACATAACCCAAATATCGCACTTTCTTTCTCCAAAAGTGGAGCTACGGAAATTTCATTGTCAATCGGTGTTTCCTCAACACCTCCATCATAATCGTGTGTCATGTGTCCCTCTTCCATCCATTAGTACATGAGAATATCATCAATAAACACAAGCACAAACTTATTCAACTGATCCCTAAAAACATGGTTCACGAGATCAAGAAAATATGTCGATGCATTGGTTAGCCCAAATGGAATAACCAACCACTCATAAAATTTGGATAGCAGATGAAATATTGTTATCAACACATTCTTTATAGCCACTCTCAATTGGTGAAATCCCATCGCTAAGTCCAACTAAGAAAACACCTTCACACCATGGAGCTGATCGAACAAGTCATCATTACGTGTGCATAGGTACTTGTTTTTCTTCTTAACTTTATTTACCTCACGGTAATTAACAACAACCTCAATAGCCATCCACATTAGTGGTGAATATTACAAGTGCTCCTCATTTGGATATACTCCCATGAATAAAGCCTTACTTCAATAAGGCATTCACTTGCACTTCCACTTCCCTCTACTCTTTAGGTGCCATATTCTTCAAAGGCATTACTAGTTTATAATCTTTAACCAGATCAATATGAAACTTTATCTCATAATGGGGTGGTAATCTAGTCACCTCCTTAAATATGTCTAGATTCTCCCTAACTATAGGCACCAATGACAACTCATTATGTGGGACTTCTAGTAAATAAAGAAAGCTAACCCTCACCTCATTTTTTGGCAGGCAGCCTAACTCTAATCTCTGCCCATCGTCCATCCCTATCATCACCAACAACCTCTCACAGTCCAGCACCACTGCATACTTCTTCAGCCAGTCCATTCCTAGAATAATATCAAACCCAAAGAAACCCAACTGAAAACAATCACGAATAAAAGAGCATCCATGACTTAATAACACTAGGTTTCGACAAACCTTGCACAGGCTGGCTGAGCGCCCAGTAGGGTTTGTCACAGTCAAATGTCGATCAACTATCTCGGGTCTCAATCCCAACTTATCTATCAAATCACTAGATATGAAGGAATATGAAGCCATAGTATCAAATAACATAGTATCAGGACATCATAGTTGAAAAGCATACCTTGGATAGTCAGACCCTCTTCCTTTTCTCTTTTGCTAATGAAGCATTTGACGAAGATGGAACAATGTTTAGTGCATATCCTTTCTTCAATTGCTTCTGCTTCAATGGTCTAGGACAGTCCTTATAAGTATACCTAAATTTATTGCAGTTGTAACATTTCCTTTCATTAGCTTTACCGTCCTTGACAAGATGAACCTTCTGCATACAGTTGTAGCAAATAGGCTCCCACTTGGCTTACTTCTAGCTGCACTTTGAATTTGCCTCTTCTTATTATTATTCTGCTTATGCCTCCCCCTAGCTTTCGGCTTTAGCTCATCCTTCAAAACAACTACCAACTCATAATTAGGATACAAACTCTCGTGTCGGAGAGCCTTCTCAATAAGCTTTCCGAAGACTCATCAATATGCTCCACAAGCTTCTTTCATATATAACTGTCCAAGCTCGTGATGAACTTCTCATTCTTTTTCAATAGAACATTAACAAAAGATAGAGCATACTTCGAAAGCATGTCGAATTCAGCTACATACTCCAAGATAGTCATATCTCCCTGCCTCAAATTAGCAGACTTACAGAATAGTACCTATTTTTGAGTGGTCGGTATATACTTCTCCTTAAACCTCATCTTAAACTACTTTCGGGTAATCTAACTCTTTGGAGTAGTATTCATGATAGCATTCCACCAACCCAACGCTCGTCCCTGAAGCTATCTAGAGGCGATCTTCCTTTTTATAACATCTTCTAATTCTAAGTCCATAAAAATCCTTTCAAAAGTGTTGATCCAATCTTAGACTTCCATGGCCGACTCCATTCCAAGGAATGACTTACCTCCTAAGCTAGAATAATCTTTATTCAATTAAGAAAAGTCGACCCTAGGTACTACAATTGAGCACTATCAGCATTATGAGCGACTTGGGTATTCTGATCCATGTTTTGCACCATCTTAGAAAACATGTTCTTCAAATTAGGGTTAGCTGCTACCGAACCTGCCCCATCTTCAACTCTAGAGATGGAGTCCCTGGTAAATTTTCTTGTATGCTGACTCATTTCTTGATTTGTGATAACAATGATTAATCTCTCATAAAGTAAAGTTCTTCAATGGTAGTCGTGCGTATAATACGACTTATACTATATATACACTGCTATACATTTTTGAAAAATTAAAATATATAACAAGTCGCTCTCTCATATACGCTCGATCCATTCTAGAGTAATAACGGAGACTCAATTTTAATGGATCCTGGCATTCATTAGGTTAACTACGCAACCTAAGTTGCGATATCATGTAAAGACCATCCTACACTTTCAGCATCCAATATACATAGAAAATGCGTTGCAACATAGTCCGACATTTGTAGGATGGTTGTTAAAGTAAATAAATGTAGAAATCTTAAAATTAAGCCTCTCATATATCTTACAGCACAAGGATAAATATAATAGTCATCAAGGAAATAAAATAGACGAGACAGAAAATAACTATATGGACCATCACAGATTATAGCATAGGTTTAATACAATTATAAAAATAGTTTGAAGAGTTTTTACATCAAATAAACTCAAATGATAGTCTATCTTTAATGATAGTCAAACATTGTCTAGGCTCCAAAGTGTCACACAATAGCAATAAGCCAAGTATAAGTATATGAAGGCATAGCCTAATGCTAGTCTGTATGCATAACTCCATGTGTCGTCCCACGCCTGATGTCTAGTCTACTCATTTAAGAGTACTGGAGATAATAAGAAGCAAAGTATAAAACCTCGAGTCATACAATGGTCTAGTGTGAGTGATAAACAAGCTTAAAATAATATGACTGTCGATAGTGTATACAAGACATAGGGTATAAAAAGTCATAAATGATTTTTCCCCACTTCCAAAGAGTTAGCACATAACATCAATATATGCTAATCTACTATCACCACCATCATATGAGTGTATTACAAGTCTATATACACTATCGGGTGCCTGAGTATCCAAGTCATAATACCTACATCATGTGACAGCCCTAGGGTGATAGAACAAACATACCAAACATATCATCTATAACACAACCCTCACATCACTAGGGTGCCGTAACAACTCGCACCTTAATGGACCTGAATTTCCATTGAATCATAACCCAAGCCCATTAGGATGTTGTAACGACCCGCTATTTTGGACCATTCAAATCGACAATAAATCCATACATGTCTGACTTGAATAATTCAAAATATCAGATTGTTAATTTAAATTTGGCAATACTCAGCATATGCAGTAAATAAATCAATCACAGAATCATAGACACAGAGTAATACAATAATACGCAGCGGAATAGATAAAATAGTAGTTCATGAAGCTACTATATAAACATCAGAGTTAGAAATAAAATACAACAGAATATCTCAAATCAGTGAAGTCTCCAGTACAAACAGATGACTTCTCTGAACAAATCCACTAGAAGAGCTGAAAGCTGAGGTGATAGTTGGATCTCCAAGAAAGCTCCAAACTCCAAAGGTGAGTCTCAAATGCTGTATCACTCGATCTGACCCGAGCGTAAAGCAAAACACAAAACACTCGAGTCAGGATTAACATTCTTATACTAATAAATCCAACTCAAGTGAAATATCAACTGAAATACAAGTAACTTAAAGGATGTTTGGGATAACCATCCTCTAAGGGTCTGCGGAACTATCTACACGGTGAAAATATACACTATAACACCGTGGTCGTTCCAAATTAATTTATACTTCAAAACCAAAATATCATTTCATTTCAAATATATCTATTTCCCAAAATAGTATAGATAGGTTAAATAATTTATAAAGTAAAGTATTTATAATTTCCTCAAGTCTCATAAATCGATTTAAATCAACTCAAATTCCAAATTCAATATTTATTCAAAGCCCAATTCATCAATTCAATTCAATTCTAAATATACCCTTTGAATTTTTAATATATTTCAAAGCTTAAATATTTAATATTTTCAAAGTTAAATTTAACAGTTTCATACAGCTCTTGGTTTAACTTTATTATTATTTAATCAGGGAATATTCATTTAATAAATTCAATATCATTTAACTAGCCTTAAATTTCATTTTTTTTTCTTAAATCAAACCCAAGTTATAAATCATATCTTAAATCTCAATTTCAATAAGTTTCAAATCGGTTTAATTAAATAAAATTATCTTTCCAAATCCGTAGAATTTATTTTCAAAATATTTATATATATGGACCAACGGTGTCTGTATATATATCTTCATATGGTTAAGTGATACAGATATTTATCATTTCAATCCGTAATTTAAATATATACGGGTAGATATCATTTCAACCCGTAATCCCAATTTCAATTCAAATGAAAATCGCTTGGGTTTATCATTTCAACCCATAACGATTTTCTCCTATTCTAAAGTCCGTTCGGGTATGTATCATTTCAACCCATAGTGAATTCTATACTAATAGGGGACTTGCAGAGTGATAACAGATATGATAATAATATAACAGGCATATATCATCAATAACAACATAATATATATAAACAACAGGATATGGTGTCATATCTCACATGTGAACAATTACAGATAATAGCATATATAGCAATTTAAATAACTACAGCAGCATATTTCAATTGTCGTTTCAATTGAAATCAAATTTAATAAATATAACAACATTAATCGTGAGTGATTGCTCACCTTTCGAGCCTAGAGGAGAGGGTGGAATGAGAAGAGATACGAATCCAAGCACAGATTTCGAAGCAAAGCAATATTGGCAAGAATTTTAACGATCAAAGCTGAGAAAGAAGAATTGACGAAATCAAATCAGAGTTGGGTCGAGGAAGATAAATAGGATAAGTGAGCTGTATATAGTTGTATATATAACTATATATAAATAAAACTGTATTCTAAATCTAAACATATATTAAATTATATATATTTTCAAAAATCATTGGTTTAAACAAAACATATCTATATGTAGTATAGTTTGAAATAATGTATATGTTTAAACCCATATACAAACCAATATCCAAACACCATCTAAAATTTAAATCTTTATAAAAGTAACCTTTATAAATAAAATATTAAAATCAATATTAAAACATATAACATAAAGTCCATATATTATATATCAATACCAAATCTAACGTACTCCGGTATATGTAAACTAATATAAACCCATGTAAACTTTATAAAATCTATATGTTATTAAAACAGATTATATATAAAATAAACCAATATATAATACTAACAGTAATATATGTTAGTTAAAGTCAGTACATAAATAAACTCAACACCTTCTATACTTTACAATACTTTAAACATGCTAGCACTGCAACTATACAAAATATACATAGTACTGTAAAACAATTATATACAGTAAAACAAAATAAAATAAAAACACACACACCTTATACAAAACGCATATAGAAAACACTACATATATATATATATATATATATGCGAACAAGATATAGAACCAGAGAAGAATCAAGGAAGAGGACAACAAGACTCACCGCGGCAAGGTAGTGGTTCGCCGAACAACGTCAGCATTGAAGAGGAGGAGATGGAGGGCGGAGATGATCAAATGGAGGTACGGCAATTGAGGCGGAGAGGCTAAGGGTGCAAGCCAGAGGCGGAGGAGTGTGTTCGTTTCTCTCTCCTTTTTTTTGTTGCTGGGTTTCAAAAGAGAAGGGAGCAATATATGTAGAGGGAGAAAAATGTGAGCAGGTGAGTAAAAGAAGGATGCAAGTATGAGGTGGAAAGTGAAAGAAAAATGAAGATGCGAAAGTGGAAATTGATTTATAAACGCAATTGAAATATGAGCCTTTGCCCAATCAATGTAAAAAAAACGTACACAAATAAATGAATATGGGACAAGTGAAGATGAAGGGGGAAAGAAATAAACTATTTATGGGCATTGAATTTATAAAAGGGACCATGATGTGTACAATAATTGAAACGAAAACGTACAAAAATAAATGAATATGAGACAAATGAAGATGAAGAGGGAAAGAAATAAACTATTTTTGGGCGATGAATTTATAAAAGGAACCATGATGTGTACAATAATTGAAATGAAAATATACACAAATAAATGAATATGGGACAAATGAAGATGAAGGGGAAAGAAATAAACTATTTATGGGCGATGAATTTATAAAAGGAACCATGATGTGTACAATAATTGAAATGAAAATATACACAAATAAATGAATATGGGACAAATGAAGATGAAGGGGGAAAGAAATAAACTATTTATGGGCGATGAATTTATAAAAGGAACCATGATGTGTACAATGAAAATATACACAAATAAATGAATATGGGACAAATGAAGATGAAGGGGGAAAGAAATAAACTATTTATGGGCGATGAATTTATAAAAGGAACCATGATGTGTATAATAATTGAAATGAAAATATACACAAATAAATGAAAACCAGTGAAGTTAAAAAGGCAATAATAGTGTAAATGTGAATCATTGCCACATAAACAAATAAAACGTATACAAATCTTTTACCGGTTATGTGATGGCAACGGTCACTCTTAATTGAGATGAATAATAAAAGCCAATGCTTTGAACGTATGCCATAAATTAAGTAACAGACACTGATTTCTAAATTTATTAGTAGCTAGGAATAGCAACGTTTGAACGTGAATTGGAAAGCAATTAATACTGTGGTCCAGCCTGTACGTTTCAAATTTTGAAAACGAAGAAAATAGAAATGGAACAGGTTGCAAAAGGAAAGCCACACATATAAATGGAATAAAACATTAACAATGAAACGTGCCACATTCAATGGAAAGAAACTGAAATGATAACGTCAAGCACGGGAATTAAGGACAATAAAGTAGAAAGTATGACAAACGTAAAAGCGAATAAACGAATGAATGCAAGCTACATATATATATATATATGTATATATAAATGATGTAAAATTTTATGTTTCTTCCAGAGAGAAGAGAAAATGTTTGAAATGGAATAAATAGGGAAGGAACAAACCCAAAATGAAATAGCAACGGATAGAAAATTAAAGAGCTACAGCACGAATACAGGGAGTAATAAAGGTATGGTATTGATTGGATTGTAACTGATGTAAAACTTGAATGGACAGGAAAGAAATAAAATTTATGGTAACAGTCGATTCCCTTGATTTCATGCAAATTTATTTTCAACAATTCTTAACTGATTTGAATTTAATAGAATTACATAATAAATAAACTTTCATATAATTAATTGAAAATTTACCATTTGATATATTTAATTATACGTAATCCAAATAATTTTTTTTTTCAAAATTTTATTATTAATAATTTCACAAAATTTAGTTAAATACATTATTAAAACCAATCAAAATTTATGGGTCGTTACACTCTCCCCCACTCAAAACTTTTCGTCTCCGAAAAGGAAGGAGGTAGGAGAATAGAAACAACCAGACAGAAAAGATTAAAAGACAAGGATAAACAATTAATTTAAACTATATAAATTTTACTTGAAATATTCATTTGCAATTCAATTATCTTTAATACTTTAATACTTTCCAAAACCCATTTGTAAAATTTCTTGCTTCCTTTATACAAGGAAAAGAAGGAGGACTTGTAAAAACAGAATATAGGTGAATAAATAAACTGAGCAGATAAGGTAGATGCAAGGAATAGTATTGGGCACGAATAATTAATCTGGAACCATAAGAATTTCAATTCCAAATATTGATACAAAATTTTCTTTGTTGGAAATACTTTTATAATCAAATACTTTTATAACTCGATGTTTCAACAAGTTTATCCTTGTTCTTGTAGACTCTGGTAGTGCGTTGATCAGGCGCAAAACTAGAATTCTCCAAGTACTTAGTAGACTTGTTTCAACACCCAGTGAAAATGCTGGAAAAACTTTTAAAACAGATATGGAAAGTACAATCCAAACAAAAACAAACAAAACCTTTGTCTAACCATGGTTCGCAGATACACAATGGTTACGCCTGGTTCCCCCAGGAAACAATCCATATCCGTAAGCTTTCTCAGCCCTGCGAGTTACGCCATGATGACTAGTAGAATGCAGGATACACAATGGTTACGCCTGGATCCCCCAGGAAACAATCCGTACCCCCAGGCAAGACTCAACCAAGCTGTAACGACCCGGAATTTTGAACGAATTAAATTGAGAATATTTAATTTATTTTAAATATTTGAACGGTAATTTAATTCGAATCCCGGATATAACTTTGAAGCTGACGATTAAATTATAAAATTTAATCTATTGTAAGTTGAATTATATTTGAATCTTCAATTTTTAAGCTGAAGAAAAATATTTCGAAAGCTTTTAAAATTCGTATTGGTAATACTGAGGATAATAGAAGCTTCAGAAATTGATTTGGGAAACAAACTGTTCAGATTTGAAATTTATATCGTTCGATCGATATTTAAGAATTAGCCGTCCGAGGCGCAGTTTCGGAATTTGACGAAACCAGTTCCATTGGGTCCGTAATATTGAATTATTGTCGGACTTCCAATTTCGTATTTAATGGAGTTGCCGTGTAACCGTACGACATGAAAACGCGTTAAAACAAAAAGAAATTCAATTTTAAAATTTAAATTTAAACTTTGCCGACATCCTTACAACCACGTTTTCTTCCCTAAAATCACGCCATCGATCACGATGCCAAATCGTGAAGCCCATACCTCGTTCATTTCAAAATATTTCGTCCCCTCCTTCAATCGAAAATCAAAACAAAATAAAAATGGCCGCCTTTCTCTTTCAATTCAAAACGAAGAAATAAAATCAAACGAATTTCTTTATCCCTTCTCTACGTTTTTGAACCCCAAATCTCACGACCGAAAACACAATCAATTCGAACAACGCCAGTGGGAAGTGCTCGATCGCGATGACGCGAGGTTTGTGGTCGCGACTTGTCAATCGCGGCGGCAGGCGACTCGGTGGGCAATCGCGAGGCAAGGGACGGAGGTGGCTGGAAATCGTCTGACATCGCGAGGAGGCGCGAGCGATTTTGTCGCGATTTGATGGAAGTGTTCGAAGTGGCCAGGGCAACGTGGTCGAAGCGGCGACGAGTCGAGGTAGGAGGCGCGAATCTCGGCGGCGGCGACTCAACTGGGAAGGCTCGCGATTAGGGATAAGGGTTTTGGGCAATGTCGCGAGCGAGGTCACGGTGGCGACAGGCGTGGTCACGAGTTGGATGGGATGGCGAAGCGAGTTTATGTTATTCAAGCGATCGCGTGTCTTTGGGTCGCCTGGTGGCAGGTGGTCGATCGTGGCAGTGGCGAAGTCTGGTGGTATCGACATTCGTAATGGCGATCGGCAGTGGAGTGAGGTATACCTAATTTATTTTTAATTTAATTCGTTAAATTTTGTAAATAAAAATAGGAATTTTGGTGAAGCTTATATTAGCTAAGTTGAAAATAAATTCATATGCAGAAGTTAGAGAAAAAAAAATGTAACTGTGATAATTTTTTTTTTGATATAGGCAGAAGTATTTAAAATAAATAAATGATGTATAAGAGATTTATCAGTTAATTAGCTTATTTTTATTTCTAGTTACTAAAGATAATTTATTTGCTAGGAAGATGAATTCATTTCTTTAGAAAAGTATGTATATATATATGGATTTTTAATGAGGTTTGAAAGTCATATAAAATCAGATTTCTATTTAAATATATATATGTAATAAAAAAAAAAAAATATACTCATGCCTATTTGAGTTAATTTAAGAAATTGGTTTAGATAAAATCATAAGTTAATTTAATTATCAAATGAAAAATATTATTTATAAAGGGAATTTGTTAGAAGTTCAATCTATTAGGTGAAATGATTTTTTAAAGGAAATTTTTGGTTTAAAATTAAATTTATAAATTCGTTGGATAATTAAAATTACAAAACGGAAATTTGTTATTCGATTATTTCGAATTTTAATAAATTGTATAAATTATTATACAAGGTTAAAAATCAAGGAAACGAACTGGAATGGGAAATGGATGGCAAATTTAAAGGCTAAGGTGAGATTTTCTCACTCGAAGGAAATTTGAATTTACAGTTATTATTGATTGATGATTGTTATTGGATTGTTGATATTAGATATTTTAGGATATATCTATTATATATAGCAATATATACATATTGGCATATGTATATATTGGATTGATGATTTCCCGCCTCGTATAGCGGATGAGACCCTATTGCGCCGTTAGTAAGCGGATTTATAAAAACCTATATACCGCGATAATTCCGTACTGGAGCGGAATTGGTATTGTGCTAACATCTTTGGATGCAGGGAAACAGGTTGGAGGGATCCAACTGGATTCCTCAACTGTATTTATTTATTTACAGATGTTGATATATATTCTGTTGTCATATGTTGAGATATGATATTGACTGTTGTGATTGACTAATTGATGCGTTGCATCATCGGATTCAAATTTTGAAATTTAAAAATAACGATGTTGATTTTAAAAGTGAAATTTTAAAAGTGATCTTTGAAAATATACGTTTATTTAAATTGTTGAATTGATTTACTTTAAAAAGATAAACGTTAAAACTTTTAAGTTATAAAAGTTGAGATTTTGTGAATTTTAACAAAAAAGTAATTTCTTTTGAAATAAAGAGTTAAGAAATTTATGAAATGGTTTAAGTTGAGATTTTTGAATTCTTAAACCAATGTATATAAAAAGATGTATCAAATTGATATTTATCAATTTAAGTTATTGGAATTTTAAAATAAGTTTTATAAGAGATATGAAATTTATAATTATAAAATGTGAAGATATGAAATTTATAATTATAAAATGTGAAGATACGAAGTGTATAGAATTATAAAATGTGAAGATATGAAATTTATAATTATAAAAGGTGAAGATACGAAGTGTATAGAATTATAAATTGTAAAGATATGAAATTTATAGATTTATAAAGAATGAAGTTGTAGAATGAATGATTATAAGAAAATTTACTTATAAATTGGATTTCTGCTTTTAAATGGAATATTGATCGGATCGTTAATAAAGAAGATTTATAAATCAAAGTTGTTAAAAAAATATAGAAATAGGATTTATAAACGTTGTTTTATAAATTCAAAATCGATGGAGTTTGATAAATTAAATATAGAAGATTTTTAAAGAAGATATATTCGCGATTTTGGATAGCGAATCTTTATTGAAATAAAACGTGTAGAGATGGCTGAAATTTAGTTAAGTGAATTATATTCACGATTTTGGATAGTGAATATACTCTTAAGGAAAATGGATATGTTCTGGAGAAACGATATTATAAAATGAAGTAATTGTTTTAAAAGATGTTTTAAAACGTGTTAAATATCGAAATCATAGATTTCAACATTTATTGTTGAAATAGACGTTTTCGAGAAATATAAGGAAATGGTGGACTATAACACTATTGTTATAGTAAATGATTCCCGAAAGGAAATGTTTTATGTAGTATTGGGATTTATATATCTATCTTAAAATCCGAATCCCTATACTAGTGATTTCGAGTCGTCGTAACGATGTTTTACGTAACATTCGTTTTGACTCAAATAAAGGTGTTAAAAGAATATTTTCCTTAAAGGATGAATATATACTTAATTTGATTTAAGTATATCGAATATTTTCAAGTGTTGAAAATGAATAGATTTGTGAAACACTTATTTTTAAATAAGTATGGAATTGCTTTTACAATGAAATGAACGTTTTGAGAATTTATCTTTGTAAAAGATAAATTGAAATTGAATATTGAAAATCGATTTGAAAATCGTATATCAGAAGATATTTTGAAATATAAATTCAATATGGAATTTATAAAGAAATGGGAATTCGTTTTAAAAATAAACGTTGATTTATTTTTGAAGTGTGGAAATTATATATCTAGTAAGATATTTTTTGAAGAATAAAAAATTTGGGAAAATTATTTGGAATCTGATGATGTCGCGCATCTTTATTGATAGTTAAATAACCGACTATCAATAATTACCTTGAGTAGGTATTTGTTGTAAATTGGATGAATTTGAATGCCACACTTATTTTTAAATATACGCTCACTATTCGGGTTAGCCGGGAAAGGACCATGGGGTCGTATAACCCATTCCGAATATGTGATACGTCGTTATGAATTGCATTTGAAGACCGGTGTTGAAGACCGGATATTTTTGAAAACGGAAGGATTACCGTCGAGTTACTCTACATCGACTGATCTTCGATTTAGAGGTTTTATCACCCTTAGTGACGGGAAGTCCGGACGTGATTAGAAATTATCCGGAAATGCAAGGGCTTCGTGAGAAGTGCCTTCGGTTCTATTCGATCCCGGAACAGACTTATATGGATTGTGTGTCTGACGTTACAATTTGAGATATAAAGCTGATTTCTTTCAAATACATTTCTGTTGGTGGCGGAGAATTTATTCTCTTAGCTTAACACCCTTCTCTGAGACGTACGAGCTCAGAGGTTATGTAGTTGAAATTTATCAGCGATATATCCCAATTTGGTAACGTGGCATACTGAGTGTTGCTGTGAAATGATCAGTGTTTGATCATTTGTGATATGATCATTTGTTTGATCTTATATCTTTGTGATCATAGGTTGATCATTTTTGTTTGACCCGAAGCAGGGCTTTTTGTAGAAAGCGTAGCTTTGTGGACGAGACTTCGTCGAGCCTCACACCCCGGAAATGGTCGAAACAGGACGAATGCAGCAAGGTTCTAGGGAGTAGCGCCCCTTAGTGTATGTCATTCCTTCTGGATAAAGGTGGTATCATGGTATGGAGCCCAGATACTTAACCTCTGTGGTTGCTGCACAGTTATTATTACTTTGTGGTTTGTTGGAAATCGGGGATCCTCGGGAAGATCGGTGACGATCGGGGGATGGCATACGCGTGTCAGTAGTTACCTATTTTTGCAGAGGTAACCCGGCCTTGTGTTGGCAGAGATCCGGTTAGGTTCTCGGGTCGTCTATTCCAGGGACGTACCCATCGTGGATAGGAAGTTCCTTAGCCTGACCATTTGTTGGAAATCCAAAGAAACAATACGTGACTTGTACGGTTTTAGTTGTAGAACCTGCCATCTAATATGGCAGCTATAGCAAGCATACTATAATGGTACCTATGCTGGCTAAGATTAATATTCTACTTTCGAAATGTTTTCTACACTATGCACTAATAATAATATCAAAAAGGATTTGATTTTGCGTAGTAAGCATCTTTGACCATCATAAGAAGAAATCTCCTCCAAGTCTGCGTTTGCATTGTGTGTGTGGCGGGAGGTCTTATGGTAGTTTCATTTTCCAAAAGCATTGCGAATTGACTTTAAAATTCTTCTGTTGTTGTTTTAAAGAAAAATAACTGTTTTACGATCTCACACCAGTCACCATGACTGACTCGGAGTTTATTGTTCCCTTCTAAACTCTGGGTGCCCACCAATTTCCACACGGGCAGTCTAGAGTTAGATTTTCAGGATATTCTGGATATTCTGGAGCTTGGAAGCAAGCTGGATGACGAGACGTAGTATTTGTATCTGATATTATTTATTCCGCTGTGTATTCTGTATGAGGACAAGTTTATATAACTGTCCATTGATGTGCTGTGTTGTATTGAGTTGTATATTGACTCTGATTGATGTATGTATAAACTGATATAGTTCTTTGTTTTAAAAGACTAGTGTTATCTATTATATATTGTTCCGCTGCGATGTGTAAGATTCTGATATTGTTTTCTGTTCTGATGTGTTTTCTGTTGTTCTTCTTTCTTTCTTCTCTTTTTCTTCTATTTTTCCTTCTTCTTCTACTTTTTCTTCTTCTTAAAACCCTCACTATTGGAGTTTCCGGCACTCGATTGCTCGGCAGTCGATAAAGTGAGTATCGATGTCAAATTTTCGAAAGTCGAAAATTTCAGAATGTGACAAAGTGGTATCAGAGCATATGGTTAAGCGACAACCCTGCTCTGTTGGGTGTTACTCATTAGAGATAGAGTCAGTAGTACTCTAGAATGAGTTGAGTGTAATAATAGATATGAGCGCGTATTTGTTAGTGAATATAAAAAATGTTTTATATTGTGTTTGCTTATCCGTTGAGATGTTTGTGAATTTCGGTCGGTATGTGGGACGCCATATTATCGATAGGAATTTCTAAACACTTAAACGAGGCAAGACGACATAGTATTGTTTTAAAATAGGGTGAATGAGATAATTTTGCCCAAAACTATTTTTGTATAGAAAAGAAATGATTTTCTGTAAATTATTACAGTATATGGTTGCATGGATGTTAGGAAGTAATAATAGTGAATTATCATCACTGAAATTGAATAAGAAATTGGAATTATAATTCCAAAGTTAAGAAATAAATTCACATGCAAATGGAATTTAAGAATGTAAATTTTTAATGTGAATTGTAATTTAAAACGGGATTCCAGAGAAGTTTTGGAAAGGTTTGAAAAGAATCTGAAAATTTTGGAGATTTGAAAAGTTTAAATCATTTTTTGATTTGAAAATGAATTTCAAAGGTTTGAAAAGTATTTTAGAGAGATGAAAGCTCTAAACTCTTTTCGGTCGCTGGAAAATAACTTCGATGATGACCGCGGCATCGTTGGTGTTCATTTTCGGGTTTCCAGAAGAGAAATTGCTGCAAAATTGTTTTAAATGGAAGTGTTTGAAAAAAAATTGGATTTTTGTTTTAGAAAATTCAAAAGATAAATTTGAAGTGTTTTCAAAATGATTTTTTTTTGAAAAGTTGAAAAGACTCTGGAATCCTATTTAAAATATTTATGGAATAAGAAATGAGTTGATAACTTATACAAATTGAATCTTGATAAAATAAGTTTAACTTAAAAGAATGGAGTTAAATTTAAGAAAGTATAAGTGAATGAATTTGAATAAATGAAAGTGAAATTGAAAGTTGAGATTCCTTTTGAATTTGTAAGTAAATAAAACTGCAATTGAATTTGATTTGTGGAAAACGAAGGGAACTATTAAACTAAAATTAGTAAGTAAAGCTAATTGAATATTAACCAAATGAATAAGGTTTGGAACGAATTAAATTCAATAATTGTAAAAGAAAGATAAATTGAATTCGAATTGGAAATCCAGTTAAATGTGAGTGGTTATAAACCAAAATAGCAAACTGCAAATAAATTTTGGAAATGAGTAAAAGGATAAAACTGGAATTAAAACTGTATATTGAAAATGAAGTTGAATTGTGTGAAATTAAATGAAGTTTTGAAATTAGTTTGAAGTGAACTAAAGTTAATTGATAAAATTCAATATCCAGAAGTAAACTAAATCCAAATTAGATTGGAATTGTGAATTGTATTCGAATGAGGAATTGAAATGTGAAATTGAATTCAAATAAAATCTGAAATGTAAAATTGAAGATAATGGATATAACTTCAATAGCGAATTAGAAATGATATAAGCAGTTATATTGAAAATTTTGTAATTGAATGTGCAAAATAGTTTGAATGCTGTAACTAGATATTATGGCTAGTAGATATACATGTATAAAGGAATTGGAATTTTGATTTCAAAAATAATTTGAATTGCTCGACAAAAGGTACGTATTTAATTTCAATATGAGTTTTTGATGATTTCTGGTCTAGCCGCTTGGCTTTTTCTTTTTCTTTTTGAAATCTGAGAGTCCGTAGGGACGTTTTGTAGTCATACCGTATTAGCCGCGCAAAGGAGACGCTGGCGAAATTTTTCGGAAATTTAGGGCGTTAGAAAATTTTTGAGAAATTTTGGAAGTTTAAATTTGAATTTAAACTTAAAATTGAATTGTGAAGTTAAACAATGTTGTTTGAAGATTATGAAAAGGTTTAGAAAGTTAGTGGGATTAATAACGAATCTTTAGTAGAAAGATTTGTTTTCGATAAATTTGATAAAACTATTGGATTGTGTAAAATAGTAGACGAGTTAAGGACATTTTTCCCAACTTGTAATTTCGAGGACGAAATTCTTTTAAGGAGGGAAGTCTGTAACGACCCGGAATTTTGAACGAATTAAATTGAGAATATTTAATTTATTTTAAATATTTGAACGGTAATTTAATTCGAATCCCGGATATAACTTTGAAGCTGATGATTAAATTATAAAATTTAATCTATTGTAAGTTGAATTATATTTGAATCTTCAATTTTTAAGCTGAAGAAAAATATTTCGAAAGCTTTTAAAATTCGTATTGGTAATACTGAGGATAATAGAAGCTTCAGAAATTGATTTGGGAAACAAACTGTTCAGATTTGAAATTTATATCGTTCGATCGATATTTAAGAATTAGCCGTCCGAGGCGCAGTTTCGGAATTTGACGAAACTAGTTCCATTGGGTCCGTAATATTGAATTATTGTCGGACTTCCAATTTCGTATTTAATGGAGTTGCCGTGTAACCGTACGACATGAAAACGCGTTAAAACAAAAAGAAATTCAATTTTAAAATTTAAATTTAAAGTTTGCCGACATCCTTACAACCACGTTTTCTTCCCTAAAATCACGCCATCGATCACGATGCCAAATCGTGAAGCCCATACCTCGTTCATTTCAAAATATTTCGTCCCCTCCTTCAATCGAAAATCGAAACAAAATAAAAATGGCCGCCTTTCTCTTTCAATTCAAAACGAAGAAATAAAATCAAACGAATTTCTTTATCCCTTCTCTACGTTTTTGAACCCCAAATCTCACGACCGAAAACACAATCAATTCGAACAAGGCCAGTGGGAAGTGCTCGATCGCGATGACGCGAGGTTTGTGGTCGCGACTTGTCAATCGCGGCGGCAGGCGACTCGGTGGGCAATCGCGAGGCAAGAGACGGAGGTGGCTGGAAATCGTCTGACATCGCGAGGAGGCGCGAGCGATTTTGTCGCGATTTGATGGAAGTGTTCGAAGTGGCCAGGGCAACGTGGTCGAAGCGGCGACGAGTCGAGGTAGGAGGCGCGAATCTCGGCGGCGGCGACTCAACTGGGAAGGCTCGCGATTAGGGATAAGGGTTTTGGGCAATGTCGCGAGCGAGGTCACGGTGGCGACAGGCGTGGTCACGAGTTGGATGGGATGGCGAAGCGAGTTTATGTTATTCAAGCGATCGCGTGTCTTTGGGTCGCCTGGTGGCAGGTGGTCGATCGTGGCAGTGGCGAAGTCTGGTGGTATCGACATTCGTAATGGCGATCGGCAGTGGAGTGAGGTATACCTAATTTATTTTTAATTTAATTCGTTAAATTTTGTAAATAAAAATAGGAATTTTGGTGAAGCTTATATTAGCTAAGTTGAAAATAAATTCATATGCAGAAGTTAGAGAAAAAAAAAATGTAACTGTGATAATTTTTTTTTTGATATAGGCAGAAGTATTTAAAATAAATAAATGATGTATAAGAGATTTATCAGTTAATTAGCTTATTTTTATTTCTAGTTACTAAAGATAATTTATTTGCTAGGAAGATGAATTCATTTCTTTAGAAAAGTATGTATATATATATATGGATTTTTAATGAGGTTTGAAAGTCATATAAAATCAGATTTCTATTTAAATATATATATGTAATAAAAAAAATAAAATAAAATATACTCATGCCTATTTGAGTTAATTTAAGAAATTGGTTTAGATAAAATCATAAGTTAATTTAATTATCAAATGAAAAATATTATTTATAAAGGGAATTTGTTAGAAGTTCAATCTATTAGGTGAAATGATTTTTTAAAGGAAATTTTTGGTTTAAAATTAAATTTATAAATTCGTTGGATAATTAAAATTACAAAACGGAAATTTGTTATTCGATTATTTCGAATTTTAATAAATTGTATAAATTATTATACAAGGTTAAAAATCAAGGAAACGAACTGGAATGGGAAATGGATGGCAAATTTAAAGGCTAAGGTGAGATTTTCTCACTCGAAGGAAATTTGAATTTACAGTTATTATTGATTGATGATTGTTATTGGATTGTTGATATTAGATATTTTAGGATATATCTATTATATATAGCAATATATACATATTGGCATATGTATATATTGGATTGATGATTTCCCGCCTCGTATAGCGGATGAGACCCTATTGCGCCGTTAGTAAGCGGATTTATAAAAACCTATATACCGCGATAATTCCGTACTGGAGCGGAATTGGTATTGTGCTAACATCTTTGGATGCAGGGAAACAGGTTGGAGGGATCCAACTGGATTCCTCAACTGTATTTATTTATTTACAGATGTTGATATATATTCTGTTGTCATATGTTGAGATATGATATTGACTGTTGTGATTGACTAATTGATGCGTTGCATCATCGGATTCAAATTTTGAAATTTAAAAATAACGATGTTGATTTTAAAAGTGAAATTTTAAAAGTGATCTTTGAAAATATACGTTTATTTAAATTGTTGAATTGATTTACTTTAAAAAGATAAACGTTAAAACTTTTAAGTTATAAAAGTTGAGATTTTGTGAATTTTAACAAAAAAGTAATTTCTTTTGAAATAAAGAGTTAAGAAATTTATGAAATGGTTTAAGTTGAGATTTTTGAATTCTTAAACCAATGTATATAAAAAGATGTATCAAATTGATATTTATCAATTTAAGTTATTGGAATTTTAAAATAAGTTTTATAAGAGATATGAAATTTATAATTATAAAATGTGAAGATATGAAATTTATAATTATAAAATGTGAAGATACGAAGTGTATAGAATTATAAAATGTGAAGATATGAAATTTATAATTATAAAAGGTGAAGATACGAAGTGTATAGAATTATAAATTGTAAAGATATGAAATTTATAGATTTATAAAGAATGAAGTTGTAGAATGAATGATTATAAGAAAATTTACTTATAAATTGGATTTCTGCTTTTAAATGGAATATTGATCGGATCGTTAATAAAGAAGATTTATAAATCAAAGTTGTTAAAAAAATATAGAAATAGGATTTATAAACGTTGTTTTATAAATTCAAAATCGATGGAGTTTGATAAATTAAATATAGAAGATTTTTAAAGAAGATATATTCGCGATTTTGGATAGCGAATCTTTATTGAAATAAAACGTGTAGAGATGGCTGAAATTTAGTTAAGTGAATTATATTCACGATTTTGGATAGTGAATATACTCTTAAGGAAAATGGATATGTTCTGGAGAAACGATATTATAAAATGAAGTAATTGTTTTAAAAGATGTTTTAAAACGTGTTAAATATCGAAATCATAGATTTCAACATTTATTGTTGAAATAGACGTTTTCGAGAAATATAAGGAAATGGTGGACTATAACACTATTGTTATAGTAAATGATTCCCGAAAGGAAATGTTTTATGTAGTATTGGGATTTATATATCTATCTTAAAATCCGAATCCCTATACTAGTGATTTCGAGTCGTCGTAACGATGTTTTACGTAACATTCGTTTTGACTCAAATAAAGGTGTTAAAAGAATATTTTCCTTAAAGGATGAATATATACTTAATTTGATTTAAGTATATCGAATATTTTCAAGTGTTGAAAATGAATAGATTTGTGAAACACTTATTTTTAAATAAGTATGGAATTGCTTTTACAATGAAATGAACGTTTTGAGAATTTATCTTTGTAAAAGATAAATTGAAATTGAATATTGAAAATCGATTTGAAAATCGTATATCAGAAGATATTTTGAAATATAAATTCAATATGGAATTTATAAAGAAATGGGAATTCGTTTTAAAAATAAACGTTGATTTATTTTTGAAGTGTGGAAATTATATATCTAGTAAGATATTTTTTGAAGAATAAAAAATTTGGGAAAATTATTTGGAATCTGATGATGTCGCGCATCTTTATTGATAGTTAAATAACCGACTATCAATAATTACCTTGAGTAGGTATTTGTTGTAAATTGGATGAATTTGAATGCCACACTTATTTTTAAATATACGCTCACTATTCGGGTTAGCCGGGAAAGGACCATGGGGTCGTATAACCCATTCCGAATATGTGATACGTCGTTATGAATTGCATTTGAAGACCGGTGTTGAAGACCGGATATTTTTGAAAACGGAAGGATTACCGTCGAGTTACTCTACATCGACTGATCTTCGATTTAGAGGTTTTATCACCCTTAGTGACGGGAAGTCCGGACGTGATTAGAAATTATCCGGAAATGCAAGGGCTTCGTGAGAAGTGCCTTCGGTTCTGTTCGATCCCGGAACAGACTTATATGGATTGTGTGTGACGTTACAATTTGAGATATAAAGCTGATTTCTTTCAAATACATTTCTGTTGGTGGCGGAGAATTTATTCTCTTAGCTTAACACCCTTCTCTGAGACGTACGAGCTCAGAGGTTATGTAGTTGAAATTTATCAGCGATATATCCCAATTTGGTAACGTGGCATACTGAGTGTTGCTGTGAAATGATCAGTGTTTGATCATTTGTGATATGATCATTTGTTTGATCTTATATCTTTGTGATAATAGGTTGATCATTTTTGTTTGACCCGAAGCAGGGCTTTTTGTAGAAAGCGTAGCTTTGTGGACGAGACTTCGTCGAGCCTCACACCCCGGAAATGGTCGAAACAGGACGAATGCAGCAAGGTTCTAGGGAGTAGCGCCCCTTAGTGTATGTCATTCCTTCTGGATAAAGGTGGTATCATGGTATGGAGCCCAGATACTTAACCTCTGTGGTTGCTGCACAGTTATTATTACTTTGTGGTTTGTTGGAAATCGGGGATCCTCGGGAAGATCGGTGACGATCGGGGGATGGCATACGCGTGTCAGTAGTTACCTATTTTTGCAGAGGTAACCCGGCCTTGTGTTGGCAGAGATCCGGTTAGGTTCTCGGGTCGTCTATTCCAGGGACGTACCCATCGTGGATAGGAAGTTCCTTAGCCTGACCATTTGTTGGAAATCCAAAGAAACAATACGTGACTTGTACGGTTTTAGTTGTAGAACCTGCCATCTAATATGGCAGCTATAGCAAGCATACTATAATGGTACCTATGCTGGCTAAGATTAATATTCTACTTTCGAAATGTTTTCTACACTATGCACTAATAATAATATCAAAAAGGATTTGATTTTGCGTAGTAAGCATCTTTGACCATCATAAGAAGAAATCTCCTCCAAGTCTGCGTTTGCATTGTGTGTGTGGCGGGAGGTCTTATGGTAGTTTCATTTTCCAAAAGCATTGCGAATTGACTTTAAAATTCTTCTGTTGTTGTTTTAAAGAAAAATAACTGTTTTACGATCTCACACCAGTCACCATGACTGACTCGGAGTTTATTGTTCCCTTCTAAACTCTGGGTGCCCACCAATTTCCACACGGGCAGTCTAGAGTTAGATTTTCAGGATATTCTGGATATTCTGGAGCTTGGAAGCAAGCTGGATGACGAGACGTAGTATTTGTATCTGATATTATTTATTCCGCTGTGTATTCTGTATGAGGACAAGTTTATATAACTGTCCATTGATGTGCTGTGTTGTATTGAGTTGTATATTGACTCTGATTGATGTATGTATAAACTGATATAGTTCTTTGTTTTAAAAGACTAGTGTTATCTATTATATATTGTTCCGCTGCGATGTGTAAGATTCTGATATTGTTTTCTGTTCTGATGTGTTTTCTGTTGTTCTTCTTTCTTTCTTCTCTTTTTCTTCTATTTTTCCTTCTTCTTCTACTTTTTCTTCTTCTTAAAACCCTCACTATTGGAGTTTTCGGCACTCGATTGCTCGGCAGTCGATAAAGTGAGTATCGATGTCGAATTTTCAAAAGTCGAAAATTTCAGGATGTGACACAAGCAGTTGCGTTACTATTCGCGACCTACACAGATTGCAGGATACACAATGGTTATGCCTGGATCCCCCAGGAAACAATCCGTACCCCTAGGCAAGACTCAGCCAGGCAGTTGCACTATGCATCCTCGATCGTAAGACCATGGGTAACGCCATGGAATTCGAAGGACACTCGAGTATCATATCCGGAAAACCAAAAATCAGAGAGAATAATATCGATAGAATGAATCCAAGATGTGGCCACAAATCGGATATCAAGCAGAAGGTACTTTCCATATCTTTACTTCGAAAATATGTATCATATAGTACCTTTTCAAATCACTTTCAAATATCGTACTTATATAAAATCCATTATATATAAGATTTAATTTTCAAATCAAATACTTTCCAAAATCAATAGTATATCAAATCATACTTATATAGACTTCAATTATATAAGATTTCACTTTCAAATTGAGTACCTTTTCAAATCTATAGTTTTTGAATCAATTTCATACTCATACAAATCAATTTTATATAAGTTCGACAACTCCCAAATCAAGTGTTTAGTAACATAAGGTTCTCGAATTTTAATTTGTTTCAATATCAGTTCAATTTCAAAATCATATACAATTTCACCAAATTATTTCTTCTCAAATTAATTATCTTTAGTTTCAAAGTTTCCAAAATAATAGATTTAGAAAATAAATCCAAATTTCCAAATCAATATAATTTAAGTCAACCAATTCATTTCCAAAATCAAATGTTTTCAAAATCATCTTATACTTATGTAAGGTCTATCTTATAAAAGGATCAAATTTTTCCAAAATAAATTTCGCTGTATGAAGAGCCATATGGGATTGAATATCTTTGCTTTTATGGGTTATATATCTTTGTAATTTAAATTGGAAATTTTCTTTTAGTAAGCAAAGATATTCTAACATGACAGCTTTCAATTTCAGCGTCAAAATATATCAATGATATTAGAATATAAGATGTACATACGTCATCATTTCGCAAAAATCACATTTGATCGCTCGCTCGATCACACAAGTTCGCTTTCGAACTAGTATTGTCCATTCGACTTCCCTAATGCGGATTTCGATATGGTTTCTCAACTAGAAGCCATCAGTCTCCTTGCATAGCCATATATTACGATAGAGAATTCTAGAATCAAGCCCAAAATCCATATCAAATATTCGCCATCAAGAAATGAAAAATCCTAACACGAAATGGTGTAATTCACCTCGAACTTGTGTACTCAAACCTGGATCAAATTAATTATGCAAATAAAACAGCATACGTACAACTTATATATTTATTCCAACTAGTTAAATATATAGTTTCATAAAGATGTTACCCAGTTAAAACATTTAAACTAAATTTTATTCAAAATATTTTGAAGACCAAATTCTTTTCAAAGCATTTCAAATCTAAATTTCATATTAGAAAAATTCAAAATAGCCTTATTTATTTACTTAACAAAACAGTTTCAGCTTATTTAAATCATATTACTACATACTTTAAACATACATACCGAACTTATATACTTTATACTTCTTAAAATTTCTCAGCTTTGAAAAGTTAACCTTGATTTGGAAGTGCTCGAACCTTCGAAATAGTTGAAGAAATCATTTTCAAATTCAAGAGTTGGAAATCAACAAATCAGTAAATCAATTTCAAAACCGAAACAAAAGGACTGAACACCGGCTTACTTCAAATCATTTCAAATATATATATACATATATCTTTCGAATATCAAATCTTACTTCGGAATTTGAAATCAAAATTGGTTTCGCAAAATCACTCTCGTAGCAAAGCTACTGAAGTGGCCTATCCCCACTATGAAACTCGAAAATCAATGTCGATGATGCGTGCACTCATCACCGAAATTATTTTCCAGCGACATAAGTGAGTTCTGGACTTCTATTTTCTTGAAAACTTCTTTGAAATTTCTTCGAAATAATTCAAAACTCAATAAAATCATTTGAAACATTTCAAATTCGGAAAATACTTTTAAATCATATTATTATTATATATTTCAAAATCTTAAAACCAGTTACAAAATACCGGAGTTCAATTCTCGAATTTCAAATTTAATTTCCTTTAGTTATAAATCATTTTTAGATAGATCAAATTTCTTATATAATTTTTTTCAAAATCCTTTCGAAACCTCAAATTCTTATTTTAAAAGGGTATATAATCCTTATCGAAAACTTTTCAATTTTATATATAGAATATAATCATACTTATCAAAGCAATAATTTCGATATATAAAACAATTTCTAAAATACAAACAAGCCCGATTTTTCAAAGGATGGTTCAAGAATGGATTTCAAAAAAAAGATAGAAATTCAAATTAGAGGGACTCTAATCAAATAGGATTCTGATTCGAAGATAAGTTCGAACGAAAATGAGATAATTAATTACAAAACAGTAGATGGATACACTTATATAAATCGCGGGCGACCTTAACCGGGTTAACCGTGACTTCAAGAATATAATCGATGTAGAAATCTAAGGCAAATGGACATTCGATCGCCAAAGATAGAATTCGGCATATCAAGAGATAGCAGCATCTAAACCGAGGGATATATAAATCTTCGGTGAATCAATGCCAATTGTAAAGGAGTTTCGCCCCTTTACAAAACATTCAAAGATCGGCGGGATCGCCTATTCTTATAGAGATTATTCGAAGTGGAGTTATGGGATACTGCAGAATCAAAAGAATACAAATAGGGAGAGACAAGAATGAATTTCGGAACCGAGGGACATTCCAAAATTCAAAGGAAATCGAGTCAAAAAGGAAGAGATTCAACTCGAACGAAAGTGATTCTGTAAATAAATTTACCATATATGATAAGTTTTGCCTAGAGCCAAAGCTCTGATACCAACTGTAACGACCCGCTATTTTGGACCATTCAAATCGACAATAAATCCACACATGTCTGACTTGAATAATTCAAAATATCAGATTGTTAATTTAAATTTGGCAATACTCAGCATATGCAGTAAATAAATCAATCACAGAATCACAGACACAGAGTAATACAATAATACGCAGCGGAATAGATAAAATAGTAGTTCATGAAGCTACTATATAAACATCAGAGTTAGAAATAAAATACAACAGAATATCTCAAATCAGTGAAGTCTCCAGTACAAACAGATGACTTCTCTGAACAAATCCACTAGAAGAGCTGAAAGCTGAGGTGATAGTTGGATCTCCAAGGAAGCTCCAAACTCCAAAGGTGAGTCTCAAATGCTGTATCACTCGATCTGACCCGAGCGTAAAGCAAAACACAAAACACTCGAGTCAGGATTAACATTCTTATACTAATAAATCCAACTCAAGTGAAATATCAACTGAAATACAAGTAACTTAAAGGATGTTTGGGATAACCATCCTCTAAGGGTCTGCGGAACTATCTACACGATGAAAATATACACTATAACACCGTGGTCGTTCCAAATTAATTTATACTTCAAAACCAAAATATCATTTCATTTCAAATATATCTATTTCCCAAAATAGTATAGATAGGTTAAATAATTTATAAAGTAAAGTATTTATAATTTCCTCAAGTCTCATAAATCGATTTAAATCAACTCAAATTCCAAATTCAATATTTATTCAAAGCCCAATTCATCAATTCAATTCAGTTCTAAATATACCCTTTGAATTTTTAATATATTTCAAAGCTTAAATATTTAATATTTTCAAAGTTAAATTTAACAGTTTCATACAACTCTTGGTTTAACTTTATTATTATTTAATCAGGGAATATTCATTTAATAAATTCAATATCATTAAACTAGCCTTAAATTTCATTTTTTTTCTTAAATCAAACCCAAGTTATAAATCATATCTTAAATCTCAATTTCAATAAGTTTCAAATCGGTTTAATTAAATAAAATTATCTTTCCAAATCCATAGAATTTATTTTCAAAATATTTATATATATGGACCAACGGTGTCTGTATATATATCTTCATATGGTTAAGTGATACAGATATTTATCATTTCAATCCGTAATTTAAATATATACGGGTAGATATCATTTCAACCCGTAATCCCAATTTCAATTCAAATGAAAATCGCTTGGGTTTATCATTTCAACCCATAACGATTTTCTCCTATTCTAAAGTCCGTTCGGGTATGTATCATTTCAACCCATAGTGAATTCTATACTAATAGGGGACTTGCAGAGTGATAACAGATATGATAATAATATAACAGGCATATATCATCAATAACAACATAATATATATAAACAACAGGATATGGTGTCATATCTCACATGTGAACAATTACAGATAATAGCATATATAGCAATTTAAATAACTACAGCAGCATATTTCAATTGTCGTTTCAATTGAAATCAAATTTAATAAATATAACAACATTAATCGTGAGTGATTGCTCACCTTTCGAGCCTAGAGGAGAGGGTGGAATGAGAAGAGATACGAATCCAAGCACAGATTTCGAAGCAAAGCAATATTGGCAAGAATTTTAACGATCAAAGCTGAGAAAGAAGAATTGACGAAATCAAATCAGAGTTGGGTCGAGGAAGATAAATAGGATAAGTGAGCTGTATATAGTTGTATATATAACTATATATAAATAAAACTGTATTCTAAATCTAAACATATATTAAATTATATATATTTTCAAAAATCATTGGTTTAAACAAAACATATCTATATGTAGTATAGTTTGAAATAATGTATATGTTTAAACCCATATACAAACCAATATCCAAACACCATCTAAAATTTAAATCTTTATAAAAGTAACCTTTATAAATAAAATATTAAAATCAATATTAAAACATATAACATAAAGTCCATATATTATATATCAATACCAAATCTAACTCCGGTATATGTAAACTAATATAAACCCATGTAAACTTTATAAAATCTATTTGTTATTAAAACAGATTATATATAAAATAAACCAATATATAATACTAACAGTAATATATGTTAGTTAAAGTCAGTACATAAATAAACTCAACACCTTCTATACTTTACAATACTTTAAACATGCTAGCACTGCAACTATACAAAATATACATAGTACTGTAAAACAATTATATACAGTAAAACAAAATAAAATAAAAACACACACACCTTATACAAAACGCATATAGAAAACACTATATATATATATATATATATGCGAACAAGATATAGAACCAGAGAAGAATCAAGGAAGAGGACAACAAGACTCACCGCGGCAAGGTAGTGGTTCGCCGAACAACGTCAGCATTGAAGAGGAGGAGATGGAGGGCGGAGATGATCAAATGGAGGTACGGCAATTGAGGCGGAGAGGCTAAGGGTGCAAGCCAGAGGCGGAGGAGTGTGTTCGTTTCTCTCTCCTTTTTTTTGTTGCTGGGTTTCAAAAGAGAAGGGAGCAATATATGTAGAGGGAGAAAAATGTGAGCAGGTGAGTAAAAGAAGGATGCAAGTATGAAGTGGAAAGTGAAAGAAAAATGAAGATGCGAAAGTGGAAATTGATTTATAAACGCAATTGAAATATGAGCCTTTGCCCAATCAATGTAAAAAAAACGTACACAAATAAATGAATATGGGACAAGTGAAGATGAAGGGGGAAAGAAATAAACTATTTATGGGCATTGAATTTATAAAAGGGACCATGATGTGTACAATAATTGAAACGAAAACGTACACAAATAAATGAATATGAGACAAATGAAGATGAAGAGGGAAAGAAATAAACTATTTTTGGGCGATGAATTTATAAAAGGAACCATGATGTGTACAATAATTGAAATGAAAATATACACAAATAAATGAATATGGGACAAATGAAGATGAAGGGGAAAGAAATAAACTATTTATGGGCAATGAATTTATAAAAGGAACCATGATGTGTACAATAATTGAAATGAAAATATACACAAATAAATGAATATGGGACAAATGAAGATGAAGGGGGAAAGAAATAAACTATTTATGGGCGATGAATTTATAAAAGGAACCATGATGTGTACAATGAAAATATACACAAATAAATGAATATGGGACAAATGAAGATGAAGGGGGAAAGAAATAAACTATTTATGGGCGATGAATTTATAAAAGGAACCATGATGTGTACAATAATTGAAATGAAAATATACACAAATAAATGAAAACCAGTGAAGTTAAAAAGGCAATAATAGTGTAAATGTGAATCATTGCCACATAAACAAATAAAACGTATACAAATCTTTTATCGGTTATGTGATGGCAACGGTCACTCTTAATTGAGATGAATAATAAAAGCCAATGCTTTGAACGTATGCCATAAATTAAGTAACAGACACTGATTTCTAAATTTATTAGTAGCTAGAAATAGCAACGTTTGAATGTGAATTGGAAAGCAATTAATACTGTGGTCCAGCCTGTACGTTTCAAATTTTGAAAACGAAGAAAATAGAAATGGAACAGGTTGCAAAAGGAAAGCCACACATATAAATGGAATAAAACGTTAACAATGAAACGTGCCACATTCAATGGAAAGAAACTGAAATGATAACGTCAAGCACGGGAATTAAGGACAATAAAGTAGAAAGTATGACAAACGTAAAAGCGAATAAACGAATGAATGCAAGCTACAGATATATATATATATATATATGTATATATAAATGATGTAAAATATTATGTTTCTACCAGAGAGAAGAGAAAATGTTTGAAATGGAATAAATAGGGAAGGAACAAACCCAAAATGAAATAGCAACGGATAGAAAATTAAAGAGCTACAGCACGAATACAGGGAGTAATAAAGGTATGGTATTGATTGGATTGTAACTGATGTAAAACTTGAATGGACAGGAAAGAAATAAAATTTATGGTAACAGTCGATTCCCTTGATTTCATGCAAATTTATTTTCAACAATTCTTAACTGATTTGAATTTAATAGAATTACATAATAAATAAACTTTCATATAATTAATTGAAAATTTACCATTTGCTATATTTAATTATACGTAATCCAAATAATTTTTTTTCAAAATTTTATTATTAATAATTTCACAAAATTTAGTTAAATACATTATTAAAACCAATCAAAATTTATGGGTCGTTACAGATGTAGATCGTTGGTGTTGCTAACTTGTAATAAACACAAATATATTAGAGACCTATCTAATAAACTCAGATTGGAAAAGAAAAATATAATAGAATATATATACCTACTAAGGCTACTACCACAGACTCAATATTATTCCTTGGATATCTAGTCGCCTTGTCAGTGCCGAGCATGAATAAGAAGACTTCACCATCTGTAGTTTCCATCAACTTGCACCAATAGCATGTCCCTCTAAATCTATCATGTGGGTTGTATTGAGGAGGGGTTAGAACAACACTTTGGTAACTGAAAAATTACATACTTTATCCATAACACTAATTTATTCCGATTGATTCCTATTTAAGTGTTATGTCTATTATTTACAGCTAATCCGTTCAATCCTATGTGTGTGTATGATATGTCCAACCTTCTCCGAGGTATAATACATATATGCCTATATACATATACATATACATATACATACATACATATATATATATATCTAAATGATGTACTGCCCAAAAGAAAATTCCGACCACTTAATACTTCTTAAATATGGAGGAAGCAGACCCAACGGCCATTTAATAACTCAACCCTGAAGCGGGCCCTCTGTAATGTAATCGCTTGTCAATCGGCTCTAGCTACAGAGATCAAAGACCCCTAGATATGGCTTTATAACTTAATTTATCATATTACTAATGCATCTCAAAGACTCATCTAAGAGTTAACTAGCATACCTCCGACAAATAAACAACTAACTAATTAAACTTTAAGGTATGCGCCTATCCCATACAGATTCTACACTAGTAAGAATTCATCAAGGCATAACCCAAGTCTTTGCTAATGACCATTCAGGACCACTGGTGGTCATAGCCTATATGCCAGCACTATTACTAAATATCGGTTCAACAATAATACTGACATAGCCTGCCAACCTCCCATAGTTGAAATCTCGTTTAGACTAACCTAATGTAAGTCTAGGAAAATGCCCATTCCAGTTACTTAATACCTTTTATCAGAAATAAAAAAGTCCCTATTTCCTTAAAAGTACGAGGCCATTTAATACTTTAAATTTGAGGCGAACCCTTAGTATATTTTCCACTACCTATACACAAATGCATATCTCATCCCCATGGGTGCTATGGTTGGAGATGTCCCACATCAGCAGCAAGTATACACAACTGCTAGTAGCCTCTAGGTGAAGGGCATGCTTCTATTGTGTAACTCTACAGACTTCGCACTTCAACCCTTTTAAACCAACCTAATATCCTATGCCTAAATATTGGGCTAGGCCTACTAATTCAAGTTTATCCTAAATGTATAGTTAAGGAAGTATAATTTTCCACTACGAAAATTATACTGCCTTCTAACATCTAACTTCTATCTTATATGTTTATTTACTATATTTCATAAATGTCAATTGTCCGCAATAAATGATCATTATTATTCAAATTGGATAATCTCTAGTAATATTTATTTATTCGTTCTAAATCAACCTATTATTCCTATTTCATTTCCCCATAAATTCCATATTAAATCCTTTAACCAATCCCATTTAACACATTTATGTCCCCATTTTATTCCCATAACTCCCTGTTAATTGCGTATTTATTGCCCTATTAGTTTTGGAGTTACTATCTCATTTCCATCTACAGCTCCTAATCCGATAATTTTCTACTCTATTTATAACCATACGTGTGTGTGTGTTTCCATTTCTAAATATTAATTCCTAAACCAGAATATTCCTTTTCGCACTTTAATTTATCAAAGTCACCCTTCCAAAAAGAATTACCATAATAACTTTTCGTAAATTAACAAAAAGTGAGATATTGTTTCGCTTGAAATTACAAAGAATCCTTTTTTTATTGAAATAGATAGGGTGAACTACGGGGAAGAACATTTGTACTTTACAAATCTCTTTCATTTGTGGTATCTTCCATGTTATTTCAAACGATGCACCTTTTTTTACATTTGTGGAATTAGATAATTTATGAAAATTACACGGAAATTGATACAAGTAAATTGTACCCTGCTTCCAACTAATTAAAACATAGAAATTCACATTCCAATTCAAATTAGGGCAATCTACACTAACACTAGCATTTTCCAACCCAACTATAAATCTGGAATAAACTTTACACTTTATCAACATTCAAGTTTAACTAAACTAGGGGCTGATTTTCAAATTTTCAAATTAGGATGAAAATACCACTCCTATTCCAATTACCTGTCTTACAGAATATGTAGACGATATTCCTATATATTTGTTTTAAGCCTACATCTCATCAAGTCTTATATAGGCATAAGAATAATAAAATTAAACGAAATAAATTTCAATATTATAAATAAATTATATAATATTCCACTCACCTTTCAAGCTTTCCGAATCTCCCACTTCCAAATTCATCCCTTTGATTTGACCCCATCTTCGTTCCAATCTAAAAGAATATGTATAACAAGGTATATACATACTATTAGAATTACAGATCTAAGAAGAGATTTGAGGTTAAGGGAAATATTGATTTATAATTATAGAAATTACCTTTTTCTTTTGCAACATAGTTTCCCTTCTTCTCTTTTATTTTTCGTCCTTCTTCAATTTGTATGTATATAAAATATTTTATAATTTATAGGAATAATGGAGGAGGGAAAATGGAAGAGCTTCGCTGCTTTGATTAAAAAATATGAGAAGATAAGAGAGGGGTTAAGCATGTATTTATAGGCACTCGAATCAATCGTATTCATTAGATTTAAATAATTAAATCTAGGCCATTTGGCCAGGGTTCAATCCTAGCCGCCACCATTAGGACCGGTCGACCGCTCCCCTATAGGCGGTCGATCGACCCCAAGAGGGGGTTGACCGGTGGGGTCCTGCATTTAATATAATTTATTTCCTTATTAATTATTTTCATTCTGAAAAGTTCAAATGCTAATAACTTCTTTGTTTGAGCCCTAACCGCAAAACTCCAAATATAAAAGTTGCTTAGAAAATCACCACGAACGCAATGGTGCAAGTTTCATAGCCAAATTATAATATTTCCTCAAATTCCATTTTTGAGCCTTATTAATTATTTATTAATTACCGTTAATTTTACCAGGTGTTATAGGTGCATTGGATATAAGATATCTCATATGGTCCAATAATTAGCCAGAGACTTAGTTAAAGTCATGGTTTCTCTATGCTCAGGACTCACAATCATAAAATCCAAGGTGATCTACATTCATAAGATTTGGACACAACTAATATCCAAGTGGGCATCCCTATGTAACCCCTCTACACGAGCAAGCTGGAAACCTCCGAGTATCAACTATCCTTTTGCATGCATCTCTATAGTAAAATACAATCAACATTCCATTCCATTCATTTCCATAGTGAAACACAATCATAGTTCCAATCACGAGTCCCCATCATTGAACTCATCATTTTGGATCATCATCTCAACTCCTATCATTGAGTCTTAATCATCGAAACACCTATAAATGCCCCTCATAAGTCTGAGAATAAGTTTTGAAGTCATCACGTCGAAGCATGTGTTATTGCTTCATTGACAAAATCGCCCGATGTAAAGCCATAACATTGAAATCATGCATCAAAAGAATGAATGAATGTCCACGAAAAAAAATCTAAAGTCCATGCTTCAAACCCCATGGACCCCATAAAGTCACCTTCGACCATAACCAAGTCGGTGCCAACAATTTCATGTTGGGTCCGACATGATTATTTAACATAAATGGTTAAGCCTCTTTAGCTTAAAAGATCTCGTCCTCCTTCAATGTCTTGAAGCTCAAACTCCTAAGTACCAAAGTAGCTGCACAAATGTCCTAGGGTAAATCATGTCGGTGCTGAGCGGTTCCCTTAGTGGAAATTTTCCTAAGTCCAAAAATGGAAACCTCTCATCCAAGTCTACCCGAAGCCAACTCCCCACATGCTCGAAGTCTTTAAACCATAAGCTCAAAGTCAAAACCTCTCGGCCCTAGAAGCTCTTAGTGGTGAAAACAAATATCCAATTTCTGCTCAACTTCCAAAACCTCTCATCATAACTTCCATGCTCAGAGTTCAATCCCTGTCCTAGCTCTCTAATCCCGATGTTATGTCATAAATTCCTCGAAGTTAACTTACCCCTGACTTGATTCTTGAGCTACCACCGGCATGATTTTAAACTCTCCAAAACACCATCATTCCTTATCTAAACTTCATGCGACCATGAATATAGGATTTCTAGGCCTCCAAGAACAACATATTTCGGTTGCATCATGTTTTGAGAATTTTTTCTCATCAAAGCACTCAAACAACGACCAATTTCTAACTAGAATAAACGAGTTAAAAACACAAGAAACAACCATATATAAACATTTCACAACATCCATACATTATCATAAAGCAATACAAATCATATCCAAGCACTATAATATCCTAGATAAATAATACATGAAATAACGAGTGATTTATCAAAATCATCAAAATGAATTAAAATATACACTTATCTCTTTAAAACTGTTTTAAAAGTGTTATTAAAGTTAGATCTAAGGTTGAAAATGTTTTAACATTAAAAACATCATTTTCTCTATATTAACTAACATAGCATAGTGAGAGCTGTAAAACCATCACATAATACCAAAATAAATAAATCCAAAAGTTGAATGTGGATGTACGAATTCCAAGATGACCCAAATAGTAGTCAAGTTAATCCTCCTACTATTACCCCCATAATAACATGATTTGGCTAATTTAAGTAGGCAAAATGGTTGCTTTTTGGCTAAAAATGAATTAATAGAGGTTTGGTTCAGTTTTGGGAAGTAGGAAGGTGATTGGGAACTGTCTCATCTTCTCTATTAGATACAAATCCCAAAATAGGTTAATGAGCCTAAACCAGGCCTAATTGATTACCCACTAATCTACCCCAAAAACTCCTAAACTTTAAAAAACCATATCTCTTAGCTGGTAACTCTAAAAAGTAATTATGACTAATCTTTAGAAACTAAAATCATCATATGTTTCCACTAGAAGTGATCTCAGTCTCTAATTTAGCTCCTATCAAAAGTTATGAGCCTTATAAGTTTTCATGGTCAAAATCATCCTATAAAATTTCTATGAGTCAGAAATGTCACTACCCCGTATTTTCCAAAGCTATAGCATCATATGACCCAATATGAGTTCAAAAACAATATTCTATAATCCTCCGATAAGTAAAATACGGATCGTTATAGAAGATTTCGGGTCCTCTCATTAACTTCTCAAATTCTCTTAATCGGATCTCTCATTCCATCCTAAATGAATAAGCTTCACTACTGGTATGAGTATTCATTTCCTATGTACTAGTCTCGAATATACATGCATATATGCCGCTTCTGCAATTCACACAACTAATCCATACATAGGATGGCTAAATGCCTGACAACCAGCACCTTTGGCCTAAGAATGCCTTGTCTGAAAAGTAGCCTTATAAACTCCTAATTTGCACATATACAACATTAAAAAATATTCCAGTAGTGAACTCATATCTTTATCGTTGGATGCTAGGGTAAGACTCAAAAGTGGACGATGTCTCGCTTAAGAAAACCAAAATTTTGAATCGCTATGATTCCTTCTTCCACTTAAGACTTCAAAATTAAGTGATGTCTTAACCTAGTTAATAAGCATATCTTCCATTTCAAATTCTAATTGTGTATGATCGACTATGTAATACAATCTTTCACATGCACCTCATATGCAACAGAAACTGCATACTCTTAAATTGCTACTTTCCAAAAGAGTTTCTTTGAATCTATAATCTCTTCTCAATCTAAGACATGATTTAAAAGGATCCATCTACTACCTTCTTAAAAATTATTCCCAAATATCCAAATCTTGTTTACCAGGAAAATCTCCTCTGCACTTTAATGCTTGCAGCTATAATATCTTTTCTTTGATTCGTCGGACTAGTTTTGTCCAAACAGATTGAAACACTTCATCTTACATAAATTAGGAATATCTTCTTTATAACTTCGCACTAACTCAATTTGAAATATATTTTACCAAATAAAGACAAAATATATATCATTCCTTGATTTTCTATACCATGCTATCGATACAACTTGGATTATCTTATTCCAAATCATTGAATATACAAACCCCTATAGTCATGATCCAACTTATGTCGAAGTATCTTCTATGCGTCCATAAATCGAATTCCAATACTCCTCTCCATATTGGACTCTACTGGCGCCTTTTTCCTTAAAATGTTATCTAACTGCCAGTAATACCTCCTCTAGATAACCCCATTACCAACTTAACTTAGGATATCCTATAATTCAAAATTCCAAATTTTAATCATTTTTTATACAAACCCATTAATTGCATGTTCCTAAATAAAACTTCACATAATTTACTTTCATAGTATTATGGACAAGAAAACAAATTATAAGGCAACGTCTCGGCAAAACCACATTTAGGAATATTGGAAATGGATGAGTCCTAGCACAATCAATAAGATATTGAACTCATGCCACATATAATCCAATAATATACTTTTAGTTGCAACAATAAATCAATTATTAATACCTTATGAATATCACCATAAAGTGTGTACTGTAAGATGACAACCTTTATTCTGGGCACTCTAACACTTTTCAAGAATCGCTCCAGAAGTCGTCTGAAACATCATGCAAAATCCGGTTCTAGAAAATAAACACTGCTCAGTTGGGGCCACTTGCGTAATGACTCGTAGATTTGACACATTTATGATTAATTTTTTATAATTATTTAAAATAAATATTTGATGGAAATGATAGAATTTGTAAAATTACTTTTTGGGGTTTTTGATGGTTCCATTAGGTTTAAAAATATCAAAAATGTATATTTCGATATATAGCATGATATATCTTCATTCCGGGGTCAAAACGGGTTTTCGGATTTTTGTAACCGCTTTAGCCCAACAGGTTTTCTTTTTGCCTATAAACAGATCATTATGGTGAAACCCTAGCATCACCATCTAATTCCATTTCATTTTCTTTTAGATCTAAATCACCTACGTTAATGGAGATTATCCTTAATCACACTTTACTAATTACAAATTAATTTTAAAATCAAATTGTCTAATATCCATCGAATTATATACCATTAAAAAGCTCCCGGCAAATAGGGCAGATGGGAAACATTCATTTCTAAGAATGATTCTCGAGTCGGTTGGAATTCGTGGTCAAGGTGAGCATCGATGAAACCCTAAGCATCGATTTGGGCATTTTCAATCTGGGCACCAATTAGATAAATTAACTTATGGGTATTGAGGAGCTCGATAAGAGGAAATCGTATGTGGCTTCAATTTTGGGAATAGGCACATGGAGTGGTCAAATTTGGCTATGGAAGCGATCGACGGTGAGGTTGACGGGTTCTAGATGGTGGTGTTCTAGGTATTCAAGTGGGGCCAGGAAGGTGGAGCTCATGGGACCGAGTCCAATGATGGTGGTCGTTGGTCGAATGGTGGTCTAGTGGAGGAGTAATCGAATATCAAAGGTGCATTCAAAGGAGGAGTTTGGTGGGTTCGGCAATGCGCTGAAGGAAAAGTAACATGCATTGGAAGACAGTAAGTAACGTGCATTATTTTTATTAATTATTAAATTAAACAAAATTATATATCTTCTAACCGTAATACCTTGTGCATACGAACTCTGATTCATACGGGGTTTCTTAAATTGGACTCGTAGCAAAAATTCAAACAATATGCCATCGGATTTACTGAGTTTGGAGACAGTTGGAAAAAGCATGTTGGTGTGGTCTTAATTAGTTGAATTTAAATTATAAAATAGATATCTCTTGATGAAAAATTATAATTATTGATTTGTGATGTGGTATATTGATAATTGTCTGATATTTTGGACATACTGGATATGTTGAGCCTTGGGTTGATAATCTATCGTCGATTGTTGTATTATTGGATTTTTAATCGTAGTTAATTGTGGATTTAAAATATGACTATTATTAATTTAAATAAAATAAGTGATGTTGCGTAATAATGAGAAAATAAGATAAATAAATGATTGATGTAATTATTTATAGTCTCTGTGTAATGTGTGTAAATAATAATGTTTGAATGAAACATAATAAAATTAACTAGAGAAATTTAATAATATTATTATTTATGAATTTCTAGAGAAATCCTTCAATAATAAAGGAGAATATATTTTAAACTTATTTTGAAATGTTTGTTATTATTGTTTAATAAAGTGGGATTTTATAAATATTAATAATATGGTTTTTGTAAAAATTACATTATTTTGAGGTAAATAGTAATGAACTGGTTTTGAAGTATATTAAAGAGGTTTAATATGTGGATTATCACTCTAAAATAATATTACTATTAATTTGAAAGATACTTTGAAGGAATTACTAGATATAAACATACAATGATTGAGGGATTTGAAGTAATAAAAATAAAATGAAGTATTTTGAAGAATATTATAAGTTTGCAAGAATTATTATTCTTTTGAAGTACATAAGAAAGATGCTTTTATAATGAACAATATACAACAAATTTTTACTTAAGAGATGCAGCGACCCGGAATTTTCGACTCTTGAAAATCGACATAAATACGTTCACTATATAACAAGCCAAATATTCAAGTGCCGGAAATACCGATTAGTAGGGGTGAAGAAGAATTGTAGAAGAAGAAAAAAAGCAATATAGAGTCTCACAATCGCAGTGGAACAAAATATAATATATAATAACATATTTTTATACAAGAGAATCTACAACTATCAATATATATATACAACCATCAGAGTACAACTATCAATACATCAATATGGACAGTTATCTACAACTTGTCCTCACCAGTGTTGACTATACGGTCTACACACAGCGGAATATAATTAAATACTAGTATACGTCTCTATCATCCAGCTCGTCTCCTGGGCTCCATAGTATCCTAGCCTAAATATGTAATACTCGGTATGACCCGAGCATTATAATAAAATAACACCCGAGTCAGTCTGGAAAACCAGCGTGAGAAAACACACTCAACTTAAATTATTAAAGTTATCAAAATCCTTTGAAAAACAAAGGTATCTCGTAAGACTGCGTCACACATAAACACGGCGGGTTTTTCCCTTACGATAACCAAAACATTTTATAGAAAATCCAATGATATTATAATAGTGTCTAAGTACGAATACTTATTCAAATAGCTGAAATTGTTACATTAATTAAATTCCAGCATACTAGGCTCTACAATCAAAACCGTAAAGGCTCGTAGTGGAGAATAGATTCCATACAATGACTGGGCTACTGGGCTACTGGGTACCGTCCGTTACAATACACCTCTAGAAAAATGTACCGAGGACCTCGCCGGGATCCCCTGCCAACACAAGACTGGCCTACCCCTAACCTGGATAGTACATAATATGTTATCACCCCAAGTGTTTCCACCCTTAATCGAGCGCTCACTTTTCCATGCACAACCATATCCATAATTTATAATATATTTCCGAGGGTATCTAGAAAGGTGATAACATACTTTAATTGGGTGCGACCCACTAGCCCTGCTGCATCTCCCCTGTTTTAGTCTTTCCCAGTTGATGAGGCTTGAGGCTAACGATTACCTTTAGAATAGCATTCATTCTTGGAATGCTAACACTGCCTTCTAGGCAACGATGCAATGATAGCATTTATCCATATAAGTTATCCTGGGTCTGGACAAACCGAATCTCCTTCAATAGAATCATCTCCATTATCTTTGAGATATCACAATTCGTAATGCACAACTCGGATCGAAGTGGTTTTCGGATAATTAAATCTAATCCCGGTCTCTTCGAAACGATCAATGAATTTGGCCATATTTGATAGTTAGTTATTTAACTATCAAATAACATCGATAAGCAGTCACTAGGCCTTGTTCATCTCAAAATTTCTATGTGAAGATATATATATATATATATATATATATTCAAAACTTTTTCAGTATATTCAATATTTGAAAACGATTTCAAAAAAACTTAAATCCATAACAGGATATTTTTAAACCATTTCAACACTTAGAAATATTTCTGAATTCAATTTACAACACTTAGAAAAATATTTCTATATAAGTCATTTCATACTTAAAATATTTTTCCAAACCCTCTTTTCAATACTTAGGAGAATATTTCATAACTTATCTCATCATCTCTGGCATTATTATTAGATCCCTTCTTACAATTTCCAAACTGATTTATACCCTTCTATAAATCCAACCAACAATTTATAACTTCTTTTATGAATTCAGATTTTACTTTCGAAGTTACCATATTCGACATTTTTGAAATTCCATTTCCTCCAAATCCCTTATAAAATTCCTCTTATCCAAATCATATCCATTTTATAAATCCCGTTTACGAGTCTCGAGAGAATTTATAAATAAATTTTTAAATCACTTCAAAACTCTATATATAAATATAAGATAAGTATTTTTTTAAAGAATAATAATTTATTTTTAATAACATAATTATTTAAAATAATAAACATTTTGAATAAACATCGATAATTCATTTTCAAAATAAAACCAATCAATTTACAAAGCTTATTATAAAATTGTGAATTCATTCCAATAAATATTTAATATTTGAATAATCCATTTTCCCAGAATATTTCAATACTAAACAGCTTAACTATATATTTTATTAAATAGAAATCCCAATTTAAAACAATATTAATTTCTCAACAAAAATCTATTTTTAAAAATCCAATATTACCTATTCCAATTTATAAATCCCTCTCGATTCATATCACATCGACCACATCTCAATTTCATAATCATTCTCAAATTCAAAAATAGATTCCACTAATTTTTTTCCCAAACCGACTTCCATAACTCGGTATAAATTCACACTGTGAATTCATATTCCCAAATTATTAACTTATATCATTTTCCCTTATTTATAAACATTGTTTATAAATTTATAAACCCCTTTGAGTTTTCACTTGTTTATAAAATTAATTTCATTTATAAAATCTCATTTTATAAATCCATTTCTTAATAAATTCTATTTATTTTTCAAACCTATTTTAAATATCGATTTTAACTTCTTTTCCATCAACCCAGAAATATCACTTAAAAATCCACTGTTAAAAATCCTTTATATAATTTAATTTTAAATCTCTACTTAAAACATTTTACGAATAGTTAAGTATGACTCCAAATCAATTTATTGCTTTATCCAAATCAATTTTTCTTTAAAATATTCCAAATTTTGATATGAATATTTTTTATATCCAAAATCTCCTTTTAAATTCCTTCAGATTCCAAAAATAATATGGTATTTAAAATACCAAAATTCAGGCCAACGCTACTATAGCATCCAATTATTCAATCACAACAATAATCTATAACAGATTATTCTAACACATCATATATCAATGAAATCAAAATCAACATTTTTGAGGAATCCAGTTGGACCCCTCCAACCTGTTTCTGTGCATCCACAGATGTTAATACAACATAAAAATACCAATCCCACTTCGAGAGGGATATCGCGGTATATAGGGTCACCCGCTATTATGCGGGGCACATAGGGTCTCATCCGCTCCAACGGTGGGAAATATATCCAACAACTAATATATATATATATAACACATCCAAATTGATAATAATATATCAATTCAACCAATCATCCAATATTCAATTTAAATTATTATAAATTAATTCCAGTCAACTAAATTGAGTGAGATTTACTCACATTGATTTTATTTGCAATCCGTTCCAAATTTAAATCGAATTGAACAACGTTCAATTTAATTTAAAATTTTTGCTAACTTCAAATGATTCCTACCAACTCATATTCATGATTTTTGGACCTCGCAGGAATAAATTATATGGATTTTTATAAGTTAACTATTTCAATTTATAATTGATAAAACTAATTACAAATTAAAATTTTTTAATTACCTTCATCAATTCAAGATTTCCCTTCTTCTAGATCGAGCCTGCTCTGCCTGAAACCAACCCACTCATGGCCGAGACTTCCTCCACTTCTCCTCCCTCCGCCGACCATTGAACGGCCCACCGACACCACCATTCGGCTCCCCAACCAAATCTTCATCGTCCCATGCCTAAATCATCCAACTCGCCCCATACCCAAACACGCGACCTTGGCCTCCTTCCCACACGAACTGTAATCGAATGCAACCACAAATCTTACATCGCTCCGCATGAAATCGTGGCTGCTGGTGGTATTCCACTAGCCAATCCCAAAAACCAACTCGAAACAGCCTAATTCGATTCCTATTCTCCAAAAAAAAACTCTACTCCATATTTGAGCTCGCGTCTTCATTCCTGCTCACGGCCGAACGCAAATGTCGCGCGTCACTCCACAACCAAAGCTGCCGCTCCTCCTTTTGCCTTGCTCGATCGCGATTCGCTCGCATGCTAATTTTTATTTATTTTTATTTTATTATTTGATGTGAATCAATTTCGTCTCCAGGAAGAGAAAAGGAAAGAATGCGATTTAAAAATAGAGGAAGGCGGCTCGTACGTGCTAGGTCAGAGGGGTTAGGTCTGCTATATGTCAAATTTAGATAGAAATATATTAATTAAAATTTCAAAATATCTAGCTGAAAATTACGGACTCCCATCAAGGCGTGCCACCTGGCGTTTCTAATACCGCTATTCCGAACCCAATGGAACATGTTTCGAGTCCTAATTCGATTGTATGTGGAAGATAGCTTTTAAAATCGACTATTTAAATTAAATTATTTCTAGGCGTTTTCAGATCGCACGACCAAACGGTAACTTCAAACGCTATGAAATTTGAAATCCGATAATAATACAATATTACGAATCCAATGGGTCTGCTTTCGTCGAATTCCGAGACTGTGCTCCGGATCGCTATTTTTACGCGTCGATAAAATCGACGATTCAAGAATTGACGAAATCACTCAAAATTCCAGTTTTTAAAAACTTATTAACTCAATTCTAATTCAAATAGAATTTTATATCGACATTAGAAATCGTTTCGATTCATATTCAACTCCAATTTTCAATTATTCACTATTTCTGTATTTCGATAAATCGATATATTTAAATTTTAAATTCATTCTATAATCCCTACCAAAAATCTTTATATAAATCAATATTTAAAACCATTTAAATATTCAAAATCAAACGTCAAAAAATCCGGGTCGTTGCATTCCTCCCCCTTAAAAGAATTTCGTTCCCGAAATTGCTAAGGTAGGACAAATGATCCAAACCCATTAACTTATTCAAAAACCCACTTAGTGAAAATTCGATATTCACTTTTCTAATCTTTTAGTTCCAACCAAACAATTATTTTTCCGTTTCAAGACCAAACCCGTTATTTTAATTTCAATTCAAAAATCAACCTTTTAAGCTAACAAATTTTTTTCTATCACCCTAAATTTCCAAAAAAATTTGGCAGAGTCTCCTTTGTACGGAGAGCCTTTTGCAATATGACAAGAGAGATAAAAATATATACATCGACCCACATGGTTGGAAAACACAATATATATCAATATTTATATTTTTGCTGTATTTAATCCGAAAACGTACCTTTATTTAGCATTTTTAAACGAGCGGCTTATTTTATATGACATTACGCAACCCAAATCTAGCTCAAATGGTCTTCCTATACCTGTACTTACTCAATTTAATCATGTAAGTAACAAGAACATGGGATTTAATAACTTCGCATTCATTTAAATAGTTAAACACATAAATTCATAACCTAACAAGTTATAACATGCATTTATAACAATTATAAGGTTCTCAATCATACGATTATTTCTTCAAATCAATTTATACCTCATTTATTCAATTCCAACGATTCACAAACATTTATTTGCATTAAATTTATATTTATACTAAACAAATTCATATCCATTTCAAATTGATTCAAAATTGATTTATTCACTTCCCATTGATTAACATAATTTTATTTACTTCTTTTTACGTCAAACGACGATTTTTCCATGCAAATTCGGCAATATTCATTTAATAAAATAATCACTTAAGCTTATAGACCATTTAAATTGATTCTAAATCGATTTATCAATTTCTATTGATTCACATTCACTTTTATTCACATTCCATTCATATCCACTTTATTTAGCTCGGAATCATTCCATGCTACTTCATTAAATAACCATTTTACAAATTTATTTGAGCCAAACTTCCATCCAAAAATATTAACTTAAGTTAATTCATTTATCTTCAATTATTTCACCATATAACTCATGTTTATTTTCCTTGCAAACGAATTCCATTTCAATTCTAGATTGATTATTATTCCATCAAATTCCATTCCATTTACTAATTAATTTAACTAGGTCATTCACTTAATCCACTTCAAATTTTAATTCCATACTCAAGTTCATACACGAATTCATTTAAATGATATCCAAGGCCATATTCAATTTATTTACACTTAAATTGAATTTATTTTTAACTTAAGCCATCACCATTTCAATCCAATTCTATTTTATTTGATCACAATCAACATATATTTAATCAGCTTATATATAAGTCAAATTTTATTTATTACTCAAGTTCCATATTCAATTTCTGTAACGACCCGGATTTTTCGACGTTGGATTTGGAATATTTAAATGGTTTTAAATATCGAATTTGGATTATAAATTGATTTTTTAGTATGAAAAGTTGATTTTCATTTATAAAATAAATGCAGAATTTAAATATAGCGGGTTGTTGGATAATTGAATTTAATAACGGAGAATTAGTTAAAATATTTAATCTTGAGTTTTAAGCTAGTTAAAAATATTTTAAAGAGCTTATGAAATTTATATTGATAGTAATAAAGGTAATAAAAGTTTTAAGTTTGAATTTAAGGGTGATTTGTTCAGTTTTAAAAATATATCGTTTAAATTGACATTTAAAAAATAGCCTTCCGAGGCACAGTCTTGGAATTTGATGAAACTTGTTCCATTGGATCCATAATAGTGTATTATTATCGGATTTCAAATTTCGTACTGTTTGGAGTTGTCGTTTGGTCGTACGGGATGTAAACGCTCTAAAATCTATATCGAAAATTCAATATAATAACTAGTCCAAAAAGCTATCTTCTCCATTCGATCGAATTAGGACTCGAAACCTTTTCCAGTGTGTTCGGAATAGGGGTATAACATTACAAATGCCTAGCGATACTCCTCGATAGGAGGTCGAGATTTTGAGTTGCGATATCGAGACGGTTTAAAATTTACATAAAAATTATATTATTTTGATTGACAATTATATTCACCATCGGAACTTTTCCCTTTCTTTTCTATTACTGTAGCAAGTATAACCCAACACGCAAGGCATCTTCCTTCGTTTTTAAAATCATGTCGTTCTACCCTTCTGAAGCAAGCCTCTTGCCTTCGTTCTTTTAAATCGAGATTTGCCTCCTCTCTTTTTTTAAATCAATCTGAAATCCATCTCAAAAAAATATATACGATGGCATTGAGACACGATGGTCTCGAATCGGCAAGCGTGTGGGAGTCAGGGGCGAAGGCGACGTTGGGAGGAGAGGAGGGACTCGCGAGTGTCGAAGATGTTTTCACTGGTGGGCGCACGCGGCAGCATTCAAGTGAAGGTCATGGTCGTCGGCGGCAGGCGATGAGGCTCGATGGCGCGTTCATGGATTTCTAGGGTTTCGACGTATGAGGGAAGGGCAGAGGGGGTCGCCAGCTTGGACAAGGAGGAGCAGTCCCCGTTCTGGAGTCGCGTGCTGGTGATGGGAGGAGGTCGGCGACCGTTCGATTTGAGGTGATGAGGCGTTTGGCAGTGTGCGTACGCGTAGGGGAAGGCTCGAATCAAAGGCAGTGGGTATATTATCTTTTTCCTACTTAGTTTATAATATAAGAATACTTTTTTTATTTTATAAATATATATATAGAAAACAGGAAGGAAAGAAAGAAAAATAAATTTTTTACAGTACGGTATATATATGCCAATTATTTCTTTAATCCAAAGATTTATATATATATATACATATACGGTAAAGAAAAATAATAATATAAATATATATATATACACACATACACATATTTTAAATATATATAGGAAAACAGAAAGTTATTATATATAGATAAGGTTTGGAAAATATAGGAATTTAAAAATGTTGTAAAGTTTATATAAATTAGATTTTTATGAAATCTATATAGAATATTTTTATAAGTATATATGTAGTATCAAAAATAAAATAAATATACATATACATTTTAAATTTACTAGTTTATTTTAAAATAATGTATTATGGTGATTAATTTGTTTAATTAACTTATTTTAGTTACTAGAAATTATTTATTATAGGAAAATTAGTTTAATTAAATTATTAGTTAATCAAGTTTATTAAATGGTAATTAATTATTTGATTATTTCAAATATTAATAAACCGTATAAATGTTTATTCAAGGTCAAAAGTCGTGAAACCAAGTTGAGATTGAAGTGGATTGCAAACAAAAATAAAGGTGAGAATTTCTCACTCATTCGGATTACCCTATTAAAATTTAAAGGTTAAATTCAAATTATTGGATGCCTGACTTGATTGATAAATTTATAATTTATCTGTTGGATGTTATACATATATAGTAGTATATATATATATAGGAGTGATTGATATTCCCGCATTATATAGCGGATGAGACCCTATGCGTCCCGCATAATAGCGGATGACCCTATATACCGCGATATCCCCCTCGAAGTGGGATTGGTATTTTATTTGTTGACTAACTTCTCTGGATGCAGGGAAAACAGGTTGGAGGGATCCAATAGGATTCCTCAAAAATATTTATTATTCATATGTATATATATATTGATATATGTTATAATGGATAAAATTGATATGGTTTGTGTGTGAATTGAATTATTAAAGGTTAAATAGCATGGAAATTAAAATGGGCAATTCGAATACCAGAAATAATTAAATTGAAGGAATTTAAAAGGGAATTTGAATAGTAAGTATTTATATTGTAAATTGGATTTATTTTAAAGGGAATTAAGTAGAATAAAAATATATTAACTAACTTGAGTTGTACTTAACTATTTGAAAATTGGTTTAAGTAGCGATTTCAAATTAAATTATATATTAAGGGCTTGATGAGATATTGGAATCGATAAATAGATTTGAAATAAAATGGAATTTTATTAAAGGATAAAATTTTAAAATGGAATTATAAATAGAATTGGTTTTTATAAATAGATGGGAAACTCAGGGGAGATTATAAATTTATAAACGGGGTTATAAATGAGATAGATTGATATCATTGAATGTGTTAAAAATATAAGTTATGGCATGAACTTATATCGAGTTATGGAAATTGTTTTGAAAAGAAGTAGTGGAATATATTTCGAATGTGAGAAATGATGATGTGGTCAGTGTGATACGAATCAAGGGGAACCTATGAATTAAAATGGGTAAATATTTGATTTTCTAAAAATAGTTTTTTGTTAAGTAGATTGAAATTGTTTGAACGGGATTTTAAATTACCATACTATGTAACTTTTAAAGCTATTATCTGGATTTAGAATACTCCAAAATTAGTTATTTTAATACTTAATATTTATTTAAATAAATTCTAATTTTATAAATCAACTTTGTAAATTAATTAGTTGCTGAATATGAACTTTTAATGCTTTTAAGAAGTTGATATTTTAGTTTACCTAAACCATATTTTTAAAAGTAAACCATTATTCTTATTTCATATATAAAATTTTAAATGTCTTAAAATTCAATTATGAATCCTCTCGAGATGGGAAGCGAAGTTAATTAAAATTGAATAAGATTTTAGGGGAAAGATCTTATAATGGTATCATGGAAATCTAAATAAATTTCTAAAGCATAAGATAAGCGAACTTCGAAAGGTGAAATAAAGTTCACAAGGGGAGTAGAAGTGAAACTGGAATTTCAAATAAGCATAAATGACTTTAGGAATATTAAAAAAAATTAACTAAGGAATTCTAGGATTTATAGAATTCGTGCGAAACGAGTTGGGAATTTACAAATAAAATTGTAAATGGTTTTTGAGAAAAGAAATAGGAAATAAATAAATATTTTCCAAGTATCGAATATCAATTGAAGTGGGAAGAAATATTCTAAGTGTGAGGCATGGGAATTGATATCTTGTGTAAATATTTTGAAATAAATAATTTGGAAAATTATTTAAGGTCTGATGGTTGCTTGTGGATGTTATATGATAGTTAAATAACCGACTATCAGTATTGGCCAATGCGCTGATCGTTTCGAAGAGACCGGAATCAGATTTAATTATCCGAAAACCACTTCGATCTGGTTTGAATGTAACGAATGAATACCGTGAAGACAATGAAGACGGTGATTCGGTTTGTCCAGACCCTGGACAACTTGTATGGACGAATGCTATCAGACCATCGTTATTGGAGGACGGTGAGCATTCTAAGTGAATGTGTGCTAAAAAGGTAATTGTAGCCTCAAGCCTCATCAACCGGGAATGGCTAAAACAGGGGAGGTGCAGCAAGGCTAAGTGGATAGCTTCCAAGTAGGGTAAGGTCATCCCTGTCTAGAGTCCCTTTTATTTCGGCTGTTGTGACGACCGCCCATGACCCCTGCACCGAATCTAGAGATAGTGCGCTGTAAAGTGTGCCAGGCGACCATGGACGATTGCCAAGGTAGATTAAAACATCATAATCTATCGTATTACTCACAGCGCATGGACAAAAATACAATAGAACATATATATAGTGAAGCTTCACAGAATAGAATCTCATCAATAAGACTTCATAATAGTTGAATACAAACATCTGAATAGTCAATACAACAAGCCTCACTACATATCACTCAGAGAATACAAAACAGCGGAACATCCAGTACATATAGTAAGAAGAAAATATGCAACCCTCGAGCTCGTCTTCGATATCAGCATCGTGAGAAGAGAACAACACCTGTCACCTGCTACCTAGTCTGCCCGTCCCAAAATGGACGAACAGCCCAAGGCAATAAGAGTTAAAAACATAAAGCCTTGAGTCAAACAACAGTCTTAGTGAGCAGTAAATTAACTAACAACATACCAAAAGAGCATAAAGGAAAAGGAATAGGAATACAACCCTCCCACTCCAACCTCTTTCTACAGTGATAGCCCCCAGACACACACTAAGTAGATGCAAACATAGCAGAGCATACAATATAAAGTAAAGCAATTATCATTCGAGTCAAGGGCGATGTTTTCCAAGTACAAACCCCCAAGGCCTAAACCAAGATCAGATAAGCACCCAGAAAATACCGCTCTTGAGACCGAATGAAGATACAACCAAACATCCATGACTCTGGCTATCACTGTTATCACTGCTTCGGTATCACCGTTAATTGAATGACCGACACATTCTTTCAGCCGTCCGTCAAGGGCTAATGGTAACCCCGGTTCTAGACATAACTCACGCACGTCATCGTGACCCGTGCCTAGGACTATCGAATCTGCCCAGAGTACTCGACCATCTACAGTTGGTCGTTGGGACTATCGAATCTGCCCAAACGTACTCTTGCTTAGAGCATGCTAGAACCTTCAACAACGATGAGACCCAAGCCTCCTAGTCATCCTCCTTGACGACCATTCTCATATCCATCCATTATCCTCAACTCGAACCATTCACCGAGTTATCAACATGCTTGGAATGATCCCGTCTGGATTAGACCAAGTCTTCATCACATGATGCCTCGCTTCATTACATCCTCGCAAAGCCTCATCTCAACATCACATCATCAAATCTATGCATAAGAGCTTCATCATCCCGCTACATATGCCACGAGCAGCTTTCCCAATTCAAGAGCCTTTCCCTTAGCTTTTGAATCGTCTTCGGTCTAAATCAAATCATCAATCATCTAATTCATAGCAATCAACCAAGTCAAACATTAATCCAAACAATCAAGCATTCAAATATGATCTAAGTAGACAATTATCACAATAATGGCAATTTCGTAATTAAAGAGTTGAAAGTCTAACAAGCATGAAATCATGAGAAATATCTCTACAATCTTGATGAATGAACTTGCATAGGTTAACACTTAGTAAAATGGTTGTCAAATCATCATGAACAATGGATCTACATGGATCTACACTTAGGATGAAGAAAATGCATGAAAATCACTATTTTAACACCAAATCGAGCCAACAATCCGATATACTCCTTTGGATCCGTGTGAGAGATAATCACCACTCACCAAATCACCTAAACAACCCCAAATCAACACGCTTCAGATCTGGACAGCCAAGGATCAAGCTTGATCTATCACGAATTCGCCTCAAACAAAGAAATCTCACTTCAAAGGATCAAGATCTTCAATCTAAGCTCTCGAATCTTCAATTTGATGATGGAAGGAATCAGTAGATTAGAGTGGAGAAAAGAAGTGAAGAAGTGTAGAAGTCGAGCTCTCAAAATGGCAGCACTTCGTCGCTTCGAAATTCGGATCCCAAAAAGTGAGAAAATGGACGAGTATTTATAGCTGAATTCCTCCTTAACTCGTCCGCCTTCCCTAAGTCGTCTCCGACTTATAACATTCCGACTTAACATCCCATACGACTTACGACTCAACTGCTATGCCAACCTACGACTTCTAACTTAGCAGAACTGGGTTACGACTCAACTCCTAAGTCGTCTACGACTTAACGCATTGCGCGACTTACCAGTCTACGACTTAACTAGGATACGCCTTAACGACTTAATAGCTCTACAACTCATCAACCTCACGACTTAGCTAGGTTACGACTTATGACTTAGCAAACACACGACCTAACACACGCGCGTTCCCTCCTAAGTCGCCTGGACGACTTAACAACTTAGCACCATTCGACTTAACACTACGCGACTTAACTATAACAGAGCTCACGACCTAACTACGATAACACCTTAGGTCGTAAATCCACTTAGCTCCTTATGTCGCAAACTCGCCTAGTTACTTAGGTCGTTCCTTACCATAAGTCGTTCAAACGACCTATCTCCGAGCCCTTAACTCGCCAACTTCTAAAAGTCGTCCCAACCGATCTAACACTTAACCAGTCTACAAAGTCGTCAGCTACACTTCCTTAACTCGGTTAACTCCTTAAGTCGGCCACTCGACCCAGACTTATTACTTAACTCGTCCAAACCGACTTAGGACTTAACAAAATCTGCCAAAATCGGAAACGACTTAAAAATGCTGAAAATTCCAGATTTTAACGAACTTTTCGATCCGTAAAAATACGGGTCGTTACATTCTCTCCCCCTTAGGAATTTCGCCCCCGAAATTCCAAACAAACAAGGCAATCAAAGACTATTCTGTATGCCTACCAACCATAACAATCAACAAACCATGCATCCAATTCTAGCTTAGCGTACAGAATTCTAACACTAGAACAAGTCACAATATCGTGAGATGACACGACACCTTAGGGCCATACCTTGAAGAGTTCAGGATGAGCTGCCTTCATCCTCTCTTCCACCTCCCACGTACAGTCGTTATCATCATCACTCCATTGTATCTTGAGCAACTTAACTACCTTCCTCCTAAGCTGTTTCGTGTCGGTTTCTACAACACGAAGCGGCTAACGAGGTCTTCTATCGACTGGATCAACTTCGAAATCTTCACAGCTATCACCAGGAACCACTGTATTCGAGTCGTGCACGTACTTCCGTAGATATGATACATGAAAAACATTGTGCACACTCGACATCCTCTCTGGTAACTCCAATCTTTAGGCGAGCTTTCCAATTCGCTCGATGATCGGGAATGGTCCAACAAATCTCGGAGTCAATTTCCCTTTCTTCCCGAATCGAATAACATTCTTCAGTGGAGAAATCTTCACAAAAACCATATCTCCTACGTCGAATTCCAAATTCTTTCGATGCTTATCGGCATAACTCTTCTGACGGTCTTGGGCTGCCTTCATTCATTGCCGAATGATCTCTATACAATCCGAAGTCTGTCGAATCATCTCTGGCCCAAGCATCAGCTTTTCTCCAGTTTCTATCCAACACGTCGGTGAGTTACACGGTCTCCCATACAATGCCTCATATGGTGCCATACCAATGCTTGACTGGTAACTGTTGTTGTATGAAAATTCCACCAAATGAAGGTGATCTTCCCATGATCCTCCGAAATCCAAAACACAAGCTCTGAGGAGATCTTCCAAAACTCGGTTGACTCTCTCGGTCTGACCATCTGTTTGAGGGTGATAAGCTGTACTCAAACACAACTCGGTTCCCAAAACTTCCTGGAAGCTCTTCCAAAATCCACTAGTGAACAATGGGTCTCGATCGCTCACTATACTCTTCGGAATACCATGGAATCGAACTATCCACTTAACATACAACTCAGCCAACTTTGATGCAGTCCTAGTCGATCGAACAGGAATGAATCTTGCACTCTTAGTCAAACGATCTACAATGACCCAAATCCTTTCGTTTCCCGTTCTTGTTCTAGGTAATCCATCAATAAAATCCATCGATATCTGCTCCCACTTCCATGTAGGAACTTCTAATGGCTGAAGCAATCCACTTGGCTTCTTCTGTTCGGCTTTTACCAACTGGCAGTTCATACATTTGGAAATAAAATTTCCAACATCCTTCTTCATGCCTTCCCAGTAGTAGGTTCTCTTCATATCCCGATACATCTTATTTCCACCTGGATGAATTGTCAGCTTCGAGTGATGACTTTCCTTCAGAACTTCACTCCTCAATTCATCTATATCAGGAACAACTAGTCGTCCTTGCTTCCGAAGCCAACCCTCTCGATCGACCTCGAATCCTTTATCCTTCTCTGGATCCAATCCAGATTCCAAATCACGGATAATCATGACAAGCTTATCGTCTCGTTTTTGGCTCTCGCCAATTCTTTCCACAGGAGTCGGTCTTATCGATAAGTTTGCCAACATCTCAGGTTCCAATTCGCATCTAGGCCTGAAGTCAAATCCAGCTAAATACTCGAGATTCTTCCATTCTGAAAACATGGCTCCCAATCCTGCATGTCTTCGACTTAACGCATCTGCCACCGCGTTACCTTTTCCCGGAGTATAAGCTATACCAAAATCATATGATGCCAAAAACTCTAGCCAACGTTGCTGCCGAAGATTCAAATCCTTTTGGGAGAAAAGATACTTCAATGACTTATGATCTGTAAACAACTCGAATCGAACTCCCAATAGATAATGTCTCCACATCTTCAGAGCAAAAACAATCGCCGCTAACTCCAAATCATGAGTCGGGTAATTCCTTTCATGCGGCTTTAGTTGTCGACTTGCATACGCAACAACTTTATCCTTCTGCATCAGCACTGCTCCAAGTCCAGTACCACATGCGTCGGTATAAACCACCATCTCCTCATTCCCACTTGGAATAGTCAAAACAGGAGCACTTGTCAATCTCTCTTTCAGGATTCCGAAAGCTTGCTCACACTTAGCTTCCCATCTGAACACTTGGTTCTTCTTTGTCAATCCTGTTAACGGTGCAGCTACCTTGGAGAAGTCTTTGATAAACCGACGATAATATCCTGCTAATCCAAGAAAACTTCTCACATCAGATGCATTCTTAGGTCTAACCCAATCCTGGATTGCTGCCACCTTAGCGGGATCAACCGCTATTCCACTTCCAGAGATAACATGGCCTAAGAACCTCACTTCACTCTTCCAGAAGTGACACTTCGAAAACTTAGCCTTCAGCTGATGTTTCCGTAAGATTTCCAAAACAATACGCAAGTGTGTCTTGTGCTCTTCTTCAGTTCTGGAATAAATCAGAATATCATCCACGAACACAAGTACAAACTTGTTCAACTGATCTCTGAACACTCTATTCATAAGATCCACAAAATATGCTGGCGCGTTAGTCAATCCAAACGGCATTACCAACCACTCAAAGAAACCGGATGGTGTCCTAAAAGCTGTCTTCGGCACACTATCCTTAGCCACTCTCAACTGGTGAAATCCCGTTGCCAAATCCATCTGAGAAAACACCTTGGCTTCGTGAAGCTGATCAAACAAGTCATCTATTCTCGGCAATGGATACTTGTTCTTCTTAGTCACCTTATTCAGCTCACGATAATCGACGCACAATCTCAACGACCCATCTGCCTTGGTTGCAAACACAACTGGTGCACCCCACTCGGACACACTACGCCGAATGAATCCTTTCTGCAAAAGATCATCAACTTGCACCCTCAACTCTTGCTGTTCCCTAGGCGCCATCCGCCTAAGAGGCATCACAACAGGTCTGGCTCCTTCAACTAGGTCTATACGAAACTCGATCTCTCTATGCGGCGGCAACCCTTTGACTTCGTCAAAGACATCCTCGAATCCATTAGCGATTGGCACCGATGACAGTCCATCCCGTGGAACAACCAGCGAATACATGAAGCTCATGAAGACGCCTTCTTCATGCTTACATCGTATCACAATCTTTCGCCCTTCCACATTCTCGACTGTCACTTCCAGCCTCTCACAATCAACCTTTGCCGCATACCTTCTAAGCCAGTCCATACCCAAAATAATTCCGAACCCCGCAAAGTTCAGAACAAAACAATCACAAACAAAAGAGCAACCATGACTCGACACAATCAGACCCCGGCATAACATACACAAACAGGACGAACCCCCAACTGGATTAGTCACAACCAATGGCCTATCAACAATATCCGGTTCCAAACCCAACCGGCCTACAAGTTCACTACAAACAAACGAATGCGACGCTCCAGTATCAAACAAAACTCTAACTGGAACACCACATAGGAAAAGAGTACCTTGAACCACCACACTCTTTCCTTTCTCTTCAGCGGTAGGAGCTTTTGAAGACGATGGAACAGCTCCCAAAGCATAAGCTTGCACAATCTGCTTGTCTCTCCTCGGTTCTGGACAATTCTTCCTGAAATGCCCTGGCTTGTCACAGTTGTGACACTTCATCGGCACCTTCGGATTCTTACAATCCTTCGAGAAATGGCCCTTCTGCTGACAATTGTAGCAAGTCACTTCGCCTTTCGGCTTCTTCTGGCCATCCTTACCCTTCTGTTGCGGCTGCTTCCTCTTCTTGTTTCCACCCTGCTGGGGTTTAGACTCTTCCCTGGTCACAGCAACAACAGATCCTTCCTTAGGAAACAGACTCTCATGCCTGAGAGATTTCTCCACAATCTTCTCAAATGAATCATCCAGATGATCCACCAACTGCCTCCCAAGATAACTGTCCAAGCCTGTCACAAACTTCTCATTCTTCTGATATGCGGATTCGATATACGACCGGGCATACTTGGACAAAGCTTCAAACTCAGAAACATACTCAAGAACTGGTCTTCCACCTTGCTTGAGCTCCACGAACTTCTTGAACAGAACAGACTTCTGAGCTGTAGAAATGAACTTAGCTTCAAATCTGACTTGGAATTGCTCCCAAGTAATCTCTTCCTCCAGAGTATTGATGGTAATAGAGTTCCACCAATCAGAGGCTCTCCCTTGAAGCTGTCTCGATGCCAACTTCCTCTTAGTCGCATCCTCAATTCCCAAATCTCCAAAAATCCTTCTACAAGCATCTATCCACCTCTGGACCTCAATAGTTGATTCTGTTCCCAAGAAAACCTTCCCTCCAAGAGCAGTATAATCTTTGCACAACTTAGCAAAATCCACTGGTTTTGGAGTTTGGACTTGAACTCCAACATCAACTGCTGCCCCCGGAACTGGTATCCTTCTCATGATCGAAGTCATCATAGCTTCGAACATAGCTGCATAATCAGCAGTCCCCTCAGTAGCACGGCCTTCCCTAGCAGCTGGTCTCCCTCTTCGACTCATTCTCAATATCTACAAAAAGGAATGATCAGAACATCTAGAGAAACAACTGCATAAAGGACTCAAACTCTACTAAGCTACTATATTATATATAGTAATCATCCATCAAAATACAATTACATCTCTCATACGTAGTTACGTCAGCGAGCGTTGGGTAAGATCGATTAACCAATGCTCTGATACCAAATGTGACGACCGCCCATGACCCCTGCACCGAATCTAGAGATAGCGCGCTGTAAAGTGTGCCAGGCGACCATGGACGATTGCCAAGGTAGATTAAAACATCATAATCTATCGTATTACTCACAGCGCATGGACAAAAATACAATAGAACATATATATAGTGAAGCTTCATAGAATAGAATCTCATCAATAAGACTTCATAATAGTTGAATACAAACATCTGAATAGTCAATACAACAAGCCTCACTACATATCACTCAGAGAATACAAAACAGCGGAACATCCAGTACATATAGTAAGAAGAAAATATGCAACCCTCGAGCTCGTCTTCGATATCATCATCGTGAGAAGAGAACAGCACCTGTCACCTGCTACCTAGTCTGCCCGTCCCAAAATGGACGAACAGCCCAAGGCAATAAGAGTTAAAAACATAAAGCCTTGAGTCAAACAACAGTCTTAGTGAGCAGTACATTAACTAACAACATACCAAAAGAGCATAAAGGAAAAGGAATAGGAATACAACCCTCCCACTCCAACCTCTTTCTACAGTGATAGCCCCCAGACACACACTAAGTAGATGCAAACATAGCAGAGCATACAATATAAAGTAAAGCAATTATCATTCGAGTCAAGGGCGATGTTTTCCAAGTACAAACCCCCAAGGCCTAAACCAAGATCAGATAAGCACCCAGAAAATACCGCTCTTGAGACCGAATGACGATACAACCAAACATCCATGACTCTGGCTATCACTGTTATCACTGCTTCGGTATCACCGTTAATTGAATGACCGGCACATTCTTTCAGCCGTCCGTCAAGGGCTAATGGTAACCCCGGTTCTAGACATAACTCTCGCACGTCATCGTGACCCGTGCCTAGGACTATCGAATCTGCCCAGAGTACTCGACCATCTACAGTTGGTCGTTGGGACTATCGAATCTGCTCAAACGTACTCTTGCTTAGAGCATGCTAGAACCTTCAACAACGATGAGACCCAAGCCTCCTAGTCATCCTCCTTGACGACCATTCTCATATCCATCCATTATCCTCAACTCGAACCATTCACCGAGTTATCAACATGCTTGGAATGATCCCGTCTGGATTAGACCAAGTCTTCATCACATGATGCCTCGCTTCATTACATCCTCGCAAAGCCTCATCTCAACATCACATCATCAAATCTATGCATAAGAGCTTCATCATCCCGCTACATATGCCACGAGCAGCTTTCCCAATTCAAGAGCCTTTCCCTTAGCTTTTGAATCGTCTTCGGTCTAAATCAAATCATCAATCATCTAATTCATAGCAATCAACCAAGTCAAACATTAATCCAAACAATCAAGCATTCAAATATGATCTAAGTAGACAATTATCACAATAATGGCAATTTCGTAATTAAAGAGTTGAAAGTCTAACAAGCATGAAATCATGAGAAATATCTCTACAATCTTGATGAATGAACTTGCATAGGTTAACACTTAGTAAAATGGTTGTCAAATCATCATGAACAATGGATCTACATGGATCTACACTTAGGATGAAGAAAATGCATGAAAATCACTATTTTAACACCAAATCGAGCCAACAATCCGATATACTCCTTTGGATCCGTGTGAGAGATAATCACCACTCACCAAATCACCTAAACAACCCCAAATCAACACGCTTCAGATCTGGACAGCGAAGGATCAAGCTTGATCTATCACGAATTCGCCTCAAACGAAGAAATCTCACTTCAAAGGATGAAGATCTTCAATCTAAGCTCTCGAATCTTTAACTTGATGATGGAAGGAATCACTAGATTAGAGTGGAGAAAAGAAGTGAAGAAGTGTAGAAGTCGAGCTCTCAAAATGGCAGCACTTCGTCGCTTCGAAATCCGGATCCCAAAAAGTGAGAAAATGGACGAGTATTTATAGCTGAATTCCTCCTTAACTCGTCCGCCTTCCCTAAGTCGTCTCCGACTTATAACCTTCCGACTTAACATCCCAGACGACTTACGACTCAACTGCTATGCCAACCTACGACTTCTAACTTAGCAGAACTGGGTTACGACTCAACTCCTAAGTCGTCTACGACTTAACGCATTGCGCGACTTACCAGTCTACGACTTAACTGGGATACGCCTTAACGACTTAATAGCTCTACAACTCATCAACCTCACGACTTAGCTAGGTTATGACTTATGACTTAGCAAACACACGACCTAACACACGCGCGTTCCCTCCTAAGTCGCCTGGACGACTTAACAACTTAGCACCATTCGACTTAACACTACGCGACTTAACTATAACAGAGCTCACGACCTAACTACGATAACACCTTAGGTCGTAAATCCACTTAGCTCCTTATGTCGCTAACTCGCCTAGTTACTTAGGTCGTTGCCTTACCATAAGTCGTTCAAACGACCTATCTCCGATCCCTTAACTCGCCAACTTCTAAAAGTCATCCCAACCGATCTAACACTTAACCAGTCTACAAAGTCGTCAGCTACACTTCCTTAACTCGGTTAACTCCTTAAGTCGGCCACTCGACCCAGACTTATTACTTAACTCGTCCAAACCGACTTAGGACTTAACAAAATCTGCCAAAATCGGAAACGACTTAAAAATGCTGAAAATTCCAGATTTTAACGAACTTTTCGATCCGTAAAAATACGGGTCGTTACAGCTGTGTGGCGGTTGCTGATCCCAACCGCGGGGTGATCTTATTCGGGCTATCCAGTAAGGGGTAGTCCGGTCTTGTGTTGCATGGGATCGGGAGTGGTCCTCGGTACGCTGATCTAGGCCAGGTACTATGAGAGGCGGTACCTCAGTAGCCCTGCCATTGTATGGAACCCAATCTCCAACAAGAGCCCGTACGGTTTGATTGTGCCCAACTATGCTGGAACGTGAGATGCAAGCATTTCAGCTAAATTCTATTTGCTTTCTATAGACAGTATTATAATATTAGACGGATTTAATAAAAATGTTTTGGTTATCGTAAGGTAAAAACCCGACATATTTATTTGTGGCATGGCCTTACGAGATACCTTTTTTTTCAAAGGATTTTCAAAAATATAATAATCTAATTGAGTGTGATTTTCTCACGCTGGTTTTCCAGACTGACTCGGTTGTTGTTTTATTATGATGCTCGGGTCAGGCCGATTTGAACAGATCTAGGATAATGTGCTATGGAGCTCAAAAGACGAGCTGGATGACAGAGACGTATCTCCGTACTTGAATTATTATTTCCGCTGTGTAAGGAGAGATAATAAGCTGTCCAAAGTGATAGATGATTGTTGTACTCTGATAATGGTATGTATACATAACAGTACAGATTTCTTTGTATTTAAAAGCTGTTATTATATATTGTATTTTGTTCCGTTGCAATTGTGAGACTCTGATGTTGTTATTTTCTCCTTCTTCTTCTTCTACCTCTTTCTTCTTTAACCCTGAAGACTCGTATTTCCATCCACTTTGAGTTGAATTGATGTGGAATATTGTCGGCCCAAAAGGGGTACAGATTTGCGGGCCATCACACTTTTAGTTTCAGTCCACAATCCATTCGATTTAATCATGTTAAATTCCATTCCCATATTCAATTACTAATTTAAATTTCAATTCCATTTAACCCACATTTCAAAACCATATTCAAGTTATTCATACTTAAATTAAATTTCACTCCAATTAATTTTATTTTTAATTCATTCAGCTTAACTTAAGTTGAATTCCATTTAATTTTATACCTAAATCCCAATCGATACCATTTCCAATCCAATTTTATTTAACTTAGCTCAAGTTAAATATCATTCATTTTAACTTACTCAAGTTAAAATTTATTTCCAAAATTCAATTTCCATATTTTTCTTTAAAATCATTCACCATTTGTAAGTTCGTAGCTTATTTTTTGATATTTTCTAAAACATTTAAATAAGGATTTCAGAATTTTTTTTAAACACCTGGTATATATTTCAAATCACTTTGAAATCATATATATATATCTGTATACCAAATTCCTCTTTTTAAGTTCAAACTAAACCTGGTTTTTATCCAAAACAAATTTCCTTCAGGATTTCCAAAACAATCTTTGTTTCCAAACAAAAATCCTCATATTAAATTACTATGGTAGCAATCCGTCACTTAGAAACTTGAATATGAACACTGATGATGTCGCGATCATCATCAGAATTATTTTCCAGCGAATGTAGTGAGTTCAGTGCTATATCACTTTCAAAATCCATTTTTAAAACATTTTCTATTCAAAAATATTCCATAATGATATTATCATCATTTATTTCAAAAATATTTCCAAAAATAATACTCTTATTATTTTTCCATACCACTTTGAAAAACATTTTTTCAAACTTCCCGGGATTTAAATTTCCAGATTCTGATTTGAATCCAACTTTAGTTTTAACTCATTTGTCTAAATCATACTTATACAATTTAAAATTTGGTTATATTTATAACCATTTCAAATTTTTATAATCTTTTTGGATTATAACATTATCAACCAAACACTCCAATATACTATAATAATTTCAGAAAATTATTTCCTTTTATATCATAATATAATTTGGGTAAAATTATTTCATTTACCCCATTTCAAAACAATACCGTGTCGGTTTACCTTGTTTAAGAGTTTAGAAACCCCTATCGATACGGTTGTACTTCCCGTACCGACCAAAATTCATAAACACTCAACCGATAAATCAACACAATATAAAACAATTTTTATTCACTAACAAATACGCGCTCATATCTATTAATACACTCAAACTCATTCTAGGGTACTACTGACCCTATCTCTAATGAGTAATCCCCACCAAAGCCAAGGTTCTTGCTTAACCTTCAGCTCTAATAACAAGTGTAGCGACCCGAAATTTTCGACTCTAAAAAATCGACATAAATATGTTCACAATATAACAAGCCGAATATTCAAGTGCCGGAAATACCGATTGCTAGGGGTGAAGAAGAAAAGGTAGAAGAAGAAACAAAAAACAACAATACAGAATCTCACAATCACAATAGAACAAAATATAATATATAATAACAGATTTTTATACAAGAGAATCTGTATCTGTCAATATATATATATATATATACAACCATCAGAGTACAACTATCAATACATCAATGTGGACAGTTATCTACAACTTGTCCTCACCAGCGTTGACTATACAGTCTACACACACAGCGGAATATAATCAAGTACGAGTATACGTCTTTGTCATCCAGCTCGTCTCCTGAGCTCTATAGTATCCTAGCCTTAATCTGTAATACTCAGTCTGTAAAGGTCCGCAAATCCATACCACTTTAAGCCGATAATATTCCATACCAATTCAACTCAAAACGGATGGAAATGCGAATCTTTAGGGTTAAAGAAGAAAGAGGTAGTAGTAGAAGAAGAAAATAACAACATCAGAGTCTCACAATCGCAGTGGATCAAAATACAATATATAATAACAGCTATTAAATCCAAAGAAATATGTACTGTTATATATACTTACAACCACTATCAGAGTACAACAATCATCCATCACTTTGGACAGCTTATTATCTGTCCTTACACAGCGGAAATAATAATTCAAGTATGGAGATACGTCTCTGTCATTCAGCTCGTCTCTTGAGCTCCATAGCACTTTATCCTAGATCTGTTCAACTCGGTCTGACCCGAGCATCATAATAAAACAACACCCGAGTCAGTCTGGAAAACCAGTGTGAGAAAATCACAATCAATTGGATTATTATATTTTGTTTTTGAAAACCCTTTTAAAACAAAGGTATCTCGTAAGACCACACCACAAATAAACATGTTGGGTTTTTACCTTATGATAACCAAAACATATTTTATCAAATTCGTCTGATATTATAATAGTGTCTACAGAAAGTAAAATAGAATCTAGCTGAAATGCTTACATGTCACGTTCTAGCATAGTTGGGCACAATCAAAACCGTACGGGCGCTTATTGGAGATTGGATTCCATACAATGGCAGGTCTACTGGGGTACCGCCTGTCACAGTACCTGGCCTAGATCAGAGTACCGAGGACCACGCCTGATCCCCTGCATCACAAGACCGGAGCTACCCCTTAGTCGATAGTTCGAATAAGATCACCCCACGGTTGGAGCGACCAACCGCCACACTACCGAAATAAAAGGGACCTCTAGACAGGGGAAATCTTACCCTACTTGGGTAATACCCACTTAGCCTTGCTGCACCTCCCCTGTTTTAGCCATTCCCGGTTGATGAGGCTTGAGGCTATGCGTTACCTTTTTAGCACACAATCACTTAGAATGCTCACCGTCCTCCAATGGCGATGTTCTGATAGCATTCGTCCATACAAGTTGCCCTGGGTCTGGACAAACCAAACCACCGTCTTCATCAACTTTTCGGTCATCATTCGCTACGTTTAAACCGAATCGAAGTGGTTTTCGGATAATTAAATCCGATCCCGGTCTCTTCGAAACGATCAGCGCATTAGCCAATATTGATAGTCAGTTATTTAACTATCAAATAACATTCACAAGCAACCATTAGGCCTTAAAAAAAAGTTCCCAAATTATTTATTTCAAAATATCTAGATAAGATATTATTCCCACAGTTCAACACTTTGAAAATAGTTTTCAAATCACTTTTATTCCCACGGAATAAATTTCACCCTTTCCCAATACTTAGAATATTTTTCCACTTTATTTAATATTCAACACCTGAAAACCCTTCATTTTATTCCCTATTTCTTTTCTCAAAATCTTTTACTACTTTATTTGTAAATTTCCAAACTCATTCCACACGGATTCCATAAATTCTAGAATTTCTTAGTTAAATTCCTTTAATAGTTCCAAAGTCGTTTATGCTTATTTAAAAATTCCAGTTTCGCTTCTACTTCCCTTGTGAATTTTATTTCACCTTCGATGTTGTCTATCTTATGCTTTAGAAATTTATTTAAAACTTCCATAATACCATTATAAGATCTTCCCCTAAAATCATTTTAATTAACTTCGCTTCGAGTGAATTCCTTATTGAATTTAAAACTCTTAAAAATATATATAAAATAAGAAAAATGGTTTTATTTTCAAAGTATGGTTTTAGATAAAATAAAATATCAATATCTCAAAAGTATTAAAGTTCATATCCAGTTGCTAATTAATTTACAAAGTTGGTTTATAAAATTAGAGTTTATCTCAAACAAAGTTTATTTATAGAAAAACCAATATCCCCCATTTCCATTTATAAAATACCCTGGATTCGTATCCCATCGATCCAATCTAAATTTATCACCATTCTCATATTCGAAATGTATTTCATTATTTCTCTTCCAACGATTCCCACCACTCGATATAAGTTCACACCCTTAACTTATATTTTCAACATATCCACTAATATCCTTTTATCTCATTTATAAACCCAGTTTATAAATTTATAAACTCCCTTGAGTTTTCCATTTATTTATAAAACCAATTCTTTATTTATAATTCCATTATAACATTTTAACCTTTAATAAAATTCCATTTTTATTTCAAATCTATTTATCGATTCCAATATCTCATCCAGCCCTTAATAGATAATTTAACTTCAAGTCTTTACTTAAACAATTTACAAATGGTTAAGTAATACCAAGTTAGCCTATATATTTCTTTATTCTTCTTAATTCCCTTTTTATTAAATAAAATTTTCAATATAAATAATTTCTTTCAAATTTCCCTTTTGAATTCCTTCACTCAATTATTATGGTATTTAAAAATATCCAAATTCAATTCACAGGCTATTTGACATTTAATAATTCAATTAACATACAATCCATATCAATTTATCTATCACATCATATATCACATATATATGAACAATAAATATTCTTGAGGAATCCTGTTGGATCCCTCCAACCTGTTTCCCTGCATCCACAGATGTTAGTCAACAAATAAAATACCAATCCCACTTCAAGGGGGATATCGCGGGATATAGGGTCATCCGCTATTATGCGGGGCGCATAGGGTCTCATTCGCTATATAATGCGGGAATATCAATCACTCCAATATATATATATACTACTATATGTATGTAACCATCCAACAGATAATTATTTAATTCATCCAGGCACATCCAATAATTTAAATTTAATCATTTAAATTAAACTTTGGAATCCAAATGAGTGAGAAAATCTCACCTTTGATTTTGTTTGCAATCCACTTCAATCCCGACTCGGTTTCTTGATTTTTTTCCGCCCTTTATAAACATTATATGATTTTATTTCTATTTGAAATAATTGAACAATTAATCTCATTTAATAAATTACTTAACTAATGATTTTATTTTAACTACTTCCCTTTTAAAATCTTTTAGTAACTAAAAATAATTAAATAAGTTAATTGAAGGGATTAATCACCAAAATACATTATTTTAAAATAACTAGTAAATTAAAACATGTATATGTATATTTATTTTTCTTTTGAAGCTACATATATGCTTATAAAATAATTTATAGATCTAAAAAAAATCTCATTTTATATAACTTCAAACCTTTAAAAATTCCTATTATATTTTCCCAAATCTTTATCTATATATATACTTTCTGTGTTTCTATGTATAATAAAATATGTGTGTGTTTATATAGATATATTTATATTTATATTATATATATTTTTCCCTTTATTGTATACATACATAAAAAAATAAACTGCACACACAGACACACATATATATATTTGTAAAATAAAACTCAGAGTTTACCTTACTATTATATATATATTTCTCTATAATATGTATATATATGATTTAATGAAATAATTTAAAATAAAATACCTTCACTGCAAACCAAGAAATTGCGCAGCCACCATACAGCGAGCACGACCTCATTTCCCAGCCCAATTCATGAATTGAACCCCCTACGCCTGCCCTAGCTTCGCCGCCATCAACTCATCTCGAGCTGCCGTCTTCACGACCTCGTCCCCAAATCCCTTCGCCAACGCGACATCACACCATCCCCACTGCTCGCTCATGCCCTCGCGACCCAAAACCCTTGCCGTGATTCCACTTCTCCTCGCTTCCCCTTCCCTTACCACCGCCTTCTTCGCCACGTCTCCTCTAGCGCGCCCCTCCAATAACCTCCACGCCTTCGACCTGGATGCTATGCCCCCAAATTTCGAGCTTCCCCCCTACGCGGCCTCGTGCACGCGAGTTCGAGCTTGCCTCGATTCCTTCGATTTGGTCAGGGGATTTACAATTGGAAGTCGCGATGATTTTTGTTCGAAACAATTTTGTGAATTTGAAAGGAAATAAGGGGAAGAGCATACGGTTTTTAATTTTTGGTTTAATTTGAAGGAGCTGCAATTTTGAAGAGAAGATTTAGCTCAGCCATTTTTCTCTGAGCAATTTGATTTTGGTTTTTGAAAAAAAAGGAAGCTTGGTTTTATTTTTAAACGAGATGGGTTGCGTGTTATGAAAAGGTTATGTGTTGAAGATGCTTTGCGTGACTGCCTAAGCTTGCTAAAGTGTTTTGAAGGTGAAAGGAAAAAGTTCTGATATGAGCAAATGTCAATCAGTGAATATTTATATATTTATTTATTTTAAAATCGTCTCGAATCCGCAACTTAAAATCTCGATCTCCTATCGAGACGTGCTGCAAGGCGTTTATAATGTTATACCCCTATTCCGAACGCGATGGAAAAGGTTTTGAGTCCTAACTCGATCGTATGGAGAAGATAGCTTTTTGGACCCACTAATTATATTAACTTTCGATATAGATTTCAGCGCGTTTACATCTCGTACTGCCACACGATAACTCCGAAAGCTCCGAAATTTGAAATCCGATAATAATCTATTACGAATCCAACGGAACTGGTTTCGTCAAAATCCGAGACTGTGCCTCGGAAGGCTATTTTTAAATGTCGATTTAAACGATATATTTTTAAAATTGAACAGATCACTTCCAAATTCAATTTTAAAAGTTGCATTGTCTTCAGTATTACTAATATAAATTTTACAAGCCTTTAAAATATTTTTATCATGCTTAAATCTCCAGATTCAATATTTTACCCAATTTCCAATTACTAAACTCAATAATTTAATTATCCAATAAATAGTTATATTTGAAATTCAAGTTAAAACCCAACACCCGAATATTTAAAATCAATTAAATATTCCAATTTCAAGTATCCAAAATTCTGGGTCGTTACATTCCTCCCCCCTTAAAAGAATTTCGTCCCCGAAATTGCTAAGGCAGAAAGAACGTTCCAAACCCATTAACTTATTAAAACCCACTTAGTGAAAATCTCAATATTTACTTTTCCCAATCTTTTAGTTCCAAACTACCAATTAGTTTCTACTCCAATTCCAAAATCCTTTTATTTCAATTCTGATTTGAAATCATTCTGCCGTTAATAAAAAATTTCCAAATATTTTCAAAAAAATTTCTAACTCCCAAAATTTCCGGAAAATTTTGGCAGAGTCTCCCTTGTACGAAGGAGCTTTTGCAATTTGACAAGAGAGATAAATATATATACATCGACCCACACAGTCGGAAAACAAAAATAAACAACAATATTTCATATTTCCTATCTTTTATTGTGTAGGCGTACCTCTATTTAGCATTTTTAAGCAAGCGGTTTATTTATTTAGCAATTTGCGCGATCAAAATCCAGCCAAACGGCCTCCAGGTACCTGTACTTACTCAATTTAAACATGTAAGCACTAAATATATGAAATTCATAACAATTCTCTTATTTAAACAGTTTTCAACACATGGATTCTATAAGCAATGCACACTAACAATATTCATAAGCAATTTATATAATTCCGATATTAATTCAATTGCTTTCACTTGATTCTCATATCCTATTTCATTCAATTTAAATGGGTTTCAACTCAATTGCTTACATTCAGTTCATTTCTAAACCAAACAACTCATATTCATTCTAATTGATTTCAAAATCAATTTTTATTTGCTTCTACCAATTCATAGAATTTTATTTACTTCCGTTTACGTCAAACGATAATTTATTTCTATGCAATTCGAAGATATTTATTCAAATAATAATCACTTAAGCTTATAGCCCCTTTTAAATTGATTCCAACTCAATTTATATTAATTCCATTCCATTCTAATTTATTAACTCCCCCTACACTTGCATTTCATTTCTTATCCGCATATATTTCATTCAAAACCATTTCATTAAGCTTGAAACATCCCATACTAATATATTAATAACCATTTTCCAAATTAATTTAAGCCACGCTTCCATTCAAAATATAAACTTGAGTCGTTTATTTTTTTTTCAAGTTATTTCACTCCATAACTTAAGTCCATTTCTTTCTTGCACAAATTCTATTTCCATTTTAATTTGATTCTCAACCAATCAAATTCCATTTAATTCAATTAGCCCATTCTCTTAATCCATTTTAATTTCAATTCCATTCTCACTTCGTTAAAATAATATCCAAGGCCATATTTAACTCATTTATACTCGAATTGGATTTTATTTGCAACTCAAATCATTTCTATTTTAATCCAATTTCCATTTTATTTGTTAACAAATCCAAGTTGAATTTTATTTATAACTCGAGTTCATTTCCAAACTCCATTATTTACTCCTAATTCAACTTCTATTTTACCAAATCAGGTTCCATTTCCATATTTTCCTTGACTAGTTAGTTAATTACTTCACTCTCAATTCTTAAATCAATATTTGATATTTATCTTAAAAATCTCTTCACTATTTTACTTGAGTTCAATCTATTTATAATTCAAGTTTAAATTTCTATTTCATTTTCCAAAATACCAAGCAATTTTATTTTGGTTTTTGTTTCACTTTTCCATTTTTATAAGTCAGAACTTATTATCTTTCCCATTTCCATCCATTCTAAGCTCAAATATACTCACATTTTATTTTAACTCGAGACTTTTATTTATAGCCCAAGCTTATTTTTATTTATGCATTTTAAGTTCTTTGATAAGCTATCGAAGCTTATTTATTCCAATTCGATTTCTTATTTAACTTAGCTCCAGTTAAATCTAGCATCAAGTTAAATCTAGCATCATGCTATTCTTTTAAATTTATTTAAGCAAGAATTTAATTCCATTCAATATTATCTATAACTCAATGAATTTTATTTCAATTCAATTCCATTTTCAACTTAATTCAAATTTAATCTCAATATCATTAAACTTAGCTTAAGTTCATTTAATTCAACTCACTTCCATTTTACTTAGCTTGATTTAATTTCAATCCAATTTAATTTCTATTTCCCAATTCAATCACACCCAAAGTTTAATCCATGCAACCAATCTACTTCACTGATTTATATTTATTTTTTCCCAAATTATCATCAATTAAATTTCAAAAATTTAATTTTTCAACTTAATCCAAGTTAATCTTCCTATTTTTAACTTTTCACTTTTAATTTTAATTCCAAAATTCAATCTCATACTTTCCCTTGGTTATATAAGCCATTTTAAATCTTTATATATTATCATCCAAACACCCATATATATACATAATAATTTCAGAAATTATTCCTTTTATATCAAAATATATTTTGGGCAAAATTATTTCATTTACCCGCTTTTAAAACAATACCGTGTCAATTTATCGTGTTCAAGTGTTTACAAATTCTTATCGAATTAGCGGCTCACTTAGTCGATCAGAATTTATATTCCACTCAATCAATAAGTCAACACAATATTAAAACCATTTATATTCACTAACAAATACACGCTCATATCTATTAATACACTCAAACTCATTCTAGAGTACTACTAACTCTATCTCTAATGAGTAATCCCCAACAGAGCCAAGGTTCTCGCTTAACCTTCAGCTCTGATACCAAATGTAAAGGTCTGCAAATTCGTACCCCTTTGAGCCGATAATATTCCATACCAATTCAACTCAAAATGAACGGAAATGCGAATCTTTAGGGTTAAAGAAGAAAGATGTAGAAGAAAAAGAAGAAGAAAATAAAAACATCAGAGTCTCACAATCGCAGCGGAACAAAATACAATATATAATAACAGCTGTTAAATACAAAGAAATATGTACTGTTATATATACTTACAACCATTATCATAGTACAACAATCATCCATCACTTTGGACAGCTTATTATCTATCCTTACACAGCGAAAATAATAATTCAAGTACGGAGATACGTCTCTATCATCCAGCTCATCTCTTGAGCTCTATAGCACTTTATCTTGGATCTGTTCAACTCGGTCTGACCCGAGCATCATAATAAAACAACACCCGAGTCAGTCTGGAAAACCAGCGTGAGAAAATCACATTCAATTGGATTATTATATTTTGTTTTTGAAAACCCTTTGAAAACAAAGGTATCTCGTAAGACCATGCCATAAATAAACATGTCGGGTTTTTACCTTACGATAACCAAAACATTTTTTATCAAATCTGTCTGATATTATATTAGTGTCTATAGAAAGTAAAATAGAATCTAGCTGAAATGCTTACATCTCACGTTCCAGCATAGTTGGGCACAATCAAAACTGTACGGGCGCTTATTGGAGATTAGATTCCATACAATGGCAGGGATACTAGGGTACCGCCCATCACAGTACCTGGCCTAGATCAGAGTACCGAGGACCACGCCCGATCTCCTGCAACACAAGCCCGGAGCTACCCCTTACTGGATAGTCCGAATAAGATCACCCCACGGTTGGAGCGACCAATCGCCACACTACCGAAATAAAAGGGACCTCTAGACAGGGGAAATCTTACCCTACTTGGGTGCTACCCACTTAGCCTTGCTGCACCTCCCCTGTTTTAGCCATTCCCGGTTGATGAGGCTTGAGGCTATGCGTTACCCTTTTAGCACACATTCACTTAGAATGCTCACCGTCCTCCAATGACGATGTTCTGATAGTAATTGTCCATACAAGTTGGCCTGGGTCTGGAAAAACCGAACCACCATCTTCATCATCTTCACGGTCTTCATTCGCTACGTTCAAACCGGATCGAAGTGGTTTTCGGATAATTAAATCCAATCTCGGTCTCTTCGAAACGATCAGCGCATTGGCCAATATTGATAGTCGGTTATTTAACAGTCAAATAACATTCACAAGCAACCATTAGGCCTTAAAAAAAATTTCCCAAATTATTTATTTCAAAAAGATATTATTCCCACAATTCAACACTTTGAAAATAGTTTTCAAATCACTTTTATTCTCACGGAATAAATTTCACCCTTTCCCAATACTTAGAATATTTTTCCACTTTATTTAATATTCAACACTTGAAAACCCTTCATTTTATTCCCTATTTCTTTTCTCAAAATCTTTTACAACTTTATTTGTAAATTTCCAAACTCATTCCACACGGATTCCATAAATTCCAGAATTTCTTAGTTAAATTTCTTTAATTGTTCCAAAGTCGTTTATGCTTATTTAAAAATTCCAGATTCGTTTCTACTTCCCTTGTGAATTTTATTTCACCTTCGATGTTGTCTATCTTATGCTTTAGAAATTTATTTAAAACTTCCATAATACCATTATAAGATCTTCCCCTGAAATCATTTTAATTAACTTCGCTTCGAGCGAATTCCTTATTGAATTTAAAACACTTAAAAATATATATAAAATAAGAAAAATGGTTTTATTTTCAAAGTATGGTTTTAGATAAAATTAAAATATCAATATCTCAAAAGTATTAAAGTTCATATTCAGTTGCTAATTAATTTACAAAGTTGGTTTATAAAATTAGAGTTTATCTCAAACAAAGTTTATTTATAGAAAAACCAATATCCCACATTTCCATTTATAAGATCCCCTGGATTCGTATCCCCTCGATCCAATCCAAATTTATCACCTTTCTCATATTCGAAATGTATTCCATTATTTCTCTTCCAACGATTCCCGTCACTCGATATAAGTTCACACTCTTAACTTATATTTTCAACATATCCAGTGATATCCTTTTATCTCATTTATAAACCCCGTTTATAAATTTATTAACTACCCTGAGTTTTCCATTTATTTATAAAACCAAGTCTTTATTTATAGTTCCAATATAACATTTTATCCTTTAATAAAATTCCATTTTTATTTCAAATCTATTTATCGATTCCAATATCTCATCCAACCCTTAATAGATAATTTAACTTCAAGTCTTTACTTAAACAATTTACAAATGGTTAAGTAATACCATGCTAGCCTATATATTTCTTTAATCTTCTTAATTCCCTTTTAATAAATAAAATTTTCAATATAAAAATTTTCTTTCAAATTTCCCTTTTGAATTCCTTCACTCAATTATTATGGTATTTAAAAATATCCAAATTCAATTCACAAGCTATTTGACATTTAATAATTCAATTCACATACAATCCATATCAATTTATCTATCACATCGTATATCACATATATATGAACAACAAATATTCTTGAGGAATCCTGTTGGATCCCTCGAACCTGTTTCCCTGCATCCACAGATGTTAGTCAACAAATAAAATACCAATCCCACTTCGAGGGGGATATTGCGGTATATAGGGTCATCCGCTATTATGCGGGGTGCATAGGGTCTCATCCGCTATATAATGCGGGAATATCAATCACTCCAATATATATATATATACTACTATATATATGTAACCATCCAATAGATAATTATTTAATTCATCCAAGCACATCCAATAATTTAAATTTAATCATTTAAATTAAACTTTGGAATCCAAATGAGTGATAAATCTCAACTTTGATTTTGTTTGCAATCTACTTCAATCTCGACTCGGTTTCTCGATTTTTTCCGACCTTGTATAAACATTATTTGATTTTATTAATATTTGAAATAATCGGACAATTAATCTCATTTTAATAAATTACTTAACTAATGATTTTATTTTTACTACTTCCCTTTTAAAAATATTTTAGTAACTAAAAATAATTAAATAAGTTAATTGAAGGGATTAATCACCAAAATACATTATTTTAAAATAACTAGTAAATTAAAACATGTATATGTATATTTATTTTTCTTTTGAAGCTACATATATGCTTATAAAATAATTTATAGATAAAAAAAAATCTAATTTTATATAACTTCAAACCTTTAAAAATTCCTATTATTTTTTTCCCAAATCTTTATCTATATATATATATACTTTCTGTGTTTCTATATATAATAAAATATGTGTGTGTTTATATAGATATATTTATATTATATATATTTTTCCCTTTATTGTATACATACATAAAAAAATAAACTGCACACACACAGACATATATATATATATATATATATATATTTGTAAAATAAAACGCAGACTTTACCTTACTGTTATATATATTTTTCTCTGTAGTATGTATATATATGATTTAATGAAATAATTTTAAAAAAATACCTTCACTGCCAACCAAGAAATCGCGCAGCCACCATACAACGAACATGACCTAACTTCCCATCCCAATTCCCGAATTGAACCTCCTACGCCTGCCCTAGCTTCGTCGTCATCACCTCATCTCGAGCTGCCGCCTTCACAACCTTGTCCCCAAATCCCCGTGCCAACGCGACACCACACCATCGCCACTGCCCACTCATGCCCTCGCGACACAAAACCCTTGTCGCGATTCCACTTCTCCTCGCTTCCCCTTCCCTTACCACCGCCTTCGTCGCCACCTCTCCTCTACGCGCGTGCCTCCGCTAACCTCCACACCTTTGACCTGGATGCCACGCCCCTAAATTTCGAGTTTCCCCCCTACGTGGCCTCGTGCTCGCGAGCTCGAGCTTGCCTCGGTTCCTTCGATTTGGTCAAGGGATTTACAAATGGAAGTCGCGATGATTTTTGTTCGAAACAATTTCGTGAATTTGAAAGGAAATCCGGGGAAGAGCATACGATTTTTAATTTTTGGTTCAATTTGAAGGAGCTACGATTTTGAAGAGAAGATTTAGCTCGGCCATTTTTCTCTGAGCAATTTGATTTTGGTTTTTGAAAAAAAGGAAGCTTGGTTTTATATTTAAACGAGATGGGTTGCGTGTTATGAAAAGGTTATGTGTTGAAGATGCTTTGCGTGACTGCCTAAGCTTGCTCAGTGTTTTGAAGGTGAAAGGAAAAAGTTCTGATATGAGCAAATGTCAATCAATGAATATTTATATATTTTAAAATCGTCTCGAATCTGCAATTTAAAATCTCGATCTCCTATCGAGACGTGCCGCAAGGCGTTTATAATGTTATACCCCTATTCCAAATGCGATGGAAAAGGTTTCGAGTCCTAACTCGATCGTATGGAGAAGATAGCTTTTTGGACCCATTAATTATATTAACTTTCGAAATAGATTTCAGCGCGTTTACATCTCGTACTGCCACACGATAACTCCGAAAGCTCCGAAATTTGAAATCCGATAATAATCTATTACGAATCCAACGGAACTGGTTTCGTCGAAATCCGAGACTGTGCCTCGGAAGGCTATTTTTAAATGTCGATTTAAACGATATATTTTTAAAATTGAACAGATCACTTCCAAATTCAATTTTAAAAGTTGCATTGTCTTCAGTATTACTAATATAAATTTTACAAGCCTTTAAAATATTTTTATCATGCTTAAAACTCCAGATTCAATATTTTACCCAATTTCCAATTACTAAATTCAATAATTTAATTATCCAATAAATAGTTATATTTGAAATTCAAGTTAAAACCCAACACCCGAATATTTAAAATCAATTAAATATTCCAATTTCAAGTATCCAACCGGGTCGTTACACGGTCTAACCCGAGCATTATAATAAAATAACACCCAAGTCAGTCTAGAAAACCAACGTGAGGCAACACACTCAACTTGAATTATTAAAGTTATAAAAATATTTTGAAAAACAAAGGTATCTCGTAAGACCGCGTCACACATAAACACGACAGTTTTTTCCCTTGCGACAACCAAAACGTTTTACAGAAAATCCAGTGATATTATAATAGTGTCTCAGTAAAAATACTTATTCAAATAGCCGAAATTGTTACATTAATTAAATTCCAAAATACTAGGCTCTACAATCAAAACCTTAAAGGCTCGTAGTGGAGAATGGATTCCATACAATGACTGGGCTACTGGGGTACCGCCCGTCACAGTACACCTCTAGAAAAATGTACCAAGGACCTCACCGGAATCCCCTGCCAACACAAGACTAGCCTACCCCAAACCTGGATAGTACCGAATATGTTATCACCCCGGGTGTTCCCACCCTTAATCGAGCTCTCACTTTTCCATGCACAACCATATCCATTATGTATAATATATTTCCGAGGGTATCTAGAAAGGTGATAACATACCCTAATTGGGTGCGACCCACTTAGCCTTGCTGCATCTCCCCTGTTTTAGTCTTTCCCGGTTGATGAGGCTTGAGGCTAACGATTACCTTTAGAATAGCATTTATTCTTGGAATGCTAACACTGCCTTCCAAACAACGATGCAATGATAGCATTCGTCCATATAAGTTGTCCTGGGTCTGGACAAACCGAATCTCCTTCAATAGCATCATCTCCATTATCTTTGAGATATCATAATTCGTAAAGTACAAACCGGATCGAAGTGCCTTTCGGATAATTAAATCCGATCCCGGTCTCTTCGAAATAATCAACGAATTTGGCCAGATTTGATAGTCGGTTATTTAACTATCAAATACATCCATAAGCAGTCACTAGGCCTTATTCGATAAATTTTCAAAAAAACATTCGTCTCAAAATATATATGCGAAGATATATATATTCAAAACTTTTTCAGTATATTCAATATTTGAAAACGATTTCAATAAAAACTTAAATCCATAACAGGATATTTTTAAACCATTTCAACACGTAGAAATATTTCCGAATTCAATTTACAACACTTAGAAAAATATTTCTATATAGATCATGTGACGACCGCCCATGACCCCTGCACCGAATCTAGAGGAAGTGCGTTGTAAAGTGTGCCAGGCGACCATGGACGATTGTCAAGGTAGATAAAAAACAACAGAATCTATCGTATTACTCACAGCGCATGGACAAAATACAATAGAACATATGTATAGTGAAGCTTTACAGAATAAAATGCCATCATATAAAACTCCATAATAGTTGAATACAAGCATCCAAATAGTCAATACATCGAGCCTCACTACATAACACTCAGAGATTATACAAACAGCGGAACATCCAGTACATATAATATGAAGATAATATGCAACCCTCCAGCTCGTCTTCGATATCAGCATCGTGAGAAGAGAACAGCACCTGTCACCTGCTACCTAGTCTGCCCATCCCAAAATGGACGAACAACCCAAGGCAATAAGAGTGAAAACATAAAGCCTTGAGTCAGACAACAGTCTTAGTGAGCAGTAAATTAACTAACAACATACCAAAAGAGCATAAAGGAAAAGGAATAGGAATACAACCCTCCCACTCCAACCTCTTTCTACAGTGATAGCCCCCAGACACACACTAAGCAGAAGCAAACATAGCAGAGCATACAATGTAAAGTAAAGAAATTATCACTCGAGTCAAGGGCGATGTTTTCCAAGCACAAACCCCCAAGGCCTAAACCAAGATCAGATAAGCACCCAGAAAACACTGCTCTTGAGACCGAATGACGATACAACCAAACATCCATGACTCTGGCTATCACTGTTATCATTGCTTCGATATCACCATTAAATGAATGACCGACACATTCTTTCAGCCGTCCGTCAAGGGCTAATGGAAACCACGGTTCTAGACATAACTCCGCACGTCATCGTGACCCGTGCCTAGGACTATCGAATCTGCCCAGAGTACTCGACCATCAACAGTTAGTCGTTGAGACTATCGAATCTGCCCAAACGTACTCTTGCTTGAGCATGCTAGAACCTTCAACAACAATGATACCCAAGCCTCCTAGTCATCCTCCTCGACGACTATTCTCATATCCATCCATTATCCTTAACTCGAACCATTTCACCGAGTTATCAACATGCTTGGAATGATCCCGTCTGGATTAAACCAAGTCTTCATCACATGATGCCTCGCTTCATCACATCCTCGCAAAGCCTCATCTCAACATCACATCATCAAATCTATGCATAAGACCTTCATCATCCGCTACATATGCCACAAGCAGCTTTTCCAATTCAAGAGCCTTTCCCTTAGCTTCTGAATCATCTTCAGTCTAAAGCAAATCATCAATCATCTAATTCATAGCAATCAACCAAGTCAAACATTAATCCAAACAATCAAGCATTCAAATATGATCTAAGTAGACAATTATCACAATAATGGCACTTTCGTAATTACAGAGTTGAAAGTCTAACAATCATGAAAACATGAGAAATATCTCTACAATCTTGATGAATGAACTTGCATAGGTTAACACTTAGTAAAATGGTTGTCAAATCATCATGAACAATGGATCTATATGGATCTACACTTAGGATGAAGAAAATGCATGGAAATCACTATTTTAGCACCAAATCGAGCCAACAATCCGATATACTCCTTTGGATCCGTGTGAGAGATAATCACCACTCACCAAATCACCTAAACAACCCCAAATCAACACGCTTCAGATCTGGACAGCGAAGGATCAAGCTTGATCTATCACAAATCCGCTTCAAACGAAGAAATCTCACTTCAAAGGATGAAGATCTTCAATCCAAGCTCTTGAATCTTCAATTTGATCTTCAATATGGATGGATTGAATCACTAGATTAGAGTAGAGAAAAGAATTGAAGAAGTGTAGAAGTCGAGCTCTCAAAATGGCAGCACTTCGTCGCTTCGAAATCCGGATCCCAAAAATGAAGCCAACCCCCTTCTATTTATAGGCGAAATCTCCCTAAGTCGTAACTCGGAATTAGGTCGTCTCCGACCTACGACCTAAGACCCCACCGACCTAACACTCTCAACCTATCCAAACCTTACGACCTACGACCTAGCGCAAACGCGCGACTTAACACAGATCGCGACCTAACACTTAGATCGCGACCTAACACTTAGATCGCGACCTAACGTAGACTGCCTCTACGACCTAACAACTTACTGAGTTACGACCTACGACTTATAAAACCTTGCAACCTAAAAACTTAGCAACCCAAGCGACCTAACAGTGTTACGACCTAACACTTAAGTCGCCTGAACGACTTAACTAACAAAGGCTGCTTACGACCTAACTAACACAGCACCCCCATAGGTCGCTTACGACCTAGCTACTTAATCTTAAGTCGCTCAAACGACCTAACACAAAACTCCTAGGTCGCCCACCACTACCCCAGCTTCCTTAGGTCGTTGCCGACCTAACTATACTAACACGGTAACTACTAGGTCGCAAACTCTCTTAACTCGCTAACTTCTATAAGTCGTCAACACTTAAGTCGCTCGACCGACCTAACCTACCATACGACCTAACCACCTACGACCTAAAATCCTTAAGTCGCTAACTCACTTAATCCCTTAGGTTGCTAACATCTTATAGGTCGTCCCAACCGACCTAACACTTAACCAGTTCACTTCCTTAGGTCGTCCCCGACTTACCACTTCAACTACCAATATCAAGATGCAATGCTACTAGTAGTAAGTCGGAGCTGAAGCATCCTAAGTCGCACACGACCTACGACATACCCTAGGTCGTTAACGACCTATGACTTAGACTCAGGACGACTTATCACAAATGCGACCAAACGTCAATTGTTTTACGATGTTTCGATCCGTAAAAATACGGGTCATTACATTCTCTCCCCCTTAGGAGTTTTGTCCCCGAAATTCCAAACAAACAAAGCAATCACAGACTATTCTGCATGCCTACCATCCATAGCAATCAACAAACCATGCATCCAATTCTACCTTAGCATGCAGAATTCTAAAACCAGGACAAGTTACAATATCGTGAGATGACACGACACCTTAGGGCCATACCTTGAAGAGTTCAGGATGAGCTGCCTTCATCCTCTCTTCCACCTCCCACGTATAGTCGTTATCATCATCACTCCATTGTATCTTGAGCAACTTAAATACCTTCCTCCTAAGCTGTTTCGTGTCAGTTTCAACAACACGAAGCGGTTTACGAGGTCTTCTATCGACTGGATCAACTTCGAAGTCTTCGTAGCTATCAGTAGAAACCACTGTATTCGAGTCGTGCACATACTTCCGTAGATATGATACATGAAAAACATTGTGCACACTCGACATCTTCTCTGGTAACTCCAATCTATAAGCGAGTTTTCCAATTCGCTCGATGATCGGGAATGGTCCAACAAATCTCGGAGTCAATTTCCCTTTCTTCCCGAATCGAATAACATTCTTCAGTGGAGAAATCTTCACAAAAACCATATCACCTACGTCGAATTCCAAATCTTTACGACGCTTATCGGCATAACTCTTCTGACGGTCTTGGGCTGCCTTCATTCGTTGCCGAATGATCTCTATGCAATTCGAAGTCTGTCGAATCATCTCTGGCCCAAGCATCAGCTTTTCTCCTGTCTCTAACCAACATGTCGGAGAGTTACACGGTCTTCCATATAATGCCTCATACGGTGCTATACCAATGCTTGACTGGTAACTGTTGTTGTATGCAAACTCCACCAAATGAAGGTGATCTTCCCATGATCCTCCGAAATCCAAAACACAAGCTCTAAGAAGATCTTCCAAAACTCAGTTGACTCTCTCGGTCTGACCATCTGTTTGAGGGTGATAAGATGTACTCAAACACAACTCGGTTCCCAAGACTTCCTGGAAGCTCTTCCAAAATGCACTAGTGAACAGTGGGTCTCGATCGCTCACTATACTCTTCGGAATACCATGGAATCGAACTATCCACTTCACATACAACTCAGCCAACTTTGATGCAGTCCTAGTCGATCGAACAGGAATGAATCTTGCACTCTTAGTCAGACGATCTACAATGACCCAAATCCCTTCATTTCCCGTTCTTGTTCTAGGTAATCCATCAATAAAATCCATCGATATCCGCTCCCACTTCCATGTAGGAACTTCTAATGGCTGAAGCAATCCACTTGGCTTCCTCTGTTCGGCTTTTACCAACTGGCAGTTCATACACTTGGAAATAAAATTTCCAACATCCTTCTTCATACCTTCCCAGTAGTAGGTTCTCTTCAAATCCCGATACATCTTATTTCCACCTGGATGAATTGTCAACTTCGAGTGATGACTTTCCTTTAGAACTTCATCTCTCAATTCCTCTATATTGGGAACAACTAGTCATCCTTGCTTTCGAAGCCAACCCTCTCGATCGACCTCGAATCCTTTATCCTTTTCTGGTTCCAATCCAGATTCCAAATCACGGATAATCTTGACAAGCTTATCGTCTCGTTTTTGGCTCTCGTCAATCCTTTCCACAAGAGTCGGTCTTATCGATAAGTTTGCCAACATCTCAGGTTCCAATTCGCATCTAGGCCTGAAGTCAAATCCAGCTAAATACTCGAGATTCTTCCATTCTGAAAACATGGCTCCCAATCCTGCATGTCTTCTACTTAACGCATCTGCCACTGCGTTACCTTTTCCCGGAGTATAAGCTATACCAAAATCATATGATGCCAAAAACTCTAGCCAACGTTGCTGCCGAAGATTCAAATCCTTTTGGGAGAAAAGATACTTCAACGACTTATGATCTGTAAACAACTCAAATCGAACTCCCAGTAGATAATGTCTCCACATCTTCAGAGCAAAAACAATCGCTGTTAACTCCAAATCATGAGTCGGGTAATTCCTTTCATGTGGTTTCAGTTGTCGACTAGCATACGCAACAACTTTATCCCTCTGCATCATCACTGCTCCAAGTCCAGTACCACATGCGTCGGTGTAAACCACCATCTCATCATTCCCACTAGGAATAGTCAAAACAGGAGCACTCGTCAATCGCTCTTTCAGGATTCCGAAAGCTTGCTCACACTTAGCTTCCCATCTGAACACTTGGTTCTTCTTCATCAATCCTATTAACGATGCAGCTATCTTGGAGAAGTCTTTAATAAACCGTCGATAATATCCTGCCAATCCAAGAAAACTTCTCACATCAGATGCATTCTTAGGTCTAACCCAATCCTGGATTGCTGCCACCTTTGCGGGATCAACCGCTATTCCATTTCCAGAAATCACATGGCCTAAGAACCTCACTTCACTCTTCCAGAAGTGACACTTCGAAAACTTAGCCTTCAGCTGATGTTTCCGTAAGATTTCCAAAATAATACGCAAGTGTGTCTTGTGCTCTTCTTCAGTTCTGGAATAAATCAGAATATCATCCACGAACACAAGTACAAACTTGTTCAACTGATCTCTGAACACTCTATTCATAAGATCCACAAAATATGCTGGCGCATTAGTCAGCCCAAACGGCATTACCAGCCACTCAAAGAAACCGGATGGTGTTCGAAAAGCAGTCTTCGACACACTATCCTTAGCCACTCTCAACTGGTGAAATCCCGTTGCCAAATCCATCTGAGAAAACACCTTAGCTTCGTGAAGCTGATCAAACAAGTCATCTATTCTCGGCAATGGATACTTGTTCTTCTTAGTCACCTTATTCAGCTCACGATAATCTACACACAATCTCAACGACCCATCTGCCTTGGTTGCAAACACAACTGGTGCACCCCACTCGGACACACTACGCCGAATGAATCCTTTCTGTAAAAGGTCATCAACTTGCACCCTCAATTCTTGCTGTTCCCTGGGCGCCATCCGCCTAAGAGGCATCACAACAGGTCTGGCTCCTTCAACTAGATCTATACGAAACTCGATCTCTCTATGCGGCGGCAACCCTTTGACTTCGTCAAAGACATCCTCGAATCCATTCGCGATTGGCACTAATGACAGTCCATCCCGTGGAACAACTAGCGAATACATGAAGCTCATGAAGATGCCTTCTTCATGCTTACATTGTATCACAATCTTCCGCCCCTCCACATTCTCGACTGTCACTTCCAGCCTCTCACAATCAACCTTTGCCGCATACCTCCTAAGCCAGTCCATACCCAAAATAATTCCAAACCCCGCAAAGTTCAGAACAAAACAATCACAAACAAAAGAGCAACCATGACTCGACACAATCAGACCACGGCATAACATACACAAACAAGACGAACCCCCAACTGGATTAGTCACAACCAATGGCCTATCAACAATATCCGGTTCCAAATCTAACCGGTCTACGAGTTCACTACAAACAATCGAATGCGACGCTCCAGTATCAAACAAAACTCTCACTGGAACACCACATAGGAAAAGAGTACCTTGAACCACCACACTCTTTCCCTTCTCTTCAGCGGTAGGAGCTTTTGAAGACGACGGAACAGCTCCCAAAGCATAAGCTTGCACAATCTGCTTGTCCCTCCTCGGTTCTGGACAATCCTTCCTAAAATGCCCTGGCTTGTCACAGTTGTGACACTTCATCGGTGCCTTCGGGTTCTTACAATCCTTCGAGAAATGGCCCTTCTGCTGACAATTGTAGCAAGTCACTTCGCCATTCGGCTTCTTCTGGCCATCCTTACCCTTCTGCTGCTGCTGCTTCCTCTTCTTGTTTCCACCCTGTTGGGGTTTAGACTCTTCCCTGGTCACAGCAACAACCGATCCTTCCTTAGGAAACAGACTCTCATGCCTGAGAGCTTTCTCCACAAGCTTCTCAAATGAATCGTCCAAATGATCCACTAACTGTCTCCCAAGATAATTATCCAAGCCTGTCACAAACTTCTCATTCTTCTGATAAGCAGATTCAATATATGACCGGGCATACTTGGACAAAGCTTCGAACTCAAAAACATACTCAAGAACAGATCTTCCACCTTGCTTGAGCTCCACAAACTTCTTGAACAGAACAGACTTCTGAGCTGTAGAAATGAACTTAGCTTCAAATCTGGCTTGGAATTGCTCCCAAGTAATCTCTTCCTCCGGAGTATTGATGGTAGTAGAGTTCCACCAATCAGAGGCTCTCCCTTGAAGCTGTCTTGATGCCAACTTCCTCTTAGTTGCATCATCGATTCCCAAATCACCAAAGATCCTTCTACAAGCATCTATCCACCTCTGGACTTCAATGGTTGATTCTGTTCCCAAGAAAACCTTTCCTCCAAGAGCAGTGTAGTCCTTACACAGCTTAGCAAAATCCACCGGCTTTGGAGTTTGGACTTGAACTCCAACATCAACTGCTGTCCCCGAAACTGGTATCCTTCTCATGATCGATGTCATCATAGCTTCGAACATAGCTGCATAATCAGCAGCCCCCTCAGTAGCACGACCTTCCCTAGCAGCTGGTCTCCCTCTTCGACTCATTCTCAATATCTATAAAAAGGAATGGTCGGAACATCTAGAGAAACAACTGCTTAAAGGACTCAAACTTTACTAAGCTACTACATTATATATAGTATTCATCCATCGAAATACAATTACGTCTCTCATACGTAGTTACGTCAGCGAGCGTTGGGTAAAATCGATTAACCAATGCTCTGATACCAAATGTGACGACCGCCCATGACCCCTGCACCGAATCTAGAGGAAGTGCGCTGTAAAGTGTGCCAGGCGACCATGGACGATTGTCAAGGTAGATAAAAAACAACAGAATCTATCGTATTACTCACAGCGCATGGACAAAATACAATAGAACATATGTATAGTGAAGCTTTACAGAATAAAATGCCATCATATAAAACTCCATAATAGTTGAATACAAGCATCCAAATAGTCAATACATCGAGCCTCACTACATAACACTCAGAGATTATACAAACAGCGGAACATCCAGTACATATAATATGAAGATAATATGCAACCCTCCAGCTCGTCTTCGATATCAACATCGTGAGAAGAGAACAACACCTGTCACCTGCTACCTAGTCTGCCCGTCCCAAAATGGACGAACAGCCCAAGGCAATAAGAGTTATAACATAAAGCCTTGAGTCAGACAACAGTCTTAGTGAGCAGTAAATTAACTAACAACATACCAAAAGAGCATAAAGGAAAAGGAATAGGAATACAACCCTCCCACTCCAACCTCTTTCTACAGTGATAGCCCCCAGACACACACTAAGCAGAAGCAAACATAGCAGAGCATACAATGTAAAGTAAAGAAATTATCACTCGAGTCAAGGGAGATGCTTTCCAAGCACAAACCCCCAAGGCCTAAACCAAGATCAGATAAGCACCCAGAAAACACTGCTCCTGAGACCGAATGACGATACAACCAAACATCCATGACTCTGGCTATCACTGTTATCATTGCTTCGATATCACCGTTAAATGAATGACCGGCACATTCTTTCAGCCGTCCGTCAAGGGCTAATGGAAACCCCGGTTCTAGATATAACTCCGCACGTCATCGTGACCCGTGCCTAGGACTATCGAATCTGCCCAGAGTACTCGACCATCAACAGTTAGTCGTTGGGACTATCGAATCTGCCCAAACGTACTCTTGCTTGAGCATGCTAGAACCTTCAACAACGATGATACCCAAGCCTCCTAGTCATCCTCCTCGACGACTATTCTCATATCCATCCATTATCCTCAACTCGAACCATTTCACCGAGTTATCAACATGCTTGGAATGATCCCGTCTGGATTAAACCAAGTCTTCATCACATGATGCCTCGCTTCATCACATCCTCGCAAAGCCTCATCTCAACATCACATCATCAAATCTATGCATAAGACCTTCATCATCCGCTACATATGCCACAAGCAGCTTTTCCAATTCAAGAGCCTTTCCCTTAGCTTCTGAATCATCTTCAGTCTAAAGCAAATCATCAATCATCTAATTCATAGCAATCAACCAAGTCAAACATTAATCCAAACAATCAAGCATTCAAATATGATCTAAGTAGACAATTATCACAATAATGGCACTTTCGTAATTAAAGAGTTGAAAGTCTAACAATCATGAAAACATGAGAAATATCTCTACAATCTTGATGAATGAACTTGCATAGGTTAACACTTAGTAAAATGGTTGTCAAATCATCATGAACAATGGATCTATATGGATCTACACTTAGGATGAAGAAAATGCATGGAAATCACTATTTTAGCACCAAATCGAGCCAACAATCCGATATACTCCTTTGGATCCGTGTGAGAGATAATCACCACTCACCAAATCACCTAAACAACCCCAAATCAACACGCTTCAGATCTGGACAGCGAAGGATCAAGCTTGATCTATCACAAATCCGCTTCAAACGAAGAAATCTCACTTCAAAGGATGAAGATCTTCAATCCAAGCTCTTGAATCTTCAATTTGATCTTCAATATGGATGGATGGAATCACTAGATTAGAGTAGAGAAAAGAAGTGAAGAAGTGTAGAAGTCGAGCTCTCAAAATGGCAGCACTTCGTCGCTTCGAAATCCGGATCCCAAAAATGAAGCCAACCCCCTTCTATTTATAGGCGAAATCTCCCTAAGTCGTAACTCGGAATTAGGTCGTCTCCGACCTACGACCTAAGACCCCACCGACCTAAAACTCTCAACCTATCCAAACCTTACGACCTACGACCTAGCGCAAACGCGCGACTTAACACAGATCGCGACCTAACACTTAGACGCGACTTAACAACAGGTATGACCTAACACTTAGGCAAAACCCAGCGACCTAACGTAGACTGCCTCTACGACCTAACAACTTACTGAGTTACGACCTACGACTTATAAAACCTTGCAACCTAACAACTTAGCAACCCACGCGACCTAACAGTGTTACGACCTAACACTTAAGTCGTCTGAATGACTTAACTAACAAAGGCTGCTTACGACCTAACTAACACAGCACCCCCATAGTTCGCTTACGACCTAGCTACTTAATCTTAAGTCGCTCAAACGACCTTACACAAAACTCCTAGGTCGCCCACCACTACCCCAGCTTCCTTAGGTCGTTGCCGACCTAACTATACTAACACGGTAACTACTAGGTCGCAAACTCTCTTAACTCGCTAACTTCTATAAGTCGTCAACACTTAGGTCGCTCGACCGACCTAACCTACCATACGACCTAACCACCTACGACCTAAAATCCTTAAGTCGCTAACTCACTTAATCCCTTAGGTCCCTAACATCTTATAGGTCGTCCCAACCGACCTAACACTTAACCAGTTCACTTCCTTAGGTCGTCCCCGACTTACCACTTCAACTACCAATATCAGATGCAATGCTACTAGTAGTAAGTCGGAGCTGAAGCATCCTAAGTCGCACACGACCTACAACATACCCTAGGTCGTTAACGACCTATGACTTAGACTCAGGACGACTTATCACAAATGCGACCAAACGTCAATTGTTTTACGATGTTTCGATCCGTAAAAATACGGGACGTTACAGATCATTTCATACTTAAAATATTTTTCCAAACCCTCTTTTCAATACTTGGGAGAATATTTCATAACTTATCTCATCATCTCCAGCATTATTATTAAATCCCTTCTTACAATTTCCAAAACCGATTTATACCCTTCTATAAATCCAACCAACAATTTATAACTTCTTTTATGAATTCAAATTTCATTTTTGAAGTTACCATATTCAACATTTTTGAAACTCCATTTCCCCTAAATCCCTTATAAAATTCCTCTTATCCAAATCATATCCATTTTATAAATCCCGTTTACGAGTCTCGAGACAATTTATAAATAAAATTTTTAATCACTTCAAAACTCTATATATAAATCTATTATAAGTATTTTTTTAAAGAATAATAATTTATTTTTAAAAACATAATTAAGTAATTATTTAAAATATTAAACATTTTGAATAAACATCGATAATTCATTTTCAATTTATTTTCAAAATAAAACCAATCGATTTACAAAAGCTTATTATAAAAATGTGAATTCATTCCAATAAATATTTAATATTTGAATAATCCATTTTCTCGAAATATTTCAATACTAAACAGCTTAACTATATAGTTTATTAAATAGAAATCCCAATTTAAAACAATATTAATTTCTCGACAAAAATCTATTTTTAAAAGTCCAATATTACCTATTCCAATTTATAAATGCCTCTCTATTCATATCACATTGACCACATCTCAATTTCATAATCATTCTCATATTCAAAAATAGATTCCACTAATATTTTTTCCCAAACCGACTTCCATAACTCGGTATAAATTCACACTAGGAATTCATATTTCAAATTATCAACCGATATCGTTTTCCCTTATTTATAAACATCGTTTATAAATTTATAAACCTTTTTGAATTTTCACTCGTTTATAAAACTAATTTCATTTATAAAATCTCATTAAATCTATTTCTTAATAAATTCCATTTATTTTTCAAACCTATTTTAAATATCGATTTTAACCTCTTTTCCATCAATCCAGAAATATCACTTAAAAATCCACTGTTAAAAATCCTTTATATAATTTAATTTTAAATCTCTATTTAAAACATTTTACGAATAGTTAAGTACGACTCTAAATTAATTTATTATTTTATCCAAATCAATTTTTCTTTAAAATAATCCAAATTTCGATATGAATATTTATATATCCATAATCTCCTTTTAAATTCCTTCAAATTCCAAAAATAATATTATGGTATTTAAAATACCAAAATTCGGGCCAGTGGTGCTATAGCATTCAATTATTCAATCACAACAATAATCTACAACAGATTATTCTAACACATCATATATCATTATATATGAAATTAAAATCAACATTTTTGAGGAATCCAGTTGGACCCCTCCAACCTGTTTCCCTGCATCCACATATGTTAATATAACATTAAAATACCAATCCCACTTCGAGGGGGATATCGTAGTATATAGGGTCATCCACTTTATGCGGGGCGCATAGGGTCTCATTCGCTCCAATAGCGGGAAATATATCCGACTACTAATATATATACTAATATATATATTGTTTCCTAAAGATTTGGCCAGGCAACTTAGTACTCGGCATACCCACCGTTCGGCCCAACTGGATCGTTCGGCATCCCTTTGCAACCGTCATTCAGGAACGCTCGGCATCCAGGAGCGTTCGGTCAAAGGCATCGTTCGGCCAGAGACCTTGTTCGGCCAAAGGCATCGTTCGGCCAAAGATATCGTTCGGCCAGAGACATCGCTCGGCCAGAGACCTCGTTCGGTCAAGATATCGGGCTCGGCCAAATGCATCGTTCGACCAAAGGCATCGTTCGGCCAAAGACTTCGTTCGGCCAAAGGCATCGTTCAGCCAGAGACCTCGTTCGGCCAAAGGCATCGTTCGGCCAGAGACCTCGTTCGGTCAAGATATCGTTCGGCCAGAGACATCGCTCGACCAGAGACATCGCTCGACATACCAAGGACGTTCAACAGTCAAAGATGGCTCGGCATTCTCCCCAGCACGACCGGCTTCGATTGTTACTCGGCCTACTCTTCCCACACAACAAACGCATCGTTCGGCATGAAGAGGATGGTTCGGCATTCGACCGTTGGGCCTGTTCGGTTTGGCATACAGTGACCACTCCATTTGGGCCAAGGTATTCGGCTGCCAGGCCCGCCAGGGAAGTCCAACCCATCTTTGTCTATAAATAGAGAGGCAGGGGCATAGTGAAAGGGACCTTTTTCGAGAACACTGGGTAGACTCTGCCGCTTTCAAGACTCATCCTCTTTACTTAGCAATTGTATTCAAGTAGTTGGCAAACGGATTGTATCTGTAATCAATTATCTAGTAAAGCAATAAAGATTAACCTCAAAGTGGACGTAGGCAGTTACGCCGAACCACTATAAATCTGGTGTTCTCGTCTTTGCATTCAATTTAGCATATTGTTCCTTGTTTAAATTTACTTTCATCATTTATCTCTCTACACAATCTTTCTCAACGAGGTTAGTGACCAATTTTGGTGCTAACACTTTGGTGCTTTCACTGAGAGTCGAATTCTCAGACCTCAAGGATCTACTTTGAAGCTACTGGATTGAATAAATCCCCCAAAGAAGATCCGATTCATTCGTAGGACGTCCGTTGATTCTACTCAGAGTCCATACTAATAACTCTACAATGGCAAGACCACGTACCAGATCAGCCTCTCATAATGCGGACGCCCACGAGACTGCTAGCGTACAACAAGCAAGGTCTAGCAATCAGCAAGCAATTCTAGGTGCAGGGACTACCGCCCAGGACCAAATGCCGGTTGTCACCAGAATAGAGTTCAACGACTTGATGAGAGAACTCAGGGAAAGCAGGAGATAACTCGGAGAGCAGATGCAAGCCAACGCCAACCTCATGGCACAACTCACTCAACAACAACATCAGAATGCTGGGGGAAATCTCGCTCCTTATTCTTCATCCGACAGCTCAACTTCGTCCGATGAACCTCCCAGGCGTAGACGCCGTAAGACTGAAACTACGCAGACAGGTGCTGCTGTCCGAACAGCTAGAGACCGTGACCAAGTAGGAGCTGGAAACTTAGGAGCTGGAGTGTAGGTGGAGGCTAGAGGCTCAGATCATTGAGATGCCAATGATGTCGGACCTCATGATGCACATTTGGCAGATCGCCAGCAGAGGAGACATCAGCCTGATCAATCACGTAGAACAGACTCCAACCTTCCACCTTCCATACAAACACCAGACCTGACAACCATGATCAGACAATTGATGAAAGAAAGTCAAGGCTTATCAAACGATGATTGGGGAGTGTCAAGAAGTCATACTCCGTTCACAGACATTGTTCTACAGGCAGCGTACCCCAGAAAGTTTAGTATGCCAACTATCCCGACATATGAAGGAAAGACTGATCCCAGACAGCATGTCATGAGGTACGAATGGATGATGGATTCAGCTAGAGCAAATGATGCAACCAAGTGTAGGTGCTTTCCAATAACTCTATCTAGGATCGCTACCATGTGGTTCACCCGACTTCCTCCGCGGTCCGTATCCAGTTTCGAGGAGTTGGCGAAGAAGTTTATAAAACAGTTCAGGATACACACTACTCGTCCAAAGGACGTGATGTCTCTATTAAGTGTAATCCAGGCTCCTGGGGAATCATTGAAGGAGTATTTATAGAGATTCCATGTTGCGGCAACTGAAGTCGGCAATCCCAATGATCATGCAATTCTTATGGCTGTGATGCGAGGTGTGGATCCGGATTCAGAGTTTGGAGACTGGCTGGCAGGAAAACCTCCGGCTACGCTAGAGCGTTTTTACTCAAAGGCACATCAGTTCATAAGAAGAGAGGAAGCCAGGTGAGTAAGGCGAGATAAGGCACCGGGGCCTGTCCAGGAGTCCGTGAAAAGCAACATTGTTGTGAAGCAGTCCGGAGACAACTCGGGAAAAGTTCAAGTCAATGTCCAGAACAAGCCCGGGCAACCTAAGGAATCCGGAGGAAGAAATCAAGGGAAGAAGAGAGAAGCGGGGAAATGGAAGCCGATAATTCCAACCTACAACGAGTACACCCCGCTGAATGCGTCTCTTGAGAACATTTACCAATCAACCTGCAATACCTTTCAGTATAGAAAGCCACGTCCAAAGGAGTCGACTGAGGAACAAAAGCGGACCGGGAAGTACTGCCGCTTTCATGAGACTTATGGGCACAATACTGAAGAGTGCAGACACCTACACGACGCTATAGAGAAGTTGATCAGGCAGAAAAAGTTACAGGAGTTTGTGAAGAATCCGCAGGAAGGAGGACAGGGAACATCCAACCCAGGTCGTGCACCAGCTCCACGTCATCCCGAGGAGCCTGCCCGGACTGTGGGCAGACTAGTCATAAACACGATCATCGGCGGGCCTTACCCTACGGATAAGAACTGGCAAGAGATGGAGCGGTATGCTAGTTCCCTAAAGCACGCAGATTTCGAGTGTTGTTCCAACGTAGAGGATGGGACCCCTGCTAAACAGCCGTGCGTGATGATAGACGATATAGTATTCAGGATCAGAGATGCTGACCAAGTAGAGGCTCCTACCATCGACCCGATGGTCATATCTGCGAAAATCGGGCCGGCTTATGTGAAGAGAATTTTGATTGATTGTGGAAGTTCTATCAATACCATCTTCAAGAAGGATTTACGACCAGATGAAGATGGAGACGAAGGATTCAAAACCGTCAAAGGCTCGTATACATGGCTTTAATGGCGCAGCGACCGATGCAGTGGGGTATGTTGAGTTACCAGTTGAACTGGGACAAGGTGAGCGTAGGAGGGTGCGAATCCTACCTTACGTAGTTTTGGATGTGGATTCTCCGTACAATGTGTTCTTGGGTCGACCGGCCCTGGCTGAGTTTAGGGCAGCATTAGCCCCGTGGTGCTTGACTTTGAAGTTTCCGACTGACAAAGGAGTAGGTGTTGTTCATGGCGACCAGGCGACTGGTCTTGCATGTTATGTGGCTGAGCTCCGAGAGGCCCATCGGAGGGAGAAAGGAAAGGCTGCGGACAATCCCGTCCGCATCCATAATACCGACAATTGACAAATAATGCCCGAGCCCTGGCTCGGGCATAATCCTCGGATCTACAGAGACATAGATCCGAGAGACGACGATGAGGAACCCAGGGAAGAAAAGGCAACGCTGGCTGAATTGAAAATTGACATTTCAGTCAGCCGAGACGATTCATCGCGAGTACTGAAGATCGGATCATAACTCAGCCCCGCAATGACTGAAGATCTCAGTGATTTCCTCCGAGCGAATCTTGATGTTTTTGCTTGGACACATTCTGATATTTGTGGGATTTCTCCTGCTATTACGAGTCATATGTTGAACATAGACCCGAAGTACGTCCCGGTTAAACAAAAGAGGAGAGGGATGGACCCGGAGAGGTCCGCTGCTCTCAGAGAGGAGGTGGACAAACTCAAAGCAAATGGGTTCGTCCGCGATGCCCTCTACCCTGAATGGGTATCAAACCCCATGCTGGTGAAAAAGGAGAACAGAAGATGGAGAACTTGCGTAGATTTTTCCGATTTGAACAAAGCATGCCCCAAGGACAGTTTCCCATTGCCAAGGATTGATCAGTTGGTCGACTCCACTGCAGGACATGAGTTGTTATCATTCATGGATGCATACTCGGGATACAATCAGATCCCGATGCATATTTCGGACCAGGAACACACCAGTTTCGTCATAGACGTTGGGCTATATTGCTATGTAGTCATGCCTTTCGGATTGAAAAACGCGGGAGCGACCTATCAGCGTTTGGTGAATCGAATGTTCAAAGACCAGCTTGGTAGAACGATGGAAGTCTATGTGAATAACATGCTCGTGAAGTCACGACAGTCAAACGACCACATTCGAGACTTAGCAGAGATGTTCGATATACTCAGATATTATGGGATGAAGATCAACCCTCTGAAGTGTTCCTTCGGCGTTGCGTCGGGGAAGTTTTTGGGATTCATTGTTAATGCTAGGGGAATTGAAGCTAACCCGGAAAAGATTCAAGCTATTCGAGATGTGCAAGCGCCCAGAACTATAAAACAGGTGCAAAGCTTGAATGGGAAGGTGGCTGCGTTGAGCCGATTTATATCCAGAGCCACGGACAAGTGCATTCCCTTCTTCGATATAATAAAGAAAGGGAAGAGGAATTTCGAATGGTCATCTAACTGTGAGGAAGCGTTCCGAGATTTGGTGTGGCATTTGGAGAGTCTTCCAGTGCTGTCAAAACCAGTAGATCACGAGATGATGTACGTATACTTGGCCATATCCCCGCATGCTATAAGTACGGCTTTGGTCCGCGAGGAGGACCGAGTCCAAAAGCCGGTGTATTACGTTAGTAAACGTTTAACGGGGGCAGAAAGAAATTACCCTAAAATTGAGAAATTGGTCTATTGCTTGGTGATTGCATCATGTAAGCTACGTCCATACTTTCAAGCACACTCGGTCAGTGTCTATACCGATCAGCCCTTAAGGCAGGTACTCCAACGACCAGAAACTTCTAGAAGGATGTTAAAATGGAATATCGAGTTGAGTCAGTTCGATATTACCTACCTGCCAAGAAGAGCCATACAAGGGCAACCACTAGCAGATTTCATCTCTGAGTTTACTGTTTCTAACGAACCAGATAATCACAGTGTCATTCCCCACATTCGATGGAAATTGTACACCGATGGGGCATCAAACGACCATTGCTCCGGAGCTGGTATAGTTCTCGTAACTTCAGAAAATCGATCGATTTGTTACGCTTTGAAGCTCAATTTCCCGGCTACGAATAATGAAGCAGAATATGAAGCATTGGTTGCTGGCTTAAAACTCGTTGGAGAACTTGGGGTTAAATCAGTTGAAATATTTTGTGACTCGTAGCTGGTGGTGTACCAAGTGCGAGGAGACTACTAAGCAAGGGGACAAAAGCTCGCTCCATACCTTGCTCTGGTTCGGGAACTATTGGCGAACTTCGAACATTATGACATTTCGCATGTCCCGCGTGAACAAAATAAGGAAGCCAACTCGTTGGCCAAATTCGCAAGCACTGGCGATGCGCAACAAATGGGATTAGTTCCCGTCGAAACCTTACACACTTCAAGCATAGATGTGATGGAAGTCGATTTTGCGTTGGAAACAGAAATCGAGGAGGAGTCGTGGATGACCCCGTTCAAACGATACCTGCTAAACGGGACTTTGCCCGAAAGAAGAAGCGAAAGGCGGCAGGTCATTCGCAAAGCCGCTCGATATGTAAGGCAGGGAGGAGTAATGTATCGAAGAGGGTTCTCGGTCCCTTTACTACGGTGCATTTCCCATGATGAGGCAAAGTGGGTCTTGGAGGAGGTTCACGAAGGAGAATGTGGTGACCATACTGGGGGGCAGACACTAGCAAAAAAGATCCTCCGCTATGGATACTATTGGCCAACTGTAAATCGGGACGCTGTAGACTACGCAAGAAGATGTGACAAGTGTCAAAGATATGCGAAAATCCCGAGAGCTCCACCAACAGAACTCACACAAATGGTTAGTCCTTGGCCGTTTGCAATCTGGGGAATCGACATAATCGGCTCTTTGCCTATATCCAAAGGTGATGCAAAATACGCGATAGTTCCAGTCGACTATTTCACAAAATGGGCCGAGGCAGAACCTTTAGCCACAATCACCTCCAAGAAGGTCATTAATTTCGTTGTACGAAACATTATATGCCGCTTTAGTCTCCCTCGAACCATCATTACGGACAACAGAACGCAGTTTGAAAGCAGAGAGTTCAAAGATTTCTATTTAAAGTATGGCGTTGAGAAGAAGTTCGCCGCCGTTGCGCATCCGAAAGCTAACGGACAAGTCGAGGTCGTGAACAAAATAATCAAGTCCATATTGAAGAAGCGTTTGGAAAAAGCCGGAGGCAAGTGGGTAGATGAACTCCCGACAGCATTATTGGCTTATAGAACTACCCACAAGTCCGCGACTGGCCACACTCCATTCGCATTGGCATACGGCTCGGAAGCCGTTATACTTGTGGAGCTTGAAGTTCCATCTCATCGAGTGACATATTATGATCCTAGGATGAATCAGGATCTCTTGTTGGAATCATTGGACTGCATCGACGAAAAACGTGAAGAGGCTAAACTAAGGGCGGCAGCACATATGCACCGATTCAAGCGATATTACGATGACAAAGTCCGCCCAAGGATCTTTAATGTGGGTGATCTCATTTTGAAACGAGTTTTCCCAGTACCATCACGTATGAATCCCAACTGGGAAGGTCCATATGTCATTGAACGGAAGCTTGGAGAAGGAACTTTCAAGCTAGCGACCGTTGATGGCGTGACACTCCCCCGAGCGTAGAACAGTGAATATTTGCGACGTTATTACATTTAGCCTGTTTTTTTCCTGTTTTAGGTACAATTGTTTGTTGTATGTTTTTATTCCATTGATTCTTAGTTTCCCTTTTTAATATGTAATTGGGCGATTTAGTTTGTTTCATTAATAAAGGCTTGAAGCCATCTGATTCATAAATTATTAATGTTTCTGTACCTTATAATCTGGTGATGAACCGCTGGAGTTACATTATTCCATATGATGTACGAACTCGCATAAACGACTTGAATCTCCGAGTCCCCTGATTGCGGACCGGAGTACTCTAAGTCCCCGGAGCGCGGAATAGAGTATAAACGACTTGAATCTCCGAGTTCCCTGAGTGCGGATCGGAGTACTCTAAGTCCCCGGAGCGCGGAATAGAGTATGAACGACTTGAATCTCCGAGTCCCCTGAGTGCGGACCGGAGTACTCTAAGTCCCCGGAGCGCGGAATAGAGTATAAACGAATTGAATCTCCGAGTCCCCAGAGTGCGGACCGGAGCACTCTAAGTCCCCGGAGTGCGGACTAGAGTATGAACGATTTGAATCTTCGAGTCCCCTGAGTGCGGACTGGAGTACTCTAAGTCACCGGAGTGCGGACTAGAGTATAAACGACTTCAATCTCCGAGTCCCCTGAGTGCGGACCGGAGTACTCTAAGTCACCGGAGCGCGGACTAGAGCGTAAACGAATTGAATCTCCGAGTCCCCTAAGTGCGGACCGGAGCACTCTAAGTCCCCGGAGCGCGGACTAGAGTATAAACGATTCGAACCGTCGAGCCCCCTGAATGCGGACCGAATTACTCTAAGTCCCCGGAGCGCGGATTAGAAAATATTCTAAGTACCCAAAACAATGTGAAACGAGAAATATGCCACTCCAAAGAATGCTTGAACAATGTAAGAATGGATTGGGAAATTAGGCAACTCATAAGAACTTGAGTTTCGACCACAGTTATACAGAAAGCTAAAAAAGCAAAAGAATCGTTCAAGTGACAAAGAAACTGAACTTTATTCAATAATCCAAAATGGGGTTACACAACTACTCCTCCAAAACTTGGAGTCAAAAAATCTATCTACATGAACTACGAAAACGAAAAAGTAGTTACAGGACCTAAGCAAAATCTCGTTGAACGAGTATAGCGGCTATTTCTTCGGCTTCTTTTTCTTGCCTTCCTTTGTTTTCTCATATGACTCCTCTCCCTCACGCTTCCTCTTGGATTTTTTCCTTGCCAAAGACGCGGAGTTAGGAGTGGGAGAAGGAACATCCAGCGGTTTGGATTTGCCGGAGAGAATGACTTTCAGAGGCCTATTCAGCGGGTCGGTAAGTTCCAGTATTTGAGGCTCGACCTTGATCTCGACCTTCTTTTTCTTCTCTTCTGCGAGTCGCTCCTTCATGCTCATCTTCGAAGTATGTTCTGAGGTGCCAGTAATCTTGATTTCATCACTCCCTTCAACGGGAGATGAAGTGTCAGACTTATCATCATCTAGCGCCCCGATCACTTGAGCGTCAGGGCCGAGAGTTACTCCCGCATGAGCGACATCGCTTGTTTTCCCTGCCTCCTCCTTGGCATCGTCGCTCCTCGGAGTTGGTTCAGGATCAGAGCGGCCTGCATAAAAACATAAAGAACGAACATTAGGACCAATAACCGCTAACAGAAAGCGACAGATCTTTGAACTTCTAGAAGAAGGGTTTTATACCGGTTTCTGGCTGGCTTTCAGCTGCGCGCGGAGTTTCACCCTCTAGAATAGGCGATAGCACATGAACGCCGAGACCGGGATCTTCCGAATCATAGCCGGCATGCTGCTCAAATGGGTCAAGTGCTGGCCGACCGACCGGTTGAGTGGAAGGAGGAGCTGCAGCCTTAGCTCCAGATGGACCAGCTCTATCGTCTTTCTCTTTTGATAGGGGAGAGCCTTTACCATAGAAAGCCATAGCTGCAGACAAGTCTGATGACTCGTTCCCCCTGAGAAATTCTTTCACTAGAGCCTCCTCATCGACTTCCTCAGTGCCCGACTCGATCTTTCTGATCTTTATTAAAGTCTCCCAGGCCTCAGCTAGAGATTCAAGATAGCCCTCGCCCAAGAAAGTCAAGTCCCGGTGCATGAAGACGCGGGCGCTGTATTCGGCGATCAATGGGTCGAACATACACTTGACCTCTTCTCTACCGGCCTCTACAACTGCTTCAAGGCGGGAGTCGATCTCCTCAGAAGTTTTTCTCTTGCCCTCCTCACGGGCTTCGTCTTTCATTATCTCAACCTTAGCAAGCTCATCATCGAGCTTTGCTTTTAAGAGCCGTGTAGCAACAATTTCATTGCAATATCGTTGGGACTCTTCTTGATTGGCTATTTTCTCTTCTTTCTCCTTAGAGAATAGCTCTTTCAACTCTCTGTCTTGCAGGGCGAGCGCATCCCTTTCTTTCTGGATAGAATCTTTTTCTAAGGCAAGGGCCCCACTGCGGTAGACTGCTTCATCAAGTTCCTTTTTATGGGTCGCCTCTAGACGAGTAACGGCCTCAGTAGTGTCTTTTGCACTTTGTTCTGCAGCCTCGAGCTTGGACTTATATGAAGCGAGCTCTTCATCTTGATTCTTGATGATGTTCTTGTCGAAGATAGCTTCAAGCTTCAAGCGGTCAATTTCCTGTTGGCGCTTGATGGATACTTCCGAGACTTTTTCGACCAAGTGTACAAACGCGTCATGTTGAACATAGACGTCGTTGTTGCAGGCAATGGCACTCTGCTTGACATGCCCTGGGATGTGATGAATAGCTGGGAGGAACTTCAGGCCGTCAAAGCAGATTTTTGGAAATTTAGCCTTAAGATCGACCATCTTCTCTGCTATCGTTGGGTCAGCCGTAGTAACAGAGGGAGGAGGCTTTGAAAGTTCTGTTCTCTTTCGATGCTCCCGAGATTGCCGTGTGCTTGATGAACCGGAATGTTGATCTCGGGAAACATCGGGTTGAGACCCCTTTTGCGGAAGTTTTTCTCTGTCTGGCTCAGTCTGAGGAGGGAGATCGCGAGAGTAGGAAGACTATGAATATGATTTCTTTCAATAAGATGACTCACGGGGACGGTTGTCTCGGTCTTCGAAATCTTCCCTGTCCCTGCGTCTGCTGGAGCCTGAATCTCGGACAGAATGGTGAAAGATGGAGGAGCCGTGGAGACGATCAATTCCGTGGGAGCGTCCCATATCACCTGCATAGAATAAAAATAACAGCGAGTTAGGAAGAATCGGGGTAATGGAAGAAATTAAAGTGTATGGTGAATTGCATGGGTGCGTGTGTGTCCTAGTGTTCCCCCTGACGGACCAGTTCCTTTATCTCTACTGATTGGAGTATTATCTCCCTGGACTCGGGCTTGAACTCCCGTATCGCCTCTAGCGGGCGAATGAAACTTAAGGGCCTCCAGATCGTCGAAACCGTAGTTGAGTAGATCATCAGGAATGGTGAGGTTCGACAGACCCTTCAGAGAACTTTCCAGATGTTGTGAGGAAGCTTCTTTCTCCGCTGGGACGAGGGTAATTTTAGAAGTCCCACCAACTTTCTCTTTCCTCATCTTGTACCTCAGTTTGTTTTTCCCCTTGGAAGGGGAAGATGACGTTTCGATGTCGTGAACTTCGACCGTTGGGTCTTGAGTGTGACCGACATTCTCATCTTGTGCTTTGGGTTTCTCAGTCTCCTTGATTTCCCCCTCTTCTAGTGTATTAGGAGCGTTGCGTGCTGATGACTCCGCCTGTTTTTTCCCTTTGCCAGAACCAGGCCCGGGAATGGTAACGCCCTGAGGAAGGCTTATCCGACGGCCTTCTGCCAACAGCCCAAGCCTTGTAAGCGACTCATTCGAAATGAGAGCTATAATGTCTCGTTCTCCGGCAGGAAGGCCTCGAATAGCTTCGACGACATCAGAGTGTCCGCGGCCGTCAGGACGTGGAGTAATACCTGAAAAGATGGGTAAAGTTAGAAGAGGTATGGCTGCTGCTAAACACGAAAAACGGGTCAAGAAAAAGGCTTACTTCCTTCAACCCATCTCCTCGCGAAACCAGGAGGGCAACGCACATAGAACCATTCCTGTTTGTACAGGGCAAATTTGCTACATGCTCCGGTCAAAATTTGGCATTTGTGATGCGGCTCGAGGAACACAAAGGAGGGGCTATTTTTTTCGCTTCTTAATCATATAAATATATCTGTTGTCGCTGGAAGTTGGAGGCCTAGAGAAGACGGCCATGAAAAGGAGGTAGGTCCCGTATATGAACGTGTGGCCGTTTGGGTGCAGCTGCAACGGGGCGATGTCTATGTATTGCAACACGTCCTGATGAAATAAATTGAATGGAGGAACGCTGCCCAACCAGCACATAAACTTATTACAGGCGGTATATCTAACTAGGGGCAGGTGTGGACGATCATGCCTCGACGGAACCAACACGTCGGCGAAAGGGATTCCGTGGATAGAGCATATTCGCCGAAGCGCGACTTCATTAATCTTCGAAGCCTGTGAATCGATCGGATTATCCAAGAGAATCGATGCCTCCAGGGCATCAGGAGCTAAATTATGAGCGGGGGAAGTCGACGGATTTGAAGTGTCCGCGACTTCTTGCTTTGAAGACGGCCCAGGCCTATTTGAGATAGTGGCGGAGCTAGATTTTTTAGACATCTCCAATAAATAGTGAATCTGGCAAAGCACCTGTGAGAACTATACTTGAAAAATGTTCAACGTTAGAATTAACAACACGAATATTCCCCCCACGTGGTGTGTGGACTAGTGCAATCAATCGTGTATAAGCATTGAAAATTTGAAAGTCACAAGGTTACTGATATAAAACTGAGCTTCAAATCATCGCCTTCGAAGACCGTCATCGCTGACCGTCTCCAAAAGCCTGCCTTATGGTGATTATAGTTTCAGATTCAGAAAACGTTAGAAGAAGTTATCCGGTTACGTTTATTTAAGTTCAAGTTTATATCTGCTGAAACTAGGAGGTTATCAGTCCAAATCAGTTCGATATACTGGTATGCTAGAGTTTTCTGTCCTTGTTTTGTTATGTGATTAGGCAAGGCAATTGATCGTTCGGCCTAAGTTATGTTCGGCCTTGATATGGTTCGACATTTATGTTTGTTCGGCCTAAGTGTTGTTCGGCTGAAATATGGGTCGGCATTCGTGATCGTTCGGTCTAATGGTTGTTCGGCTTAACTGTCGGCCGGGCAAGCTATCATTCGGCCATACTATCAATCGGCAGAACTATCGTTCAGCCTAAATAACGTCCGGCCTAAGTCCTGCTCGGCCAAGATAACGTTCGGCATCCTAATCGCCTCCATCACTTCCTCTATTCTTTCTTTTCTTCCGGTCTCATTCGGCACGAAGAAGTTAAGTCGAACTACAACACATCACCCAACAACTCCTACGTGCGATCATCCCTGGTCATTTCTCCTCGCCTCACATCATTCAGCCCTAAAGATATCCTAATCAAAATTTGATTCCTCCATCCACGTAAGCCTCTCGGCTACGGTTCTAATGCACAAACCTAAGTCTCTTATTGAAACTGTTTAATCATGGAAGGGATTTAGATAGAAGGGATAATACCTAGTCGGTAGATCGAAACTTGGGAAGGATTGATTAGGCTTTAGTATCCGATTAACAGGCAAGAATTGCAAGTTTTTGGAGAATAACAGAAATAAAAGTGGAAAAGAGGGGAAGAAGGAGGATGCCTGGTTTTATAGGGAAGAAGAAGAAGTTGAAGAGGCCATAACCGGTAAAGCCGGTCAAGAAGGTATCATTCGGCACGCACAGAACGTTCGGCTTCGACTGCATCGTTCGGCATTTACACTACGTTCGGCACACACCTCCATAACCGGCATTCACAAGAAAGCAACCCACAAGAGTGATGAACCAAGGTTCGAAGCGAAGCATGGAGGATACGTAATTTCAAAGCGTATCACGTTCGGTCACGTAATACACTTTGGGGGGAAAGTGTTTCCTGGAGATTTGGCCAGGCAACTTAGTACTCGGCATACCCACCGTTCGGCCCAACTGGATCGTTCGGCATCTCTTTGCAACCGTCATTCAGGAACGCTCGGCATCCAGGAGCGCTCGGCCAAAGGCATCGTTCGGCCAGAGACCTCGTTCAGCCAAAGGCATCATTCGGCCAAAGATATCATTCGGCCAGAGACATCGCTCGGCCAGAGACCTCGTTCGGTCAAGATATCGTGCTCGGCCAGGCATCGTTCGGCCAAAGGCATCGTTCGACCAAAGACTTTATTCGGCCAAAGGCATCGTTCGGCCAGAGACCTCGTTCGGCCAAAGGCATCGTTCGGCCAGAGACCTCGTTCGGTCAAGATATCGTGTTTGGTCAAGATATTGTTCGGCCAGAGACATCGCTCGGCCAGAGACATCGCTCGGCCAGAGACATCGCTCGGCATACCAAGGATGTTCAGCAGTCAAAGATGGCTCGGCATTCTCCCCAGCACGACCGGCTTCGATTGTTACTCGGCCTACTCTTCCCACACAACAAACGCATCGTTCGGCATGAAGAGGATGGTTCGGCATTCGACCGTTCGGCCTGTTCGGTTCGGCATACAGTGACCACTCCATTTGGGCCAAGGTATTCGGCTGTCAGGCCCGCCAGGGAAGTCCAACCCATCTTTGTCTATAAATAGAGAGGCAGGGGCACAGTGAAAGGGACCTTTTTTCGAGAACACTGGGGAGACTCTGCCGCTTTCAAGACTCGTCCTCTTTACTTAGCAATTGTATTCAAGTAGTTGGCAAACGGATTGTATCTGTAGTCAATTATCTAGTAAAGCAATAAAGATTAACCTCAAAGTGGACGTAGGCAGTTACGCCGAACCACTATAAATCTGGTGTTCTCGTCTTTGCATTCAATTTAGCATATTGTTCCTTGTTTAAATTTACTTTCATCATTTATCTCTCTACACAATCTTTCTCAACGAGGTTAGTGACCAATTTTGGTGCTAACATATATATATATATATATAACATCCAAACTAATAATAATATATCAATTCAAACAATCATCCAATGTTCATTTTAAATTATTATAAATTAATTCAAGTCAACCAAATTGAGTGAGATTTACTCACCTTGATTTTATTTGCAATTCGTTCTAAATTTAAATCAAACTGAACATCATTCAATTTAATTTAAAATTTCTGCTAACTTCAAATGATTCCAATCAACTCATTTTCATGATTATTGGACCTCGCATGAATAAATTATATGGATTTTTATAAGTTAACTATTCCAATTTATAATTGATAAAACTAATTACAAATTTAAATTTTCTAATTACCTTCATCAATTCAAGATATCCCTTCTTCCAGATCAAGCCTGCTCTGCCTGAAACCAACCCACTCATGGCCGAAATTTCCTCCACTTCTCCTCCCTCCGTCGACCATTGAACGACCAATCGACACCACCATTCAGCTCCCCAACCAAATCTTCATCGTCCCATGCCTAAATCATCCAACTCGCCCCCTACCCAAACACGCGTCCTCGACCTCCTTCCCACATGAACAGTAATCGAACACGACCACAAATCTTACATTGCTCTGCATGAAATCGTGGCTGCTGGTGGTATTCCAATTGCCAATCCCAAAAACCAACTCGAAACGGCCTAATTCGATTCCAAATCTCCAAAAAACAAAACCCTACTCCATATTTGAGCTCGCATCTTCATTCCTGATCACGGCTAAACGCCCGTCACTCCACAACCAAAGTTGTCGCTCCTCCTTTTGTTTTGCTCGATCGTGATTCGCTCGCATGCTAATTTTTTATTTTTTTATTTTTTTATTTGATGTGAATCGTTTCGTCTCCAGGAAGATAAAAGGAAAGAACGCGATGTAAAAATAGAGGAAGGCGGCTCGTACGTGCTAGGTTATAGGGGTTAGGTCTGCTATAGGTTGGCTGATTTAATGTTTTGTGGGCTGAGGTCTAATTTAGATAGAAATATATTAATTAAAATTTCAAAATATCTAACTGAAAATTACGGACTCCCATCGAGGCGTGTCGCTTGGCGTTTCTAATGTTATACCTCTATTCCGAACCCAATGGAACAAGTTTTGAGTCCTAATTCGATCGTATGTGGAAGATATCTTTTAAAATCGACTATTTAAATTAACTTCAATTAAATTATTTCTAGACGTTTTCAGATCGCACGACCAAACTGTAACTCCAAACGCTACGAAATTTGATACAATATTACGGATCCAATGGGATTGGTTTCATCGAATTCCGAGACTGTGCCCCGGATCACTATTTTTACTCATCGATAAAATCGACGATTTCAAAAATTGATGAAATCACATGAAATTCCAGTTTTTAAAAACTTATTAACTCAATTCTAATTCAAATAGAATTTCATATCGACATTAGAAATCGTTTTGATTCATATTCAACTCCAATTTTCAATTATTCACTATTTTCGTATTTCGATAAATCGATATATTTAAATTTTAAATTCATTCTATAATCCCAACCAAAAATCTTCATATCCAAAATCAATTTATATTCCAAATCAATATTTAAAACATTTAAATATTCAAAATCAAACGTCGAAAAATCCCGGTCGTTACAAGAGAAAAACAATAGTCGTAAATATAATGTTTTGAATGGGTGCAATGTATGATTAATGGTTGATTTTATTTATTATATTTTTTATTTTACGATGACGGAATCACATTAAAGATGGGTATGCGATGTTTTATCATTATTACTACTAGCCGATGTGTAGTTAATTATGGATATTTGATGATGAATGTTGTTTTACTAATATTGAGTGGATTAGTACACGTTTGATGATATTGATGGTTGTGTTACTATTGTGGAGTGATTAGTATACACTGGATGATTTATACATAAATTGATGGTGTGTTATTATAGTTGATAATTAATAATATATGTAAGTATATTTATATTTTTGTTACATTATTAGGTGATTGGACTTGTCATTGAATATTGTTTTCGTTTGATAATTTTGTACTGTTATTGTCGTGGCTACCCCCAATGATGATTTGTTGAGATGGAGTAGAAATAATATTTTTTTGCTTTTATCATTTGCATTAGTTGCGATGGTTGCATTGGTTGCATTGTTTGTAATGGTTACAATGGTTGCATTTATGCTATGGTTGTGATGTACTAACAAATATTTAGATGCAAGAGAAGAGTAGAAAATAGAACTACCTGGGCTTGATCCCTCAAAGGGGTTACATAAGCCGTCTTTTCCTATGCAATAGCCATTGGATCCCTTAGGTTGGGCTAAGGTGTATAGGGTTAAATGTAGGTCAAAACATAGTTGAAACCATTTTCTTCTTTTTAACTTATATATCTATACAGGTGTAGAGTTTCATATAGGAGCAGATGAGGGAATGGAAAACAGATAGCTGATTTGGTATATTATTTTTAATCCATTATTACATTGTTTATAAGCTGGTAATAATTGATGTATTTGAAATGGAAATTTATGTGATGATGTAAAATAACTGTATAATTGAGTTAATTTTATTTATATTGATGTTTGATTCAGCTGTAAGGCTTTCCTCTTTCTATTCACTGTGTTAGAGTCTTTATTTTTTATCTGCCCATGGTCCACTATTTTAATATATGGAATCAGTTGTAAGCATATTTTGAAGTCGTTTATAATTGATTTTAGTTGTTAAAAATAGTGGGTCGTCACACTTGGTATCAGAGCTTAGGTTTAGCGACTTCCTGAGCCTTGGATAGGTTTGACCATTAGGTTATTATAACTTATACCTTAGGTTGGATTATAATATAGAATGAAAAAGGGTTTTGATTGATGATTGTATGCATTGTGCGTATGTATTATTTGTTTAACCACCACTACCTCATACTAAAATGATGTTTATTTATGAGGACCCTTGTATGGAAGATAAATAGTAGGAGTGAGGTAAAAAGAATACTTATATGAGGGGTTAAGTGTTTGTTTATAACCTATGTGACAAACACACACGACGTTAGATTATAATTGAAACCTTACATTGGTAAGATGACATTATTTTAATTTTTGAATAAAGAATATTTGTTTGAGATATTTATAAAATATACACCTCTGATTTTGAAGACATTTTTATTAAATAGGAAAAATGGTTATTTTTGGGCATGAAAGTGTTTTGTTGCAATTTTTGATGAGAACAAGTTATTTGATTTGGAAATAAAATGGCTTTATAAAGACATTTTCTAAAGGCAAAAGTGAACATAGTAAAACTATTTTATATGAAAGTACTTTCATTGAAAATTTGTTAAATTAGAAGTTGAATCAGTTTTAAAGAAACATTTCTATGTGAAAGTCTTTCATTGTTTTTAAGCATCCTTTGAGAAGTATTTTTACAATGACGTTATGATCTAGAAGCACTTAGTTAATAAAGGAAAGAGAGAATTTTTTCAAAAATGTTTTATTTTGAAAATACTTTTATTCAAGGATGCTTTGATTTAAAATATTTTGTTTCCACAGTAATATTTAATGAAATAAAGATTACTTTTAATTTGTAACACCTTTTGAAAAGATATGTTTGAAAGGTACACAGTAACCCGTTATGATTTGAAGTGCTTTGGAAAAATGTTTTGTTGAGGGATATTTTGAAAAGATATATTTTTGTTAAAGAATATTTTAAAATACATATTGTGAGGCTTGAAGAGTATTCAATTAATAAGATGTCTTGAAGAAGAGAGGTATTTTGATTATAGTATAGAAGTTAAAATATTCTTGTTAAGAGTACCTTGTTGGAGAATGGTTAGTGAGAACTTTTATTTTTAAAGAAAATAATACTTTGTTAAAACATTATTTACAGTAAATATTATATGGTCTGGAGAAGATTTGTTTTAAAGATACTTTACAGGACAGTCATTTCCACAAAAAGATGTCTTAATTTGGACGAATTATTTTCTTAACTGAAGTATTTGAATATATATATATATATAATATATCTTTGTGTGTGTGTAAAAGAAATATTTTTTAGTTAAGAAATTAGATTTTGACGGGAAATAGTTTGGTGGATATATTTTTAGAAAGTATCTTTTTGAAGTAAAGAATGCGATAATTATTTATTTTAGACAAATTTTTTATTAACGGGGCGCATTTGATTTCGAAAAACTTTTGTTTAAAAACTATACTGGATTGTAAGAATTCCCACTTAAAGGATGCTTTGGTAAATTATGGTTTGAAAAGAATAATATTTTATTTGAGTAAAGAGTTTTGGTTGAAAAAGTGAATTAATTGAATAACAAACATTGTAGGTCTTTGTTAAAAGATATTAAAAAGGTGTTTTATTTTTGGATTTTAACTAAGAATTATAAAACTAGATTTTTTAACATGGGGTGTAAGCCGATGGAGGAAGATGAGTTTTGAGTCTACTTAACACCCTTTATGACGATGTTACCTTATGACTGTTGTTGGTGACTTTTCCTTCAGAGTTGTGAGAATGCATAGTAATTCCCTTCCATAGAGGGGGTTGGGAATGATGTAGAGACTACCCAATGGATGTGTGGGGTGGTGACCTTTTATTGGTGATTTCTTACTTTTGTTTAAATCGCTTATATTATTTTTTTGACAAGGCTAGCGGGGTTGACTGGTCCCCTACCAATTTATTAATATGCAAGGAAGAAAGAAGGCACTCCATCCCAACATGCTGAGAAGGAGCAAAACAAAAACATAGAAACAAGCATATTAATCACAGAGAAGACAACAAAACACAAAGAAACAAGAAAAAAGAGATAAGTGCATAATCTAGGAGAGACCAGCTAGGTCCCTGTCATGGAATAATCTTGCCTGAGCCAAAATCATTCCAACCTCATTAATAATGAAATATTTCGGTTGGTTATTACTTTTTGTTTTTCCACCAAAAGCTCTTGCATTTCTTTCATTCCAAATGATTTTCAGGAATTTCTTGAGAGCAAATAGTATTACATATGTCTTCCCACACCTCCAACTCGTTGCTTTATAGATTAAATCCCATTAAATTTTACTATTCATGTGCACGTCCCTCCTACCATGTAAAAGCATTAAACTGTACCATAAACTGTAAGTTGCTTCACACTCAAAAAAGAGGTGCAAATTATCCTCAGTTTCAATAGAGCAGAACAAACATTCCCCATCAATATTCATTCCCCTATGAATTAACTTGGCTTTTGTAACGACCTGCTATTTCGAGCCATTCAAATCGACAATCATCTACTCATACCAGACTTGAATTGCTCAAAACAACAGATTGTTAATTTATATTTGGCAAAACTCAGCATATACAGTAAATAAATCAATCACAGAATCACAGACACAGAGTATTACAATAATAAGCGGCGAAATAGATAAATAGTAGTTCATGAAGCTACTATAAAACATCAGAGTCTGAAATAAAATACAACAGAATCTCAAATACAAATGAATCTCTAATACATAAGCAACTGACAAGTCTGAACATAAATGACAGGAATAAACCGAAATAACTGAAAGCTGGATAGATAGATCTTCAAACAAAGCTCCAATCTCCAAAGGTGAGTCTCAAATGCTGTGACACTCAGTCTGACCTGAGCATAAAGCAAAACACAAAACACTCGAGTCAGGATTAACATTCTTATATCATTAAATTTAACTCAAGTGAAATGTCAACTGAAATACAAATAACTTAAAGGATGTTTGGGATATCCTTCCTCTAAGGATCCATGGAACTATCTACTATGTAGTAATATAAGCTATTATAATACGTCTATCAGTAAAGTAAAGTATTAAAATAGCATTAAGGAGTTACCCATATCCCCCTTAACACATTTTATATATTCCCATAGTCTATACAATGCCATACGCTCCACCAAACCAGTGGTTTACCCAGAGGACACCCCATAAGTACAGTACAAAACAAACTCGTAGAAGGCGCGATAAGGCATGCGACAAGGCACACGAGGCAACGCCCAGGGTAGATATACCATTTGCGGATACGGAATGTCAGTAACCCATAGCAGCTACTACTGCCCACCTCGAGACACACTCCCAAATCAAAGGTGCACCCAATCAAATCACAAAGTAATAGAATGGTATCGATAGGAGGAATGGCCTCACTTGGCCCGGCATGGCTCCTGTTTTAGCCACATCAAGCTGACTCGTGGGAGTCAGGGCTACGTTAATGCCTCATATAGAATCGTCGCCAACCATCCTACTTCATTCTGGAATCTCCACCACGTACACAGTTGTTAAAGTGGTTTCCGGTATTGGCAGAGAATATGACAATATCCGATCCGGATCTCTTTAACAACCAAACACTTATTTCACATCGTGGTCATTTCATTTCAAATAGTTCATACTTCATATCAGAATATCATATTCATTTCAAAACCATATCAATTCAATATCATTATTCACTTAAAAAAATATTCATTTCCAGAATCGTAACACTTTAAAAATTATAACACTTTCGAAATCATAACACTTTCGAGATCATAACACTTTTGAAATCATAACACTTCCGTAATCATAACACTTCCGTAATCATAGCAGTTCCAACTTAAACAGTTTAGATATTGAAAATAGTATATATATTAAATAGTTATAAATTAAAATAGTTTATATATTAAAATAATTTATATATTAAAATAGTTATAAATTAAAATATATTAAAAGAGATTATACTGAAATAGTTTCCAAATTAGAATTTTTTCATCCAATTCCACAAATCGATTCAAATCAACTTAAATTCCAAAATTCAATTTAAATCAATCCCTATTCAATACTTTCAATTTAAAAAGGTTAAAGATTCAATTCAAATTCTCAATAAACCATTTCAATTTTTATCGATTTCAAATCCGGGTTTGAACTATCATTTCAATTCCAATAAGATACAAAGTTAAAATATTCAAACATTTTCAATATAAGTTTCATTTATATTTCAACATTTAACTTTAATTTTATTCAAATTAAAATATATTCACTTAATCATTTTAATACAATCAAATAAAATCTCAATTTATAAATTTAAATCAATATTAAATATTCAGTCTCAATTTTAGTTAAAGTTGAGAATATTCATTTAATCACTTTTTATCAAATCAAGTTATAAATCATATCTTTCAAAATCTCAAAATCAATAAGTTCAAATCAATTCTTATTTAAATTCAATTATTAACCAATTTAAATTCCAAGTCAACATTAATTTATCTTCCCAACCTCTATTAATAAAGTTATTAAAAAAATTTAAATATTAATACAAATTTAAATAAATACTTAAACATGCTATAAACCAATTAAATTAAATTTTATTAAATAAATCTTATTATTAAATTTGTTTTATATTAAATCTTGTTTTATCTATTTTTAAAATAATAAAATTATAAGTAATATCTTAAAATTTATATTTTCAAAACTAACTTATAAATTTAAAATTTCCAAAACATGCTATTTTAAAAATCTAAATTTTATACATATATAAAATATAGCATTTATATATTATATTTTAGAAAAAAATCAATATTCATTAAAACCCATATATTTCCTTTCAAACTTTGGAAATCATTTTCAAAATATAGACCGACGATGTTCGTATATAATTTTCTATCCTATGGTCAAGTGATACGGATATTTATCATTTCAATCTGCACATTAAATATTTAATATTTACGGGTATATCATTTCAACCCGCAATCCCATAATTGAAAATCAATGAAAATCGCTTGGGTTTATCATTTTAACCCATAACGATTTTCCCCTAATCTATAAGATCGTTCGGGTATGTATCATTTCAACCCATAGGGAATTTCTAAACTAACAGAGAACTTGCAAAGTGAGAACAAATATGATAATAATATAACATATCAACAACAGGCATATATCATCAGTAACAAATTTAAATATAATATATACAACAGGTTATGGTGTCATATGTCATAGGTAAGCAATCGCAGATAATGGCATATCATAATTAACAATTAAATAGCTTAACAATTCAAATTTTAACAGCATATTTCAATCGTCATTTCATGTGAATTAAATTTACTAAATATAAGAATGTCAATCGTGAGTGATCGCTCACCTTTCGAGGTTAGAGAAACATAAAGATGACACGGACACGCATACGGATACGAACACGAACTAGCGGGACATCAAACAAGCTAGGAATTGCCGCAACAATTTCGATATTGAGAAATAAGTCAAGATGGACTAGAGATCGATGAAACAAAATGTAACGACCCTAAATTTTTGACATTTGAAATGTGAATATTTAATTGGGTTTAAGTATTTGAATGATAGTTTAATTTGGAATTCAAATATCAAAATGGTATTTGTCAATTAAATTATTGAATTTAATTATTGAAACTGGGTAAAATGTTGTATCTTCAGTTTTAAGCTGATTAAAAATAATCTGAAGACTTAGAAAATTTATATTAATAATTCTGAAGGTACTGGAACTTTCAGAATTGAAATTGGAACTATTCTGTTCAGTTTTGAATTTATATCGTTTAAATTGAATTTAAAATAGCGGTCTGGAGCACAGTCTCGGAATTCGACGAAACCAGTTCCATTGGATCCGTAATATTGTATTATTGTCAGATTTCAATTTTCGTAGCATTTGGAGTTGTTATGTGAGCATATGACACATAAATGTGTTAAGAATTAAATTGAATTTTAATTTAAAATTTTGTAAAATCAACATTAGCCACCCTAGGTTTTCTTAGCAGACCTATTCTCTGCAACAATCACGTTCTCGTGTTCCCTTCGTTTCCTTTTATTACGCGAGCAATTCAGAAGATAATTCTTTATCTCGTTCATTTTACAATTCAAAACAATGGCCGAAGCCTGTTCAATCAAATTCGAAAAGAAATCGAAATTCTCCTAGTTAAACTCGTATTCAAAGCTCGAGCCTATCTTCTTCAATTCATTATCAAAACAAAATTCTCTCGTCTTCATTTCAAAATAATGCCGAGCGTCTCAAGTGGCAACGAGCGATGAAATCACGTACGCCAATTCGTGGACGCGAGCAGATGGCCAGAGTCGAGGCCGATGGTGGTTCGGGGTCGCGAGCATCTAGGGTTTTGGATTTTGGGGGTGACGTATTCCTCTGGAGCAATCGCAAATGGCTCGCGATGTTGGCAAGCGGAGATGGAGTCGTATGGGGCAAGTCGTTAGGCGCGAGGTTGGGTTCTCGAACGCAGGGCGGCGACGAAGTCTGGTAGGGTTTCGCGAGCATCGCGAGGAGGCAGGTGCGACGCAAACGAGGCCAGAGGGGATGGAGGCCATTCGATTGATTCGCGAGTGCGATCGACGAGGCGACTCAGGCGATGGTGGCATCGCGAGATCTGGGGTTCAGCGATGAAGGCCGTGACGAGGCTGGCATCAGTCGTGAGATCGAGGGTCTGGTTTTCGAATTTACAGTAAGGTATAACCATTTGTTCTTCGATTTAGAGATTTACATATGTATACATACCCAGTAAACATGACTCTTTTCTTTTCTGTTCAGTTTAGAAAATAAATGTGTTTAAACATAAAATGTATATCAGTAAAAATATATTGAAATATATGTTTAAATGAGAAATTAGTTTAAAATAAAACTATCAGTTAAAAAAAATTAACTGTTTAAAACGAAATCACCGACGAATTGAAGTTATCAAATGAAAATTTATTATTCGATTTAATTCGAATATTAATAGATTTATAAATTATTTATACAAGGTTAAAGTCGAGAAAACAAAAGAAGGATTGGATTGGATTGGAAATAAAAAGCAAAGGTGAGATTTTTCTCACTCAAAATAAATTTTGTATTGCAGTTATTTATTGACTGATTGATTGCTATTGGATGTGATATTAGATATAGTAGGATATATCTATATATATAGCAATATATACATATTGGCATATGTATATATTGGATTGATTGATTTCCCGCAATTATATAGCGGATGAGACCCTATTGCGCCGTTAGTAAGCGGATGATTTTTATAAAACCCATATATCGCGATATTCCACCTCGAAGTGGAATTGGTATTGTGCTAACGTCTGTGGATGCAGGGAAACAGGTTGGAGGGATCCAACTGGATTCCTCAACTGTATTTATTTATTTACAGATATTGTGGTATATTCTGTTATCGTATTGATATATGATGTTTGCTGTTGTGATTGACTAATTGGTGCTGTAGCATCATCGGATTCAGTTTTGAAGTTTAAAAATAACGACTTTTACTTTAAAAGGATTCTTAAAGTGATTTTTGAAAGTAGATGTTTTATTGAATTATTGAATTAATTTATTTCAAATGAATAAACGTCTAAAATTTTTAAAGTTATAAAAGTTAAGATTTTTGGTGAAATATAACCAAATTGTGATTTTTGAAATAAAGGTTAAGAAATTTATAAAATGGGTTAAATTGAGAATTTTTAAGTATTATAAACGGTTTATTGAAAAGATGTACAAAATTGATATTTATAACTTTAAAATATTGGTATTATAAAACAAGTTTTTATAAGCGTTAAAATGAATTTTTAAGAATTCATAAGTAAATGAAATTTATAAAGTGTGAACTTATAAATGAAAATGATTTTGTAAAATAAATGAATTATAAGTATTTAACTTATAATATGGATTTTTGGTATATACATTGAGTTATAAATTGAATTGGTCGTTAAAGGAGATTTATAAAATCGAAGTTAGAAAATAGAAATAGAATTTATAAACGTTGTTTTACAAATTTGAAATCAATTGAATTTGATAAATTAAATGTAGAAGGTTATTAAAGGAAATATATTCGTGATTTTGGATAGCGAATTATCCTTGAAATAAAATGTGTAGAGAGTATTGAAATATAGTTAAGTGAATTATATTCACGATTTTGGACAGTGAATATATTATTGAATAAAATGGTTATGTTTGGGAAAGCAATATTTGAAATGAAGTTAATTGTTTTAACAATGTTTTAAAATGTGGTAAATGTCCAAATCATAGATTTCAACATTTATTGTTGAAATAGACGTTTTCGAGAAATAAGGAAATGGTGGACTATAACACTGATGTTATAGTAAATGATTTCTGAAAGGAAATGTTTTTATGTAGTATTGGGATTTATACATCTATCTTAAAAATTCGAATCCCTATACTAGTGATTTTGAGTCGTCGTAACGATGTTTTACGCAACATTCGTTTTGACTCAAATAGATTTCCATAAAGAATGAAATGTATACTTAATATTGTTTTAAGTATATTGAATATTTTCAAATGTTGAAAATAAATAGATTTGTGAATTACTTATTTTTAAATAAGTATGGAAATGCTTTTCCAAAATGAAATGAAACGTTTTTGAGAATTTATCTTTGTAAAGATAAATCGAAAGTGAATATTTGAAATCGATTGAAAATCGTATATGAGTAGATATTTGAAAATATAAATTCACTATGGAATTTATAAAGGAAAGGGAAATTGTTTAGAAAAATAAATGTTGATTTATTTTTGAAGTATGGAAATTTTATATCTAGTAAAGATATTTTGGAAAATAAATAAATTGAAGAATTATTTGGAATCTGATGATGTTGCGCATCTTTATTGATAGTTAAATAACCGACTATCAATAATTACCTTGAATGGGTATTTGTTGTGAATTGGATGAATTTGAATGCCACACTTATTTTTGAATAAGCGCTCACTATTTGGGTTAGCCGGGAAAGGACCATGGGGTCGTATAACCCATTTCGAATATGTGATACGTCGTTATGAATCGCATTTGATGACCGGTGTTGAAGACCGGATATTTTTGAAAACGGAAGGATTACCGTCGAGTTACTCTACATCGGTTGATCTCCGATTTAGAGGTTTTATCACCCTTAGTGACGGGTAGTCCGGACGTGATTGGAAATTATCCGGATTTGCAAGGGCTTCGTGAGAAGTGCCTTCGGTTCTGTTCGATCCCGGAACAGACTTGTATGGATTGTGTGTCTGACATTACACTTTGAGATATAAAGTTGATTTCTTTCAAATACCTATCTGTTGGTGGCGGAGAATTTATTCTCTTAGCTTAACACCCTTCTCTGAGACGTACGAGCTCAGAGGTTATGTAGTTGAAGTTATCAGCGATATATTCCCAATTTGGTAATGTGGCATGCTGAGTGTTGCTGTGTGATGATCAGTGTTTGATCATTTGTGATATGATCATTTGTTTGATCATTTATCTTTGTGATCATAGGTTGATCATCTGTTGACCCAAAGCGTGGCTTTTTGAAAAAGCATAGCTTTGTGGACGAGACTTCGTCAGGGCCTCAACAACCCGGAAATGGTCGAAACAGGAATGTTGCGGCAAGGTTATGAGGGTCGCGCCCTTTAGGGTATGTCATTTCCTTCTGGAAAGGGGTGGTATCATGGTATGGAGCCCAGATACTTACTTATGTGGATACACTTATTTATTATGTGTGATGATGCTACCGAGCGCTCGGATAAAGGTCCCAAAGGACCGGGTGATGACATATTCGTGAGTTACCTATTACAAGGGTAACCCGGCCTTGTTTGGCAGAGAGCAGTTTGTCTCTCGGGACGTCCAGCCAGAGGCGATCCTATTCGGCAGGAGGAAAGGAAGTTCCTTAGCCTGACCATTTATTGGAAAATCCAAAGAAACAATACGAACCTTGTACGGTATTAGTTGTTGAACCTGCCATTTACTTATGGGGGAGCCCCACTGTTTAGATGGTAGCTATAGTAGGCACAGTTCGGAATGTCTATGCTGGCTAAGATTAATATTATACTTTCGAAATGTTTTCCACACTAGACATTAATAATAATATCCAATGATTGACGTAGTAAGCATCTTTGACTATCATAAGAAGAAATCTCCTCCAATTCTGCGTTTGCATTGTGTGTGTGGCGGGAGGTCTTATGGTAGTTTCATTTTCCAAAAGCATTGTGAATCTGTTTTATTTTCTTTGTGAAAATAACTGTTTACGATCTCACACCAGTCACCATGACTGACTCAGAGTTTATTGTTTCCCTTCTAAACTCTGGGTGCCCAAAATTTTCCACACGGGCAGCCTAGAGTTATTTTTATCAGGATATTCTGGATATTCTGGAGCTTTGGGGATAAGCTGGATGGAAAAGCGTACTTCCGTACTTGTTATTTATTTCCGCTGTGTATTCGGTATGAGGACAGGTTTATATAACTGTCCATTGTTGTATTGAGTTGTATATTGACTCTGATTGATGTATGTATAAACTGATATAGTTCTTTGTTTAAAAGACAAGTGATTATCTATTATATTTTGTTCCGCTGCGAAATGTGAGATTCTGATATTGTCTCTGATTCTGTGTTTTCTGTAGCTGTTCTTCTTTCTTTTTCTTCTATCTTTTCTTCTACCTCTTCTTTTAACCCTAATGGTTCAGTTTTTCGTTCACCTTGAGTAAATCGATGGAGATTAGTGTCTATTCAAGGGGTACGGAAAAGCGGATTATTACACAAAATATATGTTATATATATATATTTTCTAAAAATCAGTTTCGAAAACATATATTTTCAAATCCATATTTAGTTCAAACACATATAAAATAAAATTCCCATATATATAAACTTGAACCAAACTCATATATACTTATATATAGATGTGATGACCCGGAAATTTGGACATTTGAAATTGGAATATTTAATTGATTTTAAATATTCAAATGTGAATTTTTAACTTGAAAATTCAAATATCACTATTTACTGGATAATTAAATTATTGAATTTAATTGCTGGAAATTTGGTAAATTGTGAAATCGGGAGTTCTAAGCACGTTAAAAATAATTTGAAGGCTTATAAAATTTGTATTAACAATACTGAAAATAATAGAAGCTTTAAAATTGAATTTGGAAGAAGTCTGTTCAGTTTTAAAAATATATCGTTTAAATTGACATTTAAAAATAGCCTTTTGAGGCACAGTCTCGGAATTCGACGAAACCAGTTCCATTAGATCCGTAATAGTGTATTATTATCGGATTTCAATTTTCGTAACGTTTGGAGTTGTCGTGTGGTCGTACGATATATAAACGCGTTGAAATCTATATCGAAATTCAATATAATTAATGGGTCCAAAAAGCTACCTTCTCCATACGACCGAATTAGGACTCGAAACCTTTTCCATTGCGTTCGAAATAGGGGTATAACATTACAAACGACTAGCGGCACGCCTTGATAGGAGATCAAAATTTTAAGTTGCATTTATCAAGACAATTTAAATTAAAAACATATATATATATATATATATATATTCTACTGGATATCCTTCCTCACACTTCCATCCTGGGTTATCAAGAAAATTGACTCAATCAGGCGCTCGTTTCTTTGGAACGATGGCAACGCAAAAAGGCTGGTCAACTGGAAGACGGTATGTCTACACCGCAATCATGGGGGGTTAGGGATTACAGACCTTCGCACATTCAACCAAGCGTTGCTGTCCAAATGGCTTCGGAGATTACTCACACCTGGAAACTACATCTGGAAATCGTGGATTCTATGTCAACATTATCATTCAAACCCCCATTTGGCGCTCCACACCACCACCCGGTTCAGGCCATCCCCCTTCTGGTCCGGGGTCCTTCTAACCCTTCCTAGAGTCAAAACACTTTTCCAGGTGAAAATCGAAAGAGGAAACAGATGCCTCTTCTGGCACGACACTTGGTATGGCCAACTGCCCCTTTCTAAGCTCCTACCCAACCTCTTATCGCACGCCATCCTCCCTTACGCAACAGTTGAAGACTACCTCACACTTGGTCCTGAGCACCTTTGCCCACCCTCCATCTTCGATCCAGACTTGGTTCCTGAACTCCTCTACGCCACAAATATCCTCATATCGATTCATCCTTCCAACAGTCAAGACCTCTTCCTCTGGGCCCTTGCACCTTCCAAGGGCTTCTCAGTCGCCTCCTGCTATCAACACCTAATTCACCCCGGACGTCTTTTCTCCTTCCCTAGGATTTGGCATTGCAATCTTCCACCTCGCATAGCTTTTTTCCAATGGTGCCTAATTTCTAGAAGAATTAATACCAAGGACAGACTCAACAGACTCAACATCCCCATTGACCCGCGCTGCGTCTTCTGTTTAACACACGATGAATCAGTAACCCACCTTTTCTTCGAATGCGACTTCTCCTACTCAATTTGGGTTGCAACCAGTGCATATCTTTTGGGGTTTATCCCCAGCGCGACCTCCTTCTTCGAGTATTGGCAGTATAATCAGCAGAATGCGCTGATGGACACTTTCATATCAATCTTTAGTTGGTGCATTTGGAAAGAGAGGAATGCACACGTGTTTGGGAAACCTGCACGACATTTTGGTGGAACCTGTAGAAGTATCACTCACTTTTTCTCCTCTCTAACAAGTCAAACCTCCTCCGCGCCATTCCGTCTGAGTCTCCCGCCTTGCAGCGTCCAACCAACTGAGTCTCAAGGTAGTACTAATGCATCTCCGGAAAGGTAGTTTTAATCCACCGTGGGCCATTTCTTAGCACCTGTAATAGTTAGTATGTAATGGACTATGATACTCTAGCACTTTAATTGTATTTTGTTGCTTCATACCTATTTTTTTTGGCCATCGATCGGGCTTGTCGATCGACCTCTTACATATTATATAATATAACTACTTAACCGGCTGTGTAGTTTCACGCTACACACCCGTCTCTCTCAATATATATATATATATATATATATATATATATTCACCACAGTCAACCCTCAGCTGAAATTATTTCACATCATAACTTTTTCCCTTCATTTCGAAATCACTGTAGCTGCCTAATCCCTTCTTCAACACACTTTCCCTTTATAGCCAAGAAAGAAAAAAAATAGAGAATGTCGAACTTCACTCGTTTAAAATCACGTACATCTCCCTTTCTTCCTTTTAATTGCTCGAACGCGGTGAAGGGTAAATAATGGCCGTGAATTCTTTTTCAAATCGCTTTCCCCCATTCTTCCCTCTTCGAATTCGAAAAAAAATAAAAACAAAAGAAAACCCAAATCAAAATTTCATCGTCCTTTCCCTTCAGCATTTTCGAGCTGATTCAATAGAGAGGGGGGAAGGGCGGCGAGTTCTATTCGTTCGAACCAAAAGGTGGGCGACATGCTGTTCTCGAGCAACGTCGCGAGTAGATAGTCGATGGGTGGAAGACTCGAAGTCGAGCAAAGGGGTTTCGTCATCGGGTTCAATAGACTGAGGGGGTAGGTGAACAGCGTGGTTGCTAGGTCGGCAATATGGCAGGCCGAGGGCTCGCAGTGGCAAGATGAGTGGTCGGAATCTCGAAGCTAGGTCGCATTGGATGGCCAAAGGAAGTGAGGTATCGGCATCTTTTTATTTATTTAAAATATGTATGTATATATATATGTTAGAGGAAAAAAATTAACTATAGTAAGTTTCAAACTGTCGATTTCAAAACAGTAAATTTTAAACTCCTAAATAAATTTTTGATTATTATTTTACTGATCGGAACTAACAGCAAGGTTTAAACAGTTTTGTTTTAAAAATGGAATCAGTTATATATATATGTATATATATATATATATATATATATACAGGGCAGTAAAGCAAATCTGGGAACTTATTTAACATAATAAAATTTGATAATTTCTAAAGTTTAAAGTGTTAGTTAACAAGATAGGATTTTAAAGCTGGAATTTTTGAAATGTCTTGACTTGGGAAAAATGATTAGAATTTAGATTTTAGAAATTTATATAAATGATTCCTGAAAATATAGGTGGTTTCAAAAGAGGAATCTAATGGGTTAAAACACTTTAAAATTTTAAAGTTGATTTCAATTCGAACAAATTAGTTTAAATAAAATTAATAAATGGTAATTTATTTTTCGATTAGTTCAAATATTAATAAGCCGTAAAATGTTTATACAAGGTCTTAAATCGGGGGAAGACCGGCCGGTTTGGATCAGATTGCAAAATAAAAATCAAAGGTGAGTTAATCTCACTCAAATAGGATTATCAGTTAATTTAAATAGTTAAAATTTAAATTATAGGTGATTGATTGCATTGATAATTTATTATCAGTCTGGATGTGATATTATATATAGTAGTATATATATATATATATATATATATATTGGAGTGATTGATATTCCCGCATTATATAGCGAATGAGACCTTATGTGCCCCGCATAATAGCGGATGACGCTATATACCGCGATATCCCCCTCGAAGTGGGATTGGTATTTTTATATTGTGCTAACATCTGTGGATGCAGGGAAACAGGTTGGAGGGATCCAACTGGATTCCTCAAAACGTTGAATTATCTCATATTCTGTGATATGATTTAGTTAGTAATCTGTGATAGATTATATTGGTGATTGAAAATATTGAATGTTTGGTTTGACTGAATATATTTTGGGTATATCGAGACATTAAAAATATAAAGATTGGATTTTGAAGGAAAATAAAAGAGAAAATTTTAAGTAAAATAATTATAGTAAATTTGGATAAAATGAAGATTGAATTTGGAAAAGAATAAAAGTTTGAATTAGATTTTATTAAATAAAGTCCGAGTGTGAAAAATAATAATAATAGAGATTTTAAATAAATGGGAAATAAAGGAGTTTGAGGACTTAAGTGATACGATTTTAAAGAAACAGATTTATTTGTAAATTCTTGATTAAAATGAGTTGGAGAGTAAAATAAAAGGAGAATTTTGAGATAAGCATGAAATTGGTATTTCAATTTTTTTTTAAAATATTTTAAATCATAATAAAGGAGTAAACCTGGAATTAACGGATTTTGAAATAAATTTAGATAAGTCGAGAAATAAACTTTAAAGGTAACTGAATGCAGAGAATCGGTTTGGAAATCGATTAAGTGTTTTGAAAATAATGATAAAAAAAGAGAAGGATATTATGGGATTTATAAATAAAGTGAAATATTTATCAGTGAATAATTTGGGATTATAAATTCACAAGGGAATTTATAAGGAAGAGTAATTTGTTTTAAAAGGTGGGATGTTGTATTTGAATAGACTTTGTGATGGGATTTTTATGTGAAGGTTGGCATTCCGAAATTTGAATTGTTTTGTTAAAAACAACTGGGCTTAAAGATGGCATTGGATTCGAAGAGACCGGGATCGGATATCAGTAATATCCGGAACCACTTCAATTTAATAAGTACTTCAATCTTTACGGGTTTGATTCGTAAAATCAAATAGGCTGGAATTAAATAAAATTAAGTAAATTCGACTATTTTGAATAAGTAACTGCATTTAAAGATTATTTTAAATAATGGACTTAGCAACAAAGTGTTGGATAAAAAAAGCTAAGAACTCGTAATGTTGGACGAGTTACCTTGATTTTCAAAAGCGTTTTTACAACTTTAATATTTCAAATTAAAGAAGTATTCTCATGCTGGTTTCCATCCTGATTCGGGTGTTACTTTATTGTAATTCTCGGGTCAGACCGAGTATTACAGAATTTCAGGTTAGGCCGTTTGGAGCTCAGGAGACGAACTGGATGGCAGGGACGTATTTGTTATATTCCACTGTGAAGTATAGACTGTATGGACAGTAGTTGAGGACAAGTTATTATAACTGTCCATATTTGTGTACTCTGGTATCTTGTGTATATATTGACAGTTACAACTTTTCATTGTATAAAAATGTTGTTATTTGTATATTATATTTGTTCCGCTGCGATTGTGAGATTCTGTACTGTTGTTTTTTTTTGTTTTCTTCTTCTACCTCTTTTTCCTCTTAACCCACAGTCTGGAGTTTCCGGCACTCGATTGCTCGGCACTCTATACAGTGAACGTATTAGTGTCGATTTTCGGGGTCGAAAAACTTTTTGGGCTGTCACAGTGGTATCAGAGCTAAAAGGTTAAGCGAGAACCTTGGCTCTGGTGGGGATTACTCATTAGAGATAGGGTCAGTAGTACCCTAGAATGAGTTGAGTGTATTATATGAGAGCGTACTTGTTATTTCCTTATATAATGATTTTAAAAATGATTTTGATATAAGCTTATATTTTGATATATAAAGTAATAGTTTTTCAAATTATTACAGTATATTTGGGTAATTTGTTGTTGTTATTAAAATTAAATAAGAACTAAGTAAAACATATGTATAACCAAATAAAAAGTTGGGGTAAGAATAAATTATACAAAATATGATAAGTTAAAAATAGACACAAACGTGAGTTTTAAATTTTTGAAAATTTATAGAAGTGTTAAAAGATATAATAAGTAATATTACTCAGGATAAACCACAATAAAACAGAGTGAAATGTTTTAAGAAAGTAAAATTGAATAAGTTAAATGTATAAAATGTGACTTATAAATTAAAGATAGATTTAAATTGTGAAGCTTTAAATCTAAGCCAAAAGAATTTTGGAATTGTTTGAAAGGGGTTAAAGAAAATAATAAGTAATATTGTTTATTTTGAACATATGAATCTTGTTTTAAAACAAGAGGTGTTTGGAAATGAAGTTGTTTTAAATTGAAAACCAAGAATGGTTTAAAATTGGAATTTTGACTTGAGATGACAATGGGATAAAATGTATATATATGTGGATACATGTGATTTCAAAATTGATTTGAAATAAATAGTAAATGTCAATAGAAAATTTAAATTCGAAGGGAGAATTTAAATTGAGTAGAGTTGAATGGATTAAATGAATTGAAATTTAACTTAGGAGAAGTTAAATAAGTTTGGACCTATCAAGTGGAGTTGGAAAATTTCAAGATGCAATTAAGATTTAACTTAAGGAAGTTAAATGGGTCAAATTGAAAAGAGAGTTATGTATGGCCTCAAACGGGTTTCAAATTCTATAAAGTGAATTGTTTGAAATAAATTAAGAAGTGGATTAAAATGATATATATCCATTGCTGAAATTAAATGGAAATAAAATTTTATTTTGAAAACTATTTAATCTTGATTTTAGAAATAAGGATTGAACTTATGAAATGGGATCACTTTGAACTTAAGATTTAAAGGTTAAAAATGGATTTATCAACCGGAATTGTGTAAAGAGATTGAGTTTAAAATTTTGAAGTGTAATTGGGAAATCAATTGAACTCTGAAAATTGATTTGTTTGAACTCTCGCTCGAACCTTGAAAATAAGTTTAAGTAACAGTAATTTAAAATGAAATTTGGACTCAGAATTAAATTGTTTAAAAGACTTGGGTGGTTAAATAAAAGGTTAGGGGTTAATTTGATTTAAGGGATTAAATCAACATTTGAAAATTTAACTCGAATTTGAATAAATCAAGATGGTTTAAAATGTGAAAATGAAATTGGAAATAATTCAAAGGTGGAATTGAAATGAATTGTAACCGAAGTTGAATAAGTTTAAATTCAAATGGGAATTGATTTGAATTAGAATGGGAATCGAAGTTAATTCAAATTGAATTGAAATTGAGTCAATTTAAATGGAAGTGGAGATTTAAATTGAAAATTAAATTGAGATGGAGATTGGGAAATTGAACCAGTTTGACTCTGAAACTATTTTCAAACAAATTATTTTAATATAAACTGTTTTAAATCTATTTTTCCAAGCCATTTATTATACAAATTTTCTTTTTAAAACTCATACTATCTTATATTAGCTATTTAACCATTTTACAACTATGTTACAACAAATTACTATTTTACCACTACTTAACTATTTTAAACTATTCAAACTATTTTCTAAATTTCTAACTGGTCAGAATGGGACCAATTGATTTTGAAAGGCTTTGATTTTGGGGAAAAATCAATTTTGAGAAGTGGGAAAGCCAAGTTTGAGAATTATCGATTTTGAGATATCGATTTTGAAGTTTATATGTAATACATATAAAGAGTATGATTTGAAAGGTACTATATGTGTATAGTACAAAATGTTTTGAGAATACTATGGGGAAAAAGGCGCTCCCATTTAAAGTTGAAACTTATAGTAGGAGATCCACTAGGTGGTTCTGCCTTGAGCCCTAAGGGGGGTTCTAAATTTTGATCCCATAGGAGGTCCGGACTAAACTATAGTTCTTGTGGATTGTGATTGGGGTAGCGAAAGTTGAGGGCGCTGATGCCTATAGAGACATTGGGGGTATGCTGTGACGGCAGTGTAACTCTGGTGTAACTGCGATCTACTACGTTCCATAGCGTAAGTCGAGGGGCAGCGATTGCCTAAAATCTACGTTTGATTTCGCTGGGAGAGCGACGTAACATCGGTAGATTGCGATCTATGAGGACAAAACGAAAGTCGTGTGGCGGTGAGTGCCTACAGGCTACATTGGGACTCGACTGATGTAGTCTGCGACCTATGTGGTGAAGTTTCATTTGGCAGCGAAATTCGAGGGTGTTGATGCCTACAGTTACATGGTTTTTGCCATGATGGCAACGTAACCCTGGGTGTAGCTGCGATCCGTGGCGGTTCCATGGTAAAAATCGAGGGGTGCGGATGCCTACAGTTTTATATGGTTTTCACCGGGATGGCGACGTAATCATCGGGCTAACTGTGATCCATGGAGGGGGTGATGATTTCCATCGCATTCTCACAAAAAGGAGAAAAAAAATGTTTTCTACGTTTTCACAAGAGTTTTTTTCAAGTATTTTCACTGGATGTTGAAAACGGGTTTACTAAGTACTTATAGATTTTCAGTCCTGCGCCTGGTCAACGTTTGACTGAATTTCTGTGAGAACAAAGATGGACTTGTTGAAACATCGAGTTATAAAAAGTATTTTTTTTATAAAGATAGTTTTGGTGGTGAATAAAAAATGAAAATAAAGGTAAATTGAATTCAAATAGAATTGGAAATTTAAGTTAAACGAAAATGGATATAAAAGATTAAGTGGTAAAGTGAAAATAAATATAAGAAGTATATAAAATATACTGGACGTAAGAAATGGATAGTGAAATTCTTAAGTAAATTTGCATTTGAGAAATATACTAAGTTAATATTTGAATGAAAGTTTAATAAAAATAGTGAAAAGGGAAATTGTGAATAAGGGAATAGAAATCAAAATAAATGTGAAAAAGAAAAGAGAATTGATATAAATAGTAATCAATTGAAAATTAATACGTAGGGTGTACGTATATTATTTTATCCGCATAGCGACTTGATCCAGATTCGGGCATAGAATTTCAAGATATTTATATCGATCCGAGTTGGGATTTTTCATTCGATTTTCGACGGCGAACCCTGGATATGGATTTTTGATTGATTCTGGAAATTCTCTATCGTAGTATATGGCTATGCAAGGAGAATGACGGTTTCTGATCAAGAAGGCAGATCTGAGTCCTCACTAGAGAGTCGGGCGGACAATACTAGTTCGGATATGAAATTGTGTGATCGAGTGAGTGATCGGATGTGTTATTGCGTACGAATGATATATGTACATCGTACGAACTTAAATGAAATAGATATTGGAAATTTTGTAAAGAAATGAATAAAATGATTTTGTATTTTGTGATTGGATATTATTGCTAAGTAGGATACAGGTATTTAAAATCAAAAGGAAAATGGGTGTTTTGATTTCAGAAGATAAATTTTGAGTTGCCCGACAAAAAGGTATGTGTTTAAAATTGTCGTATGAAATTTGATGATTTTCTGATCTAGCCACTTGGCTTTTGTTTTCTTTTGAAAATTTGGGGGCCCATAGAGGCATTTTGTAGTCGTACCGATCTAGCCGCGCAAAGGAGACGCTGGTGAAATTTTTCGAAAATTTAGGAGTTAGAAAAATTTTGAGAAAATTTAGATAATTTAAATTTGGATTTAAATTATAATTTGAATGGTTGAGTAAGTAATATTGTCTGGGAACTATGGAAGAGTTTAGGAAGTGAGTTAGAGTGATAGCGCGTCTTTAATAAAATGGTTGTTTTGGGAAAGTTGTTGAAACTGTTTAGCTTTTGGGGAAATAATAAACGGTGTTGAACCATTCTTCTTAACTAGTAATTTCGGGGACGAAATTCTTTTAAGGGGGGAGGAATGAGACGACCCGGAAATTTGGACATTTGAAATTGGAATATTTAATTGATTTTAAATATTCAAATGTGAATTTTTAACTTGAAAATTCAAATATCACTATTTATTGGATAATTAAATTATTGAATTTAATTGCTGGAAATTCGGTAAAATGTGAAATCGGGAGTTCTAAGCTCGTTAAAAATAATATGAAGGCTTATAAAATTTGTATTAACAATACTAAAAATAATAGAAGCTTTAAAATTGAATTTGGAAGAAGTCTGTTCAGTTTTAAAAATATATCGTTTAAATTGACATTTAAAAATAGCCTTCTGAGGCACAGTCTCGGAATTCGACGAAACCAGTTCCATTGGATCCGTAATAGCGTATTATTATCAGATTTCAATTTTCGTAACGTTTGGAGTTGTCGTGTGGTCATACGATATATAAACGCGTTGAAATCTATATTGAAATTCAATATAATTAATGGGTCAAAAAAGCTATCTTCTCCATACGATCGAATTAGGACTCGAAACCATTTCCATTGCGTTCGAAATAGGGGTATAACATTACGAACGACTAGCGGCACGCCTTGATAGGAGATCAAAATTTTAAGTTGCATTTATCAAGACAATTTAAATTAGAAACACACACACACACACACACAGATATATATATATATATATATATATATATATATATATATATATATATATATTCACCCCAGTCAACCCTCAGCTGAAATTATTTCACATCATAACTTTTTTCCTTCATTTTGAAATCACTATAGCTGCCTGATCCCTTCTTCAACACACTTTCCCTTTATAGCCAAGATAGAAAAAAATAGAGAATGTCGTACTTCACTCGTTTAAAATCACGTACATCTCCCTTTCTTCCTTTTAATTGCTCGAACGCGGTGAAGGGTAAATAATGGCTGCGAATTCTTTTTCAAATCGCTTTTGCCCATTCTTCCCTCTTCGAAATCGAAAAAAATGGCAGATTAAAAACCAAAATGCGATTCCTTTTCTTCTTTAAATGTCGAACCCCTTCAAGAAAAAAAAACAAAAGAAAACCCAAAGCAAAATTTCATCGTCCTTTCCCTTTGGCATTCTCGAGCTGATTCAATAGAGAGGGGAGAAGGGCGGCGAGTTCTATTCGTTCGAACCAAAAGGGGGGCGACATGCTGTTCTCGAGCAACGTCGCGAGTAGATCGCCGATGGGTGGAAGACTCAAAGTCGAGCAAGGGGGTTTCGTCATCGAGTTCAGTAGACTGAGGGGGTAGGTGAACAGCGTGGTTGCTAGGTCGGCAATATGGCAGGCCGAGGGCTCGTAGTGGCAAGATGAGTGGTCGGAATCTCGAAGCTGGGTCGCATTGGATGGACGAAGGCAGTGAGGTATCGACATCTTTTTTTTAATTTAAAATATGTATGTATATATATATGTTAGAGAAAAAAAATATAACTACAGTAAGTTTCAAACTATCGATTTCAAAACAGTAAATTTTAAAGTTTAAACTCCTAAATAAATTTCTGATTATTATTTTACTGATCGGAACTAACAGCAGGGTTTAAACAGTTTTGTTTTAAAAATGGAATCAGTTTATATATATATATATACATACAGGGCAGTAAAGAAAATCTGGGAACATATTTAACACAATAAAATTTGATAATTTCTAAATTTTAAAGAGTTAGTTAACAAGATAGGATTTTAAAGCTGAAATTTTTGAAATGTCTTGACTTGGGAAAAATGATTAAAATTTAGATTTTAGAAATTTATATAAATGATTCCTGAAAATATAGGTGGTTTCAAAAGAGGAATCTAATGGGTTAACACACTTTAAAATTTTAAAGATGATTTCAATTCGAACAAATTAGTTTAAATAAAATTAATAAATGGTAATTTATTTTTTGATTAGTTCAAATATTAATAAGCCGTAAAATGTTTATACAAGGTCTTAAATCGGGGGAAGACCAGCAGGTTTGGATCAGATTGCAAATTAAAAATCAAAGGTGAGTTAATCTCACTCAAATTGGATTATCAGTTAATTTAAATAGTTAAAATTTAAATTATAGGTGATTGATTACATTGATAATTTATTATAAGTCTGGATGTGATATTATATATAGTAGTGTATATATATATTGGAGTGATTGATATTCCCGCATTATATAACGAATGAGACCCTATGCACCCCGCATAATAGCGGATGACCCTATATACCACGATATCCCCCTCGAAGTGGGATTGGTATTTTTATATTGTGCTAACATCTGTGGATGTAGGGAAACAGGTTGGAGGGATCCAATTGGATTCCTCAATACGTTGAATTATCTCATATTCTGTGATATGATTTAGTTAGTAATCTGTGATAGATTATATTGGTGATTGAAAATATTGAATGTTTGGTTTGACTGAATATATTTTGGGTATATCGAGACATTAAAAATATAAAGATTGGATTTTGAAGGAAAATAAAAGAGAAAATTTTAAGTAAAATAATTATAGTAAATTTGGATAAAATGAAGATTGAATTTGGAAATGAATAAAAGTTTGAATTAGATGTTATTAAATAAATTCCGAGTGTGAAAAATAATAATAATAGAGATTTTAAATAAATGGGAAATAAAAGAGTTTGAGGACTTAAGTGATACGGTTTTAAAGAAACGGATTTATTTGTAAATTCTTGATTAAAATGAGTTGGAGAGTAAAATAAAAGGAGAATTTTGAGATAAGCATGAAATTGGTATTTCAATTTAAAAAAAATATTTTTTAAATCATAATAAAGGAGTAAACCTGGAATTAACTGATTTTGAAATAAATTTAAATAAGTCGAGAAATAAACTTTAAAGGTAACTGAATGCAGAGAATCGGTTTCGAAATCGATTAAGTGTTTTGAAAATAATGATAAAAAAAGAGAAGGATAATATGGGATTTATAAACGGGGTTTATAAATAAAGTGAAATATTTATCAGTGGATAATTTGGGATTATAAATTCACAAGGGAATTTATAAGGAAGAGTAATTTGTTATAAAAGGTGGGACGTTGTATTTGAATAGACTTTGTGATGGGATTTTTATGTGAAGGTTGGCATTCCGAAATTTGAATTGTTTTGTTAAAAACAACTGGGCTTAAAGATGGTGTTGCATTCGAAGAGACCGGGATCGGATATCAGTAATATCCGGAACAACTTCGATTTAATAAGTACTTCAATCTTTACGGATTGATTCGTAAAATCAAATAGGCTGGAATTAAATAAAATTAAGTAAATTCGACTATTTTGAATAATTAACTTCATTTAAAGATTATTTTAAATAATGGACTTAGCAACAAAGTGTTGGTTAAAAAAAGGGTAAGAACTCGTAATGTTGGACGAGTTACCTTGATTTTCAAAAGCGTTTTTACAACTTTAATATTTCAAATTAAAGAGGTTTTCTCACGCTGGTTTCCAGCCTGACTCGGGTGTTACTTTATTGTAATGCTCGGGTCAGACCGAGTATTACAGATTTTCAGGTTAGGCCGTTTGGAGCTCAGGAGACGAGCTGGATGACAGGGACGTATTTGTTATATTCTGCTGTGAAGTATAGACTGTATGGACAATAGTTGAGGACAAGTTATTATAACTGTCCAAATTTGTGTACTCTGGTATCTTGTGTATATATTGACAGTTACAGCTTTTCATTGTATAAAAATGATGTTATTTGTATATTATATTTGTTCCGCTGCGATTGTGAGATTCTGTGCTGTTGTTTTTTTATTTTCTTCTTCTACCTCTTTTTTTTTCTTAACCCACAGTTTGGAGTTTCCGGCACCCGATTGCTCGGCACTCTATACAGTGAATGTATTAGTGTCGATTTTCGGGGTCGAAAATCTTTTCGGGCTGTCACAATAGACTAATATGTAAACATATATATAAACTTACATACTTATTATATTTTAAAATCAATAATTATAAAAATCAATATAAACTTAATTTATTATACTATATATTTGAACTCAAAAGATCATATATAAACTTCTATTTTTTTTATATAAACAAACAAATTGGTTACATATAACTTATATAAACTTGTAAATGTTATAAACTTATAATATAAACATCGCATATAAACTAATATATCAGATAACTAACGTAAACTTATATATATATATATATATATATATAAACTAACATATCATCACTTACACAAACTTCTATATATCACAGCTTATGTACAACTTACACAAAATTATAATTTAAAATCTATGTACATTTCAAAATCAAAATATCCATATATGTTATATTTTAAAACAATACTTAAACAATAAATGGAAATTTAAAATATATGTGTAAATACTTTAAACATAGAATATAAATACTATGAACATAGTAACTAGCAAGCATTTCTCGAAAATTTCATAACACACAAATATATATGTAATATAAACGTAATACTTAAAATATAAAATAAATCAAGTTATCAAAATATCTTTATATATTTTATAATTTATATACAGCAACTGCAGTGATCTGGTTTCAAACAAATGAACAGCTTATCACGAGAACAAACAAAAACAAAAAAACAAACTTATAATATAAATTATATATGTATATAAATCTATATACCTACCTAAAGTAAGAGAAGGCATGATAAAACAGAGCTACTGTGATCGGTTAGAGGATGCTCGGTTAAGATGCTCGGCGAGCTGCTGGGTTGGAAGGGGATTCGGTGGCAGGCAGTGGCGAGACAAGGTGGAATGACAGTATGGTGGTGGCAAAGGTGTAAGGCGGATGTAGCGGCTTTTGCTGTTGGATGGTGGGTTCGACGACCATGGAGATGGGTTGTTTGAAGGGCTGGTTCGGTGGTTGTTGGAGAGGAAAGAAGGTGGGTTGGGTCTGTGCGGTCATGTGTAGAGCACGGAGGAGGAGGAGGAGGAGGAGGCAGTTGACAACAGGCTGTGGCGGCTGTGAAGTGGAGAAAGGTTGTGGAAGTGTGGTGGAGTTTTTGTGAAGTGGTTGCGCGGTCATGCAGTGGTGAGGAATGGTGGGGAGCGGTTGGCTGAGGGGGAGGACGTGGAAGGTCGGGGCTGTTTGGGTGGGCAGAGGCAGCAGGAAAAGTGGGGTTGGGTGACATGTGGAGGTTGGTGTTGGCGAACTGGAGGGTAGTGGCAGGATTTGGTTGAGCAACGTGGAAGGAAGGGTCGGAGAAGAGGTGGATCTGGGTAAGGCGGACGTGGCTGACATTGGTAAGGGGAGGTGAATGGATTAAAGGTGGAAGGTGGAGAAGAAAAAGTGAATAGAACACGGCAATGGGCAGCTCTTCAAATCCAAATATAAACTTATACTATTTATATTTTTTCTCCGTATAAAATAAGTGCAGAGCGAATGAAACTCATGAACCGTAGATAATATTGAGAAGGTGGAAATAGCAAAGGCCAACAATTTATTTCTGGGAAATAAAGGCAAATGGTTGTTTGCATTCAACCGTTAAATAATTGAATGGACATAGGGAACCAAAAGCTCAAACGTGTACCGATACGGTAAATCGTTTTGTCGACTTCGACACGTACCGGACACTAAAATATAGGGATGAATATACTGCGGAGATCAGCACGACGAGATGAACATAATGGTACATAGATATCAACGATACGATCATCCTATCAAAAGTCGATATTTGCAGCCAAAACTACTGCTAAATCGCCAAAAATAAGATAACCGGGCCTGGAGAAGTCCAGATTTGGTGAAACGAAATAAGACGTCTCACTCAGAAAATGATTTACATTTTTATTATATAAAATATTCAGATTTCAATAATAATTTATTTTCATTAAATTGACTGATATCAAATTGATATTTGAAAATTACACAACAGAACTAACTTTCATATTTTCCAATAAAAATTTACCATTTGCTATGTTTAAATTGAAGTATTGCAAATATCAAATTTTCATTGCAAAATTCAATTAATTAAATTCAAGCAAAATTTTAGTTAATTACGTTATAAACCATTAAAATTTACGGGTCGTTACAACTTTGGTATTCAGAGTATTACGAAGTACTTTCCATAACATTAAGTTTTCTTTAGCACTACTTATTCTCAGCCAGGTTCTTTTATGCCAGGAGAAAGTGGATCATCTCTGCAGAGTTAATGCTTTGGTAAATGATATTTATTCTATAATTATTCTTACCTGACCATAAAACATTGTCAGTGAGACCAGTATGTAGTTTTTTCCCCTGAAAAGCAGCCCAGAGCCTTCTGATAACATTATTGCTGCAGTAAGGAAGTTGAATTTTTCCTTCTAAGATGTATTCATATGCTTTGGCTTCCTTGTTAATTCCAGATTGTAGAATTTGTTGATAATTCAAAACTTTACTTAAGATCATTCCATTTTGTAGCCAGGGATCATTCCAGAAGCTAACTCTACCACAATGAGATACTTCAAATTTAATACAAGGCAACAAAATATCATGAAGTTTGAGAAGACATCTCCAGGTCCGGCTACTATTTTGTGGTATGTCCATCAATCAAAAGCTTTTACCCTTTAAAATGTGGTTTTTAGACCAAGCAACCTAGATACTATCTTTGTCAAAGAGGATATCATTTAAATATTTGCCAAATGCCGCTTTATTCCAGAGAATGATATTTTTGATCCCAAGACCTCCCTTGTTTCTTGGCATTTCCAATTTGCTAAAGGCTATAGGAGCTGGCTTATTTGAGTGTATGGAGCCATGCCAAAAGAATTTTATCAATGCACTACGAATCATTTTAATCATCTTGAGGGGGAGTATGAAGGTTCTTGACCAGTAGACAATCATAGAGAAGATTACAAAGTTTATGAGAGTTAGCCTACCTGCCTGGCTTAACAGTTTACTAGGCCAATTATCAATTCTAGCTAGGATTTTTTCATATGAGGGCATGCATTGCACTTTAGAAATTTTTGATGTAGCAAGAGGAATTCCTAGGTAAGATATTGTACCATTGACTGGTAGAAGCCTTGTGGCATTGAGAATAGTATTTTTGTACTCCTGAGTTATCCCTGCCGTCAGTATATTAGATTTTTCCATATTGATTTTAAGACCAGTGATTCTGTAGAATATATTCATAGCTTCCAGAATAGCTTCAATAGATGACATTGCTGGTTTGGTGAAGATAATAAGATCATCAGCAAACATTAGAGAGGTACTTTGCAGATCTTTGCATCTAGGGTGGACTAAAATCTTGCCTTCCATAACCATGGAGTTTAGGATTTGAGTAAGAAGCTCTAAGACAATGATAAATAGATATGCTGATATTGGGTCACCCTGCCTAATGCCTTGTTTGCTTGAGAAGAAACCAACAGGTGAATTATTGATAAGAAGAGAAAATTTAGCAGTGGACAAACAAGCATAAATCCATGCAACAAAAGTGTCAGGGAAGTTCATGTGCTTCAATATCTGGACAATGGCTTCCCAGTGCAAGGTATCAATTTCTTTCCAAATGTCAAATTTTAGCGTGGCTCTTGGGGAGATATTACATCTAATGTATCCTTTCAGAAGTTCATGAGATAATAAAATATTATCCAAGATGTTCCTACCTTGAAGAAAGGCTGCCTGGTTAAGGGAGATGAGGTTTGGAAGGATTGTTTTTAGTTTGCCAGCTAAGATTCTTGATATACACTTATATATTGTATTGCCACATGAAATTGGTCTGTATTGATGTACATATTGGGCATTATGAACCTTAGGGATAAGAGCTATATTTGTGGAGTTAATTGATCCAAGCATTCTAGATTTTGCAAAAAAATTGAGAACAGCATTTAGAACCTCCTTTTCAATTATGGACCAACAAGAGATGAAGAAAGTTGCATTAAAGCCATCAGGCCCCCCACAGGACTTTTGATTCATGGAAAATATTGAATTTTTAATTTCTTCTTTTGTTACTTCAGAGATAAGCAAATTTATGTCACTTCCAGAAAGCTTAGGGAGGTGATATGAGTCTAGTCTTTCTATTTCAGGGGTAAAACCTTCAGCATTACCTAAGAGTTCAAAGAAATAAGAGATAAATGTTTCATCAATCTTACTACTATTTGTTTGCAAAACATCAGAATTGTCTCTGATGGTAATTATGCTATCCTTAGCTTGTTTTGACTTCGGGTAAGAGTGATAGAAAGAAGTGTTGCGATTTCCATCAGTGTTCCAGGTCAATCTAATTTTTTGCTTAATCATATTTTCCTCTGTATTTAGTGCTTCCCTGTGTTGCTGAGCTATAGTTGATTCCATTTCTGCAAGGCTAGGGTCATTGGTATTGTTGAGCAATTGTTCTTGTATTTCCTGCACCTTGTGCTTGAGTGTATTTGATGCTTTACTTCCATCGCCATGCTTCATCTTGGACCAGTTCCTTAAAGCTTCCTTAGTTGCCTTGAGTTTGCACTGCAAAATATACATAGGATTACCATGAGAAGTGTTAGACCAAGCTGTTTTAATTATGCTATAAAATTCAGTTTCCTTAGTCCAGATATTAAAAAATTTAAAACTTGATTTGCCTCTCACAGCATTAGCTCCAAAGGATATGATTTGTGGGGAATGGTCAGACAAGGATGGCATAGGAAGGTAGTTAAGAATGTTTGGCCATTTAGTGAGAGTGGCTTGGTTGACAAAGGCAAAATAAATTTTAGAAAAGGTTCTGAGACTACTTCTTTTAAAGTTATTCCATGAGAATGGAGTACCTGTAACTTTTATTTCATGGAGCAAGGAATCATGCAGAGCAATATTAAGAGGCTTTATTTCTGTAAGAGAAAGGGTGTTTCCTCCTTGTCTATCAGAAATTCTTAAGGAGCAGTTGAAATCACCTACTACTATCCATGGATGAGTATTTTGTCTCAGAGCTGGTAGGAGTTGAAGCAAGGAAAGTCTTGGTGGAAGATGATTCTCAGCAAAAATAAAAGTGATATAGAAAGAAGATGATGTTGGGAGATGTTGAGTGTGAAAGTGGATGAGTTGCTTTGTTGATAGGATATAAGTTAGTTCAAAAATTAAATGGTCATGAACAACCATGATTCTGCCATAAGAAGATTCTTGAAGATTATGATTTAGTTTTCAGCAAGGATTGATAATTTTAGCAGCTCAAAGTGATTTCAAGATTTAGTATGGTTTCCAGCAAGGCCATTAGTTTGATATTATGATCTTTGATTATTTGTTTACATATTTGGATCTACTCATCACAATGAGCTCCTCTTATGTTCCATGCACATATTTTGTGTATCAATGATTAAACTGGGGCTTGATTTGGTTTCTCAGGTTGTATGCCTTGGTAGAAGTGGCTCTGGAATCTTGATGTTCAGGTAAAGTACTTGTAGATGCATATTTAGATTTTGGGTTCAGATCAATGCTCTTGCTTTTGAATAGAAAATTTGTTTGTTGGTTCAGTGTGTGAGGTTTTGGTGTAGCAGGGGTATTGGATTGATTTTCGAGAGGTACTGGAGAAAGAAATGGATTTAGAGAGTTTGGGTTGTTTGTAGGTAGAATTTTATTGGGAGTCGGAATTTGGTTGGAAGGTGGAGTTGCATTTGTTTCTTGTACATGCACAGACTGTGCATTTTTTGGCTCAGATTTGTCAATGTGATTTGAATTTCCTTTAGTGTTGTTGCATGAAAGGTTGGAGGGTTCATCAGAGTGGTTAAGAGGTTGGGCTTGTTTTACAGGAAGGGTGTTTGGGTACATAGAGTGGTTTGTTTGCATGCATGCAATGTGTGAGTTGGTGGCATCATCAGATTGGAGGGAGAAGTAGAAAAGGAGGCAGTTGTGGAGTGAAGCATCGGCTAGAGAGGAGGAGGTGGTGGATCGGGGGCCGGTTGAGGAGCATGAAGGTTGTTAGAGTGCATGGGTATGGGCAGCGTAGGGACAGGCTGGATGGAGAAGGACATAGTGGACGAGGTATGGGTTTGGTTCAGGAGAGAAGCTTCTGCCATGATAGGTGAGAGAAAAAGAAAATGGAATTTGACAAATGAATCGCTTATATTATTTATAATTAGGAAAATGTCACTGCTTGTTTGTTTATATTTACGTGTTACTCTATGTCATGCTTGTTTAAATTTATTTCTCTTACTCATATTATGTTATTGATTTTTTCTTCTTATTGTGGTTAATTGGATTATTCGTTTGATTGGTTGTTACATGTTTGTTTGATTGATTGTTATTTGTTTGGTTATTCACTTAATTGTTGTTGATTGTTTGTTTGTCTTTGCTAGTTTTTTGTCTTTTATGTTTGATAATTGTATGATTTGAAGAGGTTAAGGGACATATTTGACTTAGTCATAGTGGAATGACGTAGTTTCCTAAGACGTGGAAGATTGGATATCGGAGTTGACTTAGAGATATGAAGACGTTCCTCGAAGATGGATAATAGTGATTGGAAAATTTTGATAGTTAAAAATCTATATTTTTTAACGATTTGTCGGATTAAGGATAGACAGAAGGTTAATTATAAAGTTTGAAAATGTGTTTAGAAATCTATATTTTTTAACGATTACCGGCTTTCATAAATATTTTAAAACAAATAATTTCTATTTAAAGGAAATTTTTATGATTTAATTATATATATAACGATGATTTTTCAAAATTAATTTTCTAGAAAGATTGTTTATAAAAGAAAGAGAAATATTTTTGTTTTAAAAGGATATGGAAGTTTTGATCTGAGATAAAAGTATTTTGGTAAATGTTTTGCTCTTGAAATGTAATGAATTCTCTTTAATAGCAGGTCCTCCTCTATGGCATTTTGGATGATTGATCCCTGTCATCAAAAAGTGTAACGACCCGTAAATTTTAACGTTTTAGATAACGTAATTAATTAAATTTTTGTGAAAATTTAAACAATTGAATTGGGTAACAAAAATTTGATATTTGGTATGCGTCTATTCAAACATAGCAAATGCTAAATTTTTATTGGAAATTATAAAAGTTTATTTTTTTGTAATTTTATTTAAATTTAAATCAGTTAATATTAAATGATAATAAAATGTTTTCGAAATCCGAATATTTTTATATAATAAAAATGTAAACTATTTGCTGAGTAAGACGTCGAAATTCGTTTCGTTGAATTTGGACTTCTCTAGCCCCTTTATCTTATTTTCGGCGTTTCAGCAGCATTTTCGGTAGCGAAAAATCGAGTTTTATAACTTGATCGTATCGTTGATATCTATGTACGATTCTATTCGTCTCGTTGTACTGATCTCCGCAGTATATTCATTTGGGTGTTTCGGTGTCTGGTATGCGGTGAAACACGCGAAACGGTTAACCGTAACGGTCGGTCTTTTTGTTTCTATGTGATTATTCATTTTCCACCGTTGTAATATCGATAGCCATCTACCATTAATATTTTAGCTTGTGACTTTTACAATTCCCATTATCTTGAATATAAACAAGTTCATCCTTTCACTTCTTTCTCTGGCTCCTTACTTTTTCACTCTGCCTTGTTCTTTTGAATATATATTAATATAATAATATACGAAACAAATCACATATATGTGAGAAAAACCAAACCTGCTCTCATCTCCTTCATGCCGGCTCTTCCTTTTTTCATTTGACCCGCCATTAGCCTACTCCTCCTACCTTTTAGCCGAAGCCCCTCCAGCTCTTCCATCCACGACCATCTACCGAATTCCATCACCACGCAAGCCCAGATCCACCCCTATAACCCGTTCATACCTTTACATTTTCCCCATTTGTTGTTTGGCTGTACCCACTGCCTTGCCGACCGCCTACACCCATGAAGTCACCTTCCACAAGTCAACGCACTACCCTCCGCCTTGCACTGCACCTAACCCCGACAGCCTCTTAACCCGCCTGAGCAAACCCATCATCTTCCTCCACATAAACGCGACCGCGCACCATAACTCGCCCGTGCTCCACCATAACTCCACCGAGACAGCCCTACCTTTGACCCAGCCTTCAACCCAGCCTGTGCATCACAACCCTCGTCCACTCTTCCAGCCGTTTCTACCCATTCCCAAACCATTACCGAGCCTTGGCCTACCACGCAACTGACACCATCGCCTGTATCCGCCATCTCCAATAGCAGCCGAGATCTCCACTTCCAGGTCGATCACCATGCATCAAGATTCCTTCTTATTGTATATATAGATATATATTAGCTCTGGTAAGTTGTATATAATTTTATATTTATATATATATATATATTATAAAGCTATATGCTGTTGTTCTATTCTGTAAATTATTTATATATTATGTATGTAGTGTTTCAACTTGAAATTTCTTCTTTGGGTATAAAAATGAAAAAAGGGATATATATGCATGGCCGTATGTGTGTGTGTGTGTGTATATATATATGATGTGTTGAAAGTAATATATATTTGTTATTAAAATATTGATTTTTAAAGTGTATATATATTAGTTATATATGATATGTATGATCTATAAGTTTATATATAAGTGTATACATGAGTTTTGGGGTTTCGTTTTGAATGAAATGGTTTTATGTCAAATTTTAATATGTGTTTTAATTTAAACAATGATTTTGAAATATATATATATATATATATATATTTAATCTAATATGTGTTTAAATTTAAATTGTGATTTTATATATATAAATTTGCCTATATAATTGATTTTCATCAAATCTAGTTCATCGTGCCTTGCCTTGTCTCTTCGCTGTCTAGATTAACAGTAGCAATTCTAGCTTTGTCGTTGTGTCCGTATCCATGTGCGTGTCTGTGTCACCATCTTCTCCATCGTTGTTCTCTAGCCTCGAAAGGTGAGAAAACACTCACGATTAACATTCTTATATTTGGTAAATTTGATTTCACTTGAAACGACAATTGAAATATACCGATTGTTAGTTATTTAATTGTTAAATATGATATGCCAATATCTGTAACTGTGTACCTATGACATATGACACCATAACCCTGTTTTATATATTTTATTTAAATTCGTTGCTGATGATATATGCTTGTTGTTGATATGTTATATTATTTCATATTTGTTCTCACTGTGCAAGTTCCCTGTTAATTTAAAATTCCCTATGGGTAGAAATGATACATACCCGAACGATCTGATAGATTAAGGGAAAATCGTTATGGGTTGAAATGATAAACCCAAGCGATTTTCATTGATTTTGAAATTTTAGGATTCCGGGTTGAAATGATATATACCCGTAAATACAAAATTTAATTGCGGATTGAGATGATAAATATCTATATCACTTGACCATAGGATAAAAAATTATATACGGACACCGTTGGTTTATATTTTTTCCAAAGTTTGGAAGGAAATATATGGGTTTTAATGAATGTTGATTTTAAAATGAAATATATAAATTAGATTTTATATGTATAAAATTTAGATTTTTCAAAATAATAAGTTTTGGAAATTTTAATTTATAAGTTAGTTTTGGAAAATATAATTTTTAATATTTTTCTTATAATTTTATTATTTAAAAAAAATATAAAATAAGATTTAATACAAAATACATTTAATAATTAGATTAAATTAAATTAAATTGGTTTATAATATGTTTAAGTATTTATTTAAATTTATATTAGTATTTTAAAAATAGATTTTATAACTTTAATAATATAGGTTGGGAAGATAAATTAATGTTGACTTGGAATTTAAATTGGTTAAAAATTGAATTTAAATAAGAATTGATTTAAAGTTATTGATTTTGAGGTTTTTGAAAGATATGATTTATAACTTGATTTGATAAAAAGTGATCAAATGAATATTCTCAATTTTAAATAAAATTGAGACTGAGTATTTAATATTGATTTAAATTTATAAATTGAGATTTTATTTAATTGTTATTAAAATGATTAAGTGAATTTTTATCAATTTGAATAGAATTAAAGTTAAATGTTGAAATCTAAATGAAACTTATATTGAAAATGTTTTGAATATTTAAACTTTGAATCTTATTGGAATTGAAGAGATAGTTCAAACCCAGATTTGAAATCGATAAAAATTGAAATGGTTTATTGAGAATTTGAATTGAACCTTTAACCTTTTAATTTGAAAGTGTTGAACTGGGATTGATTTAAATTTAATTTTGAAATTTAAGTTGATTTGAATCGATTTGTAGAATTGGATGAAACAATTTAATTTGGAAACTATTTCAGTATAATCTCTTTAAATAAATATAAACTATTTTAATTTACAACTATTTTAATACATAAATTATTTTAATATATAAACTATTTTAATTTATAAATATTTTAATATATATACCATTTTCAATATCTTAACTGTTTAAGTTAGAATTGTTATGATTACAAAAGTGTTATGAATTCAAAAGTGTTATGATTTCGAAAGTGTTATAATTTTGAAAGTGCTACGATTCTGGAGATGCATATTATTTAAAATGAATAATGATATCGAATTAATATGGTTTTGAAATGAATATGATATTTTGATATGAAGTATGAACTATTTGAAAGGAAATGACCACGGTGTGAAATAAGCGGTTGGTTGTTAAAGAGACCGGGATCAGATATTGTCACACTCTTTGCCAATACCGAAAACCACTTTTACAACTGTGTACGTGGTGGAGATTCAAGAATGAAGTAGGATGGTTTGGTGATGATTCTGTATGAGGTATTTACGTAGCCCTGACTACCACGAGTCAGCTTGATAAAACAGGAGCTATACCGGGCCAAGTGAGGTCATTCCTCCAATCAGGCACATTTCTTCGATACCATTCTATTACTTTATGATTTGATTGGGTGCACCTTTGATTTGGGAGTGTGTCTCGAGGTGGGCGGTAGTAGCTGCTATGCGTTACCACCAGTCCGGGAGTGCAAACAGTATTTCTACCCTGGCATTGTCTCGCGTGCCTTGTCACATGCCCTATTGCGCCTTATACGAGTTTGTTTTGTGTCGTACCTATGGAGTGCTTTCTGATAGCCCACTTGCGAGTGGAGTTTACAGTATCTGTATAGACTACAACATTATATAAAATGTGTTAAGGGGGATATAGGTAACGCCTTAACGCTATTTTAATACTTTACTTTACTGTAGACATTATTATAATAGCGTATATTACTACATAGTAGATAGTTCCACGGATCCTTAGAGGATGGGTATCCCAAACTTCCTTTAGGTTACTTGTATTTCAGTTGACATTTCACTTGAGTTAAATTTACTGATATAAGAATATTTATCCTGACTCTAGTGTTTCGTGTTTTGCTTTATGCTTGAATCAGACTGAGTGTCACAACATTTGAAACTCACCTTTGGAGATTGGAGCTTTGTTTGAAGATCTATCCATCCAGCTTTCAGTTATTTCAGTTTATTCCAGTCATTTATGTTCAGACTCGTTAGTTGCTTATGTATTAGAGATTCATTTGTATTTGAGATTCGGTTGTATTTTGTTTCAGACTCTGATGTTTTATAGTAGCTTCATGAACTACCATCTATCTATTCCGCTGCTTATTGCTATATTACTCTGTTTCTGTGATTCTGTGATTGATTTTATTTTCTGTATATGCTAAGTTTTGCCAAATATAAATTAACAATATGATATTTTGAGCAATTCAAGTCCGACATATATGGATGCGAATGGTTCGAAATAGCGGTTCGTTACAAGTGGTATCAGAGCTCTGGTTTAGGCAAAACTGAGCATATGGAGTAAATTTTTAATTACAGAATCATATTCGTTCGAGCTTGAAATTCTTGGTTGGGTTCCTCTTCTATTAGTATTTTTCTTGAATTTCAAAACCTTCCCCTTGGTTCTGAAAGTTCATTCTTGTCTTCTCCTATTCGTGTTCTTTTGATATTGGAGCATCCCATAGCTCTATTTCTGTCGATCTCGGCAATTTCATGCTTATGTGTGACTAATCCCATCGGCGGTTCCGCCAACCTTCGTATAATTCGTAAAGGGGTGAAACTCTTTTACAACAAGCATCGATTCACCGGAGATTTCTATGTCCTCGGTTTACGATGCCATTATCCCTTCCAAAGCCCGAACAGTTCTCTAGTAAACGACCCGGGCAATTCTCTTCTTATTGAATGTCGAATGCCTCAGAATTTTGCAGGTAGTTCTATCCTTCGTTTGATACTCAGCCTAATGATCTTGACTCCACCCGATAGTCAGGGATTATCTTGATGTTTTGGTAAAGTCACTTCTTTCCCTCTCGAGTGGGAAATTGAATTTTCGCATTGATCTTATTCCTGAAATCTCGGTTGACCAGGTTAAGGTCGCCGCGATTAATATAAATCTATCCATTTTCCCCTTTTGCAATTTAATTATCTTTTATCCTTTCGAGCTATCTCTGTTGTTAAAATTCTCTTTGATTAGGGTCTCTCTAAATTTGAATCTCTTTCCTTGTTCTATAATCTATTATTGAATCATTGTGTGAGGGAGTGTATTTATAATTAATATAAAAATGTTTTATATTATGTTGTTTGAATTGTTAAGTTTGCTTTGGGGTTTTCGATCGATTCGTCTAGCCAACGCTATCGATAGGAATTCCAAAACACTTGAACAGAGCAAACTGACACAATATTGTTTTCAAAATGAAATAGTTATGTATAATTATATTTTATATATATAAAGGTATAATTTTTCTGAAATTAGATAGTTAAATGAATTGGTTGTTAGCAAATGGTAATCTAGACTATCATTTATTGCTTTGTCAACATTTCCTTAACCATTAACTATTGTTGTTATAAGAAGATGAAGTTGATAAAATGGTTTATAAATTTAATTTAAAATTGAAAATAAATTTAATTTAAGGATTTGAGGGTTTAATTTCCGGTGTCTTCCAAATTTTGGTTTCAAAGTTTGAAATTGTATCATTTGAAATATTTACGAATGGGATTGTTTTCAGAGAATTTTAAGTGAAGTAAGTCGGTACTCTCCTCTTTTATCGCTGGAAAATAATTTCGATGATGATTGCAGCATCATCGACATTCATTTTCGAGTCTCAAGGTGGAGAGACAACTCTGTAGCTTAGCTACACTCTTGTTTTGGAAAGTGGATTTGATTTGAATTTCTTGAGTATGATTTGATTTATATATATATATATATATGTATATATTTATTTCAAATTGGTTAAAGTGAAACCAGAAATTTAACTCTTAAATTTTTATGTCAAGTGATGATTTTCAATTATTGAAATAAAGAAAAAAATTTGAATAATTGGAATAACTAAAATGAGGAATGAAATTGTAACACCTTGAAATAGTTGAAATAGGATAAAAATTATTTGTATAATACTCAATTGCATTTTTATATATAACTACCTGAATTATCCAAAAAGTTAAAATGTTAAGGTGAAAATGTAATTGAAGGTTATATAAGAAAAACTTAAGTAATAGAAATGTCCAAACTAAATTCTTGCTTAATAAAATATTGTAAATAAAAGGGTAAATTTGTGTAGTATTTAATTACATTCAGAAAATATTAATAAGACTTAACTGAGAAAAGTTTGAATGTAATTGAATAATATACAATATAACAATAAGTAATTAGATGTTTAAAAATGAAATATTTTTTGGGAAATTAATAAATATAGGATTAAGTAGTTATAATAAATGTATATACACTTAATCTATGTCGAAAAAAATACTATTTAAGTAAATAAATATGGACTTAAGAATAGTTGAAATTGAATCTTTAGTGGAATCAACTCAATTGAAGATAAATAGATTTAATAAAGGGGCATTTCACCAAAAGGACAAACTTTGCAGTCCAATTAGTTTTTAGGATACACATTCAAAGAAATTACTTTCAAGGCCAAAGTCAGCAGAATAATTACTTTCAAGGACAAAGTCAGCTGTCCAATTACTTTCAAGGACATAATTTCATAGGTTTTTAGGCCCTAGAAACTAATTATTTTGCGTTTTGTCCTTGAAAGTAATTATTTCAGTTGTGTATCCTAGAAACTAATTCCACCTGCTAAAGAGGCCCTTGTGGCTAATTTCCACTTTAATAAATGAGTTAAATCAAATAAATTTTTTTTTGAAAGAAATTTTGTAACAAATATTAATAAATTGAAACAAACCAAATTGAATGAAAATAACTTGAATTGAAAATCAACAAAATATGAATATAAATGAATATTATTGATTGAATAAAATGGATCGAAACCAAATTTGTTGAATATAAATCAATTTAAAAACTAATGAAATTTATAGGGCTTTAAATTTATTGGGTATCTGATAATATGTATTTTAAATCTATCTTTCCTTTCTGTTACTTCTATTCTCCTACCTCCTTCCTTTTCGGGGACGAAAAGATTTGAGTAGGGGAGAGTGTAACGACCGTAAATTTTAAAGGTTTAGATAACGTAATTAATTGAATTTTTGTGAAAATTTAAACAATTGATTTGGGTAATAAAAATTTGATATTTGGTATGCGTCTATTCAAACATGGCAAATGGTAAATTTTTATTAGAAATTATAAAAGTTTATTTTTTTTGTAAATTTATTTAAATTTAAATCATTTAATATTAGATGATAATAAAATGTTTTCGAATTCTTAATATTTTTATATAATAAAAATGTAAACTATTTTCTGAGTAAGACGTCGAAATTCGTTTCGTCGAATTTGGACTTCTTTAGCCCCTTTATCTTATTTTCGGAGTTTCAGCAGCATTTTCAGTAGTGAAAAATCGAGTTTTATAACTTGATCGTATCGCTGATACCTATGTACCATTCTATTCGTCTCGTTGTGCTGATCACTGCAGTATATTCATTTGGGTGTTTCGGTGTCTGGTACGCGGTGAAACACGTGAAACGGTTAACCGTAACGGTCCGTCTTTTTGTTTCTATGTGATCATTCATTTTCCACCATTGTAATACCGATAGCCATCTACCATTAATATTTTAGCTTTTGACTTTTACAATTCCCATTATCTTGAATATAAATAGGTTCGTCCTTTCACTTCTTTCTCTGGCTCCTTACTTTTTCACTCTGCCTTGTTTTTTTTAATATATATTAATATAATAATATACGAAACAAATCACATATATGTGAGAAAAACGAAACCTGCTCTCATCTCCTTCATGCCTGCTCTTCCTTTTTTCATTCGACCCGCCATTAGCCTGCTCCTCCTACCTTTTAGCCGAAGCCCCTCCAGCTCTTCCATCCACGACCATCTGTCGAATTCCATCACCACGCAAGCCCAGATCCACCCCTATAACCCATTCATACCTTTACATTTTCCCCATTTGTTGTTTGGCCATATGCACTGTCTTGCCAACCGCCTACACCCATGCAGTCACCTTTCACACGTCAACGCACTGCCCTCCGCCTTGCACTGCACCTAACCCCGACAACCTCTTAACCTGCCTGAGAAAACCCATCATCTTCCTCCACGTAAACGCGACTTCCCACCATAACTCGCCCGTGCTCCACCATAACTCCACCGAGACAGCCCTGCCTTTTGTAACGACCCGGGATTTTCGACTCCGAAAATCCCGAATTGTTAAGATAGTTAGAGAAAAGAAGAAAGAGATAGAAGAAGAAGAACAAACAGAAACACCAAACACAGATTCTCACATTCGCAACGGATAAAATATAATATCAAATAATAACATTTATACAAAGAAAAGATGTAATTGTTACTTTACATTTAATACATCAGAGTTACAATCATTTATACATGAACTGGACAGTTATACAACTTGTTCCATACTACAATCTATACAGACTACACAGTCTCAAATATACAGCGGAATACTCCATACGTTCCTGCCATCCAGCTCGTCACCTGAGCTCTAGAACGTCCTAACCTGAAAATCTGTAATACTCGGTCTGACCCGAGCATTACATTCAAGTAACACCCGGGTCAGGCTGGAAACCAGCGTGAGTAAACTCATCTAACATGAAATTTCAATTTATAGAACTTATTAAACCCGGGGAAACTCATACTTTACTACAAGTAAACAACTCATATAATCAACACTTATTTTCACCCAACAATATCTAAGTACCGTTACTTAGTTAAAATAGTCATGTTACTTAATTTATTTCATTCCAGCCTATTTGATTCCATAATCAAATTTACAAAGAATTTAGCAGATCACAAATCGAAGTGGTTTCGGATATTACTGATATCCGACCCCGGTCTCTTCGAATTCAAATGTCATCCTTTTTAAGCCAAGATGTTTAAATTAAACAATTTAATTTAAATTCAAGATAACATATTCACATAGCAATTCTAGCACAGATAGATAACTTATATTATCACAACTTGTTCAAAGCATCTCATATCACGGAACATCACAATCACATATCAGATATGTCAAATAATCCAAGGCATTCAATATTATTCAACCATCCATAAGCAAGATTGATCAGCCATACCATTCCTAATTAATTTAATTAACCACCATTGAATTAAATTAATTATTTTAATTACTCTTAAATCCTGCTTACTTAACATTAATTAATTATAAGCCAATTAATTAATCAAATCTCATATTATCCATCTTAATTAATCACCTTTGATTAATTTCCTTTAATTACATTAAGTAATTAGTCTTAAATTAATTACATAAATTAGTTATCTTTTAACCATTCTCATTAATTAACCTTTAATTATCCTCATTAATTAATTAGCCTTTAATTAATTAATTATTCTCAAATAAATTATCTTAATTAATTAATCTCATAAATTAAATATCATTTAATTAATTATTCTTTAAACACTTGATTAATCAACTCTAAACATTAATTAATTACTTTTTAATTAAGTAATTATCTTTAAGTAATTAATTACCTTTAATTACTTACATTAATTAATCTTAATTGATTAATCATCCTTAATTAATTTCAATTTAAGAAATTTTACCTTAATTACTTACAATAATTTATTAACCTTAATTAATCAAAGATAAATCATTATATTAATTTATTTCTTAAATATTATTTAAATCCTTATTTAATAAACCTTAAAAAATTTAATTAACATAAGAATTTAACTTAAAACCTTTTAAGTTACTAAATACTCAAAATCATCTTAATCAATTTCTTAATGATTATTTAATTTATTTTATATAAATTTAATGATTAACTTAATTTATTCAAGTTAAAATAAACTATGTATATATATATTTCTTATCCATACACACGTTTAAATAATCATTTATTGTAAAGGAAATTGATTAAAGGAAATCATTCAAAATTTTGATTTGTTTGAAACTTTAAAACCTATTTTAATTAAAATTTGGTTAATAAATTAACCTACCTGAGTCTAACTCGCAAGAATCTCGAGGCAAACCCGAGTAAAAACACAAGATTCCCGAGCCACTCACGTGAACTCACATCGCTTCGAGTCACACACGCTGGCATCCTCGAGCCTGACCCGTGAAGAAAGCTTCTTCCCCAAAACTACAAACCAAACCAGATACACGAAGATTCTCGTGCACGTGCACCGATGATCGTCTGAGCTCCGTTCATCCATGCCACCGTTGACAAGTCACCGATGACCTTCCCCTACGATTCCGACCACCCAATCTTCATCACAAATCCAGGATTAAAATCGAGCTAATTCGAACCAACTGGAACCAAAACCATCCCCTAAAAGTTCCTCGACCCGACATTGCCGACCACCAGCAACCCTGACACTCTGTCCACAGTTCCGCCGAACCACCACGCTTCACTTTCCCCACGACCAATCAAGTCCGGTGCTCCAGAGATAATGCAACAGCCCAGTTTCTAGCCTCGACCAAAACTGTGCCCAAAACCCTACTCCGACCAAGAACTGCCGCCACGATGATCAAGAAATTCACCGACCATTTTTCCTATGACCCCTTACCCATGACCTTCCTCCAGCAACAACCCCGACACTCAACTCCACGTCGTTCACCGAGAATCGACGAATTAAGCAATTCCGATCAACTCGAATTTTCCCATCAAATATAAACTTAGAGATTCTGAAATGATTATCAAAAATCATGATTTTGAAATACGAATTCATTCCTATGATCAAACTTAAAAATCAAGACATTCGATTTTTGGCTTATTTTAAATCATCCAGTTATATATATCATTTTTGAAGTAAATACTTAATTTAAATACTTGAATTTATTTTTAAAAATGATGTTACTGCCTTACTATCATTTTTCATTCAGAGATTGAAACCAAAATCACTTAGATGGAATGATTTTGAATTTTTAAACAGGTCTAAAACCTGTAAATGTTTTAAAACAGAGAGCTTATATATGTTTTCTAACATGCACAGGCATTCTTGCATTTATATCTACTTATATCTTCTTGCATGTAAACACATTATGATTTTATTTTAATCATCATCACAAACAACCAGTAGCATTTCAAAATTTAAAGTAGTTTACTCACTTGAAAAAAATAAACAGAGAGCAGCTACTTGTTCCTGGAACTTTGTATTTGCTTAGTTGATTTGAATCTGGTTCTTGAATTTGAGTCTGATCCCTGAATCTTGCTTGATTGTATATATTGAATTGAACTTTGATTTTTCACTTGCATTTTCTTTAGGTTTTGCTGTTGTTAATTTCTTCTCTTTTTTTTTCTGAGCAGCTTGTTTTGGGTTTTTTTTTCCAGATTTGAAACAAAGATGAGAGAAAGAAAAATATGAAAACTGTTTTTTTTTTAATTGCCACTTGTTATTTTTGCCTACATTTGTCAATGCATGTTATCCTAAGCTTCCACTTGTATTCTACATGCTTTATTTATTTACAAATGTTAAAACTTATTCTTATTTTATATGTATTTATATTAATGTGTATTATTTTTATATATAATACTTTTTATATATACCACTTATGTATATTCTAAAGTATCATCCTTTATTAAATCCTCTTTATCAATATTCATGCAACTTAAAAGAAAATAAAATATATGAAACCCAATTATATACTAATTACTAACTAAATATTTATACATATTAGTTGTAAATATATTTTCAAGATATTGCTTTGAATTTTTAAATCCAAGTTTTTTACTCACAAACCATAAATGTATGCATAACAGTTAAAATAGTTATCATATTTTATTTTTCTTAAAACTGATAAGTTTTGCATATATCCATTTACACATTAGTTATGGTTTCAAATCCACTTTATACATCCAGATATAAATCAGAATTTTATTTGCTAAATTTTCAAATTAGTATTTTAATAATTTTAATCCTGTCAATTTCCATTTAACAGATGTCCAAAAATCTGGGTTATCACATTCCTTCCCCCTTTAAAACTTTTCGTCCTCGAAAAGGAACGAAACTAGAATTTATTAAAATACTTAATATCAGTTAACTTTTCTCTGTGAACATTTTTAACTCTTAACTCTTTTTGTTCAACATTTTTTTTTAAAACACTTTAAAATCTATATAATATTACAAAAATAACTTTATAAAAATATTTTTTTTATAACTCGATGTTTCAACCAGTCCATCCTGGTTCTTACAGAAATTCGGTCATACGTTGATCAGACGTAAGACTGAAAATCTATAAGTACTTAGCAGACCCGTTTTCAACATCCAGTGAAAATACTTGGAAAATAATTTATCGAAAATATAGAAAACATTTTTGAAAATAGAGGAAATATCTTTGGTGAGAATGCTCTGGAAATCATCACCCCCATCCATGGTCACAGTTACATCACGGGTTACGTTGCCATCGTAGCAAAAGTCCATGTAACTGATTACACCATGGAACCCACAACAGATCGCAGTTACATCCAGGGTTACGTTGCCGTCGCAGCAAAAGTCCATGTAACTGTTGGCTCTCAGCGGCACACACGATTTCGCTGTCAAAATGAAACTCCTCCACATAGGTCGCAGTCTACCGATATAAAATCAAACGCAGACTGTTGGCTCTCAGCGGCACAAACGACTTTCGCTATGTTACCATAGTGTCACAGTCTACCGATATAAAATCAAACGTAGACAGTTGGCTCTCAGCGGCACACATGACTTTCGCTATGGTCTGCAGTAGATCGCAGTGACATTGAGTTAAATTGTTGTCATAGCATAACTCAAATGCCTCTGTGGGCACCAGCCCCTCGACTTTCGCTACACAAATAATCCTCAGGAACTAGTTTTGTCCGGACTCCTCACAGGATCAACTTTAGAATCCCCCCTTGGGGTTCAAGGCAGTACCACCCAGTGGTACTCCTGAGAAGTTCATTTCAAGGAAGTGCCTTTTTCCCCAGAGCTATTCTCAAAATACTTTATACTATATACTTATAGTATCTTCAAATCATACCCTTTATGATTTATCAAAATCTCCTTTACACAAAATCGATTACCAAAATCGATAGTTCCAAACTTGGCTTTCCAAAATCTAAAATTGATTTTCCCAAAAATCAAAAGCCTTTTCCAAAATCATAGGTTCCTAAAACCTTTTCCAAAATCATTCTCATAAGATCCCTTATATATATATAGATATAGATATATATATATAACTTTGAAAATCTTTAGATCATTTCAAACTTGTATAAAACCTCTTTTATACTTCAAATATTTCAAAACCCTTTTTATTCTGGCTAGATTAAATAAGGGAAGTTTATCATATTACAAAATATAACTTTATTTATTGTCAAATCAAATATTCAAGTTTGATTTCTTTATAAAGTTATTTACCATTTACTTACCTCCATAAAGTAAATTTCAACCAAAGAAATATCCAATTCCATTATATTACACATAATATACCTTTCATTTTCGAAAACCATTTCAAATTTCTTATCCTCAAATTTTAAATGCCAATTTCATTCAAACCCGTACGATGTACATATATCATCCGTACGCTATATCAATCTGATCGCTCAATCGATCACACAATTTCACTTCCGAACTAGTATCGTCCACCCGGCTTCCTAGTGCGGACTCAGATCTGGTTTCCTGATCAGAAACCGTCATTCTCCTTGCATAGTCACAACTATGATAGAGAATATCCAGAACCAATCAACAATCCATATTCAGGTTCGCCGTCGAAAATCGAGCGAAAAATTTTAACTCGGATCGATAATATTATCTCGAAATTCTGTGCTCGAATCTGGATCAAACCACTATGCGAATAGAATAATATACGTTCATCCTACGTATTTAACTTCATTGATTATTAGCCAAATCAATTCTCTTTTCTATTCACATTTCCTTTAATTCCATTCACTTATTCTCAATTGCTTCCATTTCCAATTGAGTTATTACTTCAATTACAAACAGTTTGAACTCTGACTTATTTAAATTTAAAAATAGCTTGAAAAGGTTTAAAATAGGTAAATAGTTGAAAAATAGTTATTAGTTTGTAAAATAGCTGTAAAATAGTTAAGTAAGTATAAAATAGTTAGATAATTGCAAAATAATTTTTAAAATAGTAATTACATATAAGTAACTGAAAAATAGTAATCAGTTTATAAGACGGTTTCAAAATAGTTAAATAGTTCCTAAATAATTGTAAAATAAGTATAAAATAGTTTGGGGTTTTAAGAAGAAAGATTGCATAGTAAATAGTTTGGAAAAAATATATTTGTATTAAAACCATTTATTTTGAAAACAATCCAGAGCCAAACTGTTTAATTTCCCAATCTCCATTTCCAATTAATTTCCCATCAATTCAATTTAAATTCCACTTCCATTTAAATTGACTCAATTCCAATTTAAATAACTTCAATTTCCATTGAAATTGATTTAACCCCAATTCAAATTGAATTAACCTCAATTCCTTTTCAATTCAAATCAAATTCCATTTGATTTTTAAACTTATTCAACTTTAATCACAATTCCAATTTATTTCAAATCAATTTGGATTAATTTCAAATTGACCCAGTTTCAATTTCAAATCATTTCAATTCTAATTTACCATTTGAATTTTTAACTTATTCAACTTCAATTTCACTTTAAATTATATCAATTCAAATTTCCATTTAAACTTATGCTTATCCATCTTCAATCACAGTTCTAATTAATTCAAATCAAATTAAATTTGAACTAATTCCAATCTTAACTTAAAACCATCTCGAATTATATAAATTCGAGTTAAAATTTAAAATGTTGATTTAATCCCTTAAATCAAATTAACCCTTATTTTTAAATCAAATCAACTTTTATTTTTAATTTAACAACTTAAATCTTTAAACCATTTAACTTTGAATCCAAATTCCAAAATTCCATTTTAAAATTATCTTTACTTAACTTGTTACAAAGTTCAAATAAGAATTCAAAACAAATTAATCTTTAGATTCTAATTTATTATCCATTTTCAATTTCCAGATCTCAAACCCATTTTGAGATCACTCATAACTCCCATTTAAATTAACTACCCAAGTTAAATTTAAATTTCATCTTGAAATTTCCAATTCAAATTATTCATTCAAACTTATTTAACTTCCTCCAAGTTAAATTAAATTTACTTAATCCGGTCAACTTTACACAATTTGAATTCCTATTCAAATTTTAAACTTCAGATTAATAATCTTTCCCCTTTAAGTTTAAAAACTTACTTCACTTTGGGTTTCACATCACATTCCAAGGAAAAATTCAAAACTCCACCTTAGAGTTTATTTCAAATCATCATTGGTATTATACCTTAAATTTTTAAACCACCTTTGGTTTAATTTAAAAACAAATTTCTTTAAATTTTCCAAACAACTCTTATTTTAAAATAAGATCATATTCAAAAACAACCTGAATAATATTTATTCTTTTTCTTTTAATATTTTGAAAACAATTTCAAATGTTTTCAAACTTAGGATTCAAAACTTCACAATTTAAATCCATTTTTAATTTACAAATTATACTCATCTAAGATTATTTCCCTAAAACATTTCATTTTACTTAATGATTAACAACATTTCATTATTAAACACAACAACCATTTATGATAATAACCAAAATTATCATATCTGGAAACCAACTCATTATTATCTTTATTCTTGATAACACTTCTACAAATTCAAGATTTTAATTTCAGTTTGAGTTCATTTCAAACTTAACTTTATTCAATTTTAATTTGGTTGTATTACTATTACCACTTAATTTAATTCCAATATTTTAACAACCAATTTCCTTAATATTTATTAGAAAGAAATATCATTTTATGTATCAAAATATATTTTATATAAAATCATTTAAAATCCTTATATAAGAAAATAACAATTACGCTCTCATATATATATATATACACACTCAACTCGTTCTAGGGTACCATTGACCCTATCCTTAACGAGTAATCCCAACAGAGCCAAGGTTCTCGCTTAACCTTCAGCTCTGATACCAAATGTAACGACCCGGGATTTTCGACTCCGAAAATCCCGAATTGTTAAGATAGTTAGAGAAAAGAAGAAAGAGATAGAAGAAGAAGAACAAACAGAAACACCAAACACAGATTCTCACATTCGCAACGGATAAAATATAATATCAAATAATAACATTTATACAAAGAAAAGCTGTAATTGTTACTTTACATTTAATACATCAGAGTTACAATCATTTATACATGAACTGGACAGTTATACAACTTGTTCCATACTACAATCTATACAGACTACACAGTCTCAAATATACAGCGGAATACTCCATACGTTCCTGCCATCCAGCTCGTCACCTGAGCTCTAGAACGTCCTAACCTGAAAATCTGTAATACTCGGTCTGACCCGAGCATTACATTCAAGTAACACCCGGGTCAGGCTGGAAACCAGCGTGAGTAAACTCATCTAACATGAAATTTCAATTTATAGAACTTATTAAACCCGGGGAAACTCATACTTTACTACAAGTAAACAACTCATATAATCAACACTTATTTTCACCCAACAATATCTAAGTACCGTTACTTAGTTAAAATAGTCATGTTACTTAATTTATTTCATTCCAGCCTATTTGATTCCATAATCAAATTTACAAAGAATTTAGCAGATCACAAATCGAAGTGGTTTCGGATATTACTGATATCCGACCCCGGTCTCTTCGAATTCAAATGTCATCCTTTTTAAGCCAAGATGTTTAAATTAAACAATTTAATTTAAATTCAAGATAACATATTCACATAGCAATTCTAGCACAGATAGATAACTTATATTATCACAACTTGTTCAAAGCATCTCATATCACGGAACATCACAATCACATATCAGATATGTCAAATAATCCAAGGCATTCAATATTATTCAACCATCCATAAGTAAGATTGATCATCATACCATTCCTAATTAATTTAATTAACCACCATTGAATTAAATTAATTATTTTAATTACTCTTAAATCCTGCTTACTTAACATTAATTAATTATAAGCCAATTAATTAATCAAATCTCATATTATCCATCTTAATTAATCACCTTTGATTAATTTCCTTTAATTACATTAAGTAATTAGTCTTAAATTAATTACATAAATTAGTTATCTTTTAACCATTCTCATTAATTAACCTTTAATTATCCTCATTAATTAATTAGCCTTTAATTAATTAATTATTCTCAAATAAATTATCTTAATTAATTAATCTCATAAATTAAATATCATTTAATTAATTATTCTTTAAACACTTGATTAATCAACTCTAAACATTAATTAATTACTTTTTAATTAAGTAATTATCTTTAAGTAATTAATTACCTTTAATTACTTACATTAATTAATCTTAATTGATTAATCATCCTTAATTAATTTCAATTTAAGAAATTTTACCTTAATTACTTACAATAATTTATTAACCTTAATTAATCAAAGATAAATCATTATATTAATTTATTTCTTAAATATTATTTAAATCCTTATTTAATAAACCTTAAAAAATTTAATTAACATAAGAATTTAACTTAAAACCTTTTAAGTTACTAAATACTCAAAATCATCTTAATCAATTTCTTAATGATTATTTAATTTATTTTATATAAATTTAATGATTAACTTAATTTATTCAAGTTAAAATAAATTATGTATATATATATTTCTTATCCATACACACGTTTAAATAATCATTTATTGTAAAGGAAATTGATTAAAGGAAATCATTCAAAATTTTGATTTGTTTAAAACTTTAAAACCTATTTTAATTAAAATTTGGTTAATAAATTAACCTACCTGAGTCTAACTCGCAAGAATCTCGAGGCAAACCCGAGTAAAAACACAAGATTCCCGAGCCACTCACGTGAACTCACATCGCTTCGAGTCACACACGCTGGCATCCTCGAGCCTGACCCGTGAAGAAAGCTTCTTCCCCAAAACTACAAACCAAACCAGATACACGAAGATTCTCGTGCACGTGCACCGATGATCGTCTGAGCTCCGTTCATCCATGCCACCGTTGACAAGTCGCCGATGACCTTCCCCTACGATTCCGACCACCCAATCTTCATCACAAATCCAGGATTAAAATCGAGCTAATTCGAACCAACTGGAACCAAAACCATCCCCTAAAAGTTCCTCGACCCGACATTGCCGACCACCAGCAACCCTGACACTCTGTCCACAGTTCCGCCGAACCACCACGCTTCACTTTCCCCACGACCAATCAAGTCTGGTGCTCCAGAGATAATGCAACAGCCCAGTTTCTAGCCTCGACCAAAACTGTGCCCAAAACCCTACTCCGACCAAGAACTGCCGCCACGATGATCAAGAAATTCACCGACCATTTTTCCTATGACCCCTTACCCATGACCTTCCTCCAGCAACAACCCCGACACTCAACTCCACGTCGTTCACCGAGAATCGACGAATTAAGCAATTCCGATCAACTCGAATTTTCCCATCAAATATAAACTTAGAGATTCTGAAATGATTATCAAAAATCATGATTTTGAAATACGAATTCATTCCTATGATCAAACTTAAAAATCAAGACATTCGATTTTTGGCTTATTTTAAATCATCCAGTTATATATATCATTTTTGAAGTAAATACTTAATTTAAATACTTGAATTTATTTTTAAAAATGATGTTACTGCCTTACTATCATTTTTCATTCAGAGATTGAAACCAAAATCACTTAGATGGAATGATTTTGAATTTTTAAACAGGTCTAAAACCTGTAAATGTTTTAAAACAGAGAGCTTATATATGTTTTCTAACATGCACAGGCATTCTTGCATTTATATCTACTTATATCTTCTTGCATGTAAACACATTATGATTTTATTTTAATCATCATCACAAACAACCAGTAGCATTTCAAAATTTAAAGTAGTTTACTCACTTGAAAAAAATAAACAGAGAGCAGCTACTTGTTCCTGGAACTTTGTATTTGCTTAGTTGATTTGAATCTGGTTCTTGAATTTGAGTCTGATCCCTGAATCTTGCTTGATTGTATATATTGAATTGAACTTTGATTTTTCACTTGCATTTTCTTTAGGTTTTGCTGTTGTTAATTTCTTCTCTTTTTTTTTTCTGAGCAGCTTGTTTTGGGTTTTTTTTTCCAGATTTGAAACAAAGATGAGAGAAAGAAAAATATGAAAACTGTTTTTTTTTAATTGCCACTTGTTATTTTTGCCTACATTTGTCAATGCATGTTATCCTAAGCTTCCACTTGTATTCTACATGCTTTATTTATTTACAAATGTTAAAACTTATTCTTATTTTATATGTATTTATATTAATGTGTATTATTTTTATATATAATACTTTTTATATATACCACTTATGTATATTCTAAAGTATCATCCTTTATTAAATCCTCTTTATCAATATTCATGCAACTTAAAAGAAAATAAAATATATGAAACCCTATTATATACTAATTACTAACTAAATATTTATACATATTAGTTGTAAATATATTTTCAAGATATTGCTTTGAATTTTTAAATCCAAGTTTTTTACTCACAAACCATAAATGTATGCATAACAATTAAAATAGTTATCATATTTTATTTTTCTTAAAACTGATAAGTTTTGCATATATCCATTTACACATTAGTTATGGTTTCAAATCCACTTTATACATCCAGATATAAATCAGAATTTTATTTGCTAAATTTTCAAATTAGTATTTTAATAATTTTAATCCTGTCAATTTCCATTTAACAGATGTCCAAAAATCTGGGTTATCACACCTTTGACCCAGCCTTCGACCCAGCCTGTGCATCATAGCCCTCATCCACCCTTCCAGCCGTTTCTACCCATTCCCAAACCCTGACCGAGCCTTGGCCTTCCACGCAACAGACACCATCGCCTATATCCGCCATCTCCAATAGCAACCAAGATCTCCACTTCCTGGTTGATCACCATGCATCAAGATTCCTTCTTGTTGTATATATAGATATATATATTAGCTATGGTAAGTTGTATATAATTATATATATACATATATTATAAAGCTATATGATGTTGTCCTATTCTGTAAATTATTTATATATTATGTATGTAGTGTTTCAACTTGAAATTTCTTCTCTAGGTATAAAAAAAGGATATATATGCATGGTCGTATGTGTATATATATATGATGTGTTGAAAGTAATATATATATTTGTTATTAAAATATTGATTTTTAAAGTGTATATATATTAGTTATATATGATATGTATGATATATAAGTTTATATATAAGTGTATACATGAGTTTTGGGGTTTCGTGTTGAATGAAACAGTTTTATGTCAAATTTTAATATGTGTTTTAATTTAAACAATGATTTTGAAATATATATATATATATATATTTAATCTAATATGTGTTTAAATTTAAATTGTGATTATATATATATAGTTTATATATATAAGTTCGCCTATATAATTGATTTTCATCAAATCCAGTTCATTGTGCCTTGCCTTGTCTCTTCGCTGTCCAGATTAACAGCAGCAATTCTAGCTTTGTCGTTGTGTCCGTATCCGTGTGCGTGTCCGTGTCACCATCTTCACCATTGTTATTCTCTAGCCTCGAAAGGTGAGCAATCACTCACAATTAACATTCTTATATTTGGTAAATTTGATTCACTTGAAACGACAATTGAAATATACCGATTGTTAGTTATTCAATTGTTAAATATGATATGCCAATATCTGTAACTGTGTACCTACGACATATGACACCATAAGCCTGTTGTATATATTTTATTTAAATTCGTTGCTAATGATATATGCATGTTGTTGATATGTTATATTATTATCATATTTGTTCTCACTGTGCAAGTTCCCTGTTAATTTAGAATTCCTTAAGGGTTGAAATGATACATACCCGAACGATCTAATAGATTAAGGGAAAATTGTTATGGGTTGAAATGATAAACCCAAGCGATTTTCATTGATTTTGAAATTTTGGGATTGCGGGTTGAAATGATATATACCCGTAAATACAAAATTTAAATTGCGGATTGAAATGATAAATATCCGTATCACTTAACCGTAGGATAAAAAATTATATACGGACACCGTTGGTTTATATTTTTTCCAAATTTTGAAAGGAAATATATGGGTTTTAATGAATATTGATTTTAAAATGAAATATATAAAGGCTATTTTATATGTATAAAATTTAGATTTTTCAAAATAATATGTTTTGGAAATTTTAATTTATAAGTTAGTTTTGGAAAATATAATTTTTAATATTTTTCTTATAATTTTATTATTTAAAAAATATATAAAATAAGATTTAAAAAAATACATTTAATAATAATATTTAATTTAATAAAATTAAATTTAATTGGTTTATAATATGTTTAAGTATTTATTTAAATTTATATTAGTATTTTAAAAAATAGATTTTATAACTTTAATAATAAAGGTTGGGAAGATAAATTAATGTTGATTTGGAATTTAAATTGGTTAAAAATTGAATTTAAATAAGAATTGATTTAAACTTATTGATTTTGATGTTTTTGAAAGATATGATTTATAACTTGATTTGATAAAAAGTGATTAAATGAATATTCTCAATTTTAAATAAAATTGAGACTGGGTATTTAATATTGATTTAAATTTATAAATTGAGATTTTATTTAATTATTATTAAAATGATTAAGTGAATATTTTCTCAATTTGAATAAAATTAAAGTTAAATGTTGAAATCTAAATGAAATTTATATTTAAAATGTTTTGAATATTTAAATTTTAAATCTTATTGGAATTGAAGAGATAGTTCTAACCCGGATTTGAAATCGATAAAAATTGAAATGGTTTATTGAGAATTTGAATTGAACCTTTAACCTTTTAAATTGAAAGTGTTGAACTGGGATTGATTTAAATTGAATTTTGAAATTTAATTTGATTTGATCCGATTTGTAGAATTGGATGAAACAATTCTAATTTGGAAACTATTTCAGTATAATCTCTATAAATAAATATAACTATTTTTAATTTACAACTATTTTAATATATAAATTATTTTAATATATAAACTATTTTAATTTATAAATATTTTAATATATATATACTATTTTCAATATCTTAACTGTTTAAGTTCGAATTATTATGATTACGAAAGTGTTATGAATTCAAAAGTGTTATGATTTCGAAAGTGTTATAATTTTGAAAGTGCTACGATTCTGGAAATGCATATTATTTAAAGTGAATAATGATATCGAAGATATGGTTTTGAAATGAATATGATATTTTGATATGAAGTATGAACTATTTGAAAGGAAATGACCACGGTGTGAAATAAGTGGTTGGTTGTTAAAGAGACCGGGATCGGATATTGTCACACTCTCTGCCAATACCGAAAACCACTTTAACAACTGAGTACGTGGTGGAGATTACAGAACGAAGTAGGATGGTTTGGTGATGATTCTGTATGAGGTATTTACATAGCCCTGACTCCCACGAGTCAGCTTGATGTGGCTAAAACAGGAGCTATAACGGGCCAAGTGAGGTCATTCCTCCGATCGGGCACATTTCTTCGATACCATTCTATTACTTTGTGATTTGATTGGGTGCACCTTTGATTTGGGAGTGTGTCTCGAGGTGGGCGGTAGTAGCTGCTATGCGTTACCATCAGTCCAAGAGTGCAAACGGCATTTCTACCCTGGCATTGCCTCGCGTGCCTTGTCACATGCCCTATCGCGCCTTCTACGAGTTTGTTTCGTGTCGTACCTATGGAGTACTCTCTGATAGCCCACTTGCGAGTGGAGTTTACAGTATCTATATAGACTACGACATTATATAAAATGTGTTAAATGGGATATGGGTAACGCCTTAACGCTATTTTAATTCTTTACTTTACTGTAGACATTATTATAATAGCGTATATTACTACATAGTAGATAGTTCACGGATCCTTAGAGGATGGGTATCCCCAACATCCTTTAAGTTACTTGTATTTCAATTGACATTTCACTTGGGTTAAATTTACTGATATAAGAATGTTAATCCTGACTTGAGTGTTTCGTGTTTTGCTTTCTGCTCGGGTCAGACTGAGTGTCACAACATTTGAGACTCACCTTTGGAGATTGGAGCTTTGTTTGAAGATCTATCTATCCAGCTTTCTGTTATTTCAGTTTATTCCAGTCATTTATGTTCAGACTCGTCAGTTGCTTATGTATTAGAGATTCATTTGTATTTGAGATTCTGTTGTATTTTGTTTCAGACTCTGATGTTTTATAATAGCTTCATGAACTACTATCTTTCTATTCCGCTGCTTATTGTTATATTACTCCGTGTCTGTGATTCTGTGATTGATTTTACTTACTGTATATGCTAAGTTTTTCCAAATATAAATTAACAATATGATATTTTGAGCTATTCAAGTCCGACATGTGCGGATGCGAATACTTCGAAATAGCGGATCGTTTCAAAAAGAGTTGCTATAAATGGATTGTGAGATCGAATATCTAATAAGATCCAGAGAATGGAACAAAATAGGTCTCGATGTGGATGCGTGCCAAGGGATCGTGGATAACTCGAAGTAACAATATTTGCTCATTTTAGGATAGGGTAGCATATGTGTACCCACATTTTAAAGGTCTGTGGGTGTTCGATCCCTAGTCATCTATGTGGGAATGAGTTCGAGCATTGTGTAGCCATAATGTTGAGTAGTCGTTGACAATCTATGTGGGTCATTCGAGTTATCACATAACTAAAAAAGCTTGTTACTAGACCGTCCGTGTGTCTATATTTTTTGATCATATGTGTAAGGTCTGTACTTATTAACTATCTGTATAGGGTCTAAACCTCTTGACTATCTATATGGGTTCTGTGACAACCAACAACTTAGTGGGCCCGAATTTTCACTAAATCAAAAACCCTAGTCCACCAAAGTATGAACCGTTGGTTTTGGTATCTTAATATAAAAAAACAAAGCACTATCGATATAAAATGACAATGGAATAATAAAGTATAATAAACATATAATCACTCATCAAGGCTGGCATTTTTGAACTCTATGAAATGACCCTCCTATATTCTATTCTAATTTCATAAGGAATTTTTTTTTTTTTAGGTAAAGATAGATATATCCATTGCAAATATAATTCTCAGGGTCAATATCTTTCTACAATAAACCAAAATATATCCAGGATCACAATAATCAACCAATATAAGTATATCAGTACATTCACAAAGATAAGCACATACATGTGAGGATGTATATGCCTCTCTTGTTTGAATCAGAGTTTTGAAAAAACAAGAGGATGTTGGATTGCTAATTTATTTCATATTTTTTTTTGATCAAACAATCCACTGGAAACATACACATTAGTCTGTTTATACTAACTAAGAAGTGATCAAGAAATAATCAGTAGTAAACAAGCTTTTAATATAGATGTTTGTGTTAAGTTCTGAATAGTGTCAAAATCAGTATAAAATAAAGGGGATCCTAAGGAAACACAAGCAACATCTAGGCGTAATGGAAACGCGCCTAACTTATACATGCAAGGTCACGAGTTCGAGTGCTATGCTGGTCGGTTCAAACACAATTTTTGGTTTTTTTTTTCTTTTGTGCAGTCTGGAATCTGTTATCTACCTATCTGCACATATATATATTTTATTTTTGCCTAAAATCCATCATACCAAAACAATAATCCTTGCTTAATCATTATTGAATCCCATCCCTATAACCTGGAAGGCTTCAGGATTGATATGAATTAAGAGTAAGGTTCTTGGGTTTTGAGGATGATAGAAGTGTTTATCATCATTCAGGTTTGTATTTCTTCTTATAAGGTCTGTCTGGCCTTAAAAATGCATTTGGTTAAAATCTGAGTGAAATCCAGATTCCTATTACAAGTACTAAGAAAAAGATGTGGTAATGTTTGCACTAAACATATTTATGTGCATATATATCTGCAACTATTTGAATCTGGCTTCCATCTACCTTATTACAGATCCTTTCTCTAATTAAAAATAGGACATGAAACATTTGTATGAAACAAGTTTAACTATAGAAACCTTGCAGCCATATAAAACATTTAATCTATGCCTATTTCTTTTGCATACATATGCTATATTAGAAAATAAAACCATTTAAATTTTCTGAGAATCAACTCTCCAGATTTTCCAAAACTTAAATCCTTTCCAAAGATTCATGATTGACTAATGCATTTATAAAATGTAATCATTCAATTTTAACATGGTGTTCTTGCTAAATCTACTTACAAGATTTGATTAAAATGCTTTTAAACATAACAGATATTTAACTTAATTCATAGTTTCCAGATACAGATCAATCTCTTAACAAAATGCCTAACCAAATATCCATCCAATATTCATCACTTTATACAAGTAGCAATTTAAATTGTCAATACATGCAGATTTCAACATTTAGGCTCTTATCTAACTAAGTTTTAGCATGCTATATCTTCTTCTCAAAGCCTTGCTCCTACTCCTATTTAGTTGCTGCAATCCCTGAAAAAGCATTTGAAACTGCCTCATTTTAAATGAGACACCCCAGATGCCATTAGCACACTAGGGTCAGACACATGTCTGGTATGAGAAAATTCACAAAAGCAATTTGTTAATTAGGTTAAAATCAAGTTAAGTACAAATACATAAGGTTCTGTCCTTTGGAATCAGGTAAATACTTGTGTGCATGCTCTGTGTCATTGTGCATGTGCACACTTTAACTTTCTTTCCAGAGACTACACATATGAATATGGCACATACATTCAAGCATACAACTCAATCATAGACAGACAATCATTCATACCAAACAGGAAAATAACTAACATGAGTTAAATCACTTATTCAATCCTCATATTTCAAATCTGGGAAAAACTCTAGTTTTCTCATCTGCTCAAGTATTATTTCCTTGGTATATTTATCTATCCTTGGTCTCATCTGCAATATTTATGAATCAATGGACACACTGTAATGAACTAATTCACTCCATTACACAAAGATCTCAGGACTTAAACAAGCCATGTGTCAACTTATGTTACTCAAGCACACAAGTCATTCCTGCAGTGTTCTTGACCCCAATTTCCTAATCAGATTTAAGTTAATAATAACCCCTTTGATTTTTCATGACAAACCATTCAGTGATTCATTTTATTTAGCTAAAACATCCATATCATGGTATCTCCTATTATTCATGACCATACAGAAACAACAAGCAAACAGCCATTGGTGACTACAAAATAAGGTTCTATATATATATAGATATTCATCCTGGTATTTTTAAAAGGAGTTTAGGCAACTAACATTGGCTTATAGCTTCTGGGGAGTTTTTCTTTTGCAAACTTTTGTGCTTGAGTTAAACTCAGAATAATCTGGTTTCACTGAATCACAAAATCTTGTTTGCTATGCATTTTATTGAATCAGGAGCATCAGCACATAGGCAACCCTATTGCACCCCTAATTCCTTTCTATTTCAAGCCTCAGCACTTATACATGAGTATATTGCAGCTCAACATTATTTACATCTTTCTGGGTTGAGCCAAAACCAATACTACTTGCCTATTCTCAACATTTTATTTTCTGGGTATTTATTTATATCCCTAAACATTAACATATCAGAGATCTGAGTGTATAAAACAGACATGTATGCTAACAACACATAGACTTTGTTATAATAAAACAAATGATCAACCAAAGAAAATCAAAACATATTCAGGTTTAGATTCACAGATAAACATTTATATATGAAAATACTCTTTGAATAAAAATACTTTTTATCTGGCTGCCTACATTAGGACTTATTGCCTTAGATTTTTGAGTGAGTTTTCTCACCTAGCTCTCTCCTTTGTTTCCTTAATTAACTGATGAACTCCTGCTCTTATCCTCAAGCTCTCCTTCTTCTCTTGTCTTATGATTTCTGTGGTATTGTTTTTCTTCTTCTTTTTTTTTCAAAATTCTTTTCTGAGGAGAAGAGGAGGCTGCTGTATATACATGTATATATATGCAGGGTCTCTCTTAGGGTTTTTGGGTATTGGCTAAAGCCATTTTTGCCCACCAGAAAATCATGTCATCTGCATTTTAACCCAAAGTTTTACCCCTTCCCGGCTTAATTTGGGTGAAGAGAAAAGTGGTTACATTTTTCTTTCAGAAATTGCTTTTCAGAAAATACTTTTCCCCCTTGTCTATAATCATGCTAAAAATGTGACTTGGTTTTGTTATTTATTTAATACACTTCCTAATTCTGCCTATAGCAACATTTCTCTGTTTTCTCTTATTTTTTTCTATTTTTAGCTTTCATGTAAATGGCATGTACTTCCTTTATTTATTTATAAGAGGATTAGTTCTTTTTATATCTTCTTTCTTTTTATTTCTGCTTATATTAAAATATGTCTGTATATTTTATCTCACTAATTTAAACTCTGGTATTTTATTAGCACATGTATATTTTTATATATATATATATATCATTCTGTATTGACACACACATGCACATGTATACTTAAAAAAAATATTCAGTAGCATACATATATTTATATTTACTTATGCATTCAGCTTTTAAAGATTTTAATATATATATATATATATATATATATATTTATTCCCATACATATCAATATGTATTTATTCTTAAAGTTCAGAGATTTTTAGCTTTAGTTCATGTGTATACCCTGTGCACACATGTACACACATACTGATACACTATCAAGCCATAACAATCTCCTTCCAAAATTTATTTAAAAATTATTTTAAATTCATTTATATTTTTCAGGATAAATTCCTAAATTCTTGGGTCATTACATACACCCCTCCTTTTAGAAATTGTGTCCCACAATTTTCCTAAGCTTAAAATAAATTTTAAACTTAATTCAGAGAACAAGTATATTCTCTACCAAATAGATTCTTAGTTCTATACTAACTAAAATAATATTCATCCAAAATAAAGAAAACAATCAAAAATCAGAATTACCTTAATCTGAAAATAGCTTAGGATAATTCATCCTAACTTTGTCTTCTAATTCCCATGTGCAATCACTAGGATCTAGACTCCATTGTACCTTCACAAGTTTCAGAGATTTATTCCTCAACTTCTTCACATCTTTTGCCAAAATTCCCACTGGATCCTTTTCATAAATCAAATTAGGATTTATCTGCACTTGGGTTGGGGTTTCAAGAATTTCTGCCTTGTCATGGACCCACCTTCTCAATTGTGATACATGAAAAACATCATGTATGCCTTGCATGTTTTCTGGTAATTCCAACTTATATGCCAAGGGACCAATTCTCTCCAGAATTTTGTATGGTCCAATATATCTTGGGGTTAATTTGCCTTGTTTTCCAAACCTCAACACATTTTTCATGGGTGAGATTTTGATGAAAACAAAATTTCCCACTTCATATTCTACCTGCCTCCTTCTCATGTCTGCAAATTTCTTTTGCCTATCTTGAGCTGCTGTCATTCTTCTTCTTATCAACTCAATTTTTTTCCTTGGTTTCTTGTATGTACTCAGGTCCTAAAATAGACCTTTCTCCTGCTTCTACCCAGCAAACAGGTGACAAGCAGGGTTTACCATACAAGGCTTCAAATGGAGCCATTCCTATGGTGCTTTGGTAGCTGTTGTTGTATGTAAATTCAACTAGATGAAGATAATCTTCCCAGTTGCCCCCAAAATCCAGTATACATGCCCTCAACATGTCCTCCAAAACTTTGTTTACCACCTCAGTCTGCCCATCTGATTGAGGATGGTAGGCAATACTTAAACATAGTTCACTTCCCATTGCTTCTTGAAAGCTTCTCCAGAATTTTGAAGTGAAGATGGTATCCCTATCACTCACAATGGTTTTGGGAATGCCATGTAACCTTACCACTTCTTTTATAAAAATTTGAGCTAGTTTTGGTGCAGTTCTTTCTGACTTGACTGGGATGAAGTGTGCTACCTTGGTTAGCCTATCCACTATCACCCATATGCTTGTATTACCTCTCTTAGATCTAGGCAGTCCATCTATGAAGTCCATAGATATGTCTTCCCACTTCCACTGTGGTACACTAAGAGGTTGCATCAACCCTGATGGTCTTTGAGTTTCAGCCTTGACTTGTTGGCAAGTCATACATTTGGCAATGTATTTAGCTATATCAGATTTCATCCCCTTCCACCAGAAGTCTCTTTTCAAATTTTGATACATTTTTGTGTTACCTGGGTGTATGGAGTATTTACTCCTGTGATATTCATTCAATATCTCCCTCTTCAATTCTATGTCCTCTGGTACACATATCCTATTCTGGTATCTTACATAGCCATTTTTATCAATGTGGTGTTTCATCACTTCCTCCCCTCTTGAGAGGAGCATTCTCTTCTCTAATAAGTGAGCATCTTGTTCTTGCATTTTTCCTACCTTCAGAATTAAATCTGGTTGAAGTGTCATTAAGCTTAACTTCCCTTTTCCTTCTTGTGCACCATGCATCTGCACACAACCATTCTCCTCAATCTCTAACTCAGTTAGCAAAGACAAATCTTTAAATTCTGCTATCATCATCATAGCCAATTTAGCATGCTGTCTACTTAGAGCATCTGCAACTTTGTTTGCTTTGCCTGGTGTATAGAGTATGTCAAAATCATAGGCAGCTAAGAACTCCACCCATCTGTGTTGCCTCATGTTCAAATCTTTTTGTGAAAACAAATATTTTAGAGACTTGTGGTCAGTGTAGAGTTCAAACTTTGTGCCTAATAAATAATGTCTCCAAAGTTTTAAAGCATAAATCACAGCTGCTAATTCGAGATCATGTGTGGCATACCTTACTTCATGGGGTTTAAGTTGTCTGGATGCATATGCAATGACTTGGCCTTGTTGCATCAACACTGCACCCAAGCCAAATCCACTAGCATCAGTGTATACCACTAATTCTTCATTTCCATGTGGTACCTTTAGAATTGGAGCATTCACCAATGCCTCCTTCAATTGTTCAAAAGACTTTTCACATTTTTCTGACCAAACAAAAGCTTGGTTCTTCCTGGTTAGGTTAGTGAGTGGTGTAGAAATTTTTGAAAAATCTTTTATAAACCTTCTATAGTACCCTGCCATCCCCATAAATGACCTCACTTCACTCACAGTGCTTGGCCTCTTCCATGCTTGGATAGCCACTACTTTATTGGGGTTCACAGAAATTCCTTTGGCAGATATAACATGGCCAAGAAAATGTACTTCCTCCTTCCAAAACACACATTTTGAAAATTTTGCCTTTAAATCTTTTTCCCTTAGCCTAGACAGAACCAGGTGCAAATGATGCTTATGTTCTTCCACTGTCTTGGAATAAATCAAAATGTCATCTATGAAAATAAGCACAAACTTGTCTAAGCAATCTCTAAAGGTTCTGTTCATTAAATCTACAAAGTAAGATGGTGCATTGGTCAAGCCAAATGGCATAACCAAAAATTCATACAGCCCATACCTAGTGTTAAAGGCAGTGTACTTGATGCTTGATTCTTCCACCTTCATTTGATGAAAACCAGATGCTAAGTCTAGCCTAGAAAATACTTTTGCCCCTGCTAATTGATCAAAAAGATCATCTATTCTTGGCAATGGGTATTTATTTTTAATAGTTACTTTGTTTAATTCTCTATAATCTATGCAGAGTCTTAAAGAGCCATCTTGCTTCTTAACAAATACCACGGGTGCTCCCCAGCAAGAATTACTTGGTCTTATAAAACCCTTTTCTTCCAATTCTTCTAACTGTTTCTTTAGTTCCTTTAGTTCATTTGGCCCCATTCTAGTTGGCTTTTTAATCACTGGGCTTGCTCCTGGAACTAAATTGATCTGGAATTCTACTGGTCTATGGTGTGGAATACCCTTGACCTCACCAAACACATCCAAATATTCATTGACTATGGGAATTTCTTCAATGGTTAGTTCACTGAAATCTTTTTCTGAGTCAACTAAATGATATAGTTTTCCTTCCTTAGCTACCTCACATAAAACTGTGATTCTCTGGCCTCTAGAATTTTGCAATGATATGGTGGATGAGTCTAAATTAATTATGGCTTTAAATTGCCTTAACCAGTCTACCCCCAATATAACACCTATATTTGGGTAATTCAAAACATATAAATTGGAAATAAAAATATTTCCCCCTATGTTTAATCCCACATCCACACAAATCATATTTAAAACACTAGAACTCCCCAATGGACTGTGTATATGCAATGGGGTTTCAACCAATATGCAATTCAGTTTTAGCATTCTAACCAGTTCATAAGAAATTAAGGAGTGAGTTGCCCCAGTATCATATACTACTGTTATGGGTATGGTACAAATAAGTAATGTACCTTCCACTTGGCTAAGGTTTACAGTGTTACTCTCCACTGTGGCTTTGCCTTTTCCTTCCAAATTTGCCAATTTGCCTTGCTGTTTATACTCAGGACAATTCCTCTTCATATGCCCCTCTTTCCCACATAGATAGCATTTGAAAGCTCCTCCTTTCAATTCTGGACATTTTGGTTTGATATGCCCTTCCTTTCCACATTGATGGCACACAATTTTCTTCTTGTCTTCCTTAGCTTTGACATCTCCAGTGCTTTTGTTACTAGCCTCTTCTTTCTTCTTATCATAAGGGTGATACCTCCCCTTACCTTTCTTGTTATTATTGCTCTTAAAATTTCTGAACTTCTCCCTTTCCTTGTCATGCTGCTCCAACCTCAAAGCTAAGTCTATCACATGATCAAAAGTCTTGTCTGCATAGGGTAACATGGCTCTGCTAAGTCCTGGGTTCAGACCCTTTATGTACCTATCATTTTTAGATGCCTCATCTGCCACAAGCATTGCTCCATATGTGGAGAGCCCCTCAAACTTTTGAGTATATTCTGTGACAGTCATGGTTCCTTGTCTAAGTCTAATGAATTCTTCTAACAAGGTAGTCTTTGCTGATGCTGGTACAAACCTTGCTTCCAACATCTCTTTAAATTGATTCCAAGTGATTTCATTCTCATTCCTTCCTGCAATGATTACTTCCCACCAGCCTAAAGCTACTCCTTTTAGCTGTCTTGAAGCCACTTGCCTCTTTCTTTGATCATCAAGTTGCATGTCATTGAAAATTCTTTCCAATGTTCTCAACCATGTTTGAATTTCCATGATACTCTCTGTCCCTTCAAAGCTTTTGCCTCCTAAATGAGTATATGTCTTAAGCAATTTTGAGAGTTCTTCATAGGGATTTTCTTGCCTTTGTCCTGCCCCATCCCTAAATGCTCTCACTAAGTCTTGCAGATTGACCATTGGTGGTGCATGGGAAGATCCTGCTCCCTGATTTGGTGGTCTCCCTACCATAGTTTGCTAATAATAATTTACATAACTGGTTAGTTTAATATTTAGTTCCTTTTAATTTTTATTTCTATCTAAGGACTTGATCCTTACTTCTACTATGTTGAATAACATAGCTCTGATACCAACTGAAATGACCCTCCTATATTCTATTCTAATTTCATAAGGAAATTTTTTTTTTTAGGTAAAGAGGATATATAGATATATCCATTGCAAATATAATTCTCAGGGTCAATATCTTTCTACAATAAACCAAAATATATCCAGGATCACAATAATCAACCAATATAAGTATATCAGTACATTCACAAAGATAAGCACATACATGTGAGGATGTATATGCCTCTCTTGTTTGAATCAGAGTTTTGAAAAAACAAGAGGATGTTGGATTGCTAATTTATTTCATATTTTTTTTTTTGATCAAACAATCCACTGGAAACATACACATTAGTCTGTTTATACTAACTAAGAAGTGATCAAGAAATAATCAGTAGTAAACAAGCTTTTAATATAGATGTTTGTGTTAAGTTCTGAATAGTGTCAAAATCAGTATAAAATAAAGGGGATCCTAAGGAAACACAAGCAACATCTAGGCGTAATGGAAACGCGCCTAACTTATACATGCAAGGTCACGAGTTCGAGTGCTATGCTAGTCGGTTCAAACACAATTTTTGGTTTTTTTTTCTTTTGTGCAGTCTGGAATCTGTTATCTACCTATCTGCACATATATATATTTTATTTTTGCCTAAAATCCATCATACCAAAACAATAATCCTTGCTTAATCATTATTGAATCCCATCCCTATAACCTGGAAGGCTTCAGGATTGATATGAATTAAGAGTAAGGTTCTTGGGTTTTGAGGATGATAGAAGTGTTTATCATCATTCAGGTTTGTATTTCTTCTTATAAGGTCTGTCTGGCCTTAAAAATGCATTTGGTTAAAATCTGAGTGAAATCCAGATTCCTATTACAAGTACTAAGAAAAAGATGTGGTAATGTTTGCACTAAACATATTTATGTGCATATATATCTGCAACTATTTGAATCTGGCTTCCATCTACCTTATTACAGATCCTTTCTCTAATTAAAAATAGGACATGAAACATTTGTATGAAACAAGTTTAACTATAGAAACCTTGCAGCCATATAAAACATTTAATCTATGCCTATTTCTTTTGCATACATATGCTATATTAGAAAATAAAACCATTTAAATTTTCTGAGAATCAACTCTCCAGATTTTCCAAAACTTAAATCCTTTCCAAAGATTCATGATTGACTAATGCATTTATAAAATGTAATCATTCAATTTTAACATGGTGTTCTTGCTAAATCTACTTACAAGATTTGATTAAAATGCTTTTAAACATAACAGATATTTAACTTAATTCATAGTTTCCAGATACAGATCAATCTCTTAACAAAATGCCTAACCAAATATCCATCCAATATTCATCACTTTATACAAGTAGCAATTTAAATTGTCAATACATGCAGATTTCAACATTTAGGCTCTTATCTAACTAAGTTTTAGCATGCTATATCTTCTTCTCAAAGCCTTGCTCCTACTCCTATTTAGTTGCTGCAATCCCTGAAAAAGCATTTGAAACTGCCTCATTTTAAATGAGACACCCCAGATGCCATTAGCACACTAGGGTCAGACACATGTCTGGTATGAGAAAATTCACAAAAGCAATTTGTTAATTAGGTTAAAATCAAGTTAAGTACAAATACATAAGGTTCTGTCCTTTGGAATCAAGTAAATACTTGTGTGCATGCTCTATGTCATTGTGCATGTGCACACTTTAACTTTCTTTCCAGAGACTACACATATGAATATGGCACATACATTCAAGCATACAACTCAATCATAGACAGACAATCATTCATACCAAACAGGAAAATAACTAACATGAGTTAAATCACTTATTCAATCCTCATATTTCAAATCTGGGAAAAACTCTAGTTTTCTCATCTGCTCAAGTATTATTTCCTTGGTATATTTATCTATCCTTGGTCTCATCTGCAATATTTATGAATCAATGGACACACTGTAATGAACTAATTCACTCCATTACACAAAGATCTCAGGACTTAAACAAGCCATGTGTCAACTTATGTTACTCAAGCACACAAGTCATTCCTGCAGTGTTCTTGACCCCAATTTCCTAATCAGATTTAAGTTAATAATAACCCCTTTGATTTTTCATGACAAACCATTCAGTGATTCATTTTATTTAGCTAAAACATCCATATCATGGTATCTCCTATTATTCATGACCATACAGAAACAACAAGCAAACAGCCATTGGTGACTACAAAATAAGGTTCTATATATATATAGATATTCATCCTGGTATTTTTAAAAGGAGTTTAGGCAACTAACATTGGCTTATAGCTTCTGGGGAGTTTTTCTTTTGCAAACTTTTGTGCTTGAGTTAAACTCAGAATAATCTGGTTTCACTGAATCACAAAATCTTGTTTGCTATGCATTTTATTGAATCAGGAGCATCAGCACATAGGCAACCCTATTGCACCCCTAATTCCTTTCTATTTCAAGCCTCAGCACTTATACATGAGTATATTGCAGCTCAACATTATTTACATCTTTCTGGGTTGAGCCAAAACCAATACTACTTGCCTATTCTCAACATTTTATTTTCTGGGTATTTATTTATATCCCTAAACATTAACATATCAGAGATCTGAGTGTATAAAACAGACATGTATGCTAACAACACATAGACTTTGTTATAATAAAACAAATGATCAACCAAAGAAAATCAAAACATATTCAGGTTTAGATTCACAGATAAACATTTATATATGAAAATACTCTTTGAATAAAAATACTTTTTATCTGGCTGCCTACATTAGGACTTATTGCCTTAGATTTTTGAGTGAGTTTTCTCACCTAGCTCTCTCCTTTGTTTCCTTAATTAACTGATGAACTCCTGCTCTTATCCTCAAGCTCTCCTTCTTCTCTTGTCTTATGATTTCTGTGGTATTGTTTTTCTTCTTCTTTTTTTTTCAAAATTCTTTTCTGAGGAGAAGAGGAGGCTGCTGTATATACATGTATATATATGCAGGGTCTCTCTTAGGGTTTTTGGGTATTGGCTAAAGCCATTTTTGCCCACCAGAAAATCATGTCATCTGCATTTTAACCCAAAGTTTTACCCCTTCCCGGCTTAATTTGGGTGAAGAGAAAAGTGGTTACATTTTTCTTTCAGAAATTGCTTTTCAGAAAATACTTTTCCCCCTTGTCTATAATCATGCTAAAAATGTGACTTGGTTTTGTTATTTATTTAATACACTTCCTAATTCTGCCTATAGCAACATTTCTCTGTTTTCTCTTATTTTTTTCTATTTTTAGCTTTCATGTAAATGGCATGTACTTCCTTTATTTATTTATAAGAGGATTAGTTCTTTTTATATCTTCTTTCTTTTTATTTCTGCTTATATTAAAATATGTCTGTATATTTTATCTCACTAATTTAAACTCTGGTATTTTATTAGCACATGTATATTTTTATATATATATATATATCATTCTGTATTGACACACACATGCACATGTATACTTAAAAAAAATATTCAGTAGCATACATATATTTATATTTACTTATGCATTCAGCTTTTAAAGATTTTAATATATATATATATATATATATATATATATTTATTCCCATACATATCAATATGTATTTATTCTTAAAGTTCAGAGATTTTTAGCTTTAGTTCATGTGTATACCCTATGCACACATGTACACACATACTGATACACTATCAAGCCATAACAATCTCCTTCCAAAATTTATTTAAAAATTATTTTAAATTCATTTATATTTTTTAGGATAAATTCCTAAATTCTTGGGTCATTACACTCTAGTGCCCTTGCTAGTGTCGAGCATGCATAAGGAATCTATCTTTCCACCATTCCCACTTTGTACCGGTACATGTCCTTCTAAAGCTATCCCATGGGTTGTAATAAGAAGGAGGGTCAGAACAATGTTCTTATGACTGGTAAATTACACATTTATACATAATTGTTGATTGCCTTTCGTTACATGTTATGTCCATTTATTTAACTTAGTCATCTCGACTCCACGTACGTGTACAATAAGCCCTATCTACTCGAAGTAGACCATAACCCCCCCCCCACACACACACATATATATATATATATAAACATATAAGTACCACGACCCCCCTTTGGACCAGGGTACTTTCCACGCTAGTATCCATACCTTATCACCTTGTCAAGAGATCCATCGCCAATGCAATATCACGTCCTTGTCGTCATGCGTACTGAGGAACTCCCGTAGTGTCTAATAACATAGTTACTATTGTGTACCCATATTCTATCTCCTCTTATGGATTTATCTAGCTCCTTCATATTATGGACTCGGCTCTACAGACTATTGAGGACCCAACTCCTCAGATTGCCCTACTCGTTTGAAAGATCTCCATTAAGGGTTATCTAGCCTTATCTCCTAACAAACAAACTATCAAACAATTATGACAGTGCATGAACTAAACTTGATCTACACTAGAAGGAGGTGTAGTCCGTTTAAGTGTAACCCTCTTTTTTCCATCGACTGCTAAGGACTGATGATGTTCTCGACTTATGTACAGCTCCTACACACTGACATTGCACCGAGCCTTGCTCACCGTCCCATTTAGATTGCCTAATGCAATTAAGGTAATAATGTAATGACCTACCTTTTTAGATGGTTTAAATCGACAATAAACCACACATGTCAGACTCAAACCATTCAAATGGGAGGATTGTTATGAGGTAAATAAGATAAGAAGAAAAAAAAGAGAAACAAAACACAGAATCTCACAGCGAAATGACAAAATATAATAATCAAATAAACAGTTCATGAAGCTGTTTTACAAATAACATTTGATTACACTTTTACAATACAGATCAGAATACATACAGCAGTAAAAAATAAATAATGCAACAGAACAACATGTTGCAGTGGAATAAATATAATAAATAATAATAGTACTAAATCTTCGTCTTCGTCCTCCAGAAAAGCAGTCTTCGATACAATGAAAAGCTCAAACTGACCCGAGCGTAATGAAAAGACAAAACACTCCAGTCGGAACTAAAAGATCTTATGTAAGTTAAATCAACAATAAATAAATATGAGTGTAACGGCTTCAGAGATGTTTACGGGGTGTGACATCTCCTATCCAGTGTCAACGTGGGTGCAGTAACTTAAGAGATGTTCGGGACTCCATCTCCTAAGGATCCGTTCAACTATCTATATACATAGTACAATACGCTATTATAATAGTGTCTACAGTAAAGTAAATTATTAAAATAGCATTAAGGCATTACCCATATCCCTCTTAACACATTTTTATATATTCCCGTAGTCTAAACAGTACCGTAATTCCTCCATACACTGGAGGGCTATCAGAGGGCACTCCATAGGTACGGTACTAACCAAACTCGTAGTGGACGCGATAAGGCATGTGCAAGGCATGCGAGGCAATGCCTAGGTAGGATTCTACCATTTGCACTCCCGGACTGGTGGTAACGACTAGCAGCTACTACCGCCCACCTCGAAACACACTCCCATAATCAAATCGAGGGGTGGCCACCAAATCAATCACAAAGTCATAATATGGTATCGAAGAAGCATGCTCAATCAGAGGAGCGACCTCACTTGGCCGGGTATAGCTCCTGTTTTAGCCACATCAAGCTGACTCACGGGTGTCAGGGCTACGCAAATATTTCATATAGAATCGTTCACCAAACCATCCTACTTCATTCTGGAATCTCCACCACGTACACAGTTGTTAAAGTAGTTTTTGGTATTGGCAGAGAGTATGATAATATCCGATACCGGTCTCTTGAACAACCCAATGCTTTTTTCACACCATATGGTTCTTTTACATTTCTAAAACCGATTCAAAATTGATATCAAAATATCATATTCAATTCAAACCATATCACTTTCGAAATCATATTCACTTTCGAAATCATATTCACTGTCGAAATCATATTTACTTTCGAAATCATATCCACTTTTGAAATCATATCGACAAAATAGGTTAAATCCTTATTTCAAAATTATAATATTTACTCAAATATGTCATTACACTGGGAAACATTATTTCAAATCCCACTTTAGGTTATAATATTATTTAACCCTATTCGCTTTTAAATCAAGGATTTAAATATAAACACTTCCACTTTACACAGTCTGAAATTTAGAAAATTGTTTAGATGGTTATAAATAGTTTAAACAGTTTAACATAGTTTAAAATAAATTTTTAAATAGTTTAAAATATTTTAAAATAGTTTAAAAATAGATTTTAAATAGTTTTAAATAGATTTAAGATATTTTAAATAGATTTAAAATAGTTTAAATAGATTTAAAATAGTTTAAATAGATTTAAAATAGTTTAAAATGGGTTAATTAGTTTAAAATAGGTTGAAATAGATTACATTAGATTAAATAAATTAAAATAAATTAAAATAGTTTAAAATAGTAAAAATACTTTAAAATACTTTAAAATACTTTAAAGGGTTTAAAATAGATTAAATAGTTTAAATTAGATTAAAATAGTTTAATGGTTTTAAAATAGGTTAAAATAGTTTAATAGTTTAAAAATCTTAATAATCAGGATTTTTAAAATAATATATCTTTAAACAGTTTATATTAAATAATTAATTTGAAATTAATATCAAATTAAACTATTTCTTTCATTTCAACACATCTGGATCATGTCCAGCTTTCAAATCAACAAACTCAATTCTGTCTTTCAATTCAGATTCTCATTTAATTTAAAACCATTTAATCAATATCGATTTAAAATCCATGTTCGAACTATAAATTTAAAATATTTCAAATTTAGTAGATTTCAAAGTTTAAATATTCAAATATTTCAATAACACAATTTCGATAAATTTCATTTATTTTCGACAATTCAACTTTGAAATTTCAATTTAAATCCTTTAAACACTTCATTTAACCAAATTCCAATTTCAACATTTAAAGCTTGGATGTTCGAAAATAATTCAGTTTATATAAATCCAATTTTATTTCAAAATATCATTTAACTGAATTCAAAAAAACTAAGGATTTAAAATCATTTAATTTAACCAATCTGGTGTCTGTATATAATTTTCTACCCTATGGTCAAGTGATACGGATATATATCATTTCAATCCACAATAATTTTAATTTACGGGTATATATCATTTCAACCCGCAATCCCGAATCAACATTCAAAATCCATAAAATCGCTCCCGTTTATCATTTCAACCCATAACGATTTTTCCCTAATGTACGGTTCATTCGGGTATGTATCATTTCAACCCATAGTGATTTTCTAGCGATAACAAAGGGAACTTGCAGTGTTATAACAATATAAATATAACATCCAGTCATCCAATATCAACAATCAAACATTCATCACAATCACCATTCAAATCAACCAATAAACAACAACACTTAACTAATTATCATTAACAGGTCTTTAACAGGCAATTTACTTCAATATTAAATTAAATGGCGATTAAATTCGATAAAAGTCAGATTTTACTGGAATGACAATTAAAATATACCAAACATCAACCAATCAAATTTTAATCATGTCATAAATTCAATTTAACTAACATAAGATAATATAGTAGCTGTGAGTGGGTCAAAACACTCACCTTTGATTTTTCGACGATTTAAAACCCAAATAAAGGCCCAAATTTCAATAGTCTTAGAATTCGTCCAAACTAGTTCCATATTGTCTGGAATTTCAATACGATCGTAGTGGAACAAACTGCGCGTAAATCTGACCTCGTACGTAAAAGTTATAACAATTAGAAGTTTTACGATTCTATAATTAAATAAAATATATAATTGAAAAAAAAGGTGGACACGTCACCTCGTAAACACTGCACATGGTTGAAACCCTAACATGTAAACAACACGCAATCACCTGTACATGAACAGGCCGCCACCACTTCCTCAATTTTTGTCGCCTCCTCGTCGACATCTGCCACGATCAACCAACGCCATTGGCTAGAGCAACTCTGGCCGACCCTTCTCCGAGCAAGCGACCGCCTCCGCCACCCTCAGGAAAACCCACCGCCGCCCACATTCCCAGCCAAATTGTAGCAATTTTGATGGCCTCTGACCCAAAGTAGCCGTATAGATCGACTCCCCTCGACACCCTCTCTGATGCAGTGCCTTCCAATCGTTCCCAGGACGAAGATCCACCATTCAATCTCAAACCCTAACATGAACGGTCGAGAATAAATCACCAATTTTTGGCCAAAACATGATCCAAATTGAAAAAAAAAATTGCTGCAGTGGATTATGCTCGTCGAGAGCTTTCCAACAATATATAATTTGCTATAGTTTGGAGAGTTTAATTTTTCGATTTGATTTTGATTAGAAATTGAATATAGGAATTAGGGTTTCTGCCATTTGAGAAGAAGGAATAGACATATGAAGTTGTATGTACTGTAATAAGAAACAAAAACGCTGCTAGGGTTTAGAAGAATCTATTTATATAGGTAAGGCCCGATAAGAAAGAATGATCATATCGAATCGGTTTGAAATGACAATAATGACCCGAAAAGCCCGTTTCGTTTTCGAAACGAAAGTGGGTCATCTAATATATCGAAATAGATGTTTTCGATATTTTTAAATTCAATGGAACAAATTTCAAGTCCTAATTCCATTGTATGAAAAAGTTAGCTTTTAAAATCAACTTATTTCAATTGAACTCAATTAAATTGATTTTTATGCATTCCGAGCCCGCACGATCAAACGACAAGTCCGATCGTTACGAAACTTGAAATCTTACAATAATTCACCGTTATGGATCCGATGAAACTAGTTTCATCGAAATCCGAGACAGTGGCCAAAAATGGTTATTTTCACGTTACTTAAATAAATTATTATTAAATTGATTAAATCACCTTTTAAATTCAAATTTAATAACTAACAATTTTTTTCATTTTTGATTACCTAGTAATTTATAATCTTTTAAAGTAAATTTCCAAGTCAAAACCAATGTTAAATATTGCACTACTACGGTGTTCAATTTCAGTTTCAGTAAATTCATTAATTATAATTTAAAATCCTAATAAATTAATTTATTTCAATTTACATCTTATTATTCAATCAACTATCATCTTATGGATATAATTAACATTGGTTTACGTTTTATTACATCAATAATCTACAATTATCATATTTTACCATATTAATTGCAATATTTCAATTATATTGAATTTTTATCGATTTCCAAATTAATTTACCGGATTAACAACAGAATGATAATTAAAGCAATTATTATTAATAATTCAAACACATTTCCAAGTTTATTGTTTACAAACAAAAGCTAATAAATTCACATATTGATTGATTATTCTATATTAACCAATTTTAATAAATTACATACGATTTCACCGTTGAGGACATCATTTAATTTATTTCATTATTTACAATTATAACTAAATTAACCTAAAATTTATTTCAATTGATTGTAATTACATTAAATAGTCATCAATTAACTTAAATTAACATTACTAACATTACATTCTAGTTATTCCTCTCATTATTAAATCATAAATTTTAGTTTTCTTTCAATGTTAAATTCTAAAATCTTATTTAATTAATATTTTAATTATCGAAAAATACGGGCCGTTACACTCTCCCCCACTCAAAACTTTTCGTCCTCGAAAAGGGAAAAGGAGGAAATAAGGAACTAATATATTTATTCAAAGTATTCAATTTATAAACAATTAATTTACATAATTAAGTATTTTAAATAAAATATACTAATTAATAACAATTAAATCTTTATATTCAAGTTTACTAAAGTTTGAAAATAATTTCACCTTCACAAAAAATTTCTAAGTCCAAAATTTACAGAAAATTTTGGCAGAATCTCCTTTGGACAGAGTGGTCCGAGAGAAATAATAATATTAATAATAACCATAGATATCATATTTCAAAATTAAAAAATCCTAAACCACGGGAAACAATATAATATCGCTATAAAACCGTAATCCGAGAACGTACCTATTTGTCGGACAAACAATGCTTACTTATGAAACCAAAAGCCGTAGTTATTGCTTCCATAACCTGTATTTCACTTACATAATCCAAAGAAGTTAATAATTATGTAAAAAGAGAAATATTTAAGTTGTTTCAATTAATAACAAAACAAATCAACACAACATAAGAATAGTCACTTACAAACAAAACCATACAATATTAACATGCAATCAAAGTAATCAACCATCCATCCATAGCAACCAAAACAAATAGTTTGTTCGGGTTCAGAAACCTTTAATCGTATAGAATGATAAATAGACTACTAAGTATATCATACACTCAACAGTCTTGATAAAACATAATAGATTATTTATACATCTTTATGCAGTTAGAAGTATCCTTTCCCAACCATCCCATAAACCAAAACTAACAATAATTTCAAATATCGTTTAAGTTTATTCTTCTTAATCTCCTTTCACATCATTTACTGTTCATCTGTTTTCATTCGTTCATACAATGCTTATCTTCATTAATTTACATTCATTACTTACAAAAATTCATCTCTCATTTATTCATAAAATGCCATTTTCATTACTTTACATCCAATTATAAGTTATTTCCATTTCAATTATTTAGATCATCAATGAATTCATTATTGAAGTATTGCATACATTTTATTTCAGTTAAATTATATACTCAATTTCCATTAAATATTAATATTCATTAGTGCGTAAATTCATACTTAAGTTCCTTAGCTTCTTAATTTACATTCATCTTTCCTTTTATAATGTCATCGAATATTAAATCCATTTTCTAAATCATTTCAACATTTCTGAAGTTATAATCATTTAATTAATATAAGATTCACCTTTTTTATTCAATCTGATTATAAATAGCTTAAAATGTTAATAAGTTTATAATCATTTACTTACAGTATTACTGTTAAATTCAATTACTAGCATTTCAAATTATTAACCTAAGTTTATAATATTCTTATACATCTTAATTCTTCCTTTATAAACCTAATTCCATTGAACACTTTCATTTCCCAAGTTTTACTTATATAATATTCTATTACATAATCTTATTAACATTTCAACTTTTAATATTTTGGTAAGTTATATATATGTCTTTTAGAATGTAATTGAATGTTACATGAGTTTATTTTATTCATTTTAGTTAACAAAATGTTCAATAGTTACATCTTCTTAATTTTCATACCCTTTGATTTACAAGTTACAAATTTCCAATTTCTAAAATATTTCATTAATCACTTAGCATAAAATTTCTATTTTTTTTTTCATTTTAGAAGTTTCCAGTTGTTAATACAGTTAAGATTTCATTCTATTACAATATTTAAAATTTCTAATTATCAGAAAGTTTTAAAAACTAAATTCCGGGTTTCTTTTCCATTCAAATATACACACACACATTCATATCTTTCGTATATGTCAAATCGTACTTAGAAAATAAAATTAAAATTTATTTATCACAACTAATGTGCAGTAAAACTACTATAGCGGTCTTCCCACTTTGAAACTCGAAAATGAACGTCGATGATGCGTGCACTCATCACCGAAATTATTTTCCAACGACAAAAGAGGGGAGTTCAGAACTTATTTCCTTTTTAACAATTCTTTTCAAAACTTTCTTTCAAATCACACTGAAAATATTTATATTCGAAAATACTTTCAAATAATAATATTATTATATTCCAAAATCCTTCGAAAGCAATTTTTAAAATCCTGGAACTTAAGTTCTCAAATTCCAATTTGTATTTATTTTACTTGTAAATCCTCTTTTTCAATCAATATTTATAAAATTTATCTACCTAACAAACAACATATCACATCCAACTATATTATTTTTTAAAATTATTCTTATATAAAAAATATAATACTAGGTAAAATTATTTCATTTACCTATATTTCAAAACAAATATTATGTCGGTCTGCCCTATTAAGTGTTTAGAAATCCCCATCGATGCCATAGCGTCCTATGTACCGACCAGAATTTATAAATACTAAACAGAACAAATTAACACAATATAAAATATTTTTATAACACTAACAAGTACGCTCTCTATCATATATAAATACACTCAAACAGACTCATTCTAGGGTATTACTACCCTATTTCAAATGAGTTATACCCTACAAAGCTTAGTTATCGCTAAACCTGGCTCTGATACCAAATGTAACGACCCACCTTTTTGGACAGTTTAAATCGACAATAAACCACACATGTCAGACTCAACCCATTCAAAAGGGAGGATTGTTATGGGGTAAATAAGAAAAGAAGAAAAAAGAGAAACAAAATACAGAATCTCATAGTGGAATGACAAAATATAATAATCAAATAAACAGTTCATGAAGCTGTTTTACAAATAACATTTGATTACACTTTTACAATACAGATCAGAGTACATACAACAGTAATAAATAAATAATGCAGCGGAACAACATGTTGTAGTGGAATAAATATAATAAATAATAATAGTACTAAATCTTCGTCTTCGTCCTCCAAAAAAGCAGTCTTCGATACACTGAAAAGCTAAGACTGACCCGAGCGTAATGAAAAGACAAAACACTCGAGTCAGAACTAAAAGATCTTATGTAAGTTAAATCAACAATAAAAAAATATGAGTGTAACGGCGTCAGAGATGTTTACGGGGTTTGACATCTCCTATCCAGTGTCAGCGTGAGTTTAATAACTTAAGAGATGTTCGAGATTCCATCTCCTAAGGATCCATTAAACTATCTACATACATAGTACAATACGCTATTATAATAGTGTCTACAGTAAAGTAAAGTATTAAAATAGCGTTAATGTGTTACCCATATCCCCTTTAACACATTTTTATATATTCCTGTAGTCTATAAAGTACCATAATTCCTCCATAAACTGGAGGGCTATCAGAGGGCACTCTATAGGTACGGTACAAACAAAACTCGTAGTGGGCGCGATACTGTTGAATATGCTAGTATACGATTTTTGTTTGATGATAATAGACATATATATATATATATTTCAATGTATTTGTTAATTGTACTATTTTATTTTTTACAAAATTAAATAAATATTTGTTGAATAAAATAAATAACATAGAATTTAAATTCAAACAGATATTTTATTCAAACAAATATTTTATTACAATTTTTGATTAGTACAAAATTTCAGCTCTCACTATATATACAAAATTTCAATTACAATACAATTTCAAATCACAACACAATTTTTCACTATACAATTGTCATTTACATTTGCACCTCACTACATATCACTCGTTCACTCATATTTGTTCTTCAACCTGTATCCAGCATCTGAATTATCTGCAAAATAAACACTGACGAAGTAAAATTGAAAAAGAAATATTTTTTGCAGTGTAAAATAAAATGTGTGTTTTTGAAAATATTATTTGCCTTGGTTATTTAGGATGTTTATCATCATATTTATTTTGAATTCATCTAACACGAACAACTTGCGACATGCACAGTGTATCACTATACATGCCATAAGGCTGTGCACACCGATATACCCTTGATAAAATTGTAGGGACAGGTGAGCACAAGGTCAAACCCGAGCCGAGGCTGGATTCAACTCAGGTGCAATACAAATAAAATTCAACATGAATACAAATCCACACATACAACCTGAAAGGATTTAAAAAAGAAAGCAGTCGAAGCAAACTGTACAAACACACATGACAACAAGCCAGTAAATCAAAATGTGAAACCAAATTCAGGGCCAACCCGACCATGCTAACAAGTGCACAAGTGTGTCAACACATCAGGTCAACAAGGAAATGGGTCAAACTGCACCAGACCTTCAATGGATATGAAAACAATGAACTATACTCGAAGCAACCAGAATACAATGCACCAGATCAGCTAAACCAGACTTCAAGTGTGAACACAGATGTGTCAAGACTTGGATTGGACTACATACATATATACATATTTTTATATACACATGTATACACATATGCGGTATGGAACGAAGACAAAGAAAATCAAGTCACGATTCAGAGAGAAATGTTATGCAGCAGTTCAAACAAAATAATGTCGTAGGGGATTTCACATGAACATAGCCTCAACAATACAGTTCAAATGAAAAAGACCAAATAGACCAGATACAAATGGCCAAGTGCAAAACAATGGAGCAACAAGTAAATGGCAGTGCATAAGCATGAGATGAAGGCTACACAAAGAAATCATCATAAATATATATATATATATATACATATGTATACACACATGTATACATATATATGTAGTGCACAACATTTCAATTCATCATAAAATAGTGCAGACTTGATTGCACAAACAAACTCAAATGTACACAAATGCAAATAACAACAAAACAAGCAACTTCACACATGTGTAAACACAGTGTTGAAACGGAGACCAGAGGCACACTGGAATATGCAATGCAATAGAGGCTACAACCCAGTACACACACAGTAATGCAACATGAAGATGGATTCAATGAGACAATACAAACTCAAGTGTGCACAAGCAAGCTACAAAAAGACCAAATACAACATCAATTCAAGTATGTGGAACAAAACCAAGTGCAAACTCAAGTGAAACAAAGGACTCAGAAAACCAGCCATACAACATCAGTACAACTCGACAAAATTGCGACAGAGATGAGGAAAAAAGCAACAACCACTAGTGATACAGTTCGAACAAAAATGAAGCAGTTTACAGTTTTACAGAAATCAGGTAGCAGTTCGATGAAAGTTAAAAAAGTTGAAAATATCAATATCTCATCTCAAAATATTATCACAAATTCAAAGTGGCCGAAGTCAAACCAGAAAAGAACGAAACCAAATACAAAGAAAATGCAAGCCATGGTGACCAAGCACGCACATCAATAAAATATTCAAATTGAACCAGTCCAAACATATCACATGTATTCAAGCAAAATCGAACGGCAGAGCAAAGCTAACTGACGAATTCAAATGAAATATTCGAATAGAAATTAAGGGAATTGATCCCTATTTAACCCATTATCATCATCGACATACAAGCATCGAGTTCAAGCATATCAACGAGAGTAATAAAGCAAAATCACATACCGCTTTTATCATTCGAACTCAACGCATTGGAGCAGCCATATGCAAAACAAAGCGACGAGTTAATTTGTAACAACCTGCCTTTTTGGACGTTTTAAGCAAACACACATGTCAAACTCAAACCATTCAAAAGGGCAGATTGTTATGGGGTAAATAAGAAAAAGCAGAGAAAGAAAAACAAATACAGAATCTCGTAGCGGAATGACAAAATATAATAATCAAATAAACAGTTCATGAAGCTATTTACAAATACATTGATTAAACTTTTATAATACAGATCAGAGTTACATACAGCAAGAATAAATAATAAATAAATGCAGCGGAACAACATGATGCAGTGGAATAAATATAATACATAATAATAGTACAAAATCTTCACCTTCATCCTCCAGAAAGCAGTCTTCGATAAATTGAAAAGCTCAAACTGACCCGAGCGAACTGAAAACACAAAACACTTGAATCGGAACTAAAAGATATTATGTAAGTTAAATCAACAATATATAAATATGGGTGTAACGGCATCAGAGATGTTTACGGGGTTTGACATCTCCTATCCAGTGTCTAACGTGAGTGTAATAACTTAAAAGATGTTTGGAATTTCCATCTCCTAAGGATCCGTTAAACTATCTACTATGTAGTACAATACGCTATTATAATAGTGTCTACAATAAAGTAAAGTATTAAAATAGCGTTAAGGCGTTACCCATATCCCCCTTAACACATTTTATATATTCCCGTAGTCTATACAATGCCGTAGGCTCCACCAAACCGGTGGTTTACCCAGAGGACAGCCCATAGGTACGGTACAAAACAAACTCATAGAAGGTGCTCTAGGGCATGTGTACACGACACTCGAGGCAATGCCTGGGTTGATTTACCAATTGCAGAATGGGCTAGTGGTAATGCATAGCAGCTACTACCGCCCACCTCGAAACACATTCCCATAATCAAAATCAAGGGGTGGCCACCAAATCATCACAAAGTCATAATATGGTATCGAAGAAGCATGTCCGATCGGAGGAATGACCCCACTTGGCCCAGGTATAGCTCTTGTTTTAGTCACATCTAAGCTGACTCACGGGAGTCAGGGTCACGTCAATACCTCATACATAATCGTTCGCCAAATCATCCTACTTCATTTCTGGAATCTCCTCCACGTCACAGTTGTTAAAGTGGTTTTCGGTATTGGCAGAGAGTATGACAATATCTGATCCCGGTCTCTTTAACAACCAAACGCTTATTTCACAGCGGATGGTTCTTTAACATTTCAAAAAGTCAATTCACAATTGATATCAAAATATCGTATTTTCAAAACCATATCATTTTCAAATCATATTCACTTTCAAACTATATTCACTTTCAAAAATCATATTCACCTTTGAGTTTGTCGATACGATAGGTTAATTGAATCATAGTTCCAAAATCATCATATTTACTCAAATATGTCAATTCACAAAAAGGTATCAATTCCAAATTCCAACTTAGTTTGTATCGTCATCAAGGATTTAAATATAAATACTTCAACTTTACACAGTCCGAAATTTTAGAAAATAGTTTAGATAGTCATAAATAGTTTTAATAGGTTGAAAATAATTTAAAATATATGAAAATAGTTTTAAAATAGTAAAAATAGTTTAAATAGATTTAAATTTGATTAAATTAGATTTTATGATTTTAATAGATTAAATATAGATTAAATAGATTTTTTTGATTTAAAAATGATATAAATAGATTAAATATAGGTTAAATAGTTTTAAATTATATTAAATAGGTTTTAAATAGATTAAATAAATTTAAAATAGATTAAATAGATTTAAATTATATTAATTAGATTAAAAATAGATTAAATAAAATTAATTTGTTAAAAATAGGTAAATTAGATTAAATTGGATTAAATAGGTTATAATAGATTTTATAATAAGTTAAAACAGTTTAAATTGATTAAAATAGTTTAAATTGGTTAAAATAGATTTCAAAGTTATATCCAACATTTCAATAACTCAATTCTAATAAATTTATTTATATTTTTTCCACTTCAACCTTGAAATTTCAATTTAAATCCTTTGAACAATTCATTAAATCAATTCCAATTTCAGCATTAACGTTTGGATTATCGAAAAATAATTCAGTTTATATAAATACATCTCTATTTCAAATGCCAGTTAACTGAATTCAAAATTTAAAGAATTAAAATCATTTAATTTAACCAATCCGGTGTCCGTATATAATTTTCTACCCTAGGGTCAAGTGATACAGATATTTATCATTTCAATCCGCAATTTAAAATTTTACGGTTATATATCATTTCAAACCGCAATCCCAAATTAAATACAAATCTATAAAATCGCTCAAGTCTATCATTTCAACCCATAATGATTTTTCCCTAATCTATAGCTCGTTCGGGTATGTATCATTTCAACCCATAGGGAACTTGCAGTGTTATAAGAATATAAAATACAACATCCAGTCATCCAATATCAACAATCAAACATCCATCACAATCATCATCCAAATCAATCAATAAACATCAATAGATAACTGATCATCAATAACAGGTAATAAATTGATAATTTAAATTCAATATTAAATTAGACGATGATTAAATGCAATAAAAGTCAAATTTAACTAGAATGACAATTTTAACATACCAAACATCTATCAATTTATTTCTAATCACATCATACATTCAATTTAACAAACATAAGATAATTTAGTAGTTGTGAGTGGGTTAAAAAACTCACCTTCGATTTTAAATCGATTTAAAATACAAATTAAGCCCACCGTTATCCCGCCTTTTGGCAAGGCCGTGACACTAAGAACTTGACTAGAAACCAAGGACAGTTCATCCTGGAGATCGGTTATACATAGGTTCACTATGGATACTGGTAAATTTTGCCCGAGTCCGGATCGAGCTACAATTGATATGACACGATAAGCAAAGCTATGAAAGCCAACTTTCCAAATTTCAAGTCAATCGGAGTTCGTATGCTCAAGGTATTGATCGATCACGGTTGAGAAATCCAACTCTATTCGTATCCATCCAATTTCGTATCCATTCCCCAAGAGAGATTCAGTTTGTATCCATCGCCTACTAACTTCCTTCGCATCCATAAAATGAAGCTACTCCGTATCCATCATGTTAACAGTACTTCGTATCCATCAACAAATGCTCATTTCGTATCGGTCTCCCTTCATCCATCTCGTATTGATCTCCCACCATCAATACGAACAGCAACAACCACCGATCGATACAAAGGCGGCCTCCAACCATCGATACGAAGTAGCATGGAAGCATCGATATGAATAGAGCCACGCTATCGATATGAACAACATCGATATGAATTCAGCAGCCTTCGAAAAATCCAAATTTGCATCGAGCATAACTCAAAATCTACAAGTCCAAATGCCACCAAATTTTCACAGGAGCTTGCGTACCACCTTGAGAATGTTCATGATCGATCTCGACTCGATCGGACAAAATCTCGATCGATGCGAATTTGGTTCGTATCGATCACGGATCGAGTGCAAACAACATGGGATCGATCACGTGGGCCCACCCACGTGTGAGAAGAAGTCCTCCGAGATTTGGGCGAGATATTTGTTGCCTACGCCTATAAATAGCAACCCTGGACCTACAAAAAGGGACTTTTGGCCTCTTTACGCCAATATTCTACCGAAATGATTATCAAACTTCAGTTATACTGTTGTAATCTTTTGTAAACAGCGAGTGAAATTCAATAAACATTAATCATTTCATAGTGGACGTAGGCAATTCGCCGAATCACTCTAAATTCGTGTGTTTCTGTGCATTTTCTTATCTGTTTATTGGTATGTTTGTTAGATCTACCTCGTTTTCCATTTATTTTCTTCATTTTATCTCTTCAAACACATCCGAAGAGTGTTGTGCCCAATTTTGGCACAAACACTTTGGTGCTTTCATTGAGAAAACCCAGCTTTTCTCCTACTCTGTGGATCTACTACCGTCGTTGGATTGCAAAAACCTAAGGAGAAGATCCAGACCTACCATCAAGTGGTTCCTTCTATTCTATTTAGATTGCTCCAAATCTAAGAGGAACTGCATTCATGAAGATTTTCGTATTCATGTTTTCGTATCAAGAAAATATGAAGATTTTCGTATCCAGAAAATATGAAGATTTTTGTATCCATGTTTTCACATCCAGAAAATATGACAACATTCGTATCGATCGAACTTCGTATCGATCAGTTTTCATAACGATCGAATTTCGTATCGATCAGTTTTCGTATCGAACAGTTTTCGTATCGATCGAATTTCGTATCGATTAGTTTTCATATCGATTGAATTTCGTATCGATCAGTCTTCGTATCGATCACTTTTCGTATCGATCGACGTTCGTATCGATCAACATTCGTATCGATCGACTTTCGTGTCGATCACTATTCGTATCGATCAGTTTTCATATTGATCGACTTTCGTATCGATCACTATTCGTATCGATCGACTTTCGTATCGATCACTTTTCGTATCAATCAGTTTTCGTATCGATTGACTTTCGTATCGATCACTTTTCGTATCGACCGACTTTCGTATCGATCAACCTTCGTATCAATCCAGCTGCGTCCATTTCGTATCGATCCTGAGATACCACTTTGTATCGATCCAGCTGTGCCATTTCGTATCGATCCTCACATACCTTCGTATCGATCCAATTATCCACTTTTCGGATCGTTCAATTTCACCAACTTTTTTATCGTTCAAACATTGCTGAGAACGATACGAAATTTCAAAAAATATATTTTCAAGTACGACCCAAATTTTCAAAAAAGAGGCAAAAAAAAACTCGGGCGGAAACCCCCCTCCCCCCGAACCCTAGCCTCAGTGCAGAGCACCCGCATAGTAATTCAAAGCTCAACTTAATGAAGGAACATTCCATCAACGTTCCTGATCATACCATGACTGAACGGGACATAGGGGATTACAACAACAAATGCTGAATTGCAATCAAGGAATGGGTAAAGGAATACTACTCAATCGGTGCTCCCAGAGGTTGGAGAACCTAGCTAATACGCTAAGGACTAGAGTTGGTTAATATATCATGCTGCTAAGGTGGACTGCAACTTCCCCCAATTGACCAGTTTTTAAACTCCTGAATTGACAACTATGGTATGCTGGCTAATATGACGACTGCCCTACACTATCTACTCTGCCAACTCAAAACATGGCTGGTCGCTGCTAAACCATCTTCAAATGCCCGCATCTTAATCATACCGTGTCCTTATGACTAGAAGCATGACATGCAACCTTAAGGAGACTTCCTTACTACCTTATATGGGCCTCCTACCTAGGTGAAAATTAGAAATAATCATCAATCTGTGAGCCCATCTTAACCAACTCACCATCCAATCGGCGTTACCAACCACCCAAACATCATACATCATTCACCAGTATTACGAGATCCCATAGACATAAAATGGACCTGATCATAATGACGATTGGAGAACCTTTTCCAGTCGAGGCCTATTCATTGAAACCATCCTACATGTAGAATTTCCAGTGAAAATTCAACATGTTGACTATGTCAGTGTACTATGAAAATACAACCCCCGACACTACCTCATGAAGTGAGAATGGCGCATGGATTCCACCAAGAGTGATGAATGCCATCAAACACAGATGTATTCCCTCATTCTTCAAAGAAGACCGTCAATCACTGTCAGACATACTAGTTCTATTTCTCATATCGCTGAAGGGAATAAAGAAGCTGACTACTAATGAATTGATCAAAGTCCACAGCCAGTTGCCGCCAATACCCATAAATGGATTCATCACAAGAGCTTATTTCCAGACTTTGATAAGAGAATTGGTGGATAGCCGCCAATAACTACACCAACATATCACATCCAATATTGAGTTGATGAACTAGATGAAGGATCAACATGGCGAGATAAGGAGGAAACCTACTTCATAATCTAGATCGAAAAAATCCTCTTCTTTAGATGGCTACCGTGGACGCCAACGCCATAAGGCTGCTCCAGAAAGGATAGCTCTGATAATATGTGCAAGCCCCATAAAGCAAAGGGAAGGGAACCCCGGACCACTATCGATCGAGAACTTTGATCAAACTGAACCACTTGCATTCGACTTCCAACTGAGAAGGGCTGAACTGAAGTGCAATAGCGAGCATACGACCCTGCCTCACTTATCAATGAGGTTTGATCTGATCTCTTTTGAATTATTTCTAATTCAATTTAATTTATGTTGCGAAGTTTGACCGACTTGAATTAAACTACTTGCAAATGGTGCAGATAACCGAGTACTCAAGGTTCGGTGCCAAACAACCTCCGCGGACTATGATCAAGTCATTGAGGTATCATGATGACGAGCCTGATTCAACCACTGATAGGCTACTATATGCCCCTGGCTTGGGGGCAGAGCATCAAAGCAGAAGAGACCGACAAGGTTAGGACTTCGGTACAAAGTGGATGTAACCGACCATCCACTCATCCACCTATGCAATTTAATTAGGAGTTTTAAGAAAGACTTGGAGTTATATGTCCCAACAGTGCACTCTCCATCTCGTACTTGAAGCTCGCCAAAATACTTATGCTTCTTCTAATGCCCGATAAAATCGGAATCACACCAAGGGTGGACGTGACGTCACCATCCATGCACCCAATCCTACATTAGACACACTACCAAAGACAACAATACCTACATTCTCATTCTCAAGATTAAGGCTACTCTCCGTCTAGCGAAGGGGACCGAAGGAGACCGAAGCATGAGGCGAGCGAAGTGAGCGGGAGGCGACGTATACGAAGGAGTGCGGTTCGCTCAACAAATTCCTACCTCTATATCTATCTCTGAGATGTTTGGATTTTAAAAAACTCCATAGACATGCAGAAGAGAAATGCTATCCCCACTCGGACCAAGACATAACTTTTACCAAAAGTGTTTTATGATCTTTTTGTCCAAGTGGAATTTGTGCTTGTGGAAATTATCGAGTGATCGGAGCGGAAAAAGAGGACCCTCAATTTTGTTTGTGAAGAATGCGGGGTGGAATTTGTTGATTCTTGGATACGAAGATATAAAATGGGATACATTAAACTCTCATGTCCAGAATAGACAGATTACTTGATCCGAACAAGACTGGGTTTTTTCGGTGTGATAGTCAGAACACGCGATCCCATTCGTTCAGAACTCAGTTGACAACTTCTATAGATAAGGCGGAGCGTCCTTGGTTTGGGGTTATTTGAGAACACATGTTTAAAGTGGATATGATTTGACCGTTCACTCTCCAGTTTGCGTCTGTGATTCGGCAAAACAATCATGCCTTAAACCCACTTCATCAGGGGCCAACCCTAAATTTAAAGTCATCAATGACTGAATGCCTACTCGCTAACCATCACGAGCTGTCATTTCAACTCTCTTCCTCAGCTCGATCAGAAGAATGCAAAGTATAAATTGGATGTGACTCGACTGTCTGCTCTCCAACTCTTGCCCCTGACTTAAGGGAAAATACACAGCTCAAAGTGGATATAGTTTGACCATCCTCTCCTCTGCTCGAGCTCAAAGCTTGCCAGAACACTAATCTTACTCCTTAGACTTGGCAAAAGCAGAATCCAAATGAACATGGACGCGATCCAACCATCCATAAACTAAATCTCATCCTTCATTGAGGGCAAATAAGTTGAAAGTAATCGGGATCCCACCGATCACTAGCTAAGTGAAACCCTAAGCTCAGGGACAAGCCATCACACTATGGCCAAAAGGGATTGATACACGACAATCCTCTAACTAACTTCGGCTCCCAGAGTGCGAGCTGGAGTATAAACTTACGGACATGGGCTCAAGGAGGGTGGATCCGTCCACCCAACGACTTCACCCATGTTCAACCTAAGCCCGACGAGGATGGATCTGTCCATCTAACGACCTCGCCTTTCATATTTACAAGCTCGAGGAGGGTGGATACGTCCATCTAACGACTTCGCTTGCCTACTCAGGTTGGATGTGATACGACCGTCCACGTACCTGATCAACTTCTTGTTCCTAGAGTGTGAACGAAATCCTAAAGCCTAAACAGATTTGACTGACCTTCTGTCGGCCAACTCTAGATTCCCAGAGTACAAACTGGAGTATAAACATTAACTAACTCTGGTCCCGAGAGCGTAGACTGGAGTATAAACACCAAATGGGTGTGACTGACCACCCATCAACTAACTCCAGATTCCCAGAGTTCGAACTGGAGTATAAACATTAACTAACTCTGGTCCCGAGAGCGCGGACTGGAGTATAAACACCAAATGGGTGTGACTGACCACCCATCAACTAACTCCAGATTCCCAGAGTGTGAACTGGAGTATAAACATTAACTAACTCTAAGTCCCCAGAGCACGGACTGGAGTATAAACACTTATAGGGTTGTGACTAACCACCCATCAACTAACTCCAGATTCCCAGAGTGCGGACTAGAGTATAAACATTAACTAACTCTGGTCCCGAGAGCGCGGACTGGAGTATAAACACCAAATGGTTGTGACTAACCACCCATCAACTAACTCCAAATTTCTAGAGCGTGAACTGGAGTACAAAACACCAACTCACTCTAGTATTGAGAGCACGGACTGGAGCGTGAATGCCAAATGGGTGTGACTGACCACCCATCAACTAACTCCAGATTCCCAAAGTGCGAACTGGAGTATAAACATCAACAAACTCTAGATTCCCAGAGTGCGAACTGGAGTATAAACATCAACTAACTCCAGATTCCCAGAGTGCGAACTGGAGTATAAACATCAACTAACTCTGGTCCCGAGAGCACGGACTGGAGTATAAATACCAAATGGGTTTGACTAACAACCCATCAACCAACTCCAGTCCTCAAAGCATGGTTTGGAATATGAATACCAAAAGGGATGCGATTCAACTGTCCATCTATCGGCTCTGGTTCCTCAGCAAGTTCTGTAGTACAAAAAGCGGATGTGGTTTAACCGTCTGCTTTTCAATCTTCCCCTAACATGGGGACACACTTAACACACAAAATTGGATGCGATCCGACCATCTAGCACTAAGTGGGTGCGACACAACCGTCTATGCATCAACTCTTGTCCCCGGCACGAGACCCATAACATAATTTTATAGGGATGCACTCCAACCCTAGAAGACAAAATTTCTTCCTTGATTCGACAGGGAGATGCAAATTCGCAAGATGGACCTAGCTGAATGTCCTATTCTAAATGGATGTGACTACCCGTTCTACTGCAAATGAACGTGAGACAACCGTTCATCCGCTAACTCTCCCCTATGATCCAACGGGCTGTTCGTGCAACATAGACGGATGTGACCTAACCATCCGCCAATCGATTCCTTCCTACAGTTCAGTGGGAGAAGCATCAAATTAAAGTTGTTGTAATGTGATCGACCACACTTCAAATTTCGCCATTGACTAGTGCTAGAGGAATTAATTGAGGAAAATGCGGTTCGACCATTTTCTACTAAATTCTTAGTCCCCAGAGTGTGGACAGGGGTATAAACATCAAATAGGTGTGGTTAATGGCCCTTCAACTTACTTTGATCCCCAAGGTGCGGCTACAAGCATAGACAAACGAATGAATGTGACTCGACCATTCATTCACCAACTTTGACCTAAACTCAACATGAGGAGTATAAACTCACTACAGGTGCAATTAGACCATCCACAAACTAACTCTGCTAACCCAAGACTGGGGGCAGAAGTACAAATCACCGAAAGAAGAGAAAGGTGACTCGCTACATCTCCAGCTTAGCATCCTTTACAACTTAAGGAAATGACTATAAGGAGGCCTTAATGCTAACCAATCAGAATGATGCCTGAAGTTACGGGCAACCAATTATATCGTACCATTGAATCGACAGTCAATATCGATCCTCTTCGACTACAAGTCGATGTGACCCGAACTCCATCGAATACCTTTGACCAACAGAGCATGGATAGAAGAATAAACCATGAATGAGTGTGACTTGACCAGTCGTCCTCCATTGCCTTCCTTCGATCCTCCAGGAAGAGCATGAGACCAGATGAGCATGACATGACTGCATTTGAGCTGACTTTATCCCTAGATCTAATGGGAGAACGTAAATCGAAATGGACATGGTTGATCACCCAACTCCAAATGAATGCAACGCGACCATTCATTCATTGACTCTTAGCAAGATCCGACTAAAAGAGAAATTCAAAACAAGTGCAACCTAAACACCTGCACACTGATTCTTACCCTGGATTCGACATGGGAAGCATCAATCCTGCATTGGATCTGACTGGACGATTCACTCTTCAGTTTTTGCCCAAAGTATGGCGACATAAGCAGCGAAGTGAATGTCATTGACCGTCCAGAATCTAGCTTATGTCCGAATGTCGGCAAAGTAACAATGTATTCCGCCTAGAGGAAAGAACTAGAACATAATGCAGGATAGGCACGACTCAGCCTTCCATCGGTTAACTCGATCCCATGGTTCAATGGGATATAATACAAAATTGAATCAGACATTATCTACCCTGCCACTTATCAAGATATTCCCCAGACTTGGGGGCACGATCAAGAAGATAAGATTAATATGATTCAACCATTCATTAATCAACTCTGGTTCATAACGCTTTAACTACAGTATAAACACAGCTAGGACGAGACTAGACCGTCCGCGTAATGCATCCGCCAACCCGAGACTGGGGGCAAAAGAGTGATTATCCGAGAGTTGACTATGACAACTTGAACCTATGCCCCATGCCTGATATTCATAACAACTCTAGGTTGTGACCGAAAGGATGCCTAGAGATAGAATCATCGGATCAATACCCGAACTCATGGGCAACTGATCATCATTCCGACCCTTACAATGAGCAATGGATTGCGAGTACATTGAATGAAAAGCGCATCATTTAGAAACACAAGTAAATTCAATCTCAAAGCTGGAGCCAGCTATGTAGCAGCATTCAGTACAAGGCTAAGTTCTACTAATCCTTTGATTCAACGTCCTTATAAGCTTGATCATTTACCTTTGCAAATAAACACATGAAGCGCCTACAACCCATCACGAGTATTGTAGATCAGATCACAACTCTGCGCAATGATGATGAAAGAGTCAACTGTTTTACTTCAGCTGAATCTTGATGTGTTCGCTTGGACTCGATCTTATATATATATACATATATATATGGACTCTCGCCAGCCATAAAGAACCCTGCATTAAATGTCGACCCGAGGCATGTCTCGGTGAACAAAAACGATGCGACGTGGATCTAGAGAGATCTATTGCACTTAAAGAGGATGCGAATCTGCTCAAAATAAGTGGGTTTATCCATGATGCCCTCCAACCAAAATGAGTATCCAATCCTTATACGACAAACGAACAGAGAGTGGAGGACATACGTCAACTACTCAGATTTGCATGGGGTATGACAAAGCACAGCTTTCCACTTCCAATGATCAACCAACTGATGGACCCGACCATCAAACATGAATTACTCACATCCATGGATGCAAACTCCAGATACAATCGGATGCTGAAGCATGTCCCAAACCAGGAATACAACTGTTTCATTATTGACCCGGGCCTATAGTGCTATGCTGAAATCCCTGGATTCAAACTTGAGAACACTTATGCTACTTACCAAAGGACGATTAACAGATCATTCAAAAATCATATCGGCTGATCGATGAAAGTATATGTGGTTAATATGCTCATGAGATCATAACCATTAAATAACCACATCGATGACTTGGCAAAGATATTCAATGCTCTCCAACAACTGCAGGATGAAACTCGATCCTTTGTAATGCACTTTCACCGTTACATCAGAAAGATTCTTTGTTTTCATCATCAATTCTCGTGGAATCAAGGCTAATTTCCAGAAAATTCTGACAATTAGAGACACCCATGTACCGAAGACAACCAAGCAGGTACGGAGCCCAAGTCGGAAGATTACCGTCCTAAGTTGGTTCAACTCTAGGACCATCTACAAGTGAATTCTCTTCTTTAAACAGACCAAGAGAAGGAAGAGAACTTTTGAATGAACTAACAGATGCGTTGATGCAATTCCAGCTCTGATAGATCGCTTAAAGAGACCTCCCATTTTATCCAACCCATTGGATCGCGAAGATTTATACATCAATTAAGCCGTGTCAACACATGACATAAGCATCGCATTGCTATGTGAAGAGAAGTGAATCCAAAGACCAGTATATGATGAAAACTAGCTATTGACAAGCTCACCCCGTTAACGTCTGTATCGAACAGCCGTTACGATAGGTCCAATAGCAACCTTAGATGTCTGGACAGTTACTCAAATGGAGTATCGAGCTAAGCCAATTTGATATCACTTATCTCCCTCATAGAGCTATCCATGATCAAACATTAGCATACTTCATACCTGAATTCACTACATCAGACAATTATCTGAAGAACAGTGGAGAACTGTCCAACCAATGAAGAACATACATAGATGGAATTTTGGATGATCGACTTTTTAATGTCAAAGTTGCGTTAATGACTACTGAGGAACGATCGATCTGCTACGCCCTCAAATTCAACTTCCCTGCAACAAATAACGAAGCTAAGTATGAAGCCTTAGCGCTCAAACTTGCAAGAAAACTAGGAGTGGAAACTTTACATGTCTTATGTGATTACTGGTTAGTAGTATGCTAAGTCAGGGAAGATTATCTGACTAGGGGCAACGTTTTGCTCCTTATCTCAGCTGGGTCCTAGAGCTATTAGCCGAATTTGATTATTACACCATTACACACATCCTCGGAGAACAAAATGAAAAAGCCGAGTCATTTGCCAAGCTAGCTAGTTCCGGGGATGCACGACATATAGACTTTGTCCCAGTTGAAATACTTATTATTCCAAGCTTTGACAGATGAAGATCGACTAGATCCTAGAGACGGAGCCAAAAAGGGAGTCACGGATGACTCCTATCACAGATTATCTACAATAAGGCATCCCTCTTGAATAGAGGAATGAGAAATGGCATATCCTTCATGAAGTTGTCACATGAGTTAACGCTTGTACATTTTGTGTCCATCAGTGACCAGCCATCAACTTCATATCCATCGATGTGAAGCCCGTAGATACGAAAGTCATTACATGACTAAATTTAAGCCACCCAACTCCATCAATACGAAGCATTCCTAGGGACTATCCATTTCGTAGTCAATAGCCATCGATACGAATCATACATTCTAATATCTCAGATCGATCCAGGAGAGGATCAATACGAAGGAAGGAATTAAAACAACCATCGAACGTTGTTACAACTCGAATTTCACATCGATCCAGGAGAGGATCGATATGAAACTCGATACAAAAAAAACTTGACAACGACCGGTGAACGTCCAAACATTAACGAGAGTCGGGCTAACATACATGCATGTATGATGGACTAACATTCAATTTTCAAAATTCACAGGAGTCAGGCTAACATACATGCATAATCATTGGCAGTCAACAAATCAGCATTTATATTACTGGAAATCAATCGAAGGTTACATCTTTTGACGAAAAGATAGCAACTACTCAGTGAATCGGATAGATCTTCTTCAGAATGAAGGATGCAGCTTTTCAAAGCACGTCATGTTCACTGTTATCCCGCATTTTGGCAAGGCCGTGACACCAAGAACTTGACTAGAAACCAAGGACAGTTCATCCTGGAGATCGGTTATACATAGGTTCACTATGGATACCGGTAAATTTTTCCCGAGTCCGGATCGAGCTACAATTGATATGACACGACAAGCAAAGCTATGAAAGCCAATGTTCCAAATTTCAAGTCAATTGGAGTTCATATGCTCAAGGTATTGATCGATCACGGTTGAGAAATCCAACTCTATTCGTATCCATCCAATTTCGTATCCATTCCCCAAGAGAGATTCAGTTTGTATCCATCGCCTACTAACTTCCTTCGCATCCATAAAATGAAGCTACTTTATATCCATCATGTTAACAGTACTTCGTATCCATCAACAAATGCTCATTTCGTATCGGTCTCCCTCCATCCATCTCGTATCGATCTCCCACCATCGATACGAACAACAACAACCACCGATCGATACAAAGAAAGCAACATGAAGCATCGATACGAAGGCGGCCTCCAACCATCGATACGAAGTAGCATGCAAGTATCGATACGAATAGAGCCACGCTATCGATACGAACAGCATCGATACGAATTCAGCAGCCTTCGAAAAATCCAAACTTGCATTGATCATAACTCAGAATCTACAAGTCCAAATGCCACCAAATTTTCACAGGAGCTTGCGTACCACCTTGAGAATGTTCATGATCGATCTCGACTCGATCGAACAAAATCTCGATCGATGCGAATTCGGTTCGTATCGATCACGGATCGAGTGCAAACAGCATGGGATCGATCACGTGGGCCCACCCACGTGCGAGAAGAAGTCCTCCGAGATCTGGGCGAGATATTTGCTGCCTACGCATATAAATAGCAACCTTGGACCTACAGAAAAGGGACTTTTGGCCTCTCTACGCCGATATTCTGCCGAAATGATTATCAAACTTCAGTTATACTGTTGTAATCTTTTGTAAACAGCGAGTGAAATTCAATAAACATCAATCATTTCATAGTGGACATAGGCAATTCGCTGAACTGCACTAAATCCGTGTGTTTCTATGCATCTTCTTATCTGTTTATTAGATCTACCCCTTTTTCCATTTATTTTCTTCATTTTATCTCTTCAAACACATCTGAAGAGTGTCGTGCCCAATTTTGGCACAAACACCCACAATTCAAACAGTCTCAGAATTCGTCCAAACCAGATCCAAAATGTCCGGAATTCCAATACGACCGCAATGGAAGAAACCGTGTCCAAATCCGAGCTCGTATGCAAGAGATATACAAGTTAGAACATTTAGATTTGAAAATAAAATAAAATATACAGACCAACCGAACCATGCCACGTATACGCGAATCATCGCGTTCGAACACCCCTCCCCCCTCCCCAAAACCCTCGAGCCACCGCCTTCGTCGAGCAATCGTGCCACCTCCGGCCACATTCGCTACGATCCAGCCACGCTGGCGCATTGACCACTCCAGGCCGCACCTGGCCATGGCCGCAACCCCCCTTCCGGTTGTCCCCTTGCACGCCGCTGCCGTTCCACTTTAAACGCCAAATCTGGCGAACCAACAACCAACGACGATGAACGAGCCACGTCATTGAGACCTGCACCGCACCCTCTTCCCAACGCCACCTCCCGATCATCGATCGGGCGATGATTCACCGTTGGATCGTCAAAACCCTAGAACGAACGGACGCGATTCATCCCCAATTTTTTGACAAACGGCGATTTGATGACAAAAACGAATTACACCAGTGGATTACACTCGTCGAGAGCTTCGAAATGGTATATAATTTGATAGGGTTCGGAGGAGTTTGAATTTTTGGTTTGATTTTGGTTTGCAATTGAATTTGGAATTGGGAGTTGGTTTTGGTTTGTCCGCCATTGGAAAGAGAGAAGCCGATAGAATTGTACGTACAAAATAATGGAAATAATAAATAGCTAGGGTTTATAACAGGCTATATATAGGTAGATCGAAAATAGGAATGAATGGGCTAGATCGATTTGAAATTTGAACGATAAACGACCCGAAAAGCCCGTTTCATTCCCATAAAAAATAGGTAATCCCATATATCTAAATAGATGTTTTCAATAATTCTAAACTCAATTAAACAGGTTTCAGGTCCTAGTTCCATCGTATGAAGAATTTGCTTTAAAATAAGCTTATTTCAAATTGATTTCAATTTAATTGATTTCTAGGTGTTTCGAGTCTGTATGATCAAACGACAAGTCCAATCGCTACGAAACTTGAAACCTTAAAATAATTCACCGTTACGGATCCGATGAAACTGGTTTCATCGAAATCCGAGACAGTAGCCAAAATGTCTATTTTCACTTTAATTAAATAAATTAATATTAAATTAATAAATCATTTTTTTTTTCAAATATTTATAAACTAACAAATTTCATCATTTTTTATTACTTAGACTTTTACAATAATTTAAAACAAATTCTCATGTCGATTCAATGTCAATTATTTTACTAATTACAGTATTTAATTCCAACTGTAATTAAATCCAATTAATTAAAATTAAATTCCAATAAATTGTTTTAATTTGATTTCAGACTTTTATTCTAACAATTATTACTCTACAGACATAGTTAACATTGTTTATATCTTGTTACACTAACCTTCTACAATTATCATCTTAGTTTTCATTAACGTAGTATTAAATTTACATTTAATTGCAATAAATCCATTTATTATAGCTTAAATTCCAATAAATTGATCAAACTTGATTTCAATTCTTTTTATTCAATCAATTATCATATTATGAATAAAATTTACATTGGTTACATCTTATTGAATCAATATTCTACAATTATCAATTAAATCTACATTAGCCGCACTAATTAAGTGAATTAATTGCAATTGATTTCAGATTAAATTTAACGGGCTAAATAAATAGGTAACATATAATAATTTTCACCATTAACTTTTAGTCACATCTATAAGTTTATTATCCACGACAAGTGTTATAATTATTACCACACACTGATTTTATTTAATTTAAAATTTATTACATACTATTTAATTAATTAATCAACATTTAAATTATCAATTATTCTTTAATCCAATTGTCAATTAACACACATTATTACAATAAATTTACAATCTATAACCAATTATAACTTTTTAAATCATTTCAATTAATTGGAATTACATTCAAAACAATTATAATTTACCTTAAATTAATACTATTACATTTCATTCCAGTTATATTCTTCTTATTAAATCACAAATTTTTTTCTCTTCCAACATTAAATCACAAAATCTTATTGAATTAACTATTTTTAATTATCGAAAATTACGGGTCGTTACACTCTCCCCCACTCAAACTTTTCATCCTCAAAAAGGAAAAAGAAGGGAAAAGAAGGAGTTAAGAAATCAATATATATATTGTTCAAAATATTAAATTTATAAACAATTAATTTTCATAATTAAATAATTTAAATAAAATATACAAATTTATAACAATTAAATCCTTTATATACAAGTTAACAAAAGTTTGGAAAACATTTTACAAAATTTTCTAAGTCCAAAATTCACGGAAAATTTCGGCAGAGTCTCCTTTGTACGGAGAGGTCTGGGAGAAATAGTAATATCAAATAAACAATATATATATATATATATCATATTTTCAAAATAAAATATCCCAAACCATGGGAAAAACAATATAATATCGCTATAAAACCGTAATCCGAAAGCGTACTTATTTGTCGGGCAAACAACGCTTATTTATGAAATCAAAAGCAGTAGCAATTGCTTCCATACACCTGTATTTCACTTATATAATCCAAAAGAGTTAATAATTTTAGTGGGAATTAGCCACAAGGGCCTCCATAGCAAGTGAAATTAATTTCTAGGACACACAACTAAAATAATTACTTTTAAGGACAACACGCAAAATAATTAGTTTCTAGGGCCTAAAAACCTATGAAATTATGTCCTTGAAAGTAATTGGACAGCTGACTTTGTCCTTGAAAGTAATTATTCTGCTGATTTTGGTCTTGAAATTAATTTTTTCAAATGTGTGTCCTAGAAATTAATTGGACTGCAAAGTTTGTCCTTCTGGTGAAATGCATATAAAAGAGAAATATTTAAGTTGTTTCAATAAATAACAAACAAAACATCACAACATAACAATAATCATTTGCAAACAACAGTACAACATTATTTCCAACAAAGAGAGCAATCATCCATCCATAGCAGCCAAAACAAATGGTTTGTTCGGATTCAGAACTTTTAATCATATAAAATGATAAATAAACTATGAAGTAAACCATACACTCAACAGTCGTAGATAACTTTATAGATTATTTATACATCTCTATACAAAATAGAAGTATTCTTTTCCCACCAATCCATAAGTCCAACAAACAAAGAATTCAACACATTTTGAAGTTTACTTTATCTACCTTTTTCACATCATTTATTGTTCTTTTTTTTAATTCAATGATTTTTTTTAATTCACGTTCATTACTTACAAAATTTTAATTTTCATTCATTCATGTAAGGCTTATTTCATTAATTTCCATTCTTTACTTACATAAGTTATATCCATTTCAATTATTTGGATCATAATTGAATTCATTATTGAAGTATTGTATACATTTTATTTCAGTTTACTTCTCCTTTACAATTTTGTTTGATTTATTTTTTTCACCTCATTTACTTTTCTTTTCTCATTCATAATGTTTATTTTCATTAATTTACATTCGTTATTACTTACAAAAGTTCATTTCTCCTTTATTCATACAATGCCATTTTCTTTCATTTTATTTCTTTACATTTATTGCTTAAATAAATTATTTTTATTTCAATTATGGATTATATATTATCAGGTAAGTTTCTTTACAATTTAATTCTCCATTTATAGGTTATTTCTTTTTCTCATTTATTCTTCCATATATATTATTATTGAATATTAAATTTATTTCACAATCATTTCAACACTTCTGAAGTTATAATCATTCAATTAATATAGTACTCACTTTATTTATAAATGGCTTCAACATTTATGATGCCCCACCTCTATACCCACGCTAACCAAGAACACTACGATGTAGTGCTGTCAATTAGCACGGAGAATAAGGCTTTGGAGGAGCGACCATCCATGTAACTTCTTTGTGCGAGCACCGATATGTCAGATAGAATAGAATGCATATCATTTAAGGAGGAGTCCCGACATACCGATACAAGCTCAAAGCTATCACACGGTGGCTATAAATAATCTTCGGAAACAAACATAGAAGTAAACATAACATAAATCAGTCACAGACATCCATATCACAAAGGCGGAAAAAGATATGAATATAAATATAACACATGAAAGTGTACATCAGAGTAGTGGTCGGAAAGATCCACGATAATACAAAAGAATAGCAGCACGTGCTATACAAAAGAATAAGTACACAACATAGAGTCTATATCTCAAATGTGTACATCCAAAAACTACTAATCTAAGTAGTTAGCCAAAAGTCAGTATAATCCTGAGAGAAGTCAAGCAGAAGCACCTGTAACATCTCGGTCTGACCCGAGTATTATTTATAAGAACATAATAAACGGATCAGTCTAGCTATAAATATCAGATGATATGGTATAAAGTAAAAGACATGGCATGTACATGTAATAACCATAATGGCATACTACTATAAGTATGTAATTGAAAATCAACAAGAGATTAATCAATATCACAAGAATCTTCTCAAAGATAAAATAGGGTATCATACCCTAAACTTGTATTCATAACAAGTCAATACACTTGAATTCACCAATGCACAAAAATTGTTATCATATCAATGAAACTCACGAAAATTGGTGAAGCACAAAATTCCAGAAATCATCACAAGAAATCCAGAAATAAACATAAAAAGGGGGAGGCCTAACACATGAACGGGAGCATGAAAACTCACCAACGCGTATAACACATGAACAAGAAGCTATCTCATGGAAGCTATCCATTAAATTTTAACACATGAACGGCCCGAAGACCATGGGGTGCTACCCCATATATGTGATGGCGAAACATCACAAAAGCGAGGTCTAGTCTCCCTCGTAGACAAAGAGACATCGCTCAATCGCTAGTCTAAATCACAAAAATGATCGTCATGATCATAAGGAAGTGTCAATTACACTAAGCCAGTAAATATATGAGTTTAGCTTCATGTCCCATAACCACTAGCTTAACTTAAATATTTACGAACAAACTGTAGATCTTCACTAGGAAATTGTCACAAAAGGGTTCAATCGAACAAGTCCAAGAGCTAACCGACGAAGTGAACGCAAGCGTTTCATACCACTCGTTTTACTAAGTCGTTTAATTCGATTTCTCATCCGAGTGAAGCAAAGGCTTGTATATACTAGTAGATTGAAAAATGGTTTGAGAGAACATGTTTTATATTTAAAATAGTGTTGAAAAGGTTTTGATGAAAGAGTTTTGATATTTACTACTAGTATTGAAACCTTCATATCTTTAGAGTGACAAGTCACAAAACGATTGCTGAAACAAATCGAATCACATAAATTCACATTCGAAGACGTGAGTAAAGTCCATGGAAATTAGCTCAAATGCATCCAAGTAGAAAATAGGAGGTGTAGCCTAACATGCGAGCGACCTAAGGAAATATAGGTCGAACGACCTATAAGTGAAGCAACCTAAGCTGCTGCGCGACTTAACAGGGTGTCTCGACCTAACGAAACCAAGCTAAAAAGGTACGCGACCTAACAGTCTCGAGCTAAGGAATTGCAAGCAGGTCAAACGACCTAGCGACCTAAAGGTGTTCGCGAGCTAGCATTAAACAAAGCCAAACGACCTAGTAGAAAACAAGGTCTAACGACCTAACACCAAGGTGCCGAGCGACCTAACGAGGTACCATCCCGAGCAACCTAACAACCTAAAGTGTCGAGCGACTTAGCGGCACAACGAAGCCAAGCGATCTAGCATGAAACAGGTCAAACGACCTAACGGGGTTGAGGCCATACGACCTAAGACATAATGGTCCAAACGACCTAAGAAGTAAAGGCCTTGCGACCTAACGAAAGACATAAGGCCGAGGTGGTGCGACCTAATGGGTACGCGACCTAAGGGGTTCGCGACCTAATGGAGGTGTGACCAGGTGCCAGCGACCTAACATGGTCAACGATCTAAGGCCGAACGACCTATAACATGCGAACGGTTTAAGGTCCAACGACCTAAAGTGGAACGACCTACTGCAGTCGAGCGACCTAAGTGTGGTACGTCCTTAACAAGTGGCCTAGGTACTCGCGACCTAAATACTCACGACATAAGATGTGGTACGCGACCTACGACCTAGGGACGGACGACCTAAGTCCAGATCGAGCTAAATGCAGGCAGAGTCATTTCTACGCCAGAGCGACCTACGACCTTCGACCTAGCGACTTAACTCTGATGCGACTCTCCCTCCAGAACGACCTAAGTGCAGGAATTTTCCAAAAAACGCTGAAAATTGGAGTTTTTCGCCAATCCAATCCAAACCAAAAGAAAATGTTCATACAAATGCGATAGGGAATCATTCCCAATAGTCCAATGACAGTTATAGGCAAGATGTGAGATTAAAAATCTCACCTTTTCACTAAAATGGATGAAGATGAAGCTTGAAAGCAAGAAGAAGCAATCCAATGCTTGAATCCAATATCTTCTACTTGAATTTGGAGTTGAATGTTGGATTTGCAATTGAATTTGAGTTTGGAGTTTTAATTTCCCCTTCTCACCACCATTTTTGATAAAGCTTGAATGTTAAAACAAATGATGAATGAAGTGAGGAAGAGGGTTGGGCTGAACTAAAGAAGGTGCAGTCCAAACCAAAGTCACAAGCGGGAAAAAGTAGCGAGAATTTCACTAACTCCAAACATATCGAAGTTTACACTCAAAAAGATCGCAAACATCATTTTGAACTCAATGAAGGTGGTCTCGAGTCCTAATTTGACCGTATGCAAAAAGTAGCCTTTTCGGACTAACATCCGACTAACGATAAAATATTTAAATAAAATATTTAAATATAAAATCGAAAAATATGCGGGTTGTTACAGACTCCCCTCCTTAAAGAAATTGCATCCTCGCAATATATAAGATGGAAATAAGAAGTAACAACCATAAAAGCATATTAACACAAAATAAATTTGAAATAAGAAGTTTACCTCAAAGAGCATAAGAAAGTAATTCTGAATGTGTACGCTCGATGAATTCTCTAGTTTCCCAAGAGCAATCCTTAGGATTTGAGGACCATTGAACTTTAACAAGCGGAACATCTTTATTTCGAAGTCGTTTGACCTCCGAAGCAATAATTTGAATAGGACGCTGCTCATAAGTTAAATTAGGTGAAACTTCTATCTCTTCCACAACACCGGGCTCAAGAATAGAATCGGAATCCCGAAGGCACTTCCGTAATTGAGAAACGTGAAACACGTCATGCATGGCAGAAAACTGAGCCGGTAATAAAAGGCGATAAGCCATGGAACCAATACGTTCAGTGATAGGAAATGGCCCAATATATCGAGGCGCTAACTTATTCGATCGACTGAAACGTACAACACCCTTCATAGGTGAAACACGAATAAATACGAGATCACCAACAGAAAATTCTAATTTCCTTATTCGGTTATCGGCATAGGATTTTTGTCTACTCTGGGCTTCTTTCATCCTATGTCGAATAAGTTCAATCTTTTCTGTGGAATCTCGAACAAAATCTGGTCCTAAAACCAGCTTCTCACCGGCCTCAAGCCAACAAGAAGGAGATCGGCATGGCCTTCCATAGAGTGCCTCGAAAGGAGCCATACCAATACTAGATTGGAAGCTGTTATTATAGGAAAATTCAACAAGTGAAATATGATCTTCCCAACTTCCACCAAAATCAAGCACACAAGCACGAAGAAGATCTTCAAGTGTTTGATTCACACGCTCAGTTTGTCCATCGGACTGGGGGTGATAAGCGGTGCTAAAATTAAGCTTCGTTCCCAAAGCTTTTTGAAGACTATTCCAAAATCCACTAGTAAACAATGGATCACGATCGCTAACAATGGAAGTAGGGACTCCATGTAATTTAACGATTTCTTTGATAAAGAGTTTGGCCAGAAGAGGAACGGTTCGGTTCGACTGAACGGGAATAAAATGGGCGGATTTAGTAAGTCTGTCAACGATCACCCATAAACTATTATGACCCGAACGAGAACGGGGAAGGCCATCAATAAAATCCATGGAAATTTGATCCCACTTCCAAACTGGAATTTCCAATGGTTCCAATAACCCACCGGGCCTTTGATGTTCGGCCTTGACAAGTTGGCAAGTCATGCAACACTTAACAAAGTTAGCAATATCAGATTTCATTCCCACCCAGTAATAAAGTCGCTTCATGTCTGCGTACATTTTACTGCCACTGGGATGAATGGAATATTTGGAACGATGAGAATCTTCTAGTATATCTTTACGAAGATCACTAATATTTGGTACGATAAGTCTACCAAATTTTCGAATGCCGCCACGAGAATCAATATCGAAGTCTTTCAAGCCTTCAATATCGGTTTTATCCCTAATATTCTGGCTAAGCAAAGCCAATTCAGGATCTAGCTTTTGAGCTTCAAGAATGCGGTCTAAAAGAGAAGGACGAGCCTCAAGGCTACATAAAACCAGTGATGAACATAAATCGGAAACACGATCTCGAATTTCACAAGTGGATAAAACTTCGAGATCATTCCATTCAGATATCATCATGGAAACAACCGCTTGTTGCTTGCGACTGAGTGCATCGGCAACTCGATTTCCCTTTCTGGGAGTATAAAGAATGTCAAGATCGTAAGAGGCAAGGAATTCGAGCCAACGCTGTTGACGCAAATTAAGTTCATTTTGAGAAAATAAATATTTCAAAGACTTATGATCAGTATAAAGTATAAACTTTTCTCCCAAAAGATAATGTCGCCAAATTCGAAGGGCGAAAACGATAGCCGCGAGTTCTAAATCATGTGTGGCATATCTAGTCTCAGCCGGCTTCAATTGCCTAGAAGCATAAACAATAACACGTTCTTTTTGCATCAGAACTGCACCCAAACCAACGCGACTAGCATCGGTATAAACAACAAAATCTTGATTCCCTTCGGGAATAACAAGAATAGGAGCATCAGAAAGGAGTTCTTTTAATTTCTGAAAAGAAGTTTCACGTTTGTCCGACCAAATGTATTTAACACATTTCTTCGTTAAGCCAGTAAGAGGCATGGCAATCTTAGAAAAGTCTTTTCTAAAACGGCGGTAATAGCCCGCCAATCCGAGAAAGCTACGGATTTCTGTCACACTTTCCGGTCTCTTCCAATCTTGAATCGCCTCAATCTTTGAAGGATCCACTGATATTCCGGATTCGGAAATAATATGACTGAGAAACTTCACACTGGATTTCCAAAAGTGGCATTTAGAAAATTTTGCTTTTAATTGATTGCTCCTAAGAGTTTCGAATACAATCCGAAGATGCTTTTCATGTTCCTCCTCGGTTTTGGAATACACAAGAATATCATCAATAAAGATGAGAACAAACCAATCGAGGAAATCTTTGAAAACTCGATTCATAAGGTCAATGAAATAAGCCAGAGCATTCGTTAAATCGAATGGCATAACTAGCCATTCATAAGATCCATAACGAGTACAGAATTAAGTCAAAGGAATACTATCCTCTGCAATATGAAGCTGATGAAAACCGATAGCCAAGTCCAATTGTGAAAAGACTCTAGCACCACTAAGTTGATCAAACAGATCATCAATCCAAGGTAAAGGATATTTATTCTTAATAGTAAGATCATTAAGCTTGCGGTAGTCGACGCAAAGCCTAAGTGTACCATCGGACTTACTTACGAAAATAGCTGAAGCTCCCCAAGGCGAGGAACTAGAGCGAATAAGTTGCTTCGTCCCTAACTCGGATAATTGTTTGCGCATCTCTTCATTCTCCTTATTGGACATGCGATAAGGAGGACGGGTAATAGGTTGAGCTCCAGGTATAAGATTAATTTTGAACTCAATAGCTCGCTTAGGTGGTAGTCCTAAGACGGGCTCGAATATGTCGGAAAATTCACGAACGACGCGAATAAGAGAAATGACATCCTCCTCATCATCATTATCATTATCACGAGGATTTAAAGAATATAAAGATGCAACCAAAGCGGAATCCGAATCTTTAAGAACAATAGATGTAATGACCCGTAAATTTCGTGGATTTAATTTGGTTGAATTAATGAGTTGTGTAAATTTAATTTAGTAGAAGAAAAAGAAAAGAAAAGGGATAATGAAATGAACGCTAATAAAATATAAGTGGTGATTAAAAACCTATTTACTAGCAATTTGAATAAATTTTAATAAATTACATGGGTAAGTATTATACCTGGATATAAATTTCATTTAAGGGAATTAACTAATATGTTAATGTAAAGTTAGAAAACATTGAAATAAATGATAATTCTATTCATGCTTGTAAGCAGTTATTATAAGTTGCATGTCGAAAGGGTTGATTGAATTGGAATTTATATTTAATTTAAATGGAAATATTAAAGGCTTACAACAACGGAAAATTTAGGTAATAAAAGTTAGCATAAGGGAATGGCATTAATATAAATTAAGTTGGAACAAATTGGATGTAGAGAAATAAATGTAAGCATTTAATATATTAATTAATGTTGGTTTGATGATAACGTTACTTAGTGATTTATTATAGAGTAAAGTGTGAACGTAAAGTAATAAAAGAATAGACTTATGTTAAGTAATAATTTGTGTATACACGGGATTTTAAACGGTGATTGTTAAGTAATAAACCTATATAGGCATGTAGGGAAATAGGTAACAATTTATATGTTGTTATTTTATTTAGTATGAAATAAAGGTTGGAATTCAAATCACAATTAGAGGAGAGTAGGTAGTACCTTATTAGGAAATAAATATAAGGGTAGATAACAACTATTATGAATTCCCTAATTAATTGGTTGATAAATTTATTTGAAATAACGATCATTTGAATGTGAGTAATTTCAATGTAGTTATTGATTTCAAGCGTTACTTTAATAATAAATGTGGATAGGGGTATGTTAATGCAAGGAAATAAATCGGCTTATATATTGAAATTTTGTTAGTGTTACAATAAGTAAAATTGAAATAGTTAATACGGATAAAAGTGAAACGGAAAATATGAATGCAATAGTGTGAGTCCAATATTTAATCCATCTAATTCAAATTTAAAGATTCGTTAATTTAATAGATAGTCTCTGAATTTAAATGGATTTAAGGGAAATTTCTGAAATCGATAAATTTAGCAACTTTCAATTTACTTTCAAATTTGTTAAACTATTGTAATTGATTTAGGAATATAAAAGGTTGTTTATTTATTTGAGGTTAAATTGTGAAATTGGGTTATTCCAATTAAATGGGAATTTAATGTTAAATATTACGTTAGTGGAGTTTTAGTTGGAAATCTAGAATAACAATATATTAGACCATTAACAAATGCCAATTTATCTACTTGTTGATAATGGAGTGAATAAAAGAATTTAAAAAAAACCAAATAAATGGATTTCATGGGCAATTAAGTTTAATTACTGGATAAATTGAAAATTTAAAACTAAATGTTGTGAATTTGGAATTTTTTTACGATAAATGAATGTAGAGATTTATTAAAAGATTCTAGATTTACCAAGTAATCCAAACTGATAATTTTTTTTGATAATTTAGACTTGAAGTGGTAAATTTGATTTAATTAATGTATTTTGAATTTATTTAATTAATATAAAAGTAGCTAACAACTGTTATAGAAATTCCCTAATTGATTGATGAATAAATATATATGGAATAGTGATGGAATGTAAAGTTAATGGTAATTGTATAAAATCAATACAAGATAATGAATTGCATATTTTAGGTCTATAATAAAGTGTGGATGGAAATTTGATTGGTTAGATTAATTGAAGGGAATTCAAATTTAATGGGAAAGGTAAATGGATATTTGGTAATAAATTTGAACGGACTTAAATAGTGAATTTATTTAATTAAAATATATAATAAATAATGATTTAATGAAAACCAATACTCTGTATATATCTATAATATTTGAGTGGAAATAATATACTTATAAAAGTGGGATTGGGAGTATTACAACAATTATTAGGAGTTATATATAATTAGTTCATTCAACTAAATTGGAAATCAATGCAATAGATGTAAATTTAATGTTACGTTAAATAAATTAAGGTCATAAATGGGAAATAACGTAAATGAATTCTTCATTAATTGATGGTTAGTGTATATAAAGAATGGAAATAAAGTTTATTTAATATATTGGAATTTAATTTACTATAAAAAGGTTGATTGCAATCAAATGAGTTAAGTGTTTAAACGGGAATCAAGCTTTATGTATTTATTTGGATTTATTGCAATTAATTTGAAATTAAACATGTAATTATTACGTTAATTTAAATTATCATTCAGCGCGTTTGTTTATCAGATCCATCTACTCTAATTCTAACCTATCTATATAAACCCAATTATAAACCCTAGCCTCCATCTATTCTCATTTATTTGTGCATTCATTTTTCATCAACTCCTACTCTTCCTCAATGGGTGCAAACCGTACATCTATTTTCATTTCAAAATCAAATCAAAGTCAAAAAATTCAAACTTCTCAGAAAATTCCTAAAAAAAATGTGATGAAACTCTTGATGTATGCATCTCAGATCTGCAGTTCGTTCTTGGATTTGAGTTTTCTGTATAGCCGAAATTGGTTCGTTGTTTTTTTTTGTTGTTTTATTTATTTTTAATTTTGATTTCAAATCATTCAAACACGCATATCTTTCTCATACGAACACCGTTTCACACGCGATTTTTTTTGTTAGAATCGTAACAAATTCCAGATCTTTTGACGCTGGTTTGGACAAATTGGGAGACCGTCGAATTTTTGGGTTTAAATCGGATCTAAATTCGATTTAAATCTCAAAGGTGAGTGTTTTAACCCACTCACAACTTCTAAGATTTCTTATGTTTGTTAAATTTAATTTTGATGTGATTTAAAATTTATCTATGATTGTTTGGGCATATATTTAATCATCATCTCAGTAAGATAGCATTTAGTTAAATTAAATTGTTATTTAATTTTATTATTGCATATAATTTGCCAGTTAAATTTATTTATTATTGCATATAAACTGTCAGTTGAATAGTTATTAATTTTTATTGAATATAAACTATTCGTTGATGCCTGTTATATTTTATATGCTTTATATTGATGTTTTGTTTAAATTGGATGATGATTGTAATGAATGGTTGTTTATTGATATTTGGATGAATGGATGCTATATTTTATAATGTATAAACTGCAAGTTATTATGCATTTTCATTTCATTCGAGATTGCGGTTTGAAATGATATATATATAACCATAAACTTTTATTTTTAAATTACGGATTGAAATGATAAATATCCGTACCACTTGACCATAGGATAGAAAATTTTATACAGGCATCGTGGTCTATATATAAAATATTTTAAGGGATTTTCTATGGTTTGGAAAGAAATATACGGTTTAATAAATATTAAATTTTGATAATATATAAATATTATTTTATATATGGTTAAATTCAAAATTTTAAGCTATGTATGACTTGATGATGTTTTAAGTTTGATTTACGAATATTTCAAGTTTGAGCTTTATTTAAGTGATATTGAATTTATTAAATAAATATTTCTAAACTAAATAATAGTAAATTGAATTAAGGTATATATAAGATTATCATATTTGGTTGGGAATTTTGGAATATTTAAAGACTTGAAATATATCAAAATTGAAATGTTTTATTGAAATTAAGGTATTATTGTTTTTCAAAGTATTTGTTTTCGAAATTGTTATAACTTTGAAAGTAATATGGTTTGAAAATGAATTTATTTGAAATAGAATTTATTTAAGAATTATCTTTAAATATATTGATTTGAAACCGATTGAAATTTTGAGATTAAGAATATGACTGCATTATGTGATTTGGGTTTAAGATGGTTTTAAAGAATACTTCAAGTTTTATAATTAAAAGTAAGAATAGTGGTTGAAAATTTGGATTTTATTTAAATGATATATTATTGAATTTGGTTTTAAAGTATATACTATTTTGAAGTAAATGATATGTTTTGAAATAGTAATAATATTTTGGTTTAAAGTATATACTATTTTGAAGTAAAGGATATGTTTTGAAATGGCAAAAATATTTTGGTTTTAAAGTATATACTATTTTGAAGTAAAGGATATGTTTTGAAAGGGCAATGATTGTGTTTTTAAAAGTATATATATTTTAAATGACCACGGTGTTATAATAACGATTGGTTGTTAAAGAGACCGGGATCGGATATGGACATACTCTCTGTCGATACCGAAAACCACTTTGACAACTATGTACACGGTGGAGTTTCCAGAATGAAGTAGGATGGTGGCGACGATCCTAAGGTATATACGTGGACCCAACTCCCGTGAGTTGGCATAAGGTGGCTAAAACAGGAGCGATCTCGGACCAGTGAGGTAGCACCTCTTATCGGACGCACTTCTTCGATTCCATTCTATTACTTTTTGATTTTTGGTGGCCACCCTTGATTTGGGAGTGTTGTTCGAGGTGGAACGGTAGTGGCTGCTATGCGTATCCATCAGTTCGTGTGCGTAATTGGTATATCTACCCTGGCATTGCCTTGTGTGCCGTGTCACCTACCATATCGAACCCACTATGATTTTTGGTTTAAAGATCCGACCACGTTAAGGTTCTCCATCCCCTTAACGCTATTTTCTATATGATTATACTTTACTGATTAGACACTACTGTATATAGCGAATATTACTACATAGTAGATAGTTTAACGGATCCTTAAGAGATGTGAATCCCGAACATTTCTTAAGTTACTGCACTCACGTTAGACACTGGATAGGAGACGTCAAACCCCGTAAACATCTCTGACGCCGTTTACACTCATATTTATTTCATTGATTTAACTTACATAAGATCTTTTAGTTCTGACTCGAGTGTTTTGTCTTTTCAATTCGCTCGGGTCAGCCTGAGCATTTCAGGATTTGAAGGCCCTATTTCTGAAGGACGAAGACGAAGATTTTATTATTACTATTTGTTATATATTCTACTACACCATTGTATTCCGCTGCATAATTATCATTCTCTGGTATGTGTAACTCTGATATGTATTGTATAAGTATAATCAAATGTTTTGTAAAACAGCTTCATGAACTGTTATTTGATTATTATATTTTATCGTTCCGCTGCAAGATTCTATTTTGTTTCTTTTATTTCTCCACTTTTTCTTATTTACCCCATAACAATCCACCCTTCTATATGGTTTAAGTCGCCACGTGTGTCTGCTTAAGCATACAAAAAGATGGGATGTTACAGTTGGTATCAGAGCTTTGGTTTAGCGATAAACCTTGGCTTTGTGGGGTTTGACTCTTTGCTAATAGGGTAGTAATACCCTATGGGAGTCGTTGAGCGTATATATATGAGAGAGCGTATTTGTTAGTGTTATAAAAATGTTTCAATATTGTGTTATTCTGTTCCGTTTTGTATTTATAAATTCTAGTTGGTGCATGGGACGCTATGACATCAATAGGGATTTCTAAACACTTAATAGGACAGACCGACATAATATTTGTTTTAATATAGGTGAATGAAATAACTTTGCCTATTATATTTTCTATATATAAAAATATTTTATAAAGATATATATTTGGTTGCTATAGATTGGGTGTTAGGTAATGAAAATATAAATAATAGTTGAAACCAAGTTGAAAATAAAATAAATGAAAACTGGAAATTTAGAGCTTAAGTTCCGGGGTTTTTGAAGATTTCTTTCAATTGATTTTGGAATATAATAATAATATTGTTAGAAGTATTTTCTAATATAAATATTTCAATAGAATTTGAAAGAAATGTTTTAAAAGAAATTCCGCAAAGAAATAAGTTGTACTTCCCTCTTTGTCGCTGGAAAATAATTTCGGTGATGGCGACCGCATCATCGACATTCATTTTCGAGTTTCAAAGTGGGAAGGCCACTGTAGTAGTTTTACTACAAGATTATTTTATTTTAAATTATTTTAAATATAATTGGATATATAAATTATAAGTATATATATTATCTATTATTTTAAAATGATTTTTGAATAAAACCCGATATTTAATTCTTAAGTTTCCATTAATAAATAGTCCTAATTACTGAAGTGAATTGGAACGTAGGTAATGAATAAATTGAAACCTCTAAAGGAAATAAGAGATTTAAATGCTAGGTTATAAATGGTATTAAATGAAAGTTGAAATTGTAACCTATGAAATAAAGGAAATAATTATTGAACATTAAAATAATTAAAGGAAATGAGAAAACTTGTATAACTTTCAATTTCATTCTTTAAAAGCATAAATATAACTTACCAAAAATTTATAAAAGTTGAAAATGTTTAATAAGAAAATGTATAGTAAATTGTACAAGTAAACTTATGTAATGAAATATTCAGTAAATTTCTTTTATTAATAAGAATTAAAGTATAACTGTTATGCCAAGTAACTAAAATTGAACATGAATATTATTAATAAATGAATAAATAAAATCAAGTAAATGAATAAATATGCAAAGTAAATTAATTTAAAAATGAATAAATGAAATTAATAAGTATTGATGTTCTAGTTGTTATGGACTTAAATGTTATATATAAATAATAATAAACTTAAGTTATAACTGAAGTTTTACCAAGTAAATACAATTAAAGGTAAGTATGACAAATGGATGATTTTAAACTTAAGTAATTAAAGTGTGAATAAATAAGATCATGCAATAATAAATGAATGTAATATAATAAAGATAAATTGTTAACTTAAGAAAAGGATTGAAGTTATTTGAAAATAAAATTGAAAGGAATAAATGAAAATAAATAAAAAGATAGGCCGTTATGTGAATAAAAAGAATCAAACAACAAATGTATGAATTGAATGAATAAGAATAAACTAAAACTATTGCTGAAATTGTTGTTTGTCGTGGTTGTGGTTGTTGGGTAAGGGAACTTTAATTTTGTTGGGAGGGATGAATAATCCATTGTGTTAAATCTAAGTCTGTTGAGTAAATGATGCACTTGATGGTTTATTCTTCATTCCGTACAATTTAAAAGTTTTGAACCGGAACAACTATTTGTTGTTGGATTAAATGGTTGCTTTGTTTTGTGTGTGTATGTTGTTTGTTGAAATTGATGGTTGTTGTATTGATTTGTTGTTAATGATTGAAACCACTTAAATATTTCACTTTATATAAATTGTTAACCCTTTGGATTTAATAAGTGAAATGCAGGTTATGGAAGCAATTGCTACTGCTTTTGGTTCCATAAATAAGCGTAAATTGCCGACAAATAGGTACGTTTCGGATTACGGTTTATAGCGTTATTTTATATATATTTCCCCTAGTTGGGATATAATATTTTGGATAATATATGTAATATAATTGTTATATTTTGGATATTATATTTTCTCCCGAGCTCTCCGTATAAAGGAGACTCTGCCGAAATTTTTCGTAAATTTTTGGACTTAGAAAATTATTTTGAAATGCTTCTCCAAACTTTATTTATTTAAGTATAAAAAGATATAATAATTAAAATGGGTATATTTTATTTAAAGTAATAAATTTTGTAAATTATTGTTTATAAAGTTAATATTTTGAATAAGATGTATTGTTTATCTAATTCTTCCTTCTCCCTTTTTTTTTCCTTTTCGAGGACGAAAAGTTTTGAGTGGGGGAGAGTGTAACGACCCGTAAATTTCATGGATTTAATTTGGTTGAATTAATGAGTTGTGTAAATTTAATTTAGTAGAAGAAAAAGAAAAGAAAAGGGATAATGAAATGAACGCTAATAAAATATAAGTGGTGATTTAAAACCTATTTACTGGCAATTTGAATAAATTTTAATAAATTAAATGGGTAAGTATTATACCTGGATATAAATTTCATTTAAGGGAATTAACTAATATGTTAATGTAAAGTTAGAAAACATTGAAATAAATGATAATTCTATTCATGCTTGTAAGCAGTTATTATAAGTTGCATGTCGAAAGGGTTGATTGAATTGGAATTTATATTTAATTTAAATGGAAATATTAAAGGCTTACAACAACGGAAAATTTAGGTAATAAAAGTTAGCATAAGGGAATGGCATTAATATAAATTAAGTTGGAACAAATTGGATGTAGAGAAATAAATGTAAGCATTTAATATATTAATTAATGTTGGTTTGATGATAACGTTACTTAGTGATTTATTATAGAGTAAAGTGTGAACGTAAAGTAATAAAAGAATAGACTTATGTTAAGTAATAATTTGTGTATACACGGGATTTTAAACGGTGATTGTTAAGTAATAAACCTATATAGGCATGTAGGGAAATAGGTAACAATTTATATGTTGTTATTTTATTTAGTATGAAATAAAGGTTGGAATTCAAATCACAATTAGAGGAGAGTAGGTAGTACCTTATTAGGAAATAAATATAAGGGTAGATAACAACTATTATGAATTCCCTAATTAATTGGTTGATAAATTTATTTGAAATAACGATCATTTGAATGTGAGTAATTTCAATGTAGTTATTGATTTCAAGCGTTACTTTAATAATAAATGTGGATAGGGGTATGTTAATGCAAGGAAATAAATCGGCTTATATATTGAAATTTTGTTAGTGTTACAATAAGTAAAATTGAAATAGTTAATACGGATAAAAGTGAAACGGAAAATATGAATGCAATAGTGTGAGTCCAATATTTAATCCATCTAATTCAAATTTAAAGATTCGTTAATTTAATAGATAGTCTCTGAATTTAAATGGATTTAAGGGAAATTTCTGAAATCGATAAATTTAGCAACTTTCAATTTACTTTCAAATTTGTTAAACTATTGTAATTGATTTAGGAATATAAAAGGTTGTTTATTTATTTGAGGTTAAATTGTGAAATTGGGTTATTCCAATTAAATGGGAATTTAATGTTAAATATTACGTTAGTGGAGTTTTAGTTGGAAATCTAGAATAACAATATATTAGACCATTAACAAATGCCAATTTATCTACTTGTTGATAATGGAGTGAATAAAAGAATTAAAAAAAACCAAATAAATGGATTTCATGGGCAATTAAGTTTAATTACTGGATAAATTGAAAATTTAAAACTAAATGTTGTGAATTTGGAATTTTTTAACGATAAATGAATGTAGAGATTTATTAAAAGATTCTAGATTTACCAAGTAATCCAAACTGATAATTTTTTTTGATAATTTAGAGTTGAAGTGGTAAATTTGATTTAATTAATGTATTTTGAATTTATTTAATTAATATAAAAGTAGCTAACAACTGTTATAGAAATTCCCTAATTGATTGATGAATAAATATATATGGAATAGTGATGGAATGTAAAGTTAATGGTAATTGTATAAAATCAATACAAGATAATGAATTGCATATTTTAGGTCTATAATAAAGTGTGGATGGAAATTTGATTGGTTAGATTAATTGAAGGGAATTCAAATTTAATGGGAAAGGTAAATGGATATTTGGTAATAAATTTGAACGGACTTAAATAGTGAATTTATTTAATTAAAATATATAATAAATAATGATTTAATGAAAACCAATACTCTGTATATATCTATAATATTTGAGTGGAAATAATATACTTATAAAAGTGGGATTGGGAGTATTACAACAATTATTAGGAGTTATATATAATTAGTTCATTCAACTAAATTGGAAATCAATGCAACAGATGTAAATTTAATGTTACGTTAAATAAATTAAGGTCATAAATGGGAAATAACGTAAATGAATTCTTCATTAATTGATGGTTAGTGTATATAAAGAATGGAAATAAAGTTTATTTAATATATTGGAATTTAATTTACTATAAAAAGGTTGATTGCAATCAAATGAGTTAAATGTTTAAACGGGAATCAAGCTTTATGTATTTATTTGGATTTATTGCAATTAATTTGAAATGAAACATGTAATTATTACGTTAATTTAAATTATCATTCAGCGCGTTTGTTTATCAGATCCATCTACTCTAATTCTAACCTATCTATATAAACCCAATTATAAACCCTAGCCTACATCTATTCTCATTTATCTGTGCGTTCATTTTTCATCAACTCCTCCTCTTCCTCAATGGGTGCAAACCCTACATCTATTTTCATTTCAAAATCAAATCAAAGTCAAAAAATTCAAACTTCTCAGAAAATTCCTAAAAATATATATATATATATATGATGAAACTCTTGATGTATGCATCTCAGATCTGCAGTTCGTTCTTGGATTTGAGTTTTCTGTATAGCCGAAATTGGTTCCTTGTTTTTTTTTGTTTTATTTATTTTTAATTTTGATTTCAAATCATTCAAACACGCATATCTTTCTCATACGAACTCCGTTTCACACGCGATTTTTTTTGATAGAATCGTAACAAATTCCAGATCTTTTGACGCTGGTTTGGACAAATTTGGAGACCGTCGAATTTTTGGGTTTAAATCGGATCTAAATTCGATTTAAATCTCAAAGGTGAGTGTTTTAACCGACTCACAACTTCTAAGATTTCTTATGTTTGTTAAATTTAATTTTGATGTGATTTAAAATTTATCTATGATTGTTTGGGCATATATTTAATCATCATCTCAGTTAGATAGCATTTAGTTAAATTAAATTGTTATTTAATTTTATTATTGCATATAATTTGCCAGTTAAATTTATTTATTATTGCATATAAACTGTCAGATGAATAGTTATTAATTTTTATTGAATATAAACTATTCGCTGATGCCTGTTATATTTTATATGCTTTATATTGATGTTTTGTTTAAATTGGATGATGATTGTAATGAATGGTTGTTTATTGATATTTGGATGAATGGATGCTATATTTTATATTGTATAAACTGCAAGTTATTATGCATTTTCATTTCATTCGGAATTGCGGTTTGAAATGATATATATAACCGTAAACTTTTATTTTTAAATTACGGATTGAAATGATAAATATCCGTATCACTTGACCATAGGATAGAAAATTTTATACAGGCACCGTGGTCTATATATAAAATATTTTAAGGGATTTTCTATGGTTTGGAAAGAAATATACGGTTTAATAAATATTAAATTTTGATAATATATAAATATTATTTTATATATGGTTAAATTCAAAATTTTAAGCTATGTATGACTTGATGATGTTTTAAGTTTGATTTACGAATATTTCAAGTTTGAGCTTTATTTAAGTGATATTGAATTTATTAAATAAATATTTCTAAACTAAATAATAGTAAATTGAATTAAGGTATATATAAGATTATCATATTTGGTTGGGAATTTTGGAATATTTAAAGACTTGAAATATATCAAAATTGAAATGTTTTATTGAAATTAAGGTATTATTGTTTTTCAAAGTATTTGTTTTTGAAATTGTTATAACTTTGAAAGTAACATGGTTTGAAAATGAATTTATTTGAAATAGAATTTATTTAAGAATTATCTTTAAATATATTGATTTGAAACCGATTGAAATTTTGAGATTAAGAATATGACTGCATTATGTGATTTGGGTTTAAGATGGTTTTAAAGAATACTTCAAGTTTTATAATTAAAAGTAAGAATAGTGATTGAAAATTTGGATTTTATTTAAATGATATATTATTGAATTTGGTTTTAAAGTATATATTATTTTGAATTAATGATATGTTTTGAAATAGTAATAATATTTTGGTTTAAAGTATATACTATTTTGAAGTAAAGGATATGTTTTGAAATGGCAAAAATATTTTGGTTTTAAAGTATATACTTTTGAAGTAAAGGATATGTTTTGAAAGGGAAATGATTGTGTTTTTAAAAGTATATATATTTTAAATGACCACGGTGTTATAATAACGATTGGTTGTTAAAGAGATCGGGATCGGATATGGACATACTCTCTGTCGATACCGAAAACCACTTTGATAACTGTGTACGCGGTGGAGTTTCCAGAATGAAGTAGGATGGTGGCGACGATCCTAAGGTATATACGTGGACCCAACTCCCGTGAGTTGGCATAAGGTGGCTAAAACAGGAGCGATCTCGGACCAGTGAGGTAGCACCTCTTATCGGACGCACTTCTTCGATTCCATTCTATTACTTTTTGATTTTTGGTGGCCACCCTTGATTTGGGAGTGTTGTTCGAGGTGGAACGGTAGTGGCTGCTATGCGTATCCATCAGTCCGTGTGCGTAATTGGTATATCTACCCTGGCATTGCCTTGTGTGCCGTGTCACCTACCATATCGAACCCACTACGATTTTTGGTTTAAAGATCCGACCGCGTTAAGGTTCTCCATCCCCTTAACGCTATTTTCTATATGATTATACTTTACTGATTAGACACTACTGTATATAGCGAATATTACTACATAGTAGATAGTTTAACGGATCCTTAAGAGATGTGAATCCCGAACATTTCTTAAGTTACTGCACTCACGTTAGACACTGGATAGGAGATGTCAAACCCCATAAACATCTCTGACGCCGTTTACACTCATATTTATTTCATTGATTTAACTTACATAAGATCTTTTAGTTCCGACTCGAGTGTTTTGTCTTTTCAATTCGCTCGGGTCAGCCTGAGCATTTCAGGATTTGAAGGCCCTATTTCTGAAGGACGAAGACGAAGATTTTATTATTACTATTTGTTATATATTCTACTACACCATTGTATTCCGCTGCATAATTATCATTCTCTGGTATGTGTAACTCTGATATGTATTGTATAAGTATAATCAAATGTTTTGTAAAACAGCTTCATGAACTGTTATTTGATTATTATATTTTATCGTTCCGCTGCAAGATTCTATTTTGTTTCTTTTATTTCTCCACTTTTTCTTATTTACCCCATAACCATCCACCCTTCTGTATGGTTTAAGTCGGCACGTGTGTCTGCTTAAGCATACAAAAAGGTAGGATGTTACAATAGAAATCTGATTAACAGATTGCGGATGACGGAGATAAATAGTCCGCTCAGGACATAGGATATGAGCTTCATAACAAGTAAGCCAATCCATACCCAAAATCATTCCAAAGCCTAAGTAACGCATGACATGCAAATCGGCTAGGAAAGAAAAATCACACAAAATAATCTCCACGTCTTTACAAAGTAAACTAAGAGTTGCGGATCCACCAATTGGATTCGCAATTCTTAAAGAAGTTATTAAAGCAACGACATTTATAGAAAAAGTATCGACAAGTTCCTTTAATATAAAAGAATGGGATGCACCCGTATCAAAGAGAACTCTAATAGGTTGATCATGAAATATAATAATGCCATCAAGGACAGAATGAGACATACCTTGACCGCGAGATGTGTTGCCAGGGGCTTGAGCAACGCTTAACTTTCCCTCCTTATCTTGAAGCTTAGGGCATTGGTGCATAAAATGATCTGGACTTTTACAAAAGCGACAAGAGCGGGGCTTTGAACACTTGTTCGAAAAATGGCCCTTAGCACCACAGTTGAAGCATTTCCTATCACTGGGGGAAAATGCCTTTGCAGCAGGTGTTGCTTGTTTACCCTTTTTGTTGGGATAAGGACCCTTGAATTTGTTTGGCCTCTTCTTGTTGTTGAAGTTTGGTTTGGCAGCCACCACTTCAACATCACTTTCCTTATCAGCTTCTTCAAGACGAAGAGCTATATCAATCAGTTGATCGAAAGAAACTTCTAATTTTAGAAGTAATGGCTTCTTGAGATTCTTTTTTAAGCCATAGACAAATCTTTGATTCTTCTTTAGTGGGGTGTTGATGTATTCAACCCCATATTTAGACAGTGACTCGAAGGATGCGACATAATCTGTCACGGTAGATTCACCTTGAACAAGGTCTATGAAACGTCGAGCCAATGTCACTTTCTCTGCTTCTGGTACGAATTTCAATTCGAAGCATTCCCGGAATTGCTCCCAGGTGAGATCAGCTTCATTAATTTCAGAAATAAGAAGTTCGTACCAATCCAATGCTCTCTCTTGGAGCATACTGGAGGCCACCTGAACACGGTGAAGATCGACAAGATTCATGCGAGAAAAGATTCTATCGCATGTTCTTAACCAAGCCTGGACTTCAATAATAGTTTTGGAACCTTTGAACGGTTTCCCACCTAAGTTAGTATAATCGTTGCACAAACGTGCAAATCCAGACTTAGGATGAGTAGGTTCCTGATTAGGACCAGCTGCTTGAGCATTCTTTACTAAATCAAGAAGCTGTTGAGCGGTCATAAAAACTCCATCCTGGGGAGTAACAGTAGATGGTCCAGCTCTAGGACGGCCTGGTCTAGACATTTCTTCTTTAAGAAAGAGGGAAGAAGAAAAAGGTTATTCACCAAATGAATATCAAGCAATCTTGATAGATGAAACAAGGAATCATAAAGAAAACAGGATGAATCGGTTCGAAGACTCGAACTAAATCCTGAAACACAACTCCTAAGATGGACTTAGGACGATGATCCTTGTTAAGTCATTCTACATTGTTCCGAAGTTTGGCTCTGATACCAAGCTGTGACGCCCCACCTCTATACCCACGCTAACCAAGAACACTACGATGTAGTGCTGTCAATTAGCACGGAGAATAAGGCTGTGGAGGAGCGACCATCCATGTAACTTCTTTGTGCGAGCACCGATATGTCAGATAGAATAGAATGCATATCATTTAAGGAGGAAATCCGACATACCGATACAAGCTCAAAGCTATCACACGGTGGCTATAAATAATCTTCAGAAACAAACATAGAAGTAAACATAACATAAATCAGTCACAGACATCCATATCACAAAGGCGGAAAAAGATATGAACATAAATATAACACATGAAAGTGTACATCAGAGTAGTGGTCGGAAAGATCCACGATAATACAAAAGAATAGCAGCACGTGCTATACAAAAGAATAAGTACACAACATAGAGTCTATATCTCTAATGTGTACATCCAAAAACTACTAATCTAAGTAGTTAGCCAAAAGTCAGAATAATCCTGAGAGAAGTCAAGCAGAAGCACCTGTAACATCTCGGTCTGACTCGAGTATTATTTATAAGAAAATAATAAACGGATCAGTCTAGCTATAAATATCAGATGATATGGTATAAAGTAAAAACATGGCATGTACATGTAATAACCATAATGGCATACTACTATAAGTATGTAATTGAAAATCAACAAGAGATTAATCAATATCACAAGAATCTTCTCAAAGATAAAATAGGGTATCATACCCTAAACTTGTATTCATAACAAGTCAATACACATGAATTCACCAATGCACAAAAATTGATATCATATCAATGAAACTCACGAAAATTGGTGAAGCACAAAATTCCAGAAATCATCACAAGAAATGTAACGACCCGTATTTTTACGGATCGACAAGTTCGTCAAAATCTGGAATTCTTAGCGTTGTTAAGTCATTTCAGATTTTAGGCAAAATTTTGTTCAAGTCCTGGGTCGTAAACGACCTAAGTGATAAGTCGTGACCGACTTAAGTGGTTTAGGCGACCTAAGGAAGTGTAGTTGGCGACCTAAGTATTCTGGGGTTAGGTCGTAGGGGAGATAGGTCGTGTGATAACTTAGGTCGTGGGGTAGAGTTAGGTCGGCAACGACCTAAGGAAACTAGGCTAGTTAGCAACCTAAGGAGGATAGGTCGGCAGCGATATAAGGAGCTAAGTGGGTTAACAACCTAGGGAGTTTAAGGTATTTCAAACGACCTAAGGTGTTGTCATAGTTAGGTCGTCTAGACGACTTAGTAGTTAGGTTGCATCCCAGTTGTTCGCGACTTATGTTAGGTCGCGTGGAAGCTTAAGGGATTAGGTCGTAACCTCGTTAAGTCGTAGGTCGTAGCCTACCTGTTAAGTCGTAGGTCTCTGGGTTTTGGCTTAGTGTTAGGTCGTAGCCTATGTGTTAAGTCGCGAGCGACCTAGGAGTTAGGATGGTAAGTCGTATCTCGTTGAGACCTGGTTCGTTAAGTTGCACGCATTGTTTTAGGTCGAAGGACTGTTAGGTCGTATAGGCGCGCATGTGTTAGGTCGAAGCAGAGTTAAGTCATAAGTCGTAGATACCTGGGGTTGTTGAGTCGGAGGTTGTTAAGTCGAAGTCTTTAGGTCGGTGGGGTTTTAGGTCGTGGACGACCTAATTCCGAGCTAGCGACTTAGAGGATTTCTGCTATAAATAGGAGGGCTTTGCTCCATTTTTTGGGATCCGGATTTCGAAGCGACGAAGTGCTGCCATTTTGAGAGCTCGACTTCTACACTTCTTCACTTCTTTTCTCCACTTTAATCTTGTGCTTCCATCCATCCAAATCGAAGATCAAGTTGAAGATTCAAGAGTTTATCTTCATCCATCGAAGATAGATTTCATCGTTTGAAGCGGATTTGTGATAGATCAAGCTAGATCCTTCGCTGTCCAGATCTGAAGCGTGTTGATTTGGGGTTGTTTAGGTGATTTGGTGAGTGGTGATTATCTCTCACACGGATCCAAAGGAGTATATCGGATCGTTGGCTTGATTTGGTGTTAAAGTAGTGATTTCCATGCATTTTCCTAATCCTAAGTATAGATCCATATAGATCCATTGTTCATGATGATTTGGCATCCATTTTACTACATGTTAACCTATGCAAGTTCATTCATCAAGATTATAGAGACATTGCTCATGATTTCATGCTTTTTGGACTTTTGACTCTTTAATTACGAAATTGCCATTATTGTTATAATTGTCTATTTAGATCATATTTGAATGCTTGTTTACTTGGATTAATGTTTGATTTGATTGATTGCAATGAATTAGATGATTGATGATTTGATTTAGACCGAAGATGATTCAAAAGCTAAGGGAAAGGCTCTTGAATTGGAAAAGCTGCTTGTGGCATATGTAGTGGATGGTGAAGCTCTTATGCATAGATTCGATGATGATGATGTTGAGATGAAGCTTTGCGAGGATGTGATGAAGCGAGGCATGATATGAGATAGTCTTGGTCTAATCCAGACGGGATCATTCCAAGCATGTTGATAACTCGGTGATATGGTTCGAGTTGAGGATAATGGATGCTCGAGAGGCGCTTGAGCTAGTATGGAAATAGTCGTCGAGGAGGATGACTAGAAGGCAGAGATCTCATCGTTGTTGAAGGTTCTAGCATGCTCAAAGCAAGAGTACGTTGGGCAGATTCGATAGTCCCTGAAGGCTAATGATTGATAGTTAAGTACTCTGGGCAGATTCGATAGTCCTAGGCACGGGTCATGATGACGTGCAGGAGTTATGTCTAGAACTGGGGTTTCCATTAGCCCTTGACGGACGGCTGAAAGAATGTGCCGGTCATTCAATTAATGGTGATATCGAAGCAATGATAACAGTTATAGCCAGAGTCATGGATGTTTGGTTGTATCGTCATTCGGTCTCAAGAGCAGTGTTTTCAGGGTGCTTATCTGATCTTGGTTTAGGCCTTGGGGGTTTGTACTTGGAAAACATCGCCCTTGACTCGAGTGATAATTGCTTTACTTTATATTGTGTACTCTGCTATGTTTGCTTCTGCTTAGTGTGTGTCTGGGGGCTATCACCGTAGAAAGAGGTTGGAGTGGGAGGGTTGTATTCCTATTCCTTTTCCTTTATGCTCTCTTGGTATGTTGTTAGTTAATTTACTGCTCACTAAGACTGTTGTCTGACTCAAGGCTTTATGTTTTAACTCTTATTGCCTTGGGCTGTTCGTCCATTTTGGGACGGGCAGACTAGGTAGCAGGTGACAGGTGCTGTTCTTGCTTTCCACGATGCTGATGACGAAGACGAGCTGGAGTATTGCATATTACTTCTTACTATATGTACTGGATGTTCCGCTGCTTTGTATTCTCTGAGTGATATGTAGTGAGGCTTGTTGTATTGACTTCAGATGTTTGTATTCAACTATTATGAAGTTTTATTGATGAGATTCTATTCTGTGAAGCTTCACTATATATATGTTCTATTGTATTTTGTCCATGCGCTGTGAGTAATACGATAGATTCTGATGTTTTAATTTACCTTGACAATCGTCCATGGCTGCCTGGCACACTTTACAGCGCACTTTCTCTAGGTTCAGTGCAGGGGTTATGGGCGGTCGTCACAAGAAATCCAGAAACACATAAAAAGGGGGAGGCCTAACACATGAATGGGAGCATGAAAACTCACCAACGCGTATAACACATGAACGAGAAGCTATCTCATGGAAGCTATCCATTAAATTTTAACACATGAACGGCCCGAAGACCATGGGGTGCTACTCCATATATGTGATGGCGAAACATCACAAAAGCGGGGTCTAGTCTCCCTCGCAGACAAAGAGACATCGCTCAATCGCTAGTCTAAATCACAAAAATGATCGTCATGATCATAAGGAAGTGTCAATTACACTAAGCCAGTAAATATATGAGTTTAGCTTCATGTCCCATAACCACTAGCTTAACTTAAATATTTACAAACAAACTGTAGATCTTCACTAAGAAATTGTCACAAAAGGGTTCAATCCAACAAGTCCAAGAGCTAACCGACGAAGTGAACGCAAGCATTTCATACCACTCGTTTTACTAAGTCGTTTAATTTGATTTCTCATCCGAGTGAAGCAAAGGCTTGTATATACTAGTAGATTGAAAAACGGTTTGAGAGAACGTGTTTTATATTTAAAATAGTGTTGAAAACGTTTTGATGAAAGAGTTTTGATATTTACTACTAGTATTGAAACCTTCATATCTTTAGAGTGACAAGTCACAAAACGATTGCTGAAACAAATTGAATCACATAAATTCACGGTCGAAGATGTGAGTAAAGTCCATGGAAATCAGCTCAAATGCATCCAAGTAGAAAATAGGAGGTGCAGCCTAACATGCGAGCGACCTAAGGAAATATAGGTCGAACGACCTATAAGTGAAGCAACCTAAGCTGCTGCACGACTTAACAGGGTGTCTCGACCTAACAAAACTAAGCTAAAAAGGTACGCGACCTAACAGTCTTGAGCTAAGGAATTGCAAGAAGGTCAAACGACCTAGCGACCTAAAGGTGTTCGCGAGCTAGCATTAAACAAAGCCAAACGACCTAGTAGAAAACAAGGTCTAACGACCTAACACCAAGGTGCCGAGCAACCTAACGAGGTACCATCCCGAGCGACCTAACAACCTAAAGTGTCGAGCGACTTAGCGGCACAACGAAGCCAAGCGATCTAGCATGAAACAGGTCAAACGACCTAACGGGGTTGAGGCCATACGACCTAAGACATAATGGTCCAAACGACCTAAGAAGTAAAGGCCTTGCGACCTAACGAAAGACATAAGGCCGAGGTGGTGCGACCTAATGGGTACGCGACCTAAGGGGTTTGCGACCTAATGGAGGTGTGACCAGGTGCCAGCGACCTAACGTGGTCAACAATCTAAGGCCGAACGACCTATAACATGCGAACGGTTTAAGGTCCAACGACCTAAAGTGGAACGACCTACTGCAGTCGAGCGACCTAAGTGTGGTACGTCCTTAACAAGTGGCCTAGGTACTCGCAACCTAAATACTCGCGACCTAAGATGTGGTACGCGACCTACGACCTAGGGACGGACGACCTAAGTCCAGATTGAGCTAAATGCAGGCAGAGTTATTTCTACGCCAGAGCGACCTACGACCTTCGACCTAGCGACTTAACTCCGATGCGACTCTCCCTCCAGAACGATCTAAGTGCAGGAATTTTCCAAAAAACGCTGAAAATTGGAGTTTTTCGCCAATCCAATCCAAACCAAAAGCAAATGTTCATACAAATGCGATAGGGAATCATTCCCAACAGTCCAATGACAGTTATAGGCAAGATGTGAGATTAAAAATCTCACCTTTTCACTAAAATGGATGAAGATGAAGCTTGAAAGCAAGGAGAAGCAATCCAAAGCTTGAATCCAATATCTTCTACTTGAATTTGGAGTTGAATGTTGGATTTGCAATTGAATTTTAGTTTGGAGTTTTAATTTCCCCTTCCCACCACCATTTTTGATAAAGCTTGAATGTTAAAACAAATGATGAATGAAGTGAGGAAGAGGGTTGGGCTGAACTAAAGAAGGTGCAGTCCAAACCAAAGTCACAAGCGGGAAAAAGTAGCAAGAATTTCACTAACTCCAAACATATCGAAGTTTACACTCAAAAATATCGCAAACGTCATTTTGAACTCAATGAAGGTGGTCTCGAGTCCTAATTTGACCGTATGCAAAAAGTAGCCTTTTCAGACTAACATCCGACTAACAATAAAAGGTTTAAATAAAATATTTAAATATAAAATCGACAAATATGCGGGTTGTTACAACATTAATTTAAGTTTATAATTAATTACTTACATCATTCACCTTTACTATTTCATCTGATTATAGATAGCTTAAAATGTTAACCTAAGTTTATAATTATTTTCTTACATTATTCACTTTTATTTACATTTAATTAGTAGCATTTCAAATTATCAACTTAAGTTCATAACAATTTATAACATTAGAACTCTTATTTATAAAACTAAGTCCATTGAACACTTTCATTTACTAAAGTTTATTTGTACAATATTCTATTACATATTCTTATTAACATTACAACTTTTGCATTTTAGTAAGTTATATATATATATATATGTGTGTGTGTGTCTTTTAGAATGCAATTGAATATTATACAAGTTTGCCTTTTTTTAGTTAATGAACTGTCCAATAGTTACAATTTCTTATTTTCCATTTCCTTTTTATTTACAAATTACAAATTTTCAATTTCTTACTTTCATCAATCATTTAGCATCTAGTTTCTAATTACACATCTTAGAAGTTTCCAATTATTAAATATTTAAGATTTCATTCATTACAACAATTGAAACTACTAATTTACATAAATTTAAGAACTAAATACCGAGTTCCATTTTCAAATCATTTTAGAATAATATGTATATGTATATGTATACTCATAAATTTTATATCAAACATAATTAAACTTTGAATTTATTATTTGTTTATCAAAATAAATGTGCAGTAAAACTACTACAACAGTCTTCCCACTTTGAAACTCGAAAATGAACATCGATGATGCGTGCACTCATCATCGAAATTATTTTCGAATGACAGAGAGGGGAGTATAGAACTTATTTCCTTTTGAAATTCCTTTTTAAAATATTTCTTTCAAATATACTTCCAAACAATACTAATATTATATTCCAAAATCCTTTGAAGAAATTCCTAAAATCCCGGAACTTAAGTTCTAAAATTTCCAATTTATATTCATTTTATTAGTAAATCTTATCTTCAATCAATATTTATAAAATTTCTCTACCTAACAAACAACATAGCACATCCAACTATATCATTTATAAAATTTTATTATTTTATATACAAAATATATAATAGGTTTACCTATATTTCAAAATAATATTATGTCGGTCTGTCCTATTAAGCATTTAGAAATCCCTATCGATGCCATAGCGTCCTATGTACCGACCATAATTTATAAATACAAAACGGAACAAATTAACACAACACAAAACATTTTTATAACACTAACAAATATGCTCTCTCATATGTATACACTCAACGACTCATTCTAGGGTATTACTACCCTATTTATATGAGTCAGACCCTATAAAGCTAAGGTTATCGATAAACCCAAGCTCTGATACCAACTGTAACGACCTGCCTTTTTGGACGTTTTAAGCAGACACACATGTCAAACTCAAACCATTCAAAATGGCAAATTATTATGGGGTAAATAGGAAAAAGCAGAGAAAGAAAAACAAATACAGAATCCCGTAGTGGAATGACAAAATATAATAATCAAATAAACAATTCATGAAGCTGTTTACAAATACATTGATTATACTTTTATAATAAAGATCAAAGTTACATACAACAAGAATAAATAATAAATAAATGCAGCGGAACAACATGATGCAGTGGAATAAATATAATACATAATAATAGTACAAAATCTTTACCTTCATCCTCCAGAAAGCAGTCTTCGATAAACTGAAAAGCTCAGACTGATCCGAGCGAATTGAAAAGACAAAACACTTGAATCGGAACTAAAAGATCTTATGTAAGTTAAATCAACAGTATATAAATATGGGTGTAACGACATCAGAGATGTTTACGGGGTTTGACATCTCCTATCCAGTGTCTAACGTGAGTGCAATAACTTAAAAGATGTTCGGGATTTCCATCTCCTAATGATCCATTAAAATATCTACTATGTAGTACAATACGCTATTATAATAGTGTCTATAATAAAGTAAAGTATTAAAATGGCGTTAAGGCGTTACCCATATCCCCCTTAACATATTTTATATATTCCCGTAGTCTATACAATGCCGTAGGCTCCACCAAACCGGTTGTTTACCCAAAGGACACCCCATAGGTACGGTACAAAACAAACTCGTAAAAGGTGCTCTAGGGCATGTGAACACCGCACTCGAGGCAATGCAAGGGTAGATTTACCAATTGTAGAACCGGGCTGGTGGTAACGCATAGCAGCTACTACCGCCCACCTCGGAACACACTCCCATAATCAAAATCAAGGGGTGGCCACCAAATCATCACAAAGTCATAATATGGTATCGAAGAAGCATGTCCGATCGAAGGAATGACCTCAATTGGCCCAGGTATAGCTCCTATTTTAGTCACATCTAAGCTGACTCATGGGAGTCAGGGTCACGTCAATACCTCATACAGAATCGTTCGCCAAACCATCCTACTTCATTTCTGGAATCTCCTCTACGTACACAGTTGTTAAAGTGGTTTTCGGTATTGGCAGAGAGTATGACAATATCCGATCCCGGTCTCTTTAACAACCAAACACTTATTTCACACCGGATGGTTCTTTTATATTTCAAAAAGTCAATTCGCAATTAATATCAAAATATCGTATTCTCAAAACCATATCATTTTCAAATCATATTCACTTTCAAACTATATTCACTTTCAAAAATCATATTCACTTTTGAGTTTGTTGATACAATAGGTTAACTGAATCATAGTTCCAAAATCATCATATTTACTCAAATATGTCAATACACAAAAAGGTATCAATTCCAAATTCCAACTTAGTTTGTATCATCATCAAGGATTTAAATATAAATATTTCAACTTTACACGGTTTGAAATTTTAGAAAATAGTTTAGATAGTCATAAATAGCTTTAATAGGTTGAAAATAATTTAAAATAGATTAAAATAGTTTTAAAATAGTAAAAATAGTTTAAATAGATTTAAATTAGATTAAATTAGATTTTATGATTTTAATAGATTAAATAGATTTTTTTGATTTAAAAATGATTTAAATAGATTAAATATAGGTTAAATAAATTTAAATTATATAAAATAGGTTTTAAATAGATTAAATAAATTTAAAATAGATTAAATAGATTTAAATTATATTAATTAGATTAAAAATAGATTAAATAAAATTAATTTGTTAAAAATAGGTAAATTAGATTAAATTGGATTAAATAGGTTATAATAGATTTTATAATAAGTTAAAATAGTTTAAATTGATTAAAATAGTTTAAATTGGTTAAAATAGATTTCAAAGTTATATCCAACATTTCAATAACTCAATTCCAATAAATTCATTTATATTTTTACCACTTCAACTTTGAAATTTCAATTTAAATCCTTTGAACAAGTCATTAAATCAATTCTAATTTCAGCATTAACGTTTGGATTATCGAAAAATAATTCAGTTTATATAAATACATCTCTATTTCAAATGCCAGTTAACTGAATTCAAACTTTAAAGAATTAAAATTATTTAATTTAACCAATGCGGTGTCCGTATATAATTTTCTACCATAGGGTCAAGTGATACGGATATTTATCATTTCAATCCACAATTTAAAATTTTACGGTTATATACCATTTCAAACCGCAATCCCAAATTAAATACAAATCCATAAAATCGCTCAAGTCTATCATTTCAACCCATAATGATTTTTCCCTAATCTATAGCTCATTCGGGTATGTATCATTTCAACCTATAGGGAACTTGCAGTGTTATAACAATATAAAATACAACATCTAGTCATCCAATATCAACAATAAAACATCCATCACAATCATCATCCAAATCAATCAATAAACATAAATAGATAACTGATCAACAATAACAGGTATTAAATTGATAATTTAAATTCAATATTAAATTAAACAATGATTAAATGCAATAAAAGTCAAATTTAACTAGAATGACAATTTTAACATACCAAACATCAATCAATTTATTTATAATCACATCATACATTCAATTTAACTAACATAAGATAATTTAGTAGTTGTGAGTGGGTTAAAACACTCACCTTCAATTTTAAATCGGTTTAAAATCCAATTTAAGCCCAAAATTCAAACAGTCTTAGAATTCGTCCAAACTAGTTCCAAAATGTCCGGAATTCCAATACGATCGCAATGGAAGAAATCGCATCTAAATCCAAGCTCGTATGCGAGAGATATACAAGTTAGAACAATTAGATTTGAAATTAAAATAAAATAAAATAAAATATACAGACCAACCGAACCATGCCACGTATACGCGAATCATCGCGTTCGAACCCCCCCCCCCACTCGAAACCCTCGAGCCGCCGCCTTCGTCGAGCAATCACGCCACCTTCGGCCACTTTCGCCACGATCTTGCCACGCCGGCGCCTTGACCACTCCAGGCCGCGCCTGGCCATGGCCACGACCCCCCTCCGATTGTCCACTTGCACGCCGTCGTCGTTCCATTTTAAACGTCAAATCTAGCAAACCCATAACCAACGACGACGAACTAGCCACATCACCGAGACATGCACCGCACCCTCTTCCCAACGCCACTTCCCGATCATCGATCGGGCGACGATCCATCGTTGGATCGTCAAAACCCTAAAACGAACGGCCACGGTTCATCCCCAATTTCTAGACAAACGGTTATTCGATGACAAAAATGAATTGCACTAGTGGATTATGCTCGTCGAGAGCTTCCAAACGGTATATAATTTGATAGGGTTCGGAGGAGTTTGAATTTTCGGTTTGATTTTGGTTTGCAATTAAATTTGGAATTGGGAGTTGGTTTTGGTTTGTCCGCCATTGGAAAGAGGGAAGCAGGTAGAATTATACGTACAGAATAATGGAAATAAGAAATAGCTAGGGTTTATAACAGGCTATATATAGGCATATCAGAAATAGGAATGAATGGGCTAGATCGATTTGAAATTTGAACGATAAACGACCCGAAAAGACCGTTTCATTCCCGAAACGAAAATGGGTAATCCCATATATCAAAATAGATGTTTTCGATAATTCTAAACTCAATGGAATAGGTTTCAGGTCCTAATTCCATCGTATGAAGAAGTTGCTTTAAATCAGCTTATTTCAAATTGATTTCAATTGAATTGATTTCTAGGTGTTTCGAGTCCATACGATCAAACGGCAAGTCCGATCGCTACGAAACTTGAAACTTTATAATAATTAACCGTTACGGATCCGATGAAACTAGTTTCGTCGAAATCCGAGACAGTGGCCAAAATGGCTATTTTCACGTTAATTAAATAAATAAATATTAAATTAATAAATCTTTTTTTTTCAAATATTTATAAACTAACAAATTTCATCATTTTTGATTACTTAGACTTCTACAATAATTTAAAACAAATTCTCATGTCGATTCAATGTCAATTATTTTACTAATTACAGTATTTAATTCCAACTGTAATTAAATCCAATTAATTAAAATTAAATTCCAATAAATTGTTTTAATTTGATTTCAGACTTTTATTCTAACAATTATTACTCTATAGACATAGTTATCACTTTTATATCTTGTTACACTAGCCTTCTACAATTATCATCTTAGTTTTCATTAACGTAGTATTTAATTACATTTAATTGCAATAAATCCATTTATTATAGCTTAAATTCCAATAAATCGATCAAACTTGATTTCCATTCTTTTTATTTAATCAATTATCTTATTATAAATAAAATTTACATTGGTTACATCTTATTGAATCAATATTCTACAATTATCAATTAAATCTACATTAGCTGCACTAATTAAGTGAATTAATGGCAATTGATTTCAGATTAAATTTAATGGGCTAAATAAATAGGTAACGTATAATAATTGTCACCATTAACTTTTAGTCACATCTATAAGTTTATTATCCATGACAAGTGTTATAATTATTACATAAAACTAATTTTATTCAATTTAAAATTTATTACATACTATTTAATTAATTAATCAACATTTAAATTATCAATTATTCTTTAATCCAATTGTCAATTAATACACATTATTACAATAAATTTACAATCTATAACCAATTATAACTTTTTAAATCATTTCAATTAATTGGAATTACATTCAAAGCAATTATAATTTACCTTAAATTAATACTATTACATTTCATTCCAATTATATTCTTATTATTAAATCACAAATTTTTTTCTCTTCCAACATTAAATCACAAAATCTTATTAAATTAACTATTTTTAATTATCGAAAGTTACGGGTCGTTACACTCTCCCCCACTCAAAACTTTTCATCCTCGAAAAGGAAAAAGAAGGGAAAAGAAGGAGTTAAGAAATCAATATATATTGTTCAAAATATTAAATTTGTAAATAATTAATTTTCATAATTAAATAGTTTAAATAAAATATACAAATTTATAACAATTAAATCCTTTATATACAAGTTAACAAAAGTTTGGAAAACATTTCACAAAATTTTCTAAGTCTAAAATTCACGGAAAATTTCGGCAGAGTCTCCTTTGTACGGAGAGGTCTGGGAGAAATAGTAATATCAAATAAACAATATATATATATATATCATATTTTCAAAATAAAATATCCAAAACCACAGAAAAACAATATAATACCGCTATAAAACCGTAATCCGAAAGCGTACCTATTTGTCGGGCAAACAACGCTTATTTATGAAATCAAAAGCAGTAGCAATTGCTTCCATACACCTGTATTTCAGTAATATAATCCAAAAGAGTTAATAATTTTATATAAAAGAGAAATATTTAAGTTGTTTCAATAAATAACAAACAAAACATCACAACATAACAATAATCATTTGCAAACAACAATACAACATTATTTCCAACAAAGAGAGAAATCATCCATCCATAGCAACCAAAACAAATGGTTTGTTTGGATTTAGAACTTTTAATCATATAAAATGATAAATAAACTATGAAGTAAACCATACACTCAACAGTCGTAGATATCTTTATAGATTACTTATACATCTCTATACAAAATAGAAGTATTCTTTTCCCACCAATCCATAAGTCCAACAAACAAAGAATTCAACACATTTTGAAGTTTACTCTATTTATCTTTTTCACATCATTTATTGTTCTTTTTTTTCATACAATGATTTTCTTTAATTAACGTTCATTACTTACAAAATTTTAATTTTCCTTCATTCATATAAGGCTTATTTCATTAATTTCCATTCTTTACTTACATAAGTTATATCCATTTCAATTATTTGGATCATAATTGAATTCATTATTGAAGTATTTATACATTTTATTTCAGTTTACTTCTCCTTTACAATTTTGTTTGATTTTTTTTTCACCTCATTTACTTTTCTTTTCTCATTCATATAATGTTTATTTCATTAATTTACATTCGTTATTACTTACAAAAGTTCATTTCTCTTTTATTCATACAATGCCATTTTCTTTCCTTTTATTTCTTTACATTCATTGCTTAAATAAATTATTTTTATTTCAATTATGGATTATATATTATCAGGTAAGTTTCTTTACAATTCAATTCGCCATTTATAGGTTATTTCTTTTTCACATTCATTCTTCCATATATAGTATTATTGAATATTAAATTTATTTCTAAATCATTTCAACAATTCTGAAGTTATAATCATTCAATTTATATAGTACTCACTTTATTTATAAATGGCTTCAACATTAATTTAAGTTTATAATTAATTACTTACAGCATTCACCTTTACTATTTCATCTGATTATTGATAGCTTAAAATGTTAACCTAAGTTTATAATCATTTTCTTACATTATTCACGTTTATTTACATTTAATTAGTAGCATTTCAAATTATCAACTTAAGTTCCTAACAATTTATAACATTAGAACTCTTATTTATAAAAGTAAGTCCATTGAACACTTTCATTTACTAAAGTTTACTTGTACAATATTCTATTACATATTCTTATTAACATTACAACTTTTACATTTTGGTAAGTTATATATATATATATATATATGTGTGTGTGTGTGTGTGTGTGTGTCTTTTAGAATGCAATTGAATATTATACAAGTTTGTCTTTTTTTCAGTTAATGAACTGTCCAATAGTTACAATTTCTTATTTTCCATTTCCTTTTTATTTACAGTTTACAAATTTTCAATTTCTTACTTTCATCAGTCATTTAGCATCTAGTTTCTAATTACACATCTTAGAAGTTTCCAATTATTAAATATTTAAGATTTCATTCATTACAACAATTGAAACTACTAATTTATAGAAATTTAAGAACTAAATATCGAGTTCCATTTTCAAATCATTTTAAAATAATATATATATATATATATATATATATATGTATACTCATAACTTTTATATCCAACATATTTAAACTTTGAATTTATTATTTGTTTATCAAAATAAATGTGTAGTAAAACTACGACAACAGTCTTCCCACTTTGAAACTCGAAAATGAACATCAATGATGCGTGCACTCATCATCGAAATTATTTTCCAGCGACAGAGAGGGAAGTACAGAACTTATTTCCTTTTGAAATTCCTTTTTAAAATATTTCTTTCAAATATACTTCCAAACAATACTAATATTATATTCCAGAATCCTTTGAAGAGATTCCCAAAATCCCGGAACTTAAGTTCTAAAATTTCCAATTTATATTCATTTTATTTGTAAATCTTATCTTCAATCAATATTTATAAATTTTCTCTACCTAACAAACAACACAGCACATCCAACTATATCATTTATAAAATTTTATTATTTTATATACAAAATATACAATAGGCAAAATTATTTCGTTTACCTATATTTCAAAACAATATTGTGTCGATCTGTCCTATTAAGCATTTAGAATCCCTATCGATGCCATAGCATCCTATATACCGACCTAAATTTATAAATACAAAACGGAACAAATTAACACAACACAAAACATTTTTATAACATTAACAAATACGCTCTCTCATATGTATACACTCAACGACTCAATCTGGGGTATTACTACCATATTTATATGAGTCAGACCCCACAAAGATAAGTTTATTGCTAAACCAAAGCTCTAATACCAACTGTAACGACCTGCCTTTTTGGACGTTTAAGCGGACACACATGTCAAACTCAAACCATTCAAAAGGGCAAATTGTTATGGGGTAAAAAGAAAAAACAGAGAAAGAAAAACAAATACAGAATCTCGCAGTGGAATGATAAAATATAATAATTAAATAAACAGTTCATGAAGCTATGAATTCTATTATATTTTCATTGGATAAAATTGAATTTAATCGTATCTCACATTGTCTAACTGCGCAGGAAATTTGGCATACACTTGAAGTGACTCACGAAGGAACATCCCAGGTCAAAGAATCTCTTCTTGTCATGCTTAGTAGCGAATACGAAAACTTCACAATGGCCAAAGATGAAAATGTCAAAGAGATGTATGGACGACTTTCCATTCTCGTATACAAATAAAAAGCTCTCGGAAAACCGTACACAGAATTGGAAATAGTCCAAAAAATCCTCAGAGTCCTTCCACGGAATTTTGAAGCAAAAGTTACTGCCATTCAAGAATCAAAAGATTTGAAACAAATTAAAGTCGAAGAACTCATCGGAAATCTCACCACTTATGAGCTAGAAATGAAATTCAAGGAAGAATGTGAAGGAGGTGACACTCGAAAGAAATCAATAGCTCTCAAAGGAACAACTGAAAGTGATTATGATGATGATGGAGCAACTGAATTGGCACTAATAATAAAAGATTTAAAAAGTGGAACCACAAATATGGAAATCCAACTCTAAATCAGCAATTGAAAAGAAGAATAAATACTAGACAACTCAGAAGTGCAGGAGATCATTTGTCACAAGTGCAACAAACCCGGTCATATCAAGCCCAATTGTCCGTAGAATCGATTCAGCCAGGAAAGAAACCGAAAAGGAGAAGTTTTGCAGCAACTTGGGATAAAACAGATGAAGCTGATAAAAGCACTAGCAGTGAGAGTGAAAAAGAAAATTTGTGTGTTTAAGGAGAAACAACTGACAGTGATGATGACGAGCCAAGCGAGGTATCAAAACCTACTCATTCGGAATTACTTATATATTTTAACGAAGTAAAGGGCTGTTTTGAAAGACTTAGGGAGAAATATGCTAAAATTGAATCACAAAGAGAAAGTTTGATAGAATTAAATAAACAACTTGACCAATTAGTCAAAAACTATCGAAATAAAAGCCCTAAGTGTGACAAGTGTCCATCATTCGAAGAAGAAATTAAAAAATCAAAAATTAAAATTAAATCACTTGAAAACGAAATTCTGATTTTGAAAGAAAGTGAAAACACGAGGAGAGAAAATTCTATTAAAAAGTGCACTTTGTTATTGAATGAAAATGAATCTCTCAAAACACAAGTCCAACAATTCTCTACAACTTTAGGAAAATTCTCCAAAGGAGAAAAATCACTAAATATGCTAATAGGGAAACAAACAGTCAATATTGTTAGACAAGGACTTGGGTATACTCAATCTGAACGTGTTAGAAGCGAAATTAATCAAGTCAATTCCAAGTGCACAATTTGTGGAAAAATTGGACACAATCAAAACAATTGCTGGTATAGGCCCAAACACGTGAAAACCATACCAATTTGGGTTCCTAAAGGCATAAATGTAAAATCCCTTAAAGTCAAACAAATCTGGGTGCCGAAAGAAACAAATATGGATTGTTTTGGGTCTACACAAACTTATTTTTCAAAATCTTTTGCCACTAACAATCATGGACCTATAAAAACAAATAGGTCACAAAAATCTTTCCTCGTGTAGATGTAGTGGCAGGCTAAGGAACAATAAAAGTTGTACTTGGATTCTGGCTGTTCCAGGCACACGACGGGCGATAAATCAAAGTTCCTTAGCCTATTACAATGGTGGCAGAATCACAATGGGAAACAATGAAAAATTATCGACAAAGGTAAAATAGGTAACGGTACATTTATCATGAACGATATAATGTTGAAAATCTGCACCATAATCTGATTTAAATCAACCAGTTATGTGATAATGAATGTTTATTATGATTCTGATTTATGCCAAATTGTTGGTCAATTATATTTTTATGCCAAGAACACTATAAGTACCTCTTGAGTCTTCAAACTAGTTCATATAGATTTGTTTGGACTAATGATGATGTTTTATTGGTTGATGGTTATTCTAGATACTCGTGGATATATTTGTTTATCTTATTGCTTCTAGATCTAACACTATGTTCACTGTTTGCACGTTTTCAATTCAAATTCAAAAGAATTTCATTTAAAAGCTGTAAAAATATTTTAAGGTATTTGTTGCAACTTCACGGTCTAGTCTATGACATCCAACTAATGATAATCTTGAGTCAAAGGAAAATTCGGATGCAGATGACACTGGTAATCTAGTTGATAGAAAAATTACTAGTGGAACGTGTTTTATGTAGAGACATTCATTAGTTGCATCACATTTTCAAAAAAAATATCTACATATTTTTCATTTCAACTGATTTTCAATTAGCAGACATTTTTCTTATAAAACCCCTTCCAGAAAATAATTTTTGTTGACCTTGCTTCAAATTAGTCATCTTAGAAAATTTGATTTTATAATTATTTTTGGATTTGATCTTAAATGACTATTAACTAATCTGACTCCCTACCGGTTATCGAAAAGATAAATAGTGATTGAAAAACTGATGAGTGTTGATATTAATCATATAATATGACTTGAGACAGTTTATTTAGTAAATTTCTTTAAAAATTTAAACAAGATTTATAATAACTTTTTATGGGTAAAAATTCCATGACCATCTTTATTTCTATCATATTTCTAACGACCATCACTCATCAAAATTCAATATAGTATGTCAAAATGTGGTATTTTTAATAAGAAATTATTCGTTTTTATTTTATTTATTTATTTTAATAAAAACATCCAAAGTATTCACTCTCATTTAAAAGTCCTCACGGTTATGCATGGGTGAATTACTTGGAATTATTTATTATGTGCTTTCATGCTCATTTAAAAGTCCTCACGGTTATGTATGTATGGAACATATATCAAAATTGATTATTAAATAGACAAGTTGAGTCTAATCCCATTTAAAAGTCCTCACGGTTATGCGTGGTTAGAAGATGCTTAAAATTCATTTTTTTATAAAAATTGGGAATACTACTAATCTCATTTAAAAGTCCTAACGGTTATGCATGGTTAGTAGATATTCAAATTCCTGATATAAATATACCATAAATAGACACAACTATATTGTTTTATATGCCGACTCATCCCTATCACTCTAAAGTGGAATATGCGTCTAACAAAGTATTTATGATTTTTGTTTGATATTTTATTGAAATTTAATATTTATACTCGATTGGGTATTAATATTGTTTTAATGTCTATCACTTTATCTCTATTTTTCTAACACGATTACTCTTTTGCTGATAACAAAAAGGGGAGAGAAAAGTTAAGATTTTGGCAAATAAAGGTCAAATATTTTATTTTTTAGTTTTTATTTGCATCTAGGGTCATTTGTATATTTTTATTTATTTTCATGCATATATGAAGAGGGAGCTTTGTTGTATAGAAGGGGCATTCAAATAATAGGAGCAAATAGAGTTCATCAATGACCAAATACATTTAATAAATTCAAAATCTTAAATATATGTTTGTTATCATCAAAAGGGGGAGATTGTTGAATATGCTAGTATACGATTTTTGTTTGATGATAATACATATATATATATATATATTCATTTAAATGTATTTGTTAATTGTACTATTTTATTTTTCACATAATTAAATAAATATTTGTTGAATAAAATAAATAACACAGAATTTAAATTCAAACAGATATTTTATTCAAACAAATATTTTATTACAATTTTTGAATAGTACAAAATTTGAGCTCTCACTATATATACAAAATTTCAATTAAAATACAATTTCAAATCACAACACAATGTTTCACTATACAATTGTCATTTACATTTGCACCTCACTACATATCACTCGTTCACTCATATTTGTTCTTCAACCTGTATCCAGCATCTGAATTATCTGCAAAATAAACACCGACGAAGTAAAATTGAAAAAGAAATATTTTTGCAGTGTAAAATAAAATGTGTGTTTTTGAAAATATTATTTGTCTCAGTTATTTGGGTTGTTCGTCATCATATTTATTTTGAATTCATCTTACACGAACAACTTGTGACATGCACAGTGTATCACTATACATGCCACAAGGCCGTGCACACCGATATACACTTGATAAAATTGCAGGGACAAGTGAGCACAAGGTCAAACCCGAGTCGAGGCTGGATTCAACTCAGGTGCAATACAAAAAAAATTCAACATGAATACAAATCCACATATACAACCTGAAAGGATTTCAAAAAGAAAGCAGTCGAAGCAAACAGTACAAACACACATGACAACAAGCTAGTAAATCAACATGTGAAACCAAATTCAGGGCCAACCAGACCATGCTAACAAGTGCACAAGTGTGTCAACACATCAAATCAACAAGGAAATGGGTCAAACTGCACCAGACCTTCAATGGATACGAAAACAATGAACTGTACTCGAAGCAACCAGACTACAATGCACCAGATCAGCTAAACCAGACTTCAAGTGTGAACACAGATGTGTCAAGACTTGGATTGGACTACATACATATATACATATGTTTATATACACATGTATACACATATGCAGTATGGAACGAAGACAGAGAAAATCAAGTCACAGTTCAAAGAGAAATTTTATGCAGCAGTTCAAACAAAATAATGTCGTAGGGTATTTCACATAAACACAGCCTCAACAGTACAGTTCAAATGAGAAAGACCAAATAGACCAGATACAAATGGTCAAGTGCAAAACAATGGAGCAACAAGTACATGGCAGTGCATAAGCATAAGATGAAGGCTACACAAAGAAATCCTCATAAATATATATATATACACATATGTATACACACATGTATACATATATATGCAGTGCACAACATTTCAGTTCATCATAAAACAGTGCAGACTTGACGGCACAAACAAACTCAAATGTACATAAATGCAAATGACAACAAAACAAGCAGCTTCACACATGTGTAAACACAGTGTTTAAACAGAGACCAGAGGCACACTGGAATATGCAATGCAATAGAGGCCACAACCCAGTTGTAATGACCTGCCTTTTTGGAAGATTTAAATCGACTCTAAACCAAACACGTCAGACTCAAATCATTCAAAAGGGCAGATTGTTATGGGATAAATAAGAAAAAGCAGAGAAAGAAAGGAAATAAAACAGAATCTCGCAGCAGAATGACAAAATATAATAATCAAATAACAGTTCATGAAGCTGTTTTATAAATACATTTGATTATTCTTTTACAACACAAAATCAGAGTTACAGAAAACAGGAATAAACAAATAAATGCAGTGGAACAACATGATGCAGTGGAATAAATATAATAAATAATACTAGTACAAAATCTTCATCTTCATCGTCCAGAAGGTCGTCTTCGACTGACCTGAGTGAATTGAAAAGACAAAACACTCGAGTCAGAAATGAAAGATCTTATGTAAGTTAAATCAACGGTAAATAAATATGAGTATAACGGCATCAGAGATGTTTATGGGGTTTGACATCTCCTATCCAGTGTCAAATGTGAGTGCAATAACTTAAGAGATGTTTGGGATTTCCATCTCCTAAGGATCCGTTAAACTATCTACTATGTAGTACAATACGCTATTATAATATGTCTACAGTAAAGTATAGTATTAAAATAGCGTTAAGGCGTACCCATATCGTTCTAGAATGATGTCGCAAGAACCCTACGCCACCAGAAAACAAGGCATCACCGAGCGAGCTCCGGCTACCACGCTTACGATCTGACAGCGCCAGAGAGGTTCTCGGCCTAGGCCGACCCCAGTGACCACGCGCGCCACGCCCAATCGTCCTCCAAGCGAACCGCCTCCGCTGCCTTTGAATGCCAGATCTAGCCAATCATGACACTAATGACACGAAATAGCCATATGGATTGAAAACCTTCGACCTCCTCTACACACCCATACTTCCCAATCGAACCCTTGTCGCAGATCCACCATCAAATCCACAACCCTAAAATGAACGGCCGGGGATAAAAGGAAAATTTCATGCCAAACCGCGATCCGAATCGAAAAACGAATCACAGCAATGAGTTACGCTCGATGAGAGTTTCGAATCGATATATAATTCGATATAGTTTGGAGGAGTTTGATTTTTGATTTGAATTTTGAAATAGGATTGTAGGGTTTGTAATTGGACAATAGTTTCTGCCATTGGAAGAAAGGAATAGGCAGATAGAATTGTACGTACAGTAATGAGAAATGAAAGGCTGCTAGGGTTTATAACAGGCTATTTATAGGCAGATCGGAAATAGAAATAAATGGACTAGATTGATTTGAAAGCTGAACGATAAATGACCCGAAAAGCCCGTTCTGTCTCTGGAACGCAAATGGGTCATCCCATATATCAAAATAGATGTTTTTGATCATTTTAAACTCAATGAAATAGGTTTCAAGTCCTAATTCCATCGTATGAAGAAGTTGCTAAAAAATCAGCTTATTTTAAATTGATTTCAATTGATTTTATTTAAATTGATTTCTACGCGTTTCGAGCTCGTACGATCAAACGACAAGTCCAATCGCTACGAAAATTGAAACCTTACAATAATTCACCGTTATGGATCCAATAAAACTAGTTTTGTCGAAATCCGAGACAGTAGCCAAAATGGCTATTTTTTACATTAATTAAATAAATAAATATTAAATCAATTAAATCACTTTTTTTCAAATTTAATGACCAACAATTTTCATCATTTTTGATTACTTGGACATTTATAGTAATTTAAACCAATTTTACATGTCAATTCATTGTTAAATATTACATCGGTTATAGTGTTCAATTTCAACTGTAATTAAATCCAATTAATTAAATTTAATTCCGATAAATTGATTTAATTTGATTTCAATCTTTTAACTCAATCAATTATTACTTTACAGACATAGTTATCATTTGTTTATATCTTTTTACACAAATATTCTACAATTATCATCTTTTACCATATTAGTTGCAGTATTCCAATAATATTGAACTTTTGTTGATTTTGACATTAATTAAAATTTTAAAATCCCACAACTACATTTATCTTGGTTTCATTATTATTATTAAATCAATTTATTGCCTTATGAGTGTAATTGACATTTCTGTACATTTTATTACTGTTAACCCTCCTTTTTGCAAGGCCGTGGACAGACGGATTTAACCGAATCGATTGCTCATTTGTCGAGACTGGAATACGATTGGTTGGAGCCAGCTGGATGGATAGACAGTCGGTCAGGAATGGTTCAATATGCATGGCTCGGCCTAGGTAGGTTGGCAGATGCCACTCGGCATTTGGATGGTTCGTTCACAGGTGGCTCGGCATTGGTGGGATGGTTCGGCGTTAGAGGCGGCTCGGCATGGTTTGGGTTGGCAAGGTGATGTGGGTCGGCAACGTACCTCACTCGGCATTGTACCTCGTTCGGCATTGGAAGTCGCTCGGCATTGGACGTCGTTCAGCATTGTACCTCACTCGGCATTGGAAGTCGCTTGGCATTGGACGTCGTTTGGTATTGTACCTCATTTGGCATTGGAAGTCGCTCGGCATTGGACATCGTTCGGCATTGTACCTCGCTCGGCATTGGAAGTCGCTCGGCATTGGACGTCGTTCGGCATTGTACCTCGCTCGGCATTGGAAGTCGCTCGGCATTGGACGTCGCTCGGCATCGGATGTCGCTCCGCATTGTGGTTCGGTCAGAGTCACTCGGTGTTGCCGTTCGTCCTTGGTTAACGTTCGGCATGTGTAGGTCGGCATAGCAGGAGGTCGGCGTTTTAAGGAAGGAGGTTCGACACTTGGTTGCTTCGAGTTTCGGGCAAGTTTACTCCGAGCCTTGGATAGAACTGTTTCGAGTCATGCCTGGGAGATGTGGATCAGCATTGGCGGGACGGTAGATGTCGTTCGGTGAAGGTTGGAAGCCAATATGTGGCTTGGTCGTTGGTGGAGTGGTTCGACATAGGCCGGTCGGCACTGCAATGTGGGTCGTTTTCAATGAGGGATGTTGGCTTGGCTATGACCTTGGTGGGCCCGCGTCACTCAGAAAGCCCAACAACTCAGGATTTGTCTATAAATACAACATGTGGGGGTTCAGAAAAGGGACCTTCTTCGGCTCTCCCTTGCTTTCTATTTCCTAAGGCGAAGGTTACTCTACCATCTTGTAACTGTAATCGATTATTACAGCAATAAAAAGGAAACTTCTGGAGTGGACGTAGGCCGGAGTTAGCCGAACCACTATAAAATCTGTTGTTCTTTATTGCTTTCATTTTAATTTTTACTGCTCTTCGTATTTATACTCTCTACATACACTCTGTCTGTGATCTGTGACTGGTGTTTGGTACTTCCATCTGGATTTGGGTGTTAGTGACCAATTTTGGTGCTAACATTTTGGTGCTTTCACTGAGAGGTGCTAGCACTCAGGAATTATGGAGCTTGAATTTTGGATTCAGAAGCTTTGGAACTTGGATTTCAGAAAGCAATGGCTAGACCACCAACCAGAAAGCAAGTAGTGGAAAGGAGCAATCAAGAAGGAAGTCAAGCGGCCTCTTCTGGAGCTGGAGAGGATCATGCACCCATCTACATAACTCGGGACGAGATGTAGGTTATGATGAATTCATTGCAGGAACAGATGATGAAATGGCAAGAGGAGATTATGCAAGCTCTTCTTAGGCAATTTGGACAATCGGGAACTACAGGTGCTCAAGCTCTTGGAGCTAGATTAGAGGGACTCAACCAGCAGGCAGATGGAGTGATTCAGCAGGGGGCAGCTCCCAATCAGCAAACAACTATCAATCTGGATGGACCTAGACTCGGGGGCACACCACTAGGTAATGATGGACCAATCCATGGAGGGATACCAGATGACACTGTACAGCCCAACGCCAATAGGAATTCAGAAGTACGTGACGAGGAGTATGTGCTAGAATTCCTTCAAGGACTTGGAGGGCAGTTAGGAAATATGGATAAGGGGCAACCCTCAGTTAGAAACAATGGATTGGCTGACATCATCAGACGAACTATTCGCGGAGGTTTGACAAACATGGATTTGGAGGGAGTAAACAAAAGTTCGTTTACCTGTAACGTTAGGATAGCTAGGAATCCACCCGATTTTAAGCTACCCACTCTGGAAGTGTACAATGGTAAGACGGATCCCACTGACCACTTGATGAGGTACACGAGGCATATGGAAGTGCTGGGGGCATCAGAGGAGGTTATGGCTCGGTGTTTCCCCTTGTACTTGATGGATATAGTTGTTATGTGGTTCAAGCAGCTGGAAAATGGACCTATTGGAACATGGACAGAACTGGTGGATAGGTTCTTGAAACAGTTTCGAGTTCACATAAAAAGGCCAAAGAACGTGATGACATTGATATCAGTCAAGCAGAGGGCGGATGAATCGCTCAGGACTTTCTTAACTCGATTTAATGCAGCAGCTGCTTCAGTGGATCGACCGGATCCATCAATGGTTCTGATGGCTGTTGTATCGGGAGTCAAGGATAATTCGGATTTCAAAGTATCGTTGATACGGGACCCACCAATGGATCTCGGGGAATTCTTTCATGAAGCCGAGAGGTTTCTCCGAGAAGAGGATGCATGTTTGGATGTGAAGTCAATGGAAGTAAACATGGTTAAGGATGGAGGACCGCCCGATGAAAACTCGGGTAAAGACAAGGATAAAGGGAAAAGGAAGCGCTGGGGAGAACCAAAATTCTCCAATTACACAAAATTGAATGCAACATTGGAGCGGATATTCTTGGATACTCGGGATTGCCTTCCCTATCGAATGCCAGCAAGGAGGGAACCCACAGAACGTGAAAGGGCATCAGGAAGGCACTGTCTCTTTCATGACTTGGACGGGCATGATACTAACAGCTGCCGACATCTAAAGGATATAATCAAGGAGCATGTAAGGAATGGTCAGTTGCGGCAATATGTCGAAACTCGGAATGCGATGGTGGAACAGGAGCAGCCACCGCCTACCTTGAGCGACGATGGTCCGAGGCTCAGGAATGGTGACCAGTTGTCATCAACTAATCGTGATGGTTTGGAATAAGTAGCAAACTTCGGGTAAACGGCTAAATCACTTACTCATGTATGGGGTCGGAGATAACCCTTAGGCATGCTCTGAGATGATGGTTTGCCGAGATGCTCCAGTTTATGAAATCTATTTTTTCCTTTTGGATTGGACATTTGCTTTTTTTCGCTTTGGTTTTGGAGTTTGGTTTGAACTCCCGGTTTTGTTGGTTTCTTTGGTTTGGATTTTGGTTTGGATGTTTGATTTTTGATTTGGATTTTGATTAGGATTTTTTATATGGATCTCTGGTTTTCTAGATGGATTTGGATTTCGGATTGGATTTTGATTGGATTTTCCCCTGAATTTTGGCTAAAAGGTCGTCAAGCATGGACTATGCTCGGCAAGGGTCTGGAGAGACCAGGATACGTTCTAGGACTTAGGCCCCATATTATCTATCGGTTACTATTTCAGGTCGTCGAGTATGGACTATGCTCGGCAAGGGTCCGGAGTGACCAGGATTCGGCTTAGGACTTAAGCCATGGCATTACTCAACGTTCAGGGACACTGAACCAGGAACACCATGACATTACTTGACATAGGTCGTCAGGTGCAAGTTGCACTTGGAAAGAACTCAGAGAGGTTACGGATTTGGATATTAGCTATGAATAGCTAAGGATTCGGACAAGGACCCGGAGCGGTCTCGGATTTGGATATCGACCCGGAGAGGTCACGGATATGGTTATAGGTTATTGGATATGGATGGATTGGAACTCGGTAGTCGGGTTCAGATGGATGTGGAATTGGATGAGGATAAGGTTACTGAAAAGGAATCGGATATCGACTTAGAGTAGTCATGGATTCGGATAAGGGTACAGCAATGGCACTTGGATAAAATAGATTGGATTATGAATCGGAAAGTATGGATGTGGATAACATACGGACTTCGGACGTCAGACTTGGGACTATTCAAATCACACCTTCCAATGGCAAGGCATGTTTTGGGGGGCAAATGTTAACCCGCCTTTTTGCAAGGCCGTGGACATGCAGATTTAACCGAATCGATTGCTCATTTGTCGAGACTGGAATACGATTGGTTGGAGCCAGCTGGATGGATAGACAGTCAGTCAGGGATGGTTCAATATGCATGGCCCGGCCTAGGTAGGTTGGCAGATGCCGCTCGGCATTTGGATGGTTCAGTCATAGGTGGCTCGGCATTGGTGGGATGGTTCGGCGTTAGAGGCGGCTCGGCATGGTTTGGGTTGGCAAGGTGATGTGGGTCGGCAACATACCTCGCTCGGCATTGTACCTCGTTCGGCATTGGAAGTCGCTCGGCATTGGACGTCGTTCGGCATTGTACCTCGCTCGGCATTGGAAGTCGCTCGGCATTGGACGTCGTTCGGTATTGTACCTCGCTCGGCATTGGAAGTCGCTCGGCATTGGACATCGTTCGGCATTGTACCTCGCTCGGCATTGGAAGTCGCTCGGCATTGGACGTCGTTCGGCATTGTACCTCGCTCGGCATTGGAAGTCGCTTGGCATTGGACGTCGCTCGGCATCGGACGTCGCTCGGCATTGGAAGTCGCTCGGCATTGGACGTCGCTCGGCATCGGACGTCGCTCGGCATTATGGTTCGGTCAGAGTCACTCGGCGTTGCCGTTCGGCCTTGGTTGCCGTTCGGCATGTGTAGGTCGGCATAGCAGGAGGTCGGCGTTTTAAGGAAGGAGGTTCGACACTTGGTTGCTTCGAGTTGCAGGAAAGTTTAGTCCGAGCCTTGGATAGAACTGCTTCGAGTCGTGCCCGGGAGATGTGGATCGGCATTGGCGGGACGGTAGATGTCGTTCAGTGAAGGTTGGAAGTCCATATGTGGCTCGGTCATTGGTGGACGGTTCGGCATAGGCTGGTCGGCACGAAAATGTGGGTCGTTTTCGATGAGGGATGTTGGCTTGGCTATGACCTTGGTGGGCCCGCGTAACTCAGAAAGCCCAACAACTCAGGATTTGTCTATAAATACAGCATGTGGGGGTTCAGAAAAAGGACCTTCTTCGGCTCTCCCTTGCTTTCTATTTCCTAAGGCGAAGGTTACTCTACCATCTTGTAACTGTAATCGATTATTACAGCAATAAAAAGGAAACTTCTGGAGTGGACGTAGGCCGGAGTTAGACGAACCACTATAAAATCTGTTATTCTTTATTGCTTTCATTTTAATTTTTACTGCTCTTCATATTTATACTCTCTACATACACTTTGTCTGTGATCTGTGACTGGTGTTTGGTACTTTCATCTGGATTTGGGTGTTAGTGATCAATTTTGGCGCTAACAATTACATTTCCAATTTGCAGTTATTGTATTAACTCACATTAATGTAACATTTGTTTACATTTATTTGTAATTGATACATTAAATTGGTAATAAATAACAATTGTCACCATTTCTACATTTAGTAACATTTGTGAGTTTATTATTTACAAGGAAATGTTATAACAACTCTCACTACCTAATTTTATTCAATTTCCATTTATTACACATTATTTTATTAATTAATCTACATTTAAATTATCAATTACTCTTTAAATCCAATTACTAATTAATACTCACATTATTACAATTAATTTATAATCTATAACTAATTATAACTTTTTAAATCATTTCAATTAATAAGAATTACATTTAGAGCAGTTATCAATTTCCTTAATTTAATACTATTACATTTCATTCCCGTTATATTCTTATTATTAATTCCCAATTTTTTCTACCAACATTAAATCACAAAACCCTATTAAATTAACTATTTTTAATTATCGAAAATTATGGGTCGTTACAACAAATGTTATAATTACTACTACAACACTAATTTTATTCAATTACAATTTATTACACATTATTTCATTAATTAATCAACATTTAAATTATCAATTACTCTTTAAATCCAATTATAAATTAACACACACATTATTACAATTAATTTACAATCTATATCCAATTATAACTTTTTAATCATTTCAATTAATTGGGATTTCATTTAAAGCAGTTATCAATTACCTTAAATTAATACTATTTCATTTTATTCCAGTTACATTCTTATTATTTAATCATAAATTTTTATTTCTTCCAACATTAAATCACAATATCTTATTAAATTAACTATTTTTAATTATCGAAAATTACGGGTCGTTACACTCTCCCCCACTCAAAACTTTTCGTCCTCGAAAAGGGAAAAGAAGGAAAAGGAAGGGATTAAGCAATCAATATATCTTATTCAAAATATTAAATTTATAAACAATTAATTTAAAAAATTAAATCATTTAAATAAAACATATCAATTTATAACAATTAAATCCTTTTATATTCAGGTTAATAAAAGTTTGGAAAACATTTCACTAAAATTTTCTAAGTCCAAAATTCATGGAAAACTTCGGCAGAGTCTCCTTTGTACGGAGAGGTCTGGGAGAAATAATAATATCAATAATAATAATATATATCATATTTTTCAAAATAATATATCCCAAACCATAGAAAAACAATATAATATCGCCAGAAAACCGTAATCTGAGAACGTACCTATTTTTCGGGCAAACAATGCTTAATTTATGAAACCAAAAGCAGTAGCAATTGCTTTCATAACCTGTATTTCACTCATATAATCCAAAGATGTTAATAATTATATAAAAGAGAAATATTTTAAGTTTTTGTCAACTAATAACAAAACAAATCCATACAACGTAACAACAATTTCTTACAACAAATCATACAATCATCACATACAGCCAAAATATCAATTTTTACATCCATAGCAACCATCAATAGGTTTGTTCGGGTTTAGAAACCTCTAGTTATATAAAATGATAAATAAACTATGAAGTAAACCATACACTCAACAGTCATAGATAAAACTTTATAGGTTATTTATACATCTCTATACAAAATAGAAGTATCCTTTTCCAACCAATCCATAAGCCAGACAAACAAGAATTCAACACATTTTTTTCTTTCTACCATGATTTTCTATAATTCACGTTCATTACTTACAAAATTTTAATTTTCATTCATTCATGTAAGGCTTATTTCATTAATTTACATTCTTTACTTACATAAGTTATATCCATTTCAATTTATTTAGATCATAAATGAATCCATTATTAAAGTATTGTATACATTCTATTTCAGTTTACTTCACGTTTACCATTTAGTTTGATTTCCCCCCCCCTTTTTTCTTTTCATCATTTACTTTTCTTTTCTCATTCATATAATGTTTATTTTCATTAATTTACATTCGTTATTACTTACAAATGTTCATTTCTCCTTTATTCATATAATGTCATTTCTTTTATTTTATTACCTTACATTCATTGCTTAAATAAGTTATTTTTATTCCAATTATTGAATTATACATTATTTGGTAAGTTTCTTTACAATTCAATTCACCATTTATAGATTATTTCCCTTTTTACATTCATTCTTCCATATAAAGTATTATTGAATATTAACTCCATTTCTAACTCATTTCCAATGTTCTCTGAAGTTATAATCCTTCAATTAATGTAGTACTCATTTTAAATATGAATGGCTTCAATATTAATTTAAGTTTATAATCCATTACTTACGGTATTCACCTTTCTATCCAATCCGATTATAAATAGCATAAAATGTTAATTTAAGCTTATAATCATTTTTCTTACATTATTCACTTTTATTACCTTTAATTATTAGCATTTCAACTATTAACTTTAGTGTAAAACAATTTATAACATTAGAGTTCTTATTTATAAAAGCAATTCCATTGAACACTTTCATTTACTAAAGTTTTACTTGTATAATATTCGATTACATATCATTATTTAGCATTTCAACTTTAAAATATTTTGGTAAGTTATATATATATATATATATATCTGTGTGTGTGTGTGTGTGTGTCTTTTTGAATGCAATAAAAAGTTACACAAGTTACTTTATTCACTTTAGTAAACAAAATGTTTAATAATTACATCTTCTAAAATTTCATTATTCTTTAACCTGTAAGTTACCGATTTCCAATTTCTTATCTATTTCATTAATCATTTTAACACCAAACTTCTTTTTTTTTCATTTTTAGAAGTTTCCAATTATTAATATAGTCAAGATTCCATTCATTACAATAATTTCAATTTCTAATTCGCAGAAACTTAAGAACTAAGTAACCGAGTTCCATTTCAATCATTTAAAAAAAATATACTCATACTTGCACATATATATATTGATATATATATATATATATATATGTTGATATATATATATTGTTATATATATATTTATTGATATATATATATATATATATATTGATATATATATATATATATATCAAGTCAAACTTCAGAAATTAAAATTTTGATTAGTTTATCAAAACGGATGTGTAGTATAACTACTACAGTAGTCTTCCCACTTCGAAACTCGAAAATGAACGTCGATGATGCGTGCACTCATCATAGAAATTATTTTCCGGCAACAGAGAGGGAAATACAGAACTTATTTCCTTTTTAAAAAAAAATTAAAACATTTCTTTCAAATCATATTGAAATATTCATATCAGAAATACTTCTAAATACTACTAATATTATATTCCAAAATCTTTCGAAAGAAATTTTCAAAAATCCCGGAACTTCAGTTCTAAAATTTTCAATTTATATTTATTTTATTTATAAATTTTATTTTTCAATCAATATTTATAAAATTTCTCTACCTAACACACAACATATCACATCCAACTATATCAGTTATAAAATCTATTATTTTATATACAAAATATATAATAGGCAAAATTATTTCATTTCCCTATATTTCCAAACAATATTGTGTCGGTCTGTCCTATTAAGTGTTTATAAATTCTTATCGATGCCATAGCGTCCTATGTACCGACCAGAATTTATAAATACAAAACGAAACAAATTAACACAATACAAAAACCTTTTATAGCAATAACAAATACGCTCCCTCATATATATACACTCAGCGACTCATCATAGGGTATTACTACCCTATTTTTAAAGAGTCGGACCCCACAAATCTAAGGTTATCGCTAAACCAAAGCTCTGATACCAATTGTAACTACCTGCCTTTTTGGACGATTTAAATCGACGCTAAACCACACACGTCAGACTCAAATCATTCAAAAGGGCATATTGTTATGGGGTAAATAAAAAAAGCAGAGAAAGAAAGGAAACAAAATAGAATCTTGCAGCGGAATGACAAAATATAATAATCAAATAACAGTTCATGAAGCTGTTTTATAAATACATTTGATTATTCTTTTACAACACAAAATCAGAGTTACAGAAACAAGAATAAATAAATAAATGTAGCGGAAAACATGATGCAGTGGAATACATATAATAAGTAATAATAGTACCGAATCTTCGTCTTCATCCTCCAGAAAGCAATCTTCGATAAACTGAAAAGCTCAGACTGACCTGAGCGAATTGAAAAGACAAAACACTCGAGTCAGAACGAAAATATCTTATGTAAGGTAAATCAACAGTAAATAAATATGAGTGTAACGGCGTCAGAGATGTTTATGAGGTTTGACATCTCCTATCTAGTGTCTAACGTGAGTGCAATAACTTAAGAGATGTTCGAGATTTACATCTCCTAAGGATCCATTAAACTATCTACTATGTACTACAATACGCTATTATAATATGTCTACAGTAAAGTAAAGTATTAAAATAGCGTTAAGTCGTTACCCATATCCCCCTAACACATTTTATATAATGTCGTAGTCTATACAGATACTGTAAACTCCACCCGCATGTGGGCTATCAGGGAGCACTCCATAGGTAAGACACAAAACAAACTCGTAGAAGGCGCGAATAAGGCATGCGACAAGGCACTCGAGGCAATGCCCAGGGTAGATATACCAATTGCGGATCCGAACTGGTGGTAACGCATAGCAGCTACTACCGTCCACCTCGGAACACACTCCTAAATCAAAATCAAGGGGTGGCCACCAAATCAATCGCAAAGTAATAGAATGGTATCGAAGAAATGTACCCGACAGGAGGAATGACCTCACTTGGCCCGGCGTAGCTCCTGTTTTAGCCACATCAAGCTGACACACGGGAGTTAGGGTCACGTAAATACCTCATACAGAATCGTTCGCCAAACCGCCCTACTTCATTTCTGGAACCTCCACCACGTACACAGTTGTTAAAGTGGTTTTCGGTATTGGCAGAGAGTATGACAATATCTGATCCCGGTCTCTTTAACAACCAAACGCTTATTTCACACCGGATGGTTCTTTTACATTTCAAGAAGGTCAATTCACAATTTATATCAAAATATCATATTCGATTTCAAATCATATCCCTTTCGAAATCATATTCACTTTCAAAACTATATTTACTTTAAAACCCGTATTTACTTCCAAAATCATATTCACTTTTGAATTTATCGATGAGATGTCAATTCCAAATTCCAACTTAGGTTGTATCATCATCGAGGATTTAAACATAATTACTTCAACTTTACATAGTCTGCAATTTTAGAAAATAGTTTAGATAGTCATAAATAGTTTTAATAGTTTAAAATTAGTTTAAATAGTAAAATAGTTTAAATAGATTTAAATTTGATTTAACAAGATTTAATTGATTTAAATAGATTAAAGATAGATTTAAATAGATTAAAGATAGATTTAATTAGGTTTAAAATGTTTTAAATAGATTAATTAGAGATTTAATAGATTTAAATTATATTAAGTAGATTTGTAAATAGATTAAATAAATTTAAAATAGATTTAAATTATATTAAATAGATTTAAAATAGATTAAATAAATTTAATTAGTCTAAAATAGGTAAAAATAGATTAGATTGGATTAAATAGGTTATAATAGATTAAATAAATTAAAAATAGTTTTAAATTGCTTAAATAGTTTAAATTAATTTAAAATAGATTTCAAAGTTATACCCAAACATTTCCAATAACTCAAACTTCGATAAATTCATTTATATTTGACACCTCAACCTTGAAATTCAAATTTTAAATCCTTTGAACAATTCATTAAATCAATTCCAATTTCAGCATTAACACTTGGATTATCGAAAATAATTCAGTTTATATAAATCAATTTCTATTTCAAAATGCCTATTAACTGAATTCAAATTTAAAGAATTAAAAATCATTTAATTTAACCAATCCGGTGTCCGTATATAATTATCTACCCTAGGGTCAAGTGATACGGATATTTATCATTTCAATCCGCAATTTAAAATCTTACAGTTATATATCATTTCAAGCCGCAATCCCGAATTAAATAAAAATCCATAAAATCGCTCGAGTCTATCATTTCAACCCATAAGGAATTTTCCTAATCTATAGATTGTTCGGGTATGTATCATTTCAACCCATAGGGAACTTGCAGTGTTATAACAATATAAAAATACAACATCTAGTCATCCAATATCAACAATTAAACATCCATCACAATCATCATCCAAATCAATCAATAAATATCAATAGATAACTGATAATCAATAGCAGGTATTAAACTGACAATTTAAATTTAATAATAAATTAAACGATGATTAAATGCAATAAAAGTCAAATTTAACCAGAATAACAATTTAAACAAACCAAACATCAATCAATTGATTTCTAATCACATCATAAATTTAATTTAACTAACATAAAATAATCTAGTAGTTGTGAGTGGGTCAAAACACTTACCTTCGATTTTAAATCGAATTAAAATCCAAATAAAGGCCCAAAATTTGACAGTCTTAGAATTCGTTCAAACCAGTGTCAAAATGTCTGAAATTTCGATACGATCCCAGCGGAGCAAACCGAGCATGAATCCGAGTCTGTATGCAAAAGATACGACGATTAGAAGCTTCAAAATTAAATTAAAATAAAATAGAAAAGAAAAGGAAAAAAAAGAACACGCGTCACCCCATAATTGTTTATGCGCCTGAGACACCAGTCCTCCCCATTGCCGCGACTTTGACCAAACATTGCATAGCCTACGTGTCGCCGTTGACCACGACACCGCCTCCAACGCTCCTGCATCGCTACGCCGCACCCCCTGCATAGCTCTGCCATCATCTAATGCACACCGCCGCCACCGGAGGAGCTAGGGTTCGAAACCCTAAACCACCAAAATCGAACACCTCCGGCCGAGTTAGACCACACTACCACCATCAAACTGTTCCATACCTCGATCTCTCTAATACCCATAAATCAATTTCGTTAATTAAAGCCCAAATCAAAAAGCCCCAAATTGGCCTAGGGTTTAGAAAATTCGAGGCTTTGACCACGATTTCAGATCGACTGGAGCATCATTTTCCAAAACAAACACTTGACGCAGATTCGTATTGCCGAGAGCTTCAAATCGGTATATAATATGATAGAGTTTGAAGGGATTTGATTTTTGGATTTGGTTTTGAAATTGGATTTAGGGTTTTGGTTTGTCTGCCATTGGGAAGAGGAGATGAGAAGGAAATACACATACAGAATAATGGAATAAGAAATAGAAAGGCTGCTAAGGGTTTGAACAAAACAATATATACTAACGAGGCCCGATAAGAAAGAATGAACTTCTGTATAGATTCGAATTGACGGTAACCACCCTAAAAGCCCGTTTTGTCTCCGGAACGAAAATGGGTCATCCCATATATCAAAATAGATGTTTTTGATATTTTTAAACTCAACGGAATAGGTTTCAAGTCCTAATTCCATCATATGAAGAAGGTAGCTTAAAATCAGCTTATTTCAAATTTATTTCAATTGAATTTAATTAAATTGATTTCTACGCGTTTCAAGCCCATACGATCAAACGACAAGTCCGATCGCTAAGAAACTTGAAATCCTATAATAATTCACTGCTATGGATCTGATGAAACTGGTTTCGGCAAAATCCGAGTCGGTGGCCAAAATGGCTTTTTTCACGTTAATTAAATAAATTATTATTAAATTGATTAAATCACTTTTTAATTCCACTTTTGATAGCCAACAATTTTCATTAATTTTAATTACTTGGCCCTTTACAATAATTTTAAAACAATTTTACATATCAATTCCATGTTAAATATTACACAAATTACAGTGTTCACTTTCAATTGTAATTAGATCCAATTAATATAATTTAATTCCAATAAATTTATTTAATTTGGTTTTGATCTTTTAATTCAATCAATTATTACTCTACAAACATAGTTAAAAAAATTTATATCTTGTTACACTAATATTCTACAATTATCAATTAAATCTACATTAGCTGCACTAATTAAGTGAATTAATCACACTTGATTCCCAATTTAAATTTAGCAGGCTAAATAAATATGTAACATATAATAATTGTCACCATTAACTTTTAGTCACATCTATATGTTTATTATCCATAACAAGTGTTATAATTACTACTACAGCACTAATTTTATTCAATTACAATTTATTACATATTATTTCATCAATTAATCAACATTTAAATTATCAATTACTCTTTAAATCCAATTATAAATTAACACCCACATTATTACAATTAATTTACAATCTATATCCAATTATAACTTTTTAATCATTTCAATTAATTTGGATTTCATTTAAAACAGTTATCAATTACTTTAAATTAATACTATTTCATTTTATTCCAGTTACATTCTTATTATTTAATCATAAATTTTTATTTCTTCAAACATTAAATCATAATATCTTATTAAATTAACTATTTTTAATTATCGAAAATTACGAGTCGTTACACCGGTAAATCATGAAGATGGATTCAATGAGACAATAAAAACTCAAGTGTGCACAAGCAAGCTACAAAAAGACCAAATACAACATCAATTCAAGAATGTGGAACAAAACCAAGTGCAAACTCTAGTGAAACAAAGGACTCGGCAAACCAGCCATACAACATCAGTACAACTTGACAAAATTGCGAAAGAGATCAGGAGAAAAGCTACGACCACTAGTGATACAGTTCGAACAAAAATGAAGCAATTTACAGTTTTACAGAAATCAAGTAGCAGTTCGATGAAAGTTAAAAAAGTTGAAAATATCAATATCTCATCTCAAAATATTATCAAAAATTCAAAGTGGCCGAAGTCAAACCAGAAAAGAACGAAACCAAATCCAAAGCAAATGCAAGCTGTGGTGACCAAGCAAGCACATCAATAAAATATTTGAATTGAACCAGTCCAAACATATCACATGTATTCAAGCAAAATAGAATGGCAGAGCAAAACTAAATGACGAATTCAAATGAAATATTCGAACGGAAATTAAGGGAATCGATCCCTAATTAACCCATTATCATCATCGGCATACAAGCATCGTGTAACAACCCGCATATTTGTCGATTTTATATTTAAATATTTTATCGTTAGTCAGATTTTAGTCCGAAAACTACTTTTTGCATATGGTCAAATTAGGACTCGAGACCACCTCCATTGAGTTTAAAATGACGTTTGCGATCTTTTTGGGTGTAAACTTCGATATGTTTGGAGATAGTGAAATTTTTGTCACTTTTTTGCTTTGAGCTTTTGGTTTGGGCTGAACCACTTCTAAGTCAGTCCCAACTCCCTCTCCTCTTCATTAATTCCTTCTTCATTTTCCTAACACTTAAAGCTTCTTCAAAAATGGTGGAGGGAATGGGAAATTAAAACTCCAAAGCTTTAATCTTCATTGCTAATCCAACATCTACTCCGAATTCAAGTGAAGACATTGATTCAAGCTTGTTGTTGTCCTTGTTTTGCTTCAAGCTTCATCTTCATTGATTTTTGGTGCAAAGGTGAGATTTTTATCTCACATTCTTGCCTATAACTGTCATTGGATTGTTGGGAATGATTCCCTATCACTTATGCATGTGCATTTGCATTTGGTTTGGATTGAATTGGTGAAAAACCCAATTTTTCAGTGTGTTTGGCAAATTCTGAGCCTTAGGTCGCACTACCTCGGAGAAGAAAGCCTGCATATTTTCGTTCTGGGCTTAGGTCGTTCGCATGTGCTAGGTCGTTCGGCAGATAGCTCGCCCCACCACTAGGTCGTTCGGCATTAGGTCGTAACTCCTAGGTCGTTCGGCAATAACTGGGTCGCTTGGCCTTACCAACTCCTTAAGTCGCTCAGGCGTGGAAAAGTCTCTGCCTGCTTATAGCTTGTTCAGGGTTAGGTCGCTCGAGATAGGTCGTTAACCCCGTTAGGTTGCAACACCTTTAGGTCGCGCACCCTTAGGTCACACCATGTTGGGCCTCGACTAGCTCGTTCCTCCTTAGGTCGTTCGACCTATTTAACTCGCGCCTGTTTTGTACTTGAAACCCCTAGGTCGCGCAAGGCTTAGGTCGTTTGCATTCCTTTAGGTCGCTCGACCTTACCCATTTGTTAGGTCGCAACCCCTTCCCCTTAGTTCGACCGAGTTAGGTCGTTCATCCCTTAAGTCGCTAACCCTTAGGTCGTTCGACCTGTTTCTCTTAGGTCGCATGACACTATTTCCTTTAGGTCGCCTGACCTCTTACATAGCTCGACCTCTAGGTCGTAACACGTTAGGTCGCTCGCCTTTTATACTTAGGTCGTTCGACCTGTATTTTGTTAGGTCGCTCGGCATGCTTGGCCGCACCATCTACTCCTACTTTGATGCATTTTGAGCTGATTTCCTTGGATTTTATTCACGCCTTCGAATGTGAAGTTTAGTGGATTGATTTGTTTCTACAATCAATTTTGTGACTTGTCACTTTAAAAAATATGAAGGTTTCAATACTAGTAGTAAATATCAAAACTCTTTTATCAACTCGATTTCAACACTATTTTATTACAAGACTCTTTTTCCTAAACCGTTTTCCAATCTATTAGTATCTACAAGCCTTTACTTCACTCGGATGAGAAATCTAATTAAACGGCTTAGTAAAATGAGTGGTATGAAATGCTTGCGTTCACTTCGTCGCTTAATTCTTGGACTTGTTCGATTGAACCTTTTGTGACAATTTCCTAGTGAAGATCTACAGTTTGTTCGTAAATATTTAAGTTAAACAAGTGGTTATGGGACATGAAGCTAAACTCATATATTTACTAGCTTAGTGTGATTGACACTTCTAGATGATCATGATGATCATTTGTGATTTAGACTAGCAATTGTGCGATGTCTCTTTGTCTACGAGGGAGACTAAACCCCGTTTGTGTGATGTTTCTACATCACATATGTGGGGTAGCGCCCCATGGTCTTCGGGCCATTCGTGTGTCAAAATTTAATGGATAGCTTCCATGAAATAGCTTCTCGTTCGTGTGATACATATGTTGGTGAGCTTTCATGCTCCCGTTCTTGTGATAGGCCTCCCCTCCTTTTTATGTGATTTTTTGATTTCGTGTGTTGATTTCTGGAATTTGTGCTTCACCAATTTTCATGATTTTCATTGATATGTTTACCAATTTTTTTGCATTGGTGAATTCGTGTGTCATTGACTTGTTATGAATACAAGTTTAGGGTATGATACCCTATTTTATCTTTGAGAAGATTCTTGTGATATTGATTAATCTCATGTTGATTTTCAATTACATACTTGTAGTAGTATGCCATTATGGTTATTACATGTTCATGCCATGTCTTTTATTTTGTACCATATCATCTGATATTTATAGCTAGACTGATCCGTTTATTATTTTCTTATAAATAATACTCGGGTCAGACCGAGATGTTACAGGTGCTTCTGCTTGACTTCTCTTCTGGGATTACTTTGACTTTTGGCTAACTACTTAGATTAGTAGTTTTTGTTGTATACATTTGAGATATAGACTCCGTGATGTATACTTACTCTTTTGTTTAGCTTGTAGCTATCCTTTTGTATTATCGTGGATCTTTCTGACCACTACTCTGATGTACACTTTTTATGTGTTATATATTCATATCTTTTTCCGCCTTTGTGATATGGATGTCTGTGACTGATTGAGTTATGTTTACTTCTATGTTTGTTTCCGAAGATTTTATATAGCCACCGTGTGATAGCTTTGAGTTTGTATCGGTATGTCGGATTTCCTCCTTATATGAAATGCATGTTTTACTACCTGACATATCGGTGCTCGCGCAAAGAAATTACACGGATGGTCGCTCCTAAACAGCCTTATTCTCCGTGCTAGTTGACAGCATTACTCCGTAGTGTTCTTGGCTAGCATGGGTATCGAGGTGGGGCGTCACATCTTGGTATCAGAGCCAAACTTCGGAACAATGTAGAATAACTTAACAAGGATCATCGTCCTAAGTCCAACTTAGGAGTCGTGCCTTAGGATTTAATTCGAGTCTTCGTACCGATTCATCCTATTTCCTTTTATGTATCCTTGTTTTATCTATCAAGATTTGCTTGGTATTTAATTGGAGAATAAATTTTCTTCTTTTCTCTTCCTTAATGAAGAGAATGTCTAGACCGGGCCGTCCCAGAGCCGGACCTTCTACTGTTACTCCCCAGGATGGAGTTTTTATGACCGCTCAACAGCTTCTTGATTTAGTAAAGAATGCTTAAGCAGCTGGTCCTAATCAGGAATCTACTCACCCTAAGTCTTGATTTGCACACTTGTGCAACGTTTATACCAACTTGGGTGGGAAACCATTCAAAGGTTCCAAACTATTATTGAGGTCCAAGCTTGGTTAAGAACATGCGATCGAATCTTTTCTCGCATGAATCTTATCGATCTTCACTGTGTTCAGGTGGCCTCTAGTATGCTCCAAGAAAGAGCACTGGATTGGTACGAACTTCTTATTTCTGAAATTAATGAAGCGGATCTTACCTGGGAGCAATTCTAGGAATGCTTCGAATTAAAATTCGTACCAGAAGCAGAGAAAGTGACATTGGCTCGACGTTTCATAGACCTTGTTCAAGGTGAATCCTCTGTGACAGATTATGTCGCATCCTTCGAGTCGCTGTCTAAATATGGGGTTGAATACATCAACACCCCATTGAAGAAGAACCAAAGATTCGTCTATGGCTTAAACAAGAATCTCAAGAAGCCATTACTTCTAAAATTAGAAGTTTCTTTCGATCAACTAATTGATATCGCTCTTCGACTTGAAGAGGCGGATAGGGAAAGTGACATTGAAGTGGTGGGTGCCAAACCAAACTTCAACAACAAGAAAAGGCCTAACAAGTTCAAAGGTCCTTATCCCAACAAAAAGGGCAAGCAAGCAACTCCTGCTGCAAAGACACTTTCCCCTAGTGATGGGAAATGCTTCAACTATGGCGCTAGGGGCCATTTTGCGAACAAGTGTTCAAAGCCCCGTTCTTGTCGCTATTGTAAAAGTTCAGATCATTATATGCATCTATGCCCTAAGCTTTAAGGCAAGGAGGGAAAGTGAAACGTTGCTCAAGCCCCTGGCAACACATCTCGCGGTCAAGGTATGTCTCATTCTATTCTTGATGGCATCATTATATTTCATGATCAACTTATTAGAGTTCTTTTTGATACGAGTGCATCCCATTCTTTTATATCAAAGGAACTTGTCGATACTTTTTCCTTAAGTATTGTTGCTTTAATGACTTCTTTAAGAATTGCGAATCCGGTTGGTGGATCCGCAACTCTTAGTTTGCTTTGTAAGGATTTGGAGATTATTTTGTGTGATTTTCCTTTCCTAGTCGATTTGCATGTCATGCGTTATTTAGGCTTTGGAATGATTTTGGGTATGGATTGGCTTAACCGTTATGAAGCTCATATCCTATGTCCTGAGCAGACTATTTATCTCCGACACCCACAATCTGTAAAGCAGATTTCTGTTATTCTTAAAGATTCGGATTCCACTTTGGCTGCATCTTTATATTCTTTAAATCCTCGTGATGATGATAATGATGATGAGGAAGATGTCATTTCTCGTATTCACATCGTTCGTGAATTTTTCGACATATTTGAGCCCGTTTTAGGATTACCGCCTAAGCGAGCAATTGAGTTCAGAATTAATCTTATACCTGGAGCTCAACCTATTACTCATCCTCCTTATCGCATGTCCAATAAGGAGAATGAGGAGATGCGCAAACAACTATCCAAATTAGAGACGAAGCAATTTATCCGCTCTAGTTCCTCACCTTGGGGAGCTTCAGCAATTTTCGTAAAGAAATCCGATGGTACACTTAGGCTTTGCGTCGACTACCGCAAGCTTAATGATCTAACTATTAAGAATAAATATCCTTTGACTCGGATTGATGATCTATTCGATCAGCTTAGTGGTGCTAGAGTCTTTTCACAATTGGACTTGGCTACTGGTTTCATCAGCTTCGTATTGCAGAGGATAGTATTCCTTTGACTTCGTTCCGTACACGTTATGGATCTTATGAATGGCTAGTTATGCCATTTGGTTTAACGAATGCTCCGGCTTATTTCATTGACCTTATGAATCGACTTTTCAAAGATTTCCTCGATCAGTTTGTTCTCATCTTTATTGATGATATTCTTGTGTATTCTAAAACCGAGGAGGAACATGAAAAGCATCTTCGGATTGTATTGGAAACTCTTAGGAGCAATCAATTAAAAGCAAAATTTTCTAAATGCCACTTTTGGCAATCTAATGTGAAGTTTCTCGGTCATATTATTTCTGAATCCGGAATATCAGTGGATCCTTCAAAGATTGAGGCGATTCAAAATTGGAAGAGACCGGAGAGTGTAACGGAAATCCGTAGCTTCCTTGGATTGGCGGGTTATTACCGTCGTTTCATTAAGGACTTTTCTAAAATTGCCGTTCCTCTTACTGGCTTAACAAAGAAAGGTGTTAAATACATTTGGTCGGACAAATGTGAAACTTCTTTTCAAAAATTAAAAGAACTCCTTTCTGATGCTCCTATTCTTGTTATTCCCGAAGGGAATCAAGATTTTGTTGTTTATACCGATGCTAGTCGCGTTGGTTTGGGTGCCGTTCTTATGCAAAAAGAACGTGTTATTGCATATGCTTCTAGGCAATTGAGGCCGGCTGAGACTAGATATGCCACACATGATTTAGAACTCGCGGCTATCGTTTTCGCCCTTCGGATTTGGCGACATTATCTTTTGGGAGAAAAGTTTATACTTTATACTGATCATAAGTCTTTGAAATATTTATTTTCTCAAAAGGAACTTAATTTGCGTCAACAGCGTTGGCTCGAATTCCTTGCCTCTTATGATCTTGATATTCTTTATACTCCCGGAAAGGGGAATCGAGTTGCTGATGCTCTTAGTCGTAAGCAACAAGCGGTTGTTTCTATGATGATATCTGAATGGCATGATCTCAAAGTTTTATCCACTTGTGAGATTAGAGATCGTGTATCCGATTTATGTTCATCTCTTGTTTTATGTAGCCTTGAGGCTCATCCTTCTCTTTTAGACCGCATTCTTGAAGCTCAAAGGCTAGATCCCGAATTGGCTCTTCTTGGCCAAAATGTTAAGGATAAAGTTGATATTGAAGGTTTGAAAGACTTAGATATTGATTCACGTGGCGGCATTCGAAAATTTGGTAGACTTATTGTACCAAATATTAGTGATCTTCGAAAGGATATTCTAGAAGATTCTCATCGTTCCAAATATTCCATTCATCCCGGAAGTAGTAAAATGTACGCAGATATGAAACGACTTTATTACTGGGAGGGAATGAAATCTGATATTGCTAACTTTGTTAAGTGTTGCATGACTTGCCAACTTGTCAAGGCTGAACATCAAAGGCCCGGTGGGTTATTGCAACCATTGGAAATTCCAGTTTGGAAGTGGGATCAAATTTCTATGGATTTTATTGATGGCCTTCCCCGTTCTCGTTCGGGCCATGATACCTTATGGGTGATCGTTGATAGACTTACTAAATCCGCCCATTTTATTCCTGTTCGGTCGAACCGAACCATTCCTTTTCTGGCCAAACTCTTTATCAAAGAAATTGTTAAATTGCATGGAGTTCATACTTCCATTGTTAGTGATCGTGATCCATTGTTTACTAGTGGATTCTGGAAGAGTCTTTAAAAAGCTTTGGGAACGAAGCTTAATTTTAGCACAGCTTATGACCCCCAGTCCGATGGACAAACTGAGCGTGTGAATCAAACTCTTGAAGATCTTCTTCCTTCTTGTGTGCTTGATTTCGGTGGAAGTTGGGAAGATCATATTTCTCTCGTTGAGTTTTCCTACAATAACAGCTTCCAATCTAGTATTGGTATGGCACCTTTCGAGGCACTCTACGGAAGGCCATGCCGATCTCCTTCTTGTTGGCTTGAGGCCGGTGAGAAGCTGGTCTTAGGTCCAGATTTTATTCGAGATTCCACAGAAAAGATTGAACTTATTCGACATAGGATGAAAGAAGCCCAGAGTAGACAAAAATCCTATGCCGATAACCGAAGAAGAAAATTAGAATTTTCTATGGGAGATCTTGTATTTATTCGTGTTTCACCTATGAAGGGTGTTGTACGTTTCAGTCGATCGGGAAAGTTAGCGCCTCGATATACTGGGCCATTTCATATCACTGAACGCATTGGTTCCATGGCTTATCGCCTTTCATTACCGGCTCAGTTTTCTGCCATGCATGACATGTTTCACGTTTCTCAATTACGGAAGTGCCTTCGGGATTCCGATTCTATTCTTGAGCCTGGAATTGTGGAAGAAATTGAAGTCTCGCCTAATTTAACTTATGAGCAGCATCCTATTCGAATTATTGCTTCGGAGGTCAAACGACTTCGAAATAAAGATGTTCCGCTTGTGAAGGTTCAATGGTCCTCAAATCCTAAGGATTGCTCTCGGGAATCGAGAGAATTCATCGAGCGTACACATTCGGAATTACTTTCTCATGCTCTTTGAGGTAAACTTCTTATTTTCAAATTTCTTTTGTGTTAATATGCTTTTATGGTTGTTACTTTTTAATTTCCATCTTATATATTGCGAGGACGCAATTTCTTTAAGGAGGGGAGTCTGTAACAACCCGCATATTTGTCGATTTTATATTTAAATATTTTATTTAAATATTTTATCGTTAGTCGGATTTTAGTCCAAAAACTACTTTTTGCATAGGTAAAATTAGGACTCGAGACCACCTCCATTGAGTTCAAAATGATATTTGCGATCTTTTTGAGTGTAAACTTCGATATGTTTGGAGATAGTGAAATTTTCATCACTTTTTGCTTTGAGCTTTTGGTTTGGGCTGAACCACTTCTAAGTCAGTCCCAACCCCCTCTTTTCATTAATTCCTTCTTCATTTTCCTAACACTTAAAGCTTCTTCAAAAATGGTGGAGGGAATGGGAAATTAAAACTCCAAAGCTTTAATCTTCATTGCTAATCCAACATCTACTCTGAATTCAAGTGAAGACATTGATTCAAGCTTGTTGTTGTCCTTGTTTTGCTTCAAGCTTCATCTTCATTGATTTTTGGTGCAAAGGTGTGATTTTTATCTCACATTCTTGCCTATAATTGTCATTGGATTGTTGGGAATGATTCCCTATCACTTATGCATGTGCATTTGCATTTGGTTTGGATTGAATTGGTGAAAAACCCAATTTTTCAGCGTGTTTGGCAAATTCTGAGCCTTAGGTCACACTGCCTCGGAGAAGAAAGCCTGCATATTTTCATTCTGGGCTTAGGTCATTCGCATGTGCTAGGTCGTTCGGCAGATAGCTCGCTCCACCACTAGGTCGTTCGGCATTAGGTCGTAACTCCTAGGTCGTTCGACAATAACTGGGTTGCTTGGCCTTACCAACTCCTTAAGTCGCTCAGGCGTGGAAAAGTCTCTGCCTGCTTATAGCTCGTTCAGGGTTAGGTCGCTCGAGATAGGTCGTTAACCTCGTTAGGTCGCAACACCTTTAGGTCGCGCACCCTTAGGTCGCACCATGTTGGGCCTCGACTAGCTCGTTCCTCCTTAGGTCGTTCGACCTATTTAACTCGCGCCTGTTTTGTACTTGAAACACCTAGGTCGCGCAAGGCTTAGGTCGTTTGCATTCCTTTAGGTCGCTCGACCTTACCCATTTGTTAGGTCGCAACCCCTTCCCCTTAGTTCGACCGAGTTAGGTCGTTCATCCCTTAAGTCGCTAACCCTTAGGTCGTTCGACCTATTTCTCTTAGGTCGCATGACCCTATTTCCTTTAGGTCGCATGACCTCTTACATAGCTCGACCTCTAGGTCGTAACACGTTAGGTCGCTCGCCTTTTATACTTAGGTCGTTCGACCTGTATTTTGTTAGGTCACTCGGCATGCTTGGCCGCACCATCTACTCCTACTTTGATGCATTTTGAGCTGATTTCCTTGGATTTTATTCACGTCTTCGAATGTGAAGTTTAGTGGATTGATTTGTTTCTACAATCAATTTTGTGACTTGTCAATTTAAAAAATATGAAGGTTTCAATACTAGTAGTAAATATCAAAACTCTTTTACCAACTCGATTTCAACACTATTTTATTACAAGACTCTTTTTCCTAAACCGTTTTCCAATCTATTAGTATCTACAAGCCTTTACTTCACTCGGATGAGAAATCTAATTAAACGACTTAGTAAAACGAGTGGTATGAAACGCTTGCGTTCACTTCGTCGCTTAATTCTTGGACTTGTTCGATTGAACCTTTTGTGACGATTTCCTAGTGAAGATCTACAGTTTGTTCGTAAATATTTAAGTTAAGCAAGTGGTTATGGGACATGAAGCTAAACTCATATATTTACTAGCTTAGTGTGATTGACACTTCTAGATAATCATGATGATCAGTTTTGTGATTTAGACTAGCAATTGTGCGATGTCTCTTTGTCTACGAGGGAGACTAAACCCCGTTTGTGTGATGTTTCTACATCACATATGTGGGGTAGTGCCCCATGGACTTCGGGCCATTCGTGTGTCAAAATTTAATGGATAGCTTCCATGAGATAGCTTCTCATTCGTGTGATACATATGTTGGTGAGCTTTCATGCTCCCGTTCTTGTGATAGGCCTCCCCCCCTTTTTATGTGATTTTTGGATTTCGTGTGTTGATTTCTAGAATTTGTGCTTCACCAATTTTCATGATTTTCATTGATATGTTTACCAATTTTTTTGCATTGGTGAATTCGTGTGTCATTGACTTGTTATGAATACAAGTTTAGGGTATGATACCCTATTTTATCTTTGAGAAGATTCTTGTGATATTGATTAATCTCATGTTGATTTTCAATTACATACTTGTAGTAGTATGCCATTATGGTTATTACATGTTCATGCCATGTCTTTTATTTTGTACCATATCATCTGATATTTTTAGCTAGACTGATCCGTTTATTATTTTCTTATAAATAATACTCGGGTCAGACCGAGATGTTACAGGTGCTTCTGCTTGACTTCTCTTCTGGGATTACTCTGACTTTTGGCTAACTACTTAGATTAGTAGTTTTTGTTGTATACATTTGAGATATAGACTCCGTGATGTATACTTACTCTTTTGTTTAGCTTGTAGCTGTCCTTTTGTATTATCGTGGATCTTTCTGACCACTACTCTAATGTACACTTTTTATGTGATATATATTCATATCTTTTTCCGCCTTTGTGATATGGATGTCTGTGACTGATTAAGTTATGTTTACTTCTATGTTTGTTTCCGAAGATTTTATATAGCCACCGTGTGATAGCTTTGAGTTTGTATCGGTATGTCGGATTTCCTCCTTATATGAAATGCATGTTTTACTACCTGACATATCGGTGCTCGCGCAAAGAAATTACACGGATGGTCGCTCCTCAACAGCCTTATTCTCCGTGCTAGTTGACAGCATTACTCCGTAGTGTTCTTGGCTAGCATGGGTATCGAGGTGGGGCGTCACACATCGAGTTCAAGCATATCAACGAGAGTAATAAAGCAAAATCACATACCACTTTTATCATTCGAACTCGACGCATTGGAGCAGCCGTATGAAAAACAAAGCGACGAGTTGATTGCCGAAGCAAACTGAAGAAAGATCTTCATTCAATCAACAATTTGAATCAGCGTGCTCAATTTCTAGAAGCCCAAATTTCTCGAAGAGGAACGAAGATAGATCGAAGAAGAAACAAGGCGGCCATAAAATAAGAAAAGGGAATGACCAAAGTTTTACACGAAGATAAAAAGAAAAAGGGGATTCTCTTTTATTTCAAATTGGGCCGGTCTTTATTAATATTTTGGGTTTTAATTTAATATAGGGTTTTGTATTTGTTTTTAATTTGTATTTTTCTTTTAAAATTCTGTAAAATTCTAGTCGTGTGACTAAGGGACGAACTACGGTGGTGTAGTTCGAGAATTCGCAACTCAGTGGCTGGGTTGTAGTAGGGTTTTGAGCGTAGAGTTAGGTTAGTTGATAGCGGGTGTCGCAAGTTTACGTGTGTAAGCGTCTGACTACTTAATTTCTAGTAGAAACCTTGGAGGCAGCACGAAGGCAGGGTTTTGCCGAAGCTGGGTAAATCTGTGTTGTTTTATTTCTGCTTTTATTATTCTGCTATTATCAGTGCTGCAAATATTTTATATATTTCTGCATTAATTTTTATTATTAGTAGTGTCACCCTATTCACCCCCCTCTATGGGTGAAATCGATCCTACAGATACGGCATGTGACAAGGCATGGGAGGCAATGCCAAGGTTGGATTCTACCATTTGCACTCCCGGACTGGTGGTAACAGCTAGCAGCTACTACCGCCCACCTCGGAACACACTCCCATAATCAAATCGAGGGGTGACCACCAAATCAATCACAAAGTCATAATATGGTATCAAAGAAATGTGCCCGATCGGAGGAGCGACCTCACTTAGCCCGGTATAGCTCCTGTTTTAGCCACATCAAGCTGACTCACGAGAGTCAGGGCTACGTAAAAACCTCATATAGAATCGTTCACCAAACCATCCTACTTTATTATGGAATCTCCACAACGTACACAGTTGTTAAAGTGGTTTTCGGTATTGGCAGAGAGTATGACAATATCCGATCTCGGTCTCTTGAACAACCCAATGATTATTTCACACCGGATGGTTCTTTAACATTTCCAAAACCGATTCATAATTGATATCAAAATATCATATTCATCCAAACCATATCACTTTCGAAATCATATTCACTTTCGAAATCATATTCACTTTCGAAATTGTAACGACTCGCCTTTTTGGACGGTTTAAATCGACGAGAAACCACACACGTCAGACTTAAACCATTCAAAAGGGAGGATTGTTATGGGGTAAATAAGAAAACAGAGGAAGAAAGAAAACAAATATAGAATCTCACAGCGGAATGACAAAATATAATAATCAAATAAACAGTTCATGAAGCTGTTTTACAAATAACATTTGATTACACTTTTATAATACATATCAAAGTTACATACAACAGAAAAAAATAAAAATGTAGCGGAACAACATGGAATAAATAAAATAAATAATAATATTAATAAATCTTCGTCTTCGTCCTCCAAAAGCAGTCTTCGGTACACTGAAAAGCTCAAACAGACCCGAGCGAATTGAAAAGACAAAACACTCGAGTCAAAACAAAAAGGTCTTATGTAAGTTAAATCAACAATAAATAAATATGAGTGTAACGACATCAGAAATGTTTACGGGGCTTGACATCTCCTGTCCAGTGTCTAACATGAGTGCAATAACTTAAGAGATGTTCAGGATTTACATCTCCTAAGGATCCGTTAAACTATCTACATACATAGTACAATACGCTATTATAATAGTGTCCACAATAAAGTAAAGTATTAAAATAGCGTTAAGGCATTACCCATATCTCCCTTAACACATTTTTATATATTCCTATAGTCTATACAGTACCGTAATTCCTTTGTAAACTGGAGGACTATCAGAGGGCACTCCATAGGTATGGTACAAACCAAACTCATAGAAGGCGCGATAGGGCATGTGAACACGGCACTCCAGGCAATGCCAGGGTAGGACTCTGCCGTTTTGCAGAATCGAGCTGCTGGTAACGCATAGCAGCTACTAGCACCCACCTCGGAACAGACTCCCATAATCAAAATCGAGGGTGGCTACCAAATCAATCACAAAGTCATAATATGGTATCGAAGAAGCATGTCTGATCGGAGGAATGACCTCACTTGGCCCAGGTATAGCTCCTGTTTTAGTCACATCTAAGCTGACTCATGGGAGTCAGGGCTACGTAAATACCTCATACAAAATCGTTCGCCAAACCATCCTACTTCATTCTGGAATCTCCGCCACGTACACAGTTGTTAAAGTGGTTTTTAGTATTAGCAGAGAGTATGACAATATCTGATCCCGGTCTCATCAACAACCAAACGCTTATTTCACACCGGATGGTTCTTTTACATTTTAAAAATCAATTCATAATTGATATCAAAATATCATATTCTCAAAACAATATCGCTTTCGAAATCGTATTCACTTTTGAAATCATATCACTTTTGAAATCATATTACTTTCAAAACCATTTTCACAAAATAGGTTAACTCTCATTTCAAAATCATAATATTTACTCAAATATGTCATTTCACTAGCAAATATTATTTCAAATCCCAACTTAAGTTATAATATCATTTAACCATATTCACTTTAAAATCAAGGATTTAAATATAAACACTTACACTTTAAAAAATCTGAAATTAGTTTAGATAGTTATAAATAGTATAAAAGGTTTAATAGTTTAAAATGGTTAAAATAGTTAAAATACTTTAAAATAGTTTAAAAATAGCTTAATGTAGTTTAGGTGTGTAACGACCCAGAATTTTGGTTATTTGAAATTGGAATATTTAATTGATTTTAAATATTTAAAAGTTAATTTTTAATTTGGATTTCAAATAAAACGATTATTGGATAATTTTATTATTGAATTAATAATTGAAAATTTGTTAAAATATTGAATCTGGAGTTTTAAGCTTGTTAAAAATAATTTAAAGGCTTATAAAATTTATATTTTTAATCTTGAAGATAATAAAACTTTTTAAATTGAATTTAAAGGTGATTTGTTCGGTTATAAAAATATATCGTTTAAATTGACATTTAAAAATAGCCTTCCAGGGCACAGTCTCGGAATTCGACGAAACTAGTTCCATTGGATCCATAATAGTGTATTATTATCGGATAGCAAATTTCATAGCGTTTGAAGTTATTGTTTGGTCGTACAGAATATAAATGCGTTGAAATTTATATCGTAAATTCAATATAATAATTAGGTCCAAAAAGCTATCTTCTCCATACGATCGAATTAGGACTTGAAACCTTTTCCATTGTGTTCAGTATAAGGGTATAACATTATAAACGCCTAGCGGTACCCCTCGATAGGAGTTCAAAATTTTAAGCTACGAAATCGAGACGTTTGAAAAAATATATATATATATATATTTACATTGATTGACTATATTCACATCAATTTGCTTTTTGTCTCTTCTCAGCCACCTAAGATTTGACCTTAACCCATTCAAACACATTTCCCCCCCTTTAAAATCACATCTCCATCCTCGTTCATTTCACAGAGAAAAAGAAAAGAAAAAAAATGGCCGAACTTTTAAAATTTATATCTCCTAATCCACTAATCTAAAAATCTCGAAACAACTTCCTAAATTCATCTTTTACCACCCTCTTCAATTTGATACATATATTGTATGGTGCAGCAAGAGTTAGGTGAAGTCAACAGTGAAGTTGAACTGTCATGTGAACTAGGGTTTGGGTTGATCGCTAGATTGATCGACGATGTGCGGGGTTCGAGGTTGGAATCGTATTCGTGGCGGTGCGGCGCATCTGTGGTTGGATTTTCATGATGTGCGGCGTGTGTTTGGTCATCGTGACCTAGTGGGTGCTTGTACAGGAGCCGTGGTCGCACTGTGCTAGAGTGATGGCGAGGTGAATCGAGGGCGGCGGGCAGGTGTAGCTTGGCGAGAGAAGTTGATCTGCGTTGTCGGTTTTTCGTTTCGAGTGGTGGAAGGCCGTATCACTGTAGAGCGTGCACGCGTGCGTTGGATTTTCTTCTTCTTTGTGCACAGGGGAGAGGGCAGCATTTTGGGGAAGATGAGTTAGCGGGCCAAATTTTGATGTGGGCTGGGTAATATATATATTTGATTTGGAATTTAGGTATATATATATATTGTTTAATTTAAAATTTTAAATCCTTATAAACTTCATAACTCGCTCATTCTAGGTCGGATTTGAACGCAACTTTTTACGTTGCGTTCGTTATAACGTATTCTACGACATGGGATTGATTTGGTGACAATTGGAGCTTCTGGAATTTTCATTAAAATTCAAACGCGTTCGGATTAAATCGGAACCGGAACGCGAAGCGACGATAAAAAATCAATGTAAGTTAATCTCACTCAATTTTGGATTTGCCACAGTTAATTTTAAATAGTTAAAATTAATTATTGATCGATTGGTTGAATTGATATATTTTTATCAGTTGAATGTGATGTTATATATAGTAGTATATATATTGGCGTGATTGATTGTGACAACCCGGAATTTTGGATATTTGAAATTGGAATATTTAATTGATTTTAAATATTTAAAAAGGTAACTTTTAACTTGAATTTCAAATATCATTATTTATTGGGTAATTTAAGTTTTAAATTAAATAATTTGAAATTGGGTAAATGGTTGAATCTGAAATTTTAAGCTTGTTAAAAATATTTCAGAGGCTTATAAAATTCATATTAATAATACTGAAGGTGATAGAACTTTTAAAATTAAATTTAAAAGTTTTTTGTTCAGTTTTAAAAATATATTGTTTAAATTGAATTTAAAATAGCCTTCCGAGGCACAGTCTCGGATTTTGATGAAACCAGTTCCATTGGATCCGTAATATTGTAGTATTATCGGACTTCAATTTTCGTAGTGATTGGAGTTGTTGTGTGAGCATACGATATATAAACGCGTTGAAATTTATATCGAATTCAATATTATAACTAAGTCCAAAAAGCTATCTTCTCCATACGATCGAATTAGGACTCGAAACCTTTTCCATTGTGTTTGAAATAGGGGTATAACATTATAAACGCCTGGCGGCACGTCTCGTTAGGAGGTCGAAAATTTAAGCTACAAATTCGAGACAATTTGAAATCAATTTAATATATATATTTATTCACATACCATAGTCAGCCTTCAGCTGAAATAATGTCACACCAGTGTTTTCTACACTTCATTTCAATCACTGTAGCTAGTTGATCCAAACACGCATACATCAAATCGTGTTCCCTTCCCTTTTTCATTTTTAAAACCCGGTAAACGTTTCAAAATGAAAACATAAAGGAAACCGAACACGATAAAACAAAATGAAATGGCAGATCTCTCAAAAAAAAAGAATTAGGGGCCGAATCCAGAGAAAAGGAAAATCAAAACTTTGTAGACCGAATGTCGTTTATGTTTGGAATCGAGAGCTTCCTTGATTGAATCTCTAGCCTTCCTGTTGGATTTTTTCGCTCTATTCGAAACCATACCGAAGCAGGGGACTTGCGATGCAATGGGACGTCGAGTAGTGGTCGATGGAGAGGGAGTTCGTCGGTTCAGCAAGGTCGGCGGTGTGCTTGGGGTGGCTCGCGATAGTCGAGGGGGATGCGAATGTGCCGCGTTCAATTAGTGGAGGCAAGGGTCGATCTTGTGGCTCGATCTGACTCGCATGGGCACGTGGGGGATGGTGAAGAGGGCTGCTCAATCGATCGGGAATCGAAGGCCGAGCTGAGGTGAAGGGCATCGACGAAGCTGCCAGGTGCGGCGTCGTGTAGAATCGGGCTGTTCGAATTGTGTTTTGGGGATTTGTGGTTGCGTGAAGGAGCTCTGTTCGTCGGTGGTCCTGGTTTGTAGTGAGGTATAGCATATTTTTATAATATATATATTTATGCCTGTACATTCACAGTAAACCATATATATACATTCAGACAAGATTTTGAAAAATATGAAGCTCGAAACAGAAATTTGTCTGGTTTGAATAAGGAATTATAAATGAGGTTATATACTGTTTATTATAATTAGGTTTAAACTGGGGTTAAAAGGAAGTTACATACATATATGCACGTTTAACTTACTGTTGAATTTGAAGAAAAAGAGAGATATATCCTAAGGCAACTTAATTTGTTCAACATTTTGATTTAAGGTTAGGTCAGTTAAAAACTTTCAGTTTAATTTGTTTGTTAAATTTTTTACAGTAAAGTAAAGTTTGGAACTCTAGTGACCCAATAGATTTGAATATAAAAAAATATATATTTAGGGTGATTAATTTATTTTATAAACTTAGTTAGCTATTTAGTTACTAAAGACGATTTATTAAAAGGGAAATTTAGTTTAAAATAAAATTATTAGTTTAAAACCAAATTATTTGCTTAAATTAAATCAATAAATGGTAATTAGCGGTTTGATTAATTCAAATGTTAATAAATCATAAATTGTTTATACAAGGTCAAAAATCGTGAAGAGACGAGCCAGTTTGGATTGGGGTGCAAATAAAATCAAAGGTGAGTTAATCTCACTCTTCTGGATTGCTATTTAAATTTAAATAACTGGTTGAATGATTGAATTGATTGGATGTGATAATATATATAGTAGTGTGTATATATATATATATATATATATTGGAGTGATTGGTTTCCCGCATTATATAGCTGATGAGACCCTATGCGCCGCATAATAGCTGATGATATTATATAAACCCATATACCGTGATATTCCACCTCGAAGTGGAATTGGTATTGTGCTAACATCTGTGGATGCAGGGAAACAGGTTGGAGGGATCCAACTGGATTCCTCAAAATATTTAGATTTTTTAAAATATTCTATGATATAATTATTCGATATTTTGTGATGAATTATATTGATAATGGGAAATGTTGGATGCTATGGTTTGATTTAATATATTTTGGTATACTGAGTTATCTAAATCTATAGAAGTGGATTTTTGGAAAGAAAATAAAAGAGTGAATTTTTAAGTAAAATAAATTATAGAGAATTTGAATAAATTTAAGAATGAATTGGAAAAGAATAAAAGTGATTTTTAAATTCTGTTAAATAAATTCCGAGTATGGGAAAGGAGATTTTAAATAAACTGAGAAATATTAAATTTTAAACTTAAATGATATTATATCAAGAAATAAAGAATTTTTTTTAAATTCAAGGTTTGAATTTATTTGAATAAAGAAGGAATTTGGGAAATCTGAAATTGGTATTTTCAGTTAAAAAGATTTTTATCATAATGAAGAAATAAAATCTGAAGTTAACAGATTTGAATAAATTAAGTAAGTAAAGGAGTTTATTTCAAAAAAATGGATTAATTTGAAAATCAATTTGAAATTTGATTTAAGTGTTTAAAATTGGAAATTTAAAAGGGAAATGAGACTATGGAATTTATAAACTGGGTTTATAAAGGTGAAGTAATATATCAGTCGAAATAGAAAATATTTGAGTGATTCACTCCGTGAGAGAGGTGGTTTTTGAAACCATTTTCAAAAGGGTTGAAAATGGAAATATATCTTGCAAAGATATTTGTGAGGTAAATAAATAATTTGGAAAATTATTTATTGTTTGATGGATGTTTGTGAATGTTAATTGATAGTTAAATAACCGACTATCAATATTGGCCAATGCGCTGATCGTTTCGAAGAGACCGGGATCGGGATTTATCTCCCGAAAACCACTTCAATCTGGTTTGTACGTTTTCGTGGGGAAAACGAGTTCGGAGTCGAAGATGGAGCAGTGAAGTGCAAGGGCTAGTCGCTACTAATCCTGAGGGTGATTCCAAAATGGATGTAGTAGGAATAGTGCCTTCGGTTCCGTTCGAACCCGGAACGGACTTGTATGGATGAATGCTTTCAGAACATCGTCAGGAGGACGATGAGCATTCTAAGTGATATGTTCTAAAAAGGTAACGCTTAGCCTCGAGTCTCATCAACCGGGAATGACTGAAAATTAGGGATAATGCAGCAAGGCTAAGTGGGTTGCTCCCATTAGGGTGAGGTCATCCCTATCTAGATGTTCCTTTTTATTTCGGCTTTGTGGGCGGTTGCTGATCCCAACAACGGGGTGATCTTACTCGGGCTATCCAGTAAGGGGTAGTCCGATCTTGTATTGCAGGGGATTTAGGGTGGATCCTCGGTACGCTGATCTAGACCAGGTACTGTGACAGGTGGTACCCCAGTGCCTAGTCATTAGTTGGAAATCCATTCTCCCTTCGCGCCTTTTACGGTTTTTGTTTGTAGAACCCACTTTGTGGCTAGTATGCTGGAATTTAATTATGTAACAATTTCAGCTATTTGAATAAGTATTTGTATATAGACACTATTATAATATCAGACGGATTTGATAAGAAAGTGTTTTTGGCTATCGTAAGGTAAAAACCCGACATGTTTATTTGTGGCGCGGATTTACGAGATGCTTTTGATTTCAAAAGGTTTTTGAAACTTTAATAATCCAATTGAGTGTGTTTTCTCACGCTGGTTTTCCAGACTGACCCGGGGGTTATTTTATTATAATGCTCGGGTCAGACTGAGTATTATAGATACAGGATTGGATACCATGGTGCTCAGGAGACGAGCTGGATGGCGAGTCGTATCACACGTATTTGATGTATTCCGTTGTTTATCATATGTTGTATAGTCAGTTTTGTGAGGACAAGTGATTATAACTGTCCTGAGTTGTGATGTTGATTGTGTTGTACTCTGATGTTGTATTCTGATGATGTATGTATAAAAAGATATAGTTTCTTTTCTGTAAAGATCAGTTATTATCTATTATATTTTATTCCGCTGCGATGTAAGATTCTGTTGTGTTGTTTTCTTTTCTTCTACCTCCTACTTCTTTAACCCTGATGGTTCGATTTTTTGGGTGAGAAAAATTGGGTTGTTACATTTGGTATCAGAGCTGAAGGTTAAGCGAGAACCTTGGCTCTGGTGGGAATTACTCATTAGAGAATAGGGTCGATAGCGCCCTAGAATGAGTTTGAGTGTATTAATAGATATGAGTGCGTATTTGTTAGTAAATATAAAATTTGTTTTTATATTGTGTTGATTTATCGGTTGAGTGTTTATGGATTCTGGTCGATATATGGGACGCCATGTCATCGATAGGGGTTTCTAAACTCTTGAATGAGATAAACCGACACAGTATGGTTTTCAAATAGGGTAAATGAAATAATTTTACCCCAAATTATTTTCGGATGTAAAAGGAAAAGTTTTTGTAAATAATTGGTTGCTTGGATGTTAGGAATGATAATATAATTTTTTTATCATTGTTATGTGGAAATTTAACTAGAAATTAAAATAACCAAAGTTAAGGAAATAAATTCAGGTAATAAAATGGAATTTGTAAATGTGAATTATAATTGAAACTGAAAATAAAAATTCCAGAGTAATGTTTGAATATAAATTGGATGGATTTGAAATTTTGAATTTTGGGAAGTTTAAATTCCTTTGAGTTTGAAAATAGTTTTCAAAGGTTTTGGGAGAAATAATGGTGATATTATTTCAGAAATATTTTTTAATTGGATTTGAAATCTGGAGAGATTTGGAATTTAAAAATATTTGGAGGGGTTTTAAAGAGATAAAAGCATTTAACTCTCTTTCGGTCGCTGGAAAATAACTTCGGTGATGACTGCAGCATCATCGATCTTCATTTTCGAGTTTCTAGGAGAGGAATTGCTACCAAATTGTTTTAAATTAGAATTGTTGGCAAAAGTTGGTTTTGATTTTAGGAATGCAAAGGATTTTGGATAATTGATTTCAAAGGTGATTTTGAGTGTTGAGAAATTGCTTAAAACTTTGGAAGTTAATTAAAAATGTTTATGGAATAATAAATTGGTTTGAAAAACTTATAAAAACTTGAAATTTGTTTAGAATAAAATTTAACTTGGAGAATAGTTAAGTTAAAGTAAACGTGACAATAAAAAAATGAATTGAATGTAAGCAATTAAGTTGTAAACTATTTAAATTAAATGAAAATAGTATATGGGTTGATTGAAACAATTGAAATAGTATATGAATTGGTTGTCAACAATTAAAATTAATGTTGGAACATTGGTAATTGCTTTTGAAGGACTGTTTAGTATGCATTGTTTATCAAATGCATGTTTTAGCTATTTTAAATAAGTGAAATACTAGTGAATTGTATGTGTTTAACACTTACATGTTTTAATTGAGTAAGTACAGGTTTTTGGAAGCCGTTTGGCTGGTTTTGATCGCGCAAAATGCTAAATAAATAAGCCGCTTGCTTAAAAATGCTAAATAAAGGTACGCCTACGCAATAAAAAGATAGGAAATATGAACTGTTGTTTGTTTTTTTGTTTTTCGACCGTGTGGATCGATGTATATATATTTATATCTCTTGTCAAATTGCAAAATCTCCTCCGTACAAAGGAGACTCTGCTAAAATTTTCTGAAATTTTTGGAGTTAGAAGTTTTTTAAAATTTTCACTAACGACAAAGGATTTAAAAGTGGTAAGCAAATAGAGGTGAAACTGAATATTGAAATCTAATTTAAAAGTGTGTATGTGAAGCAAGGTGAAATTGAAGAAATTGTTCGAAGAAACTGAAGAGAAAAAAAATTTACAAATAAACTTTTATTTGAGATTTTAAATAAATTAGTAAGTGAAACTAATAAAAGGAAATGGTTAATTAAATATGGGTTGAGATAAGGTGAATAAAATTCAATATTCAAAGTTTGAAGACAAATTGAATTCAAGTAGAATTGAAGATGGAAATCTGAATGGAAATTGGGAAAAACTATTGAGATTTGAAAATAATTAATGAATTGAGGCAAATTGAAATTTATAAGGAATTGGAATTCAATTTGAATATAAACTTCGGCAGTGAAGAAGTAAAATAAATATAAGAAAAATTTATATTGGACTTAAGAAATGAAGGATGAAATTCTTAAGTAAATTGGTATTGGGAATATACTAAGTAATTTTGGGATAAAAAAATATACTAAGTGAATAATTGAATGAAGATTTAAAACTGGAAATGGGATGGTTGTAAATAGGTGAATGGAAACCAAAATAAATGTGAATAAAAGAGAGTTGATATAGTTGATAATCAATTGAAATTAATACGTAGGATGTACATATATTGTTTTATTCGCATAGTGATTTGATCCGGATTCGAGCACAGAATTTCGAGGTAATTATACCGATCCGAGTTAGGATTTTTCACTCGATTTTCGACGGCGAACCCTGGATATGGATTTTGATTGATTCTGGAAATTCTCTATCATAGTTTGTGGCTATGCAAGGAGGATGACGGTTTCTGATCAAGAAACCAGATCTGAGTCCGCACTAAGAAGTCGGGTGGACGATACTAGTTCAGAAGTGAGATTGTGTGATCGAGTGAGCGATCGAATTTGGTATTGCGTACGAATGATATATGTGCATTGTACGAATGTGAATGAAATAGATATGAAAACTTTTGTAAAGAAATGTGTAAAGCAATTTTGAATGTTGTAATTGGATATTATTGCTGAGTAGGACACAGGTGTTTAAAAAGCAAAAGGAATTAGTATTTTTGATTTCAGAAAATAAATTTAAATGGCCCAACAAAAGGTATGTGTTTAAATTTCTGTATGAAATTTGATGATTTTCCGATCTAGCCACTTGGCTTTTTTTTCTTTTGGAAATCTGGGGGCCTGTTGAGGCATTTTGTAGTTGTTCCGAGCTAGCCGCGCAAAGGAGACGCTTGTGAAATTTTTCGAAAATTTAAGGAGTTAGAAAAATTTTGAGAAAATTTTGATAATTCAAAATTTGGTTTCAAATTTAAATTTGAATTGTTAAGTAATATTATTTGGGACTTATGGATAAGTTGGAAAGTTAGAAAAAGGGATAGTGTGTCTTAATAAAAGATTATTTTGGAAAGTTGTTTGAAACTATTTGGATTTGAGAAAATAGTAAATGGGGATTGAATCATTCTTCCTAACTAGCAATTTCGGGAAAGAAATTCTTTTAAGGGGGGAGGAATGTGACGATCCGGAATTTGGGATATTTGAAATTGGAATATTTAATTGATTTTAAATATTTAAAAAGGTAACTTTTAACTTGAATTTCAAATATCATTATTTATTGGGTAATTTAATTTTTAAATTAAATAATTTGAAATTGGGTAAATGGTTGAATCTGAAATTTTAAGCTTGTTAAAAATATTTCGGAGGCTTATAAAATTCATATTAATAATACTGAAGGTGATAGAACTTTTAAAATTGAATTTAAAGGTGTTTTGTTCAGTTTTAAAAATATATTGTTTAAATTGAATTTAAAATAGCCTTCCGAGGCACAGTCTTGGATTTCGACGAAACCAGTTACATTTGATCCGTAATATTGTAGTATTATCGGATTTCAATTTTCGTAGTGATTGGAGTTGTTGTGTGAGCATACGATATATAAACGCGTTGAAATTTATATCGAATTCAATATTATAACTGAGTCCAAAAAGCTATCTTCTCCATACGATCGAATTAGGACTCGAAACCTTTTCCATTGTGTTCGAAATAGGGGTATAACATTATAAACGCCTGGCGGCACGTCTCGTTAGGAGGTCGAAAATTTAAGCTACAAATTCGAGACAATTTGAAATCAATTTAATATATATATTTATTCACATACCATAGTCAGCCTTCAGCTGAAATAATGTCACACCAGTGCTTTCTACACTTCATTTCAGTCACTATAGCTAGTTGATCCAAACACGCATACATCAAATCGTGTTCCCTTCCCTTTTTCATTTTTAAAACCCGGTAAACGTTTCAAAATGAAAAAACATAAAGGAAACCGAACACGATAAAACAAAATGAAATGGCAGATCTCTCAAAAAAAGAATTAGGGGCCGAATCCAGAGAAAAGGAAAATCAAAACTTTGTAGACCGAATGTCGTTTATGTTTGGAATCGAGAGCTTCATAAATTGAATCTCCAGCCTTCCTGTTGGATTCTTTTCGCTCTATTCGAAACCATACCAAAGCAGGGGACTTGCGATGCAATAGGACGTCGAGTAGTGGTCGATGCAGAGGGAGTTCGTCGGTTCAGCAAGGTCGGCGGTGTGCTTGGGGGTGGTTCGCGATAGTCGAGGGGGATGCGAATGCGCCGCGTTCAATTAGTGGAGGCAAGGGTCGATCTTGTGGCTCGATCTGACTCGCGTGGACACGTGAGGGATGGTGGAGAGGGCTGCTCAATCGATCGGGAATCGAAGGCCGGACTAAGGTGAAGGGCATCGACGAAGCTTCTAGGGGCGGCGTCGCGTAGAATCGGACTGTTCGAATTGTGTTTTGGGGATTTGTGGTTGCGTGAAGGAGCTCTGTTCGTCGGTGGTCCTGGTTTGCAGTGAGGTATAGCATATTTTTATAATATATATATTTATGCCTGTACATTCACAGTAAACCATATATATACATTTAGACAAGATTTTGAAAAATATGAAGCTCGAAACAGAAATTTGTCTGGTTTGAATAAGGAATTATAAATGAGGTTCTATACTGTTTATTATAATTAGGTTTAAACTGGGGTTAAAAGGAAGTTACATACATATATGCACGTTTAACTTACTGTTGAATTTGAAGAAAAAGAGAGATATATCCTAAGGCAACTTAATTTGTTCAACATTTTGATTTAAGGTTAGGTCAGTTAAAAACTTTCAGTTTAATTTGTTTGTTAAATTTTTTACAGTAAAGTAAAGTTTGGAACTCTAGTGACCCAATAGATTTGAATATAAAAAAATATATATTTAGGGTGATTAATTTATTTTATAAACTTAGTTAGCTATTTAGTTACTAAAGACGATTTATTAAAAGGGGAATTTAGTTTAAAATAAAATTATTAGTTTAAAACCAAATTATTTGCTTAAATTAAATCAATAAATGGTAATTAGCAGTTTGATTAATTCAAATGTTAATAAATCATAAATTGTTTATACAAGGTCAAAAATCGTGAAGAGACGAGCCAGTTTGGATTGGGGTGCAAATAAAATCAAAGGTGAGTTAATCTCACTCTTCTGGATTGCTATTTAAATTTAAATGGTTAAATTTAAATAACTGGTTGAATGATTGAATTGATTGGATGTGATAATATATATAGTAGTGTATATATATATATATATTGGAGTGATTGATTTTCCGCATTATATAGCGGATGAGACCCTATGCGCCGCATAATAGCGGATGATATTATATAAACCCATATACCGCGATATTCCACCTTGAAGTGGAATTGGTATTGTGCTAACATCTGTGGATGTAGGTAAACAGGTTGGAGGGATCCAACTGGATTCCTCAAAATATTTAGATTTGTTAAAATATTCTAGATATAATTATTCGATATTCTGTGATGAATTATATTGATAATGGGAAATGTTGGAGCTATGGTTTGATTTAATATATTTTGGTATACTGAGTTATCTAAATCTATAGAAGTGGATTTTTGGAAAGAAATAAAAGAGTGAATTTTTAAGTAAAATAAATTATAGAGAATTTGAATAAATTTAAGAATGAATTGGAAAAGAATAAAAGTGATTTTTAAATTCTGTTAAATAAATTCCGAGTATGGGAAAGGAGATTTTAAATAAACAGAGAAATATTAAATTTTAAACTTAAGTGATATTATGTCAAGAAATAAAGAATTTTTTTTAAAATTCAAGGTTTGAATTTATTTAAAAGAATAAAGAAGGAATTTGGGAAATCTGAAATTGGTATTTTCAGTTAAAAAGATTTTTATCATAATGAAGAAATAAAATCTGAAGTTAACGGATTTGAATAAATTAAGTAAGTAAAGGAGTTTATTTCAAAAAAATGGAGTAATTTGAAAATCAATTTGAAATTTGATTTAAGTGTTTAAAATTGGAAATTTAAAAGGGAAATGAGACTATGGAATTTATAAACTAGGTTTATAAAGGTGAAGTAATATATCCGTGGAAATAGAAAATATTTGAGTAATTCACTCCGTGAGAGAGGTGGTTTTTGAAACCGTTTTCAAAAGGGTTGAAAATGGAAATATATCTTGCAAAGATATTTGTGAGGTAAATAAATAATTTGGAAAATTATTTATTGTTTGATGGATGTTTTTGAATGTTAATTGATAGTTAAATAACCAACTATCAATATTGGCCAATGCGCTGATCGTTTCGAAGAGACCAGGATCGGGATTTATCTCCCGAAAACCACTTCGATCCGGTTTGTACGTTTTCGTAGGGAAAACGAGTACGGAGTCGAAGATGGAGCAGTGAAGTGCAAGGGCTAGTCGCTACTAATCCTGAGGGTGATTCCAAAATGGATGTAGTAGGAATAGTGCCTTCGGTTCCGTTCAAACCCGGAACGGACTTGTATGGATGAATGCTTTCAGAACATCATCAGGAGGACGATGAGCATTCTAAGTGATATGTTCTAAAAAGGTAACGCTTAGCCTCGAGCCTCATAAACCGGGAATGACTGAAAATCAGGGGTTATGCAGCAAGGCTAAGTGGGTCGCGCCCATTAGGGTGAGGTCATCCCTGTCTAGATGTTCCTTTTTATTTCGGCTTTGTGGGCGGTTGCTGATCCCAACCGCGGGGTGATCTTAATATGGCTATCCAGTAAGGGGTAGTCCGGTCTTGTGTTGCAGGGGATTTAGGATGGATCCTCGGTACGCTGATCTAGACTAGGTACTGTGACAGGTGGTACCCCAGTGCCTAGTCATTAGTTGGAAATCCATTCTCCCTATGCGCCTTTTACGGTTTTTGTTTGTAGAACCCACTTTGTGGCTAGTATGCTGGAATTTAATCATGTAACAATTTCAGCTATTTGAATAAGTATTTGTATATAGACATTATTATAATATCAGACGGATTTGATAAGAAAGTGTCTTGGCTATCGTAAGGTAAAAACCCGACATGTTTATTTGTGGCGCGGTCTTACGAGATGCTTTTGATTTCAAAAGGTTTTTGAAACTTTAATAATCCAATTGAGTGTGTTTTCTCACGCTGGTTTTCCAGACCGACTCTGGTGTTATTTTATTATAATGCTCGGGTCAAACCGAGTATTACAGATACAGGATAGGATACCATGGTGCTCAGGAGACGAGCTGGATGGTGAGACGTATCACACGTATTTGATGTATTCCGCTGTGTATCATATGTTGTATAGTCAGTTTTGTGAGGACAAGTGATTATAACTATTCTGAGTTGTGCTGTTGATTGTGTTGTACTCTGCTGTTGTATTCTAATGATGTATGTATAAACAGATATAGTTTCTTTTCTGTAAAGATCAGTTATTATCTATTATATTTTATTCCGCTGCGATGTAAGATTATGTTGTGTTGTTTTCTTTTCTTCTACCTCCTTCTTCTTTAACCCTGATGGTTCGATTTTTCGGGTGAGAAAAATCGGGTTGTTACATTGATATTCCCTCATATATATAGCGGATGAGACTCTATGCGCCCCGCATAATAGCGGATGACCCTATATACCGCGAGATCCCCCTCGAAGTGGTATTGGTACTTTTATATTGTTTTAACATTCTGTGGATGCAGGGAAACAGGTTGGTAGGATTCAACTAGATTCCTTAAAAATGTTGAAGTTATTTTCATATTCAATGATATGATTTGTTTGAATAATCTATGATAGATTATAGTGGAATTTGAATTTATTGGATGCTATGGTATTACTGGTTAGATTTTGGCATTTTAAAATACCATAAATATGAATATTGAATTTTTAAAAGAAAATAAGAAAAAGAAATTGAAAGTAAAATATTTATAGTGAAATTTGGATTAATTAAAGGAAATGGATTTGAGAAAATAAATAGCTTGATTTTAAAATTTGTACTTAATAATTTCGAAATATGAAAAAATAGAGATTTTGGAATAAAGTAAATAAATAAATTTTTTTAAATAATAAAACTTAAGTGATATTTGTTAAGTGTAAAAGGATTATTTTAAAAATCGAGATTAAAATAGTTTGGGAAAATAAAAAGGAAATTTGAAATTAAATACGAAATTATTATACTAGATTTTAAATAAGACTTTAAATTATGAAAAGGAAGTGGAATCTGAATTTTGTTGGGTTATTTATGACATTAATTTAAAAATGGAATTTAATTTAGAAATCGATTTAAAATCGATTAAGTATTGTGAAACCGTTATAAACGGGAAATGAGATTATGGAATTTATAAACAAGGTTTATAAATAAAGTGAAGTGATTATCAGTGGATAAATTGAAGTTATAAATTCACGGTTAGGATTTATAAGGAGATGGGTAAATCGGCAAAAAAATAAATGGACTGGTGGTAACGCATAGCAGCTACTACCGCCTACCTCGGAACGCACTCCTATAATCAAAATCAAGGGTGGCCACCAAATCATCACAAAGTCATAATATGGTATCGAAGAAATGTGTCATATCGGAGGAATGACCTCACTTGGCCCAGCGTGGCTTCTGTTTTAGTCATATCTAAGCTGACTTACGGGAGTCAGGGTCACGTAAATACCTCATACAAAATCGTTCGCCAAACCATCCTACTTCATTTCTGGAATCTCCACCACGTACACAGTTGTTAAAGTGGTTTTCGGTATTGGCAGAGAGTATGACAATATCCGATCCCGGTCTCTTTAACAACCAAATGCTTATTTCACACCAGATGGTTCTTTTACATTTCCAAAACTGATTTATTATTTATATCACAATATCATATTCTCAAAACCATATCATTTTCGAAATCATATTTACATTTGAAATTATATCACATTTGAAATCATATCACTTTCGAATTCATATTTCAAAATAGATTAAATCCTCATTTAAAATCAATATATTCCTCAAATATGTTATTTAAAACCCTACTTATGTTATAACATCATTTAATCGTATTTTACTTAAAAATGAAGGATTTAAATATAAAACTTCCACTTTACAAAACCTGAAATTCAGAAAATAGTTTAGATTGTTTAAAATAGTTTAAAAATATAGTTTAAGATAGTTTAAAATAGATTAAAACAAATTAATATAGTATAAAATAGATTAAAATGGATTAATATAGTTTAAATAGATTAATATAGTTTAAAATGGATTAAAATAGTTTAATATAATTTAAGATAGATTAATATAATTTAAAATAGATTAAAATAGTTTAATATGGTTTAAAATAGATTAAAATAGATTAAAATGGGTTAAAATGGGTTAAAATACTTTAAATAGATTTAAAATAGATTAAAATACTTTAGAATTTTGATTTAAACCAATTTCCAATTCCAACCTTCAAACTTGGATTTTCAAAGTAATTCAATTTATATAAATCAATTTCCTTCAAAATATCATTTAATCCAATTCAAGATTTAAAGGTTTAAAAATCGTTTAATTTAACCAATCCGGTGTCCGTATATAATTTTCTACCCTATGGTCAAGTGATACGGATATTGTAATGACCTGCCTTTTTGGACGTTTTAAGTAGACACACGCGTCAAACTCAAACCATTCAAAACGGCAGGTTGTTATGGGGTAAATAAGAATAACAGAGAAAGAAAGAAAACAAATACAGAATCTCGCAGCGGAATGACAAAATATAATAATCAAATAACATTTCATGAAGTTGTTTTATAAATACATTTGATTATTCTTTTACAACACAAAATCAGAGTTACAGAAAACAGGAATGAGTAAATAAATGCAGCGGAACAACATGATGCAGTGGAATGAATATAATAAATAATAATAGTACAAATCTTTGTCCTCTTCCTCCAGAAATAAGGTCTTCAACCCTGAAATGCTCAGGCTGACCCGAGCGAATTGAAAAGACAAAACACTCGTTAAACTATCTACTATGTAGTACAGTACGGTATTATAATAGTGTCTACAGTAAAGTAAAATATTAAAATAGCGTTAAGGCATTACCCATATCCCCTTTAACACATTTTTATATATTCCCATAGTCTATACAGTACCGTAATTCCTCCGTAAACTGGAGGGCTATCAGAACGCACTCCATAGGTATGATACAAAACAAACTCGTCAAAGGCGCTCCAGGGCATGTGAACACGACACTTGAGGCAATGCCAGGGTAGATTTACCAATTGCAGAACTGGGCCGGTATAATGCATAGCAGCTACTACCGCCCACCTCGGAACACACTCCCATAATCAAAATCAAGGGGTGACCACCAAATCATCACAAAGTCATAATATGGTATCGAAGAAGCATGTCCGATCGGAGGGATGACCTCACTTGGCTCAGGTATAGCTCCTGTTTTAGTCACATCTAAGCTGACTCACGGGAGTCAGGGTCACGTCAATACCTCATACAGAAAATCGTTCGCCAAACCATCCTACTTCATTTTTGGAATCTCCACCACGTACACAGTTGTTAAAGTGGTTTTCGGTATTAGCAGAGAGTATGACAATATCTGATCCCGGTCTCTTTAACAACCAAACGCTTATTTCACACCGGATGGTTCTTTTACATTTCAAAATGGTCAATTCACAATTTATATCAAAATATCATATTTAATTTCAAATCATATCTTTTTCAAAATCATATTCACTTTCAAACTATATTCACTTTCAAAATCATATTCACTTTCAAAATCATATTCACTTTCAAATCATATTCACTTTTGAAATCATATTCACTTGGAAATTATTGATAAGTTATGTTAATTAATTCTTCATTTCAAAATCATCTTATTCACTCAAATATGTCATTTCACAAAAAGGTATCAATTCCAATTTCCAACTTAGGTTGTATCATCATCAAGGATTTAAATATAAATACTTCAACTTTACACAGTCTGAAATTTTAGAAAATAGTTTAGGTAATTATAAATAGTTTATATAGTTTAAAATAGTTTATACAGTTTAAAATAGTTTAAATAGATTTAAATTTAATTTAATTAGTTTTAAAATGATTTAAATAGATTAAATATAGATTAAATAGATTTAAATTATATTAAATGGGTTTAAAATAGATTAAATAAATTTAATTAGTTTAAAATAGGTGAAATTGGATTAAATAGGTTGTAATAGATTAATATAAATTAGTTTTAAATTGATTGAAATAGTTAATTTAATTAAAATAGCTTAAATTAGTTTAAATAGATTTCAAAGTTGTATCCCAACATTTTCAGTAACTCAATTTCCGATAAATTCAATTATATTTGACATTTCAACTTTGAAATTCCAATTTAAATCCTTTGAACAATTTATTAAATCAATTTCAATTTCAACATTTACGCTTGGACTTTCGAAAATAATTCAGTTTATATAAATCTAATTTCTATTTCAAAATACCAGTTAACTGAATTCAAAATTTAAAAATTCAAAATCGTTTAATTTAACCAATCCGGTGTCCGTATATAATTTTCTACCCTAGGGTCAAGTGATACGGATATTTATCATTTCAATCCGCAATTTAAAATTCTACTGTTATATATCATTTCAAACCACAATCCCAAATTAAATAAAAATCCATAAAATCGCTCGAGTCTATCATTTCAACCCATAATGATTTTTTCTTAATCTATAGATTATTCGGGTATGTATCATTTCAACCCATAGGAACTTGCAGTGTTAAAACAATATAAAATACAACATCCATTCATCCAATATCAACAATCAAACATCCATCACAATCATCATCCACATCAACCAATAAACATCAATAGATAACTGATCATCAATAACAGATATTAAATTGGCAATTTAAATTCAATATTAAATTAAACGATATTTAAATGCAATAAAAGTCAAATTTAACTAAAATGAAAATTTAAATATACCAAACATCGATCAATAAATTTTTAATCACATCATAAATTTAATTTAACTAACATAAGAAATTTTAGAAGTTGTGAGTGGGTTAAATCACTCACCTTTGATTTCAAATCGATTTGAAATCCAATTTAGGTCCCAAAATCTAACAGTCTCAGAATTCGACCAAACTAGTTCCAAAATGTTCGGAAATTCTGATACGATCCCAACAGAGAAAATCGCGCGTAAATCCGAGCTCGTATGCAAAAGTTATTAACGTTAGAAAATTGGAAAATTTCGACTTCGGGTCTTACTTCGAGTCGCCGCCTCAATTACCAGGTGCTTGCTCTGAGTTTTTGCCAAAATGACCCGAGACCCGAGTCATTTGGCTCCTGACCCGAAGTCAATTCAGGGTTTTCACCTCTGGAACTCAAAGCGCGCCCAGATCCGCCTTGTTTGGCCTCGAACACTCTCTGACCCCAAGTCGCTGCAGGGTTTTCTCCTCTGAAACTCGAAGCAAACCTCTTTCCGACTCGAAGTAAACCTGGAGCAAATTTTTTTTTTGAAATTAGGTTTTGGAATTTGGGAATTAGGTTTGAGAAGGAGGAAGAAGGTGTAACAGAAATAATAATATGAGAAACAGCTAGAATTTACAACACCCTATATATAGGCAGGGTTGGATCGAAACGACCACGCGACCCAAAAAGCCCGTTTTGACCCCGAAACGAAAATAGGTCATCCCATATATCAAAATAGATGTTTTCGACGTTTTTAAACTCAATGGAATAGGTTTCAAGTCCTAATTCTATCGTATGAAGAAGTTAGCTTAAAATAAGCTTATTTCAAATTGATTTCGATTGAATTTGATCTCTATGCGTTTCGAGCCCGCAAGATCAAATGGCAAGTCCGATCGCTATGAAACTTGAAACCCTATAATAATTCACCGTTGTGGAATCGATGAAACTGGTCTCGTCGAAATCTGAGTCAGTGACCAAAATGGCTATTTTCACGTTAATTAAATAAATTTATATTAAATTAATTAATCACTTTTTAATTCAATATTTATAAACTAACCAATTTTCACCCTTTTTGATTACTTAGACATTTACAATAATTTAAAACAAATTTGCATAAAATTTCAGTGTTGGTTATTACAATAATTACAGTGTTCAATTTCAACTGTAATTAAATCCAATTTATTATAATTTAATTCCAATAAATTGATCTAATTTGGTTTCAATCTTTTTTTCAATCCATTATTACTCTATAGACATAGTTAACATTTTTTTACATCTTATTACACAAATATTCTACAATTATCACTTTTTACCTTATTAGTTGTAGTATTCCAATAATATTGAACCTTTGTTGACTTTGACATTAATAAAAAAATTAAAATCCCACAACTTCATTTTCTTGGTTTCATTTTTATTATTAAATCAATTTATTGCCTTATGAGTGTAATTGACATTTCTGTACATTTTATTACTTTTCCAATCTGCAGTTATTGTATTAACTCACATTAACGTAACATTTATTCACATTTATTTGTAATTGATTAATTAAATTTGTAACAAATAACAATTGTCACCTTTTCTACTTTTAACCACACTTTTACGTTTATTATTTATAAACAAATGTTATAACAACTTATATAATACTAATTTTATCCAATTACCTTTTATTACACATTATTTCATTAATTAATACAACCTTTAATTTATCAACTACTCTTTTAATCCAATTATCAGTTAATACACACATTATTACAATTAATTTACAATCTATAACCAATTATAACTTTTTAATCATTTTAATTAATTGGAATTACATTCAAAGCCATTATCAATTACCTTAAATTAATACAATTTCATTTCATTCCGGTTATATTCTTATTATTAAATCACAAATTTTCATCTCTCCCAACATTAAATCACAAAACTCTATTAAATTAAAAAAAATTTAATTATCAAAAATTACGGGTCGCTACACTCTCCCTCACTCAAAACTTTTCGTCCTCGAAAAGGAAAAGAAGGGAAAAGAAGGAATTAAGAAATCAATATATCTTATTCAAAATATTAAATTTATAAAAATTAATTTACATAATTAAATAATTTAAATAACATATATTAATTTATGAACAATTAAATCCTTTTATATTCGAGTTAATAAAAGTTTGAAAACATTTCGCAAAAATTTCTAAGTCCAAAGTTTTTGAAAATTTTTGACAGAGTCTCCTTTGTACGGAGAGGCTCGGGAGAAATAATAATAATAATATCAATAATAACAATATATCATATATTTTCAAAATAATATATCCCAAACCACGGGAAAGCAATATAATATCGCTAGAAAACCGTAATCCGAGAACGTACCTATTTGTTGGTTAAATAAACGCTTATTTTATGAAACCAAAAGCAGTAGCTATTGCTTCCATAAACCTGTATTTCACTTATCTAATCCAAAGAGGTTAATAATGATATAAAAGAGAAATATTTAAGTTGTTTTAATCAATAACAAACAAATCAATACAACATAACAACAATCATTTTGCAAACAAACAATACAAACATCATTTCAACAAAGAAAACAATCATCCATCCATTGCAACCAAAACAAGTAGTTTGTTCGGGTTTAGAACTTCCAATCATATAAAGACGGTAAATAAGTTACTAAATAAACCATACACCCAACAGTCGTAGATAAGACCCAATATATTATTTATACATCTCTATACAAAATAGAAGTATCATTTCCCAACCAATCCATAAACCAATACAAACAAAGAAACCAACACACTTTTAAGTTTACTCTATTTATCTTTTTCACATCATTTATTGTTCATTTTTCATACAATGATTTTCTTTAATTCACGTTCATTACTTACAAAATTGTAATTTCCATTCATTCATGTAAGGCTTATTTCAATAATTTACATTTTTTTCTTACATAAGTTATATCCATTTCAATTATGTGGTTTATAAATGAATTCATTATTGAAGTATTGTATATATTTTATTTCAGTTTACTTCACATTTACAATTTAGTTTGATTTCTTTTTTTTCTTTTCACATCATTTACTTTTCTTTTCTCCTTCATATAGTATTTATTTTCATTAATTTACATTCGTTATTACTTACAAAAGTTCATTTACCCTTTATTCATACAATGCAATTTTCTTTCATTTTATTACCTTACATTCATTGCTTAAATAAGTTATTTTTATTTCAATTATTGGATTATACATTATTAGGTAAGTTTCTTTACAATTAAATTCACTATTTATAAATGATTTCTTTTTCATATTCATTCTTCCATATAAAGTATTATTAAATATTAACTCCATTTCTAAATCATTTCAAGATTCTCTGAAGTTATAATCATTCAATTTATATATAGTACTCATTTTAAATTATAAATGGCTTCAATATTAATTCAAGTTTATAATTACTTACTTACAGTATTCACCTTTATCATTAATCTGATTATAAATAGCTTAAGATGTTAACTTGAGTTTATAATCATTTTCTTACATTATTCACTTTTATTACACTTAATTAGTGACATTTCAAACTACTAACTTTAGTTTATAACAATTTAAAACATTAGATTCTTATTTATAAAAGTAAGTCTACTGAACACTTTCATTTTCTGAAGTTTTACTTGTATAATATTCTATCACATATCCTATTTAACATTTCAACTTTTAATAATTTGGTAAGTATATGTCTTTTAGAATACAATTGAATATTACCCAAGTTTCTCTTATTTATTTAGTTAACAAAAATGTTCAATAGTTACCATTCATTTCCTTTTTATTTATCGTTTACAAATTTTAAATTTTCTTGTCTATTTCATTAATCATTTTAACATCAAATTTCTTATTTTCATTTTAGAAGTTTCCAACTATGAATATGGTCAAGATTCCATTCATTACAATAATTTCATTTCTAATTTAAAGAAACTTAAGAACTAAACAACCGGGTTTCATTTCAATTATTTTAAAATAATAATATATATAATCATATCTTTTATATACCAAATCATATTTGGAATTCAAAATTAAGATTAATTTATCAACACAATTGTGCAGTAAAACTATTACAGCAGTCTTCCCACTTTGAAACTCGAAAATGAACGTCGATGATGCATGCACTCATCACCGAAGTTATTTTCCAGCGACTGAGAGGGGAGTACAACACTTTTTCCTTTAAAATTTCCCTTTTTTTTAAAACTTTCTTTCAAATCATCATGAAATATTTATCCCGGAAAATACTTCTAAATAATATTTATATTATATTCCAAAATCTTTCGAAAGAATTTTTTTTCAAAATCCCAAAACTTAAGTTCTAAAATTCCAATTTATATCCATTTTATTTGTAACTCTTATTTTTTTTCCAATCGGTATTTATATAGAATTTCACTACCTAACAAAAAAATATATAACAACCAACTATATCCTTTATAAAATTTATTATTTATATACAAAATATATAATAGGCAAAATTATTTCATTTACCTATACTTCAAAACAAATATTATGTCGGTCTGCCCTATTACCTGTTTAGAAATCTCTATCGATGTCATAGCGTCCTGTGCACCGACCATGATTTATAAATACAAAACGGAACAAATTAACACAATACAAAAACCCTTTTATAACACTAACAAATACGCTCTCTCATATATATATATATATACACTCAGCGACTCATTCTAAGGTATACTACCCTAGTTCTAGTGAGTCAAACCCCACAAAGCTAAGGTTATCGCTAAACCAAAGCTCTGATACCAACTGTAACGACCTGCCTTTTTGGACGTTCTAAGCAGACACACACGTCAAACTCAAACCATTCGAAAGGGCAGATTATTATGGGGTAAATAAGAAAAGCAGAGAAAGAAAGAAAACAAATAGAGAATCTCGCAGCGGAATGACAAAATATAATAATCAAATAACGGTTCATGAAGTTGTTTTATAAATACATTTGATTATTCTTTTACAACATAAAATCAGAGTTACAGAAAATAGGAATGAGTAAATAAATGCAGCGGAACAACATGATGCAGTGGAATGAATATAATAAATAATAATAGTACAAATCTTTGTCCTCTTCCTCTAGAAATAAGGTATTCAACCTTGAAATGCTCAGGCTGACCCGAGCGAATTGAAAAGACAAAACACTCGAGTCAGAACTAAAAATCTTATGTAAGTTAAAGCAACAGTAATAAATATGAGTGTGACGGCGTCAGAGACGTTTACGGGGTTTGACATCTCATATCCAGTGTCTAACGTGGGTGTAGTAACTTAAGAGATGTTCGGGATTCCCATCTCCTAAGATTCCGTTAAACTATCTACTATGTAGTACAGTACGCTATTATAATAGTGTCTACAGTAAAGTAAAATATTAAAATAGCGTTAAGGCATTACCCATATACCCATTAACACATTTTTATATATTCCCATAATCTATACAGTACCGTAATTCCTCCGTAAACTGGAGGGTTATCATATGGCACTCCATAGGTATGGTACAAAACAAACTCGTAGAAGGCGCTCTAGGGCATGTGAACATGGCAATCGAGGCAATGCCAGGGTAGATGTACCAATTGTAGAACCGGGCTGGTGGTAATGCATAGCAGCTACTATCGCCCACCTCGGAACACACTCCCATAATCAAAATCAAGGGGTGGCCACCAAATCATCACAAAGTCATAATATGGTATCGAAGAAGCATGTCCGATCGGAGGGATGACCTCGCTTGGCACAGGTATAGCTCCTGTTTTAGTCACATCTAAGCTGACTCACGGGAGTCTGTAAAGATCTGGATTTTCGCGCTCGAAAATCGACATCCATACTTTACATCGTACTCGAATGCCGTAGATTCGACCGTTCAAATCCGAGTCGCCGGAGCTTATAACAACATTAAGTAAATAACACAGCGGAATAAATGAATATAGATATACAACATCTGATACAATATCCAGATACAATGATGATACAAGGAATATCTATATACATCAGAGATACGATACAACAAATAGCAGCGGAAAAGAAAACGATAGATAACATCAGCAGCGGATAATCTCCATCTTCAAAGCACCAATCCAGATATAGCTCAAACTCCCAATAATGATGCACAAAGATAAGCAAGTGCAGTCCGATCCAAAGACTGAACTAGCTCCAGATAATCTACTAAACCTGAATATCTGAAAAAAACCCAACTCTAGACTGCTCGTGTAGGAAATTATGAGCACCCAGAGTTTAGGAAAGGAACAATAAACTCCGGATCAGTCATGGGACTGGTGTGAGCAACAAAAACAGTTTATCTTTAAAACAAATAGCAAGAGAATTTAAAGTCAATTCGAAATGCTTTTGGAAAATGAAACTACCATAAGACCTCCCGCCACACACACAATGCAAACGCAGAATTGGAGGAGATTTCTTCTTATGATAGTCAAAGATGCTTACTACGCAAAATCAAATATTTGATATTATTACTAGTGCATAGTGCAGAAAACAATTTTGAAAGTAGAATATAAATCTTAGCCAGCATAGACATTTCGCACTTATGCCTACTATAGCTACCATGTTCAATAGCAGGTTACCACCACATTCCATGGCAGGTAATACAACTAAAGCCGTACAAAGTTCGTATTTGGAAGATGGATTTCCAACAAATGGTCAGGCTAAGGAACTTCCTATTCCACGAAAGAAACGCCTCTGGCGGGACGCTCCGAGAACCACACCGTTCTCTGCCAAACAAGGCCGGCAACCCCTTTTCCCAAGGGATAAAAGAAACCTCAGATATGCCACCCCCGGTCCTTTGGGACCTTTAACCGAGGCGCCTCGAATCCAACATCACACGTCATAAATAAAGTGTGTCCACATGAGTAAGTATCTGGGCTCCATACCATGATACTACCCTTTTCCAAAAGGAATGGTCATACCCTAGGGGAGCTACCCCTGAAAACCTTGCCGCACGATTCCTATTTCGACCATTACCGGGTTGTGAGGCTCGACGAAGTCTCGTCCACAAAGCTACGATTTTTCAAAAAGCCACGCTTTGGGTCAACAGATGATCAACCTATGATCACAAAGATAAATGATCAAACAAATGATCATATCACAAATGATCAAACACTGATCATCACACAGCAACACTCAGCATGCCACATTACCAAATTGGGATATATCGTTGATAAATTTCAACTACATAACCTCTGAGCTCGTACGTCTCAGAGAAGGGTGTTAAGCTAAGAGAATAAATTCTCCGCCACCAACAGAAATGTATTTGAAAGAAATCGGCTTTATATCTCAAAGTGTAATGTCAGACATGTAACCATACAAGTCTGTTCCGGGTTCGAACAGAACCGAAGGCACTTCTCACGAAGCCCTTGCAAATCCGGATAATTTCCAATCACGTCCGGACTTCCCGTCACAAAAAGAGTGATATAAATCTCTATACCGGAGCAACTCAGTGCAGAGACATTCGACAGGTTGTCCTTTCATTTTCGAAAACATCCGGTCTTCATCACTGGTCTTCAAATGCCATCCAAATACGACGTATCACTATTCGGAATGGGTTATACGACCCAAAGGTCCTTTCCCGGCTAACCCGAATAGTGAGCGCAATTAAAAAGCATATGGATATGGGATTTCAATTAAGTCACAGCTTATTACCCAAAATCTTGCTTCAAATGGTTTAAACAAATTACCATTTTAATCTTTTTAAACAAAAAGATTCAATTCACAAAGTTCAACTGAATTTCACAGATTCATTTACAGATTTTCCAAATCGATTCCCAATTCAATTTAATTAATTCGTTAAATCTTTAAATCAAAGATTTAACTAATAGCTTTTAAAACAATTCCATTTCAAATGGTTTAAACAAACATCAATTTTAAATCTGTTAAGATAACAGATTTAATTCATAGCTTTCAAAAAGAATTCATTCATAACTTGGAAAAACAATTTTCAATTCAAACTTGAAATTCCTTTAATTAAACTGGAATTTCATTTCCTATCTGAAAGCTTTTATCATTTGAAAACAAACAGTTTTATTTCAGAAAATCTGATTTATCCATACGAGTGGAAATCCTTGGTTTAAATTCAAATTCCCAACTTATACTTTTAAAATGGTTTAAATTCATACAAACACATTTATATCATCTTTAATCCCTAGTTTCAAATCATAGGATTCAATTTCAAACTTGAATTAAAATTTGAATCAAATTATTTAAATCTTCAAAACTCGTTTAAGTTATTCAAGATAACTTTTATCTTTGAAATCCTATTTCAAAAAGCTTTTCACTTTTTAAACCCAAATTTCCAATTTCAAAATCAATTGAAATTAAAAATTTCAATTTCAAAAATATCAATTTCAAATTATCTGTGACTTAACCGATTTCCACGTGAAATCCATATTTGTGTGTGTATGGTGTAGTCCAGGGGTTTCACTCACAATAGTGCAACATCAATCATCACAGATATATCGATAAGCGGTATAATCGATAACGCTTATCTTCATTCACAGATTCATAGAAAAAATAAATTTATCAGTCACAAAGATTCACTATTACAATTCGATGTGGGTTTCGGATAACCAACTGGAATCCGACTCCCTGTCGCATCGAAATTCAAATGCCGTTTTACGGGCAAAGGGTTTCATATTCACATAGTAATATATCACAGAAACAGAAAATCTCATATCACAACATAAATCAGGATGTATCACAAAGCATCATATATCAGGGATATCAACACAATTCACATTCAATAGAATTCAAACATTCATAAGTAATGTCAGTTAATATCTGATTAATTCAAATCAGATTAATTTCTTATGAATTACTAATCCTGGTTAATTAACATCGATAATTTACAAATTATTTTGATTAATTATTCTTTAATCATTTATTAATTAACTTTTGAAAATAAATTAATTAATCCTTTAGTTATTAATTAATCAACCTTAATTAATAAATAAATCTTTTAATCATTAAATAATTATCCTTTAACTATTTAATTACCTTTTAATTTATTTATTTGATTAACCCTAAATTATTGCCATTTTATTTATTATCCTTACTTATAAATAAATTAGCTTTAAATTTATAATTAATTGATCTTTAGTTAATTATGAATCATTTATCAATATAAAATTAACTTAACTATTAAGTTAACACATTAAAATATTTAAATCAATTTCTTAATTACTTAATTAAGTTTTATTTAAAATAAACCCTTTTCAAATCTAAGTTTATAACATTTTAATTAAACTTAATTAACTTTAGAAATATTGTTATTTCAAAACCTTTTAAAAACTTAAAACTAGATTTAAACTGTGTTTAAATCTTATTCACGGATTCGAATTTATTTAAATTACTTAAAAATTTAAATTTTGCAAAACCTGGAAAAACTTATGCCTGAGCTAAACGAAAAAAAATTGCTTCGAGTCGCATCTGCATTTTCTCGTGCCATCCCCGAAGTAAAATCAACTCCAACATCTTTGAGTTGCCTCCCAAACACACGCGAGTTTCCCTTCGAGTTCCCATTGTCTTCTCCAAACAAAACTTCCCCCAGTGCACACACCCAACCCCGTGCACATGTCCCACCGCCTACGGCCAATTCAGATCGTCGTGACCATCCACTCCGGTCACACAACCCCATGCGAACACGATATCGAACCCAGATTTCTCATCCCCCTCGCGAAGCAAAATCGAACGAGTCGACCCAAACTGGAAACCACCCATCACCAGAAAATCATCACGTAACGCCGCGACACGCTACTGGAGACCACGAGACTCCGACCAGGCCTTCGTGGATCACCCACGCAGCCATTTCCCAAACCCCAAGCGACTCGATCCCTCCACGCCAATGAACGAACTCGAGAACCATCACTGTCAAAACGAGGTTTTAAACCCTAAATTCGAGTCGATTCACAAACTTACGCAATGAAAAATTCTTCTGATATTTTTCTCGAGATCATTGTCGATCATGCTAGCTTCAAACAAAATTCCAGCGTTTAAAATCAATTTGATTGTCAAAAAATGGATAATATACAAATTTCATTCAAATACAATCTGCTCTCAGAATACTAAACGAAAAATCCTCGTTTTTGTTTTAAAAATCCTTATTTTGTATGTTTATTTAAAATATGAAATCAAATCAATGGTTTAAAATAGTTGAATTTATCACAACTTTTGTTTTTACTGTAAAACCAATGTTTACAGGGTCGATCTCTTCATGAACAAGCTTAAAACCAAATTTAACTCATAGATGATGTTTAGCTAACCTATTTGTTGAAGATTGAAACCTACCAGAGATCACAGGTAAAAAAAATGAAGATTGAATTTAAATTTAACTCTGTGATAAAAAAAACAGAGATGAACACCTTTCCAAATCATCCAAACATTCATAAGTATATTAAAAAAAACGTATGTATGTATATATGAAGCATATCATTCCAGATTCTATCATGCAGCCCAAAATTCACATACTTAAATTTCTAAAGTGTTTCTCACAAGCATCAAGAATCAAAACAAGTTAAGCTTCTAAAAATAGGAGTTGCTCACCTCGAATTGAAGAACAGAGAGCAGATTTTAGTGTTTTGAAAACTGCAGTCAGATCCCTCTTTTAAACTTCTTGCTTTGTTGTTGAATTGGATTTGAATTTGTAAGATAATGATGTTCTTTCTTTTCCTTCTTTAGGTTTGCAAAGTTATGGTTTGGACGAAAATATAACAGAGAGGTTGATGTATAATGTTGTTTTGTGAATAGTTTGAACTTACTTTAGTTATGCTAGAGATGTAATCATTAAATGCATATGTACTTCTTTGTCTACATGCTTACATATTTTATTTTATTCTTTATTTTACAAGTATACAAAGATATTCTATGTTTATAATACTGCATAATTTTACTCGGCTGAGAGATTTGTTTATGTACTTTCATGTTTTCCTATACTTAAATATATTTTTGTTCGGCTGAGAAGATTTTTGTTATGGTGAACAAAGATATTGACATTAAATGCTCTTGGTACTTTATGTTTCTACTTATCCTATTTTATACATTTCGTATGTACTGATATGGTTATATACATATCTTCTTTTGCTTTGTGTTTACATACTTGTATTTGGCTTGCACTTTCTTTGCTAATTCATACTTGCCTTTTTTTTTTATGTTTTGTACATATATATTTTTGTTTTCATTTTAATCCCAACCCATTTCCAATTTATTTGGATTCAAATTGTCTATTAAAAATCATTTCAAAAATCTTTTTGCTTTGCATATTACTTTGCATTTCAATTTAATATATTGTTTACTTTATAGTATGAAGTTCCATTTTTAATAAGTTGTTAAAATTTTATTAAATGAATTACTTTATATTTTTATAACTTATCTTTTACTTTATTTATTTCTCATTATTTTGAATTATAGATAAATTTCTAGATTTAATTTGTTATTGGATTTTATCCAATGTATTTACTTTATCTATCTATCTTTTATATCTTCATTTATAAATCATTTATATGAAGATTTAAACTCAACTCAAATATACAAATATATATTATTTCAAATTTAATCACATATGCTAAAATACATATATATTCACATATATATACAATATTAACAATATTTTTAAATTAAAATGGTTTATATAGAATTTATTTGATCCGGGGAAACTCGCTCAAATATTCTAATTAAATTAACAAATTTTTATCCAAAAAATTATTTTAATTACTCAATTTAATTCAAAAATCCATTTAATTATTAATTTAAATAAATTTAAATTTCGGGGTCGTTACAAACTTCCCCCCTTAAAAGAATTTCGTCCTCGAAATTCGCAGGCACGAAACAAAGACAGAGATAGATAGATTCGATCTCCTATAATCCCTCAAACTTACGATATGGATTCCGAATTCAAGTCGGAATATCACAAAATACATACCAATTTGTCCCTCTTCGGACTTCGGTACAAGAAATACAATAGAATTTCAAAATTTGGTTTCAAACGATATCGTTTTATTGATTTAATTCAATTTTTTTTATTCTATTAATCAATTTAATTCAAATTAAAATTTCAATTCATATTCATTAAAGTTTAAATCAAAAACTGATAAGAAACCGATGAAGATATGAAGTAAAAATTTCCTACAACGATTCGTAGGGCCATCATCACACCGGAACTTCTTCTTGTAGCTGATACAAAGAAATCAAAAGAATTTGGAAACGAATCAAAGAAAATTGATAGAGAAAGATTGTTTCCACTGTCACAGGGTATTGACCATCTATAGTCGTTTTTCCCTGTCCCCTATCTCGTTTTCTTCTTGCACTCATACTCACTATCAGTGGATAGTAAGAGAATTTACTGAGACGTTTAAACGGATATCTTAGGGATTATACTCATTCTAGAGTTTACTTCACTCTGTCTCTAATGAGCTACTTAACGTGTTATACTCCTGAGCTAAAGTTCAACCTTAGCTCTGATACCAAATGTAACGTCCCAGATTTTCGCGCTCGAAAATCGACATCCATACTTTACATCGTACTCGAATGCCGTAGATTCGACCGTTCAAATCCGAGTCGCCGGAGCTTATAACAACATTAAGTAAATAACACAGCGGAATAAATGAATATAGATATACAACATCTGATACAATATCCAGATATAATGATGATACAAGGAATATCTATATACATCAGAGATACGATACAACAAATAGCAGCGGAAAAGAAAACGATAGATAACATCAGCAGCGGATAATCTCCATCTTCAAAGCACCAATCCAGATATAGCTCGAACTCCCAATAATGATGCACAAAGATAAGCAAGTGCAGTCCGATCCAAAGACTGAACTAGCTCCAGATAATCTACTAAACCTGAATATCTGAAAAAAACCCAACTCTAGACTGCTCGTGTAGGAAATTATGAGCACCCAGAGTTTAGGAAAGGAACAATAAACTCCGGATCAGTCATGGGACTGGTGTGAGCAACAAAAACAGTTTATCTTTAAAACAAATAGCAAGAGAATTTAAAGTCAATTCGAAATGCTTTTGGAAAATGAAACTACCATAAGACCTCCCGCCACACACACAATGCAAACGCAGAATTGGAGGAGATTTCTTCTTATGATAGTCAAAGATGCTTACTATGCAAAATCAAATATTTGATATTATTACTAGTGCATAGTGCAGAAAACAATTTCGAAAGTAGAATATAAATCTTAGCCAACATAGACATTTCGCACTTATGCCTACTATAGCTACCATGTTCAATAGCAGGTTACCACCACATTCCATGGCAGGTAATACAACTAAAGCCGTACAAAGTTCGTATTTGGAAGATGGATTTCCAACAAATGGTCAGGCTAAGGAACTTCCTATTCCACGAAAGAAACGCCTCTGGCGGGACGCTCCGAGAACCACACCGTTCTCTGCCAAACAAGGCCGGCAACCCCTTTTCCCAAGGGATAAAAGAAACCTCAGATATGCCACCCCCGGTCCTTTGGGACCTTTAACCGAGGCGCCTCGAATCCAACATCACACGTCATAAATAAAGTGTGTCCACATGAGTAAGTATCTGGGCTCCATACCATGATACTACCCTTTTCCAGAAGGAATGGTCATACCCTAGGGGAGCTACCCCTGAAAACCTTGCCGCACGATTCCTGTTTCGACCATTACCGGGTTGTGAGGCTCGACGAAGTCTCGTCCACAAAGCTACGCTTTTTCAAAAAGCCACGCTTTGGGTCAACAGATGATCAACCTATGATCACAAAGATAAATGATCAAACAAATGATCATATCACAAATGATCAAACACTGATCATCACACAGCAACACTCAGCATGCCACATTACCAAATTGGGATATATCGCTGATAAATTTCAACTACATAACCTCTGAGCTCGTACGTCTCAGAGAAGGGTGTTAAGCTAAGAGAATAAATTCTCCGCCACCAACAGAAATGTATTTGAAAGAAATCGGCTTTATATCTCAAAGTGTAATGTCAGACATGTAACCATACAAGTCTGTTCCGGGTTCGAACAGAACCGAAGGCACTTCTCACGAAGCCCTTGCAAATCCGGATAATTTCCAATCACGTCCGGACTTCCCGTCACAAAAAGAGTGATATAAATCTCTATACCGGAGCAACTCAGTGCAGAGACATTCGACAGGTTGTCCTTTCATTTTCGAAAACATCCGGTCTTCATCACCGGTCTTCAAATGCCATCCATATACGACGTATCACTATTCGGAATGGGTTATACGACCCAAAGGTCCTTTCCCGGCTAACCCGAATAGTGAGCGCAATTAAAAAGCATATGGATATGGGATTTCAATTAAGTCACAGCTTATTACCCAAAATCTTGCTTCAAATGGTTTAAACAAATTACCATTTTAATCTTTTTAAACAAAAAGATTCAATTCACAAAGTTCAACTGAATTTCACAGATTCATTTACAGATTTTCCAAATCGATTCCCAATTCAATTTAATTAATTCGTTAAATCTTTAAATCAAAGATTTAACTAATAGCTTTTAAAACAATTCCATTTCAAATGGTTTAAACAAACATCAATTTTAAATCTGTTAAGATAACAGATTTAATTCATAGCTTTCAAAAAGAATTCATTCATAACTTGGAAAAACAATTTTCAATTCAAACTTGAAATTCCTTTAATTAAACTGGAATTTCATTTCCTATCTGAAAGCTTTTATCATTTGAAAACAAACAGTTTTATTTTAGAAAATCTGATTTATCCATACGAGTGGAAATCCTTGGTTTAAATTCAAATTCCCAACTTATACTTTTAAAATGGTTTAAATTCATACAAACACATTTATATCATCTTTAATCCCTAGTTTCAAATCATAGGATTCAATTTCAAACTTGAATTAAAATTTGAATCAAATTATTTAAATCTTCAAAACTCGTTTAAGTTATTCAAGATAACTTTTATCTTTGAAATCCTATTTCAAAAAGCTTTTCACTTTTTAAACCCAAATTTCCAATTTCAAAATCAATTGAAATTAAAAATTTCAATTTCAAAAATATCAATTTCAAATTATCTGTGACTTAACCGATTTCCACGTGAAATCCATATTTGTGTGTGTATGATGTAGTCCAGGGGTTTCACTCACAATAGTGCAACATCAATCATCACAGATATATCGATAAGCGGTATAATCGATAACGCTTATCTTCATTCACAGATTCATAGAAAAAATAAATTTATCAGTCACAAAGATTCACTATTACAATTCGATGTGGGTTTCGGATAACCAACTGGAATCCGACTCCCTGTCGCATCGAAATTCAAATGCCGTTTTACGGGCAAAGGGTTTCATATTCACATAGTAATATATCACAGAAACAGAAAATCTCATATCACAACATAAATCAGGATGTATCACAAAGCATCATATATCAGGGATATCAACACAATTCACATTCAATAGAATTCAAACATTCATAAGTAAGGTCAGTTAATATCTGATTAATTCAAATCAGATTAATTTCTTATGAATTACTAATCCTGGTTAATTAACATCGATAATTTACAAATTATTTTGATTAATTATTCTTTAATCATTTATTAATTAACTTTTGAAAATAAATTAATTAATCCTTTAGTTATTAATTAATCAACCTTAATTAATAAATAAATCTTTTAATCATTAAATAATTATCCTTTAACTATTTAATTACCTTTTAATTTATTTATTTGATTAACCCTAAATTATTGCCATTTTATTTATTATCCTTACTTATAAATAAATTAGCTTTAAATTTATAATTAATTGATCTTTAGTTAATTATGAATCATTTATCAATATAAAATTAACTTAACTATTAAGTTAACACATTAAAATATTTAAATCAATTTCTTAATTACTTAATTAAGTTTTATTTAAAATAAACCCTTTTCAAATCTAAGTTTATAACATTTTAATTAAACTTAATTAACTTTAGAAATATTGTTATTTCAAAACCTTTTAAAAACTTAAAACTAGATTTAAACTGTGTTTAAATCTTATTCACGGATTCGAATTTATTTAAATTACTTAAAAATTTAAATTTTGCAAAACCTGGAAAAACTTATGCCTGAGCTAAACGAAAAAAAATTGCTTCGAGTCGCATCTGCATTTTCTCGTGCCATCCCCGAAGTAAAATCAACTCCAACATCTTTGAGTTGCCTCCCAAACACACGCGAGTTTCCCTTCGAGTTCCCATTGTCTTCTCCAAACAAAACTTCCCCCAGTGCACACACCCAACCCCGTGCACATGTCCCACCGCCTACGGCCAATTCAGATCGTCGTGACCATCCACTCCGGTCACACAACCCCATGCGAACACGATATCGAACCTAGATTTCTCATCCCCCTCGCAAAGCAAAATCGAACGAGTCGACCCAAACTGGAAACCACCCATCACCAGAAAATCATCACGTAACGCCGCGACACGCTACTGGAGACCACGAGACTCCGACCAGGCCTTCGTGGATCACCCACGCAGCCATTTCCCAAACCCCAAGCGACTCGATCCCTCCACGCCAACGAACGAACTCGAGAACCATCACTGTCAAAACGAGGTTTTAAACCCTAAATTCGAGTCGATTCACAAACTTACGCAATGAAAAATTCTTCTGATATTTTTCTCGAGATCATTGTCGATCATGCTAGCTTCAAACAAAATTCCAGCGTTTAAAATCAATTTGATTGTCAAAAAATGGATAATATACAAATTTCATTCAAATACAATCTGCTCTCAGAATACTAAACGAAAAATCCTCGTTTTTGTTTTAAAAATCCTTATTTTGTATGTTTATTTAAAATATGAAATCAAATCAATGGTTTAAAATAGTTGAATTTATCACAACTTTTGTTTTTACTGTAAAACCAATGTTTACAGGGTCGATCTCTTCATGAACAAGCTTAAAACCAAATTTAACTCATAGATGATGTTTAGCTAACCTATTTGTTGAAGATTGAAACCTACCAGAGATCACAGGTAAAAAAATGAAGATTGAATTTAAAGTTAACTCTGTGATAAAAAAAACAAAGATGAACACCTTTCCAAATCATCCAAACATTCATAAGTATATTCAAAAAAAAAACGTATGTATGTATATATGAAGCATATCATTCCAGATTCTATCATGCAGCCCAAAATTCACATACTTAAATTTCTAAAGTGTTTCTCACAAGCATCAAGAATCAAAACAAGTTAAGCTTCTAAAAATAGGAGTTGCTCACCTCGAATTGAAGAACAGAGAGCAGATTTTAGTGTTTTGAAAACTGCAGTCAGATCCCTCTTTTAAACTTCTTGCTTTGTTGTTGAGTTGGATTTGAATTTGTAAGATAATGATGTTCTTTCTTTTCCTTCTTTAGGTTTGCAAAGTTATGGTTTGGACGAAAATATAACAGAGAGGTTGATGTATAATGTTGTTTTGTGAATAGTTTGAACTTACTTTAGTTATGCTAGAGATGTAATCATTAAATGCATATGTACTTCTTTGTCTACATGCTTACATATTTTATTTTATTCTTTATTTTACAAGTATACAAAGATATTCTATGTTTATAATACTGCATAATTTTACTCGGCTGAGAGATTTGTTTATGTACTTTCATGTTTTCCTATACTTAAATATATTTTTGTTCGGCTGAGAAGATTTTTGTTATGGTGAACAAAGATATTGACATTAAATGCTCTTGGTACTTTATGTTTCTACTTATCCTATTTTATACATTTCGTATGTACTGATATGGTTATATACATATCTTCTTTTGCTTTGTGTTTACATACTTGTATTTGGCTTGCACTTTCTTTGCTAATTCATACTTGCCTTTTTTTTTATGTTTTGTACATATATATTTTTGTTTTCATTTTAATCCCAACCCATTTCCAATTTATTTGGATTCAAATTGTCTATTAAAAATCATTTCAAAAATCTTTTTGCTTTGCATATTACTTTGCATTTCAATTTAATATATTGTTTACTTTATAGTATGAAGTTCCATTTTTAATAAGTTGTTAAAATTTTATTAAATGAATTACTTTATATTTTTATAACTTATCTTTTACTTTATTTATTTCTCATTATTTTGAATTATAGATAAATTTCTAGATTTAATTTGTTATTGGATTTTATCCAATGTATTTACTTTATCTATCTTTTATATCTTCATTTATAAATCATTTATATGAAGATTTAAACTCAACTCAAATATACAAATATATATTATTTCAAATTTAATCACATATGCTAAAATACATATATATTCACATATATATACAATATTAACAATATTTTTAAATTAAAATGGTTTATATAGAATTTATTTGATCCGGGGAAACTCGCTCAAATATTCTAATTAAATTAACAAATTTTTATCCAAAAAATTATTTTAATTACTCAATTTAATTCAAAAATCCATTTAATTATTAATTTAAATAAATTTAAATTTCGGAGTCGTTACAGAGTCAGGGTCACGTCAATACCTCATACAGAAAATCGTTCGCCAAACCATCCTACTTCATTTCTGGAATCTCCACCACGTACACAGTTGTTAAAGTGGTTTTCGGTATTGGCAGAGAGTATGACAATATCTGATCCCGGTCTCTTTAATAACCAAACGCTTATTTCACACCGAATGGTTCTTTTACATTTCAAAATGGTCAATTCACAATTTATATCAAAATATCATATTTAATTTCAAATCATATCTCTTTCGAAATCATATTCACTTTCAGACTATATTCACTTTTAAAATCATATTCACTTCCAAAATCATATTCACTCTCAAATCATATTCACTTTTGAAATCATATTCACTTGGAAATTATTGATAAGTTATGTTAATTAATTCTTCATTTCAAAATCATCTTATTCGCTCAAATATGTCATTTCATAAAAAGGTATCAATTCCAATTTTCAACTTAGGTTGTATCATCATCAAGGATTTAAATATAAATACTTCAACTTTACACAGTCTAAAATTTTAGAAAATAGTTTAGGTAATTATAAATAGTTTAAATAGATTTAAAATAGTTTAAATAGATCTAAATTCGATTTAATTAGTTTTAAAATGATTTAAATAGATTAAATAGATTTAAATTATATTAAATGGGTTTAAAATAGATTAAATAAATTTAATTAGTTTAAAATAGGTTAAATTGGATTAAATAGGTTGTAATAGATTAGCATAAATTAAAATAGTTTTAAATTGATTGAAATAGTTAATTTAATTAAATTAGTTTAAATAGATTTCAAAGTTGTATCCCAACGTTTTCAGTAACTCAATTTTCGATAAATTCAATTATATTTGACATTTCAACTTTGAAATTCCAATTTAAATCCTTTGAACAATTTATTAAATCAATTTCAATTTCAACATTTACGCTTGGTCTTTCGAAAATAATTCAGTTTATTTAAATCAAATTTCTATTTCAAAATACCAGTTAACTGAATTCAAAATTTAAAATTTCAAAAATCGTTTACTTTAACCAATCCGGTGTCCGTATATAATTTTCTACCATAGGGTCCAGTGATACGGATATTTATCATTTCAATCCGCAATTTAAAATTCTACTGTTATATATCATTTCAATCCGCAATTTAAAATTCTACTGTTATATATCATTTCAAACCGCAATCCCGAATTAAATAAAAATCCATAAAATCGCTCGGGTCTATCATTTCAACCCATAACGATTTTTTCATAATCTGTAGATCATTCGGGTATGTATCATTTCAACCCATAAGGAATTTGAAGTGTTAAAACAATATAAAATACAACATCCAGTCATCCAATATCAACAATCAAGCATCCATCACAATCATCATCCACATCAACCAATAAACATCAATAGATAACTGATCATCAATAACAGATATTAAATTGGCAATTTAAATTCAATATTAAATTAAACGATGATTAAATGCAATAAAAGTCAAATTTAACTAGAATGACAATTTAAATATACCAAACATCGATCAATAAATTTCTAATCACATCATAAATTTAATTTAACTAACATAAGAAATTTTAGAAGTTGTGAGTGGGTTAAAACACTCACCTTTATTTAAAATCCAATTTAGGACTCAAAATCTAACTGTCTCAAAATCTAACTGTCTCAAAATTCAACAAAACTAGTTCCAAAATGTCCGGAATTCCGATACGATCCCAACGGAGAAATCGCGCGTGAATTCGAGCTCGTATGCAAAAGTTATTAACGTTAGAAGATTGGGAAATTTCGACTTCGGGTCTTACTTCGTGTCGCCACCTCTATTACCCGGTGCTTGCTCTGAGTTTTTGCCTAAATAACCCGAGACCCGAGTCATTTGGCTCCTGACTCGAAGTTGCTACAAGGTTTTCGCCTCTACAACTCGAAGCGCGTCCAGATCCGCCTTGTTTGGCCTCAAACTCTCTCTGACCCCAAGTCGCTGCAGGATTTTCTCCACTGAAACTCGAAGTAAACCTCTTCCCGACTTGAAGTAAACCTGGAGCTTTTTTTTTTGAAATTAAGTTTTGGAATTTGGGAATTAGGTTTGAGAAGGAGGAAGAAGATGTACGTACAGAAATAATAATATGAGAAACAACTAGGGTTTATAACAGACTATATATAGGCAGGGTTGGATCGAATCGACCACGCGACCCAAAAAGCCCGTTCTAACCCCGAAACGAAAATAGGTCATCCCATATATCAAAATATATGTTTTCGATGTTTTTAAACTCAATGGAATATGTTTCAAGTTCTAATTCTATCGTATGAAGAAGTTAGCTTAAAATCAGCTTATTTCAAATTGATTTCGATTGAATTTGATCTCTACGCGTTTCGAGCCTGCAAGATCAAATGGCAAGTCTGATCTCTACGAAACTTGAAACCCTACAATAATTCACCGTTACGGATCCGATGAAACTAGTTTCGTCGAAATCCGAGTCAGTGGCCAAAATGGTTATTTTCACGTTAAATAAATTTATATTAAATTAATTAATCAGTTTTTAATTCAATATTTATAAACTAACCAATTTTCATCCTTTTTGATTACTTAGACATTTACAATAATTTAAAACAAGTTTACATAAAATTTTAGTGTTGGTTACTACACTAATTACAATGTTCAATTTCAACTATAATTAAATGCAATTAATTATAATTTAATTCCAATAAATCGATCTAATTTGGTTTCAATCTTTTTATTCAATCCTTATTACTCTATAGACATAGTTAACATTTGTTTACATCTTATTACACAAATATTCTACAATTATCATCTTTTACCTTATTAGTTGTAGTATTCCAATAATATTGAACCTTTGTTGACTTTGACATTAATAAAAATTTAAAATCCCACAACTTCATTTTCTTGGTTTCATTTTTATTATTAAATCAATTTATTGCTTTATGAGTGTAATTGACATTTCTGTACATTTTATTACTTCCAATCCGTAGTTATTGTATTAACTCACATTAATGTAATATTTGTTTACACTTATTTGCAATTGATTAATTAAATTGGTAACAAATAACAATTGTCACCTTTTCTACATTTCACCACACTTGTACGTTTATTATTTACAAATAAATGTTATAACAACTTATATAATACTAGTTCTATCCAATTACCTTTTATTGCACATTATTTCATTAATTAATACAACCTTTAATTTATCAACTACTCTTTTAATCCAATTATCAATTAATACACACATTATTACAATTAATTTACAATCTATAACCAATTATAACTTTTTAATCATTTTAATTAATTGGAATTACACTCAAAGCCATTATCAATTACCTTAAATTAATTCAATTTCATTTCATTCCAGTTATATTCTTATTATTAAATCATAAATTTTTATCTCTCCCAACATTAAATCACAAAACTCTATTAAATTAACAAATTTTTAATTATCAAAAATTACGGGTCGTTATAGATATTTATCATTTCAATTCGCAAAAAAATAAATTTACGGGTATATATTATTTCAATCCGCAATCCCAAATTCCAAATCAATGAAAATTGCTTGGGTTTATCATTTCAACCTATAACAATTTTCTCCTATCCTACATGATCCTTCGGGTATGTATCATTTTAACCCATAGGGATTTTCTAACAACAACTAAGGGAACTTGCAGTGTTATAACAATAAAAATATAACATCAAATCATCAAATATCAACCATTAAACATACATCATAATCATCACCCAAGTCAACCAATAAACATCAATAGATAACTGATTATCATTAACAGGTATTAAATTGACAATTAAATTCAATATTAAAATAAACGATGATTAAATGCAATAAAAGTTAAATTTAACTAAAATGACAATTTAAATATACCAAACATCAACCGATCAATTCCAAATCACATCATAAATTCAATTTAACTAACATAAGATAATTTAGTAGTTGTGACTGGGTTAAAACACTCACCTTTGATTTCAAATCGATTTGAAATCCAAATAAAGGCCCAAAATTGAATAGTCTCGGAATTCGTCCAAACCAGCATCATAATGTCCGTAATTTCGATACGATCCCAGCAGAGCAAACCGCTTGCAAATCCGAATCCGTATGCAAAAGTTATTCACGTTAGAACATTTAAACTTATTAAATAAAATAAAAATAATTAACATATGAAAATTGGACACGTCACCTGTTGCATCGCTCACGTAACCCTAACGAGAAAATTTCATTCGAAACCTTACAGTAGACGTCGCTGCCACCACAAACTGACCAAATGCCACCTATACGCTAGCCATCGACCAGATCAGGACGTCGCACCAACCTCCCCACTACAGGCCGACCACGCCAAGGCCTCGCGCACCACCCAGGGCCACCGGAAACTGACCCCCCGCCACCGTCTTCGGATGAGATTTCTGGTGAACTGACTTTGAGCACAAGCATCGTGACCTGCTCGACACCACCTTCCCAATGCCACCTCCCGATCATCAATCGGATGAAGATCCACCGTTGGATCGCAAACCCTAAAAATGGACAGCCGAGGTTCAACCTCGATTTCTGGAAAAACGGTGAATTCGATTGAAAAACGAATCACACTAGTGAATTACGCTAGTCGAGGGCTTCGAATTGATATATAATTAGATATGGTTCAGAGGAGTTTGATTTTTGAAATTGATTTAAAAATTAAATTTGAGGGTTTGTAATTTATCTGTTTACTGGCATTGGAAAGAGGAGACGAGAAGGAAATGTACGTACAGTAATGAGAAAAGGAAAGGTTGCTTAGGTTTGAAGAGATCCATTTATATCAACACAACCCGGTAAGAAATATAAATGCATATCGGATTGGTACGAACTACAAATGGCGACCCAAAAAGCCCGTTTCACTTCCGAAATGAAAGTGGGTCATCCCATATATCAAAATTGATGTTTTCGATATTTTTAAATCCAATGGAACAGGTTTCAAGTCCAAATTTCATTGTATGAAGAAGTTAGCTTTAAAATCAGCTTAGTTCAAATTGATTTCAATTGAATTGAATTAAATTGATTTCTATGTGTTTTGAGCCCGTACGATCAAACGACAAGTCCGGTCGCTACGAAACGTAATTCACCATTACAGATCCGATGAAACTGGTTTCGTCGAAACCCGAGACGGTGGCAAAAATGGCTATTTTCACGTTAATTAAATAAATTAATATTAAATTAATTAAATCACTTTTTAATTTCAAATTTAATAACTAACAAATTTCATCATTTTTGATAACTTGGACATTTACAAAAATTTGAAACAAATTTACATATCCATTCAATGTCAATTATTTTACTAATTACAGTGTTTAATTTCAACTGAAATAAATACAGTAATTATTACTTTAAATTCCAATAAATCCATTTATTTGCCTTTCCATCCTATTATTCAATCCATTGGCATCTCATGGCTGTAATTGCATTTGTATATATCTTATTGCACTAATATTTTACCATTGTCATCTTAGTTTTCATTAACGTAGTATTTAATTACATTTAATTGCAATAAATCCATTTAGTATAATTTAAATTCCAATAAATTGATCAAACTTGATTTCAATTCTTTTTATTCAATCAATTGTCATATTATGAATAAAATTTACATTGGGTTACATCTTATTGAATCACTATTCTACAATTATCAATTTATTCTACATTAGCTGCACTAATTAAGTGAATTAATTGCAATTGACTTCCAATTTAATTTAACAAACTAAATAAATAGGTAACATATAATAATTGTCACCATTAACTTTTAATCACATCTTATAAGTTTATTATCTACTACAAGTGTTACGATTACTATCACAACACTAATTTTATTCAATTGCAATTTATTACATACTATTTAATTAATACAACATTTAAATTGTCAATTACTATTTTAATCCAATTAACAATAAATAAACACATTATTACAATTAATTTACGATCTATAACCAATTATAACTTTTTAATCATTTTAATTAATTGGAATTACATTTAAAGCGGTTATAGATTACCTTAAATTAATACTATTACATTGCATTCCAGTTATATTCTTATTATAAAATAACAAATTTTTTTATTTTCCTCCTACATTAAATCACAAAACTTTATTGAATTAACAAATTTTAATTATCGAAAATTACGGGTCGTTACAGCCTGCAGCTAAGTTTTGGATTTCTCTGGGATAGAGACGTAACCATTGAGCTGTGAATCCATGGTTGATACCGTAGTGGTACTTTCCTTATTATTTTAAAGGATTTTCAAATATTTTTGAAAAGAATAGTGTGAATATACTAAATTTGGCAAGATAAGTATATATTTTGGATAAAGAGATTTAATTTATTAAAATTAAATTAAAAAGAGACTTAGTGTTTTCGGTGGAAAAGGAAATATTTGGTTGAATGATTGATTATTTTATAGTTAAATAACCGACTATCAAATCTGGACCCAAAATATAACTTTGGGAATATCTTAAAGAAACACGGGAATTATATGGTACAGTTACCGTTCGAGGTGCTATACTGTACGTATAAACTCGTTTCGTTCTTCTAGGACGTTTATAAGGAAATCCGTCCACAAACGGTTAGGAGGTGATCTCCGATCTTATTTTCGTCTGTTTATTTCCTAAAGAACCGAGGTTGAGTTTACTGGAAATATCGAACGTTGTTTCGAAGAGTCTGGGATCAGATACGTTATCCGAAAACAACTTCGATCCAACGAGTACGTTTTCGAAGTGAAAACAAGAGCATGGAGTCGAAGATGGAGTATTGAAGTGCAAGGGCTAATCGCTACTAATCCTGAGGATTATTCCAAAATGGATGTAGTGGGAATAGTGCCTTCGGTTCCATTCGGACCCAGAATGGACTTGAATGGATGAATGCTATCAGTACATTGTCATTGGAGGACAATGATCATTCTAAGTGAAAATTCCTTAAAAAGGTAATCGTAGCCTCTAGCCTCATCAACCGGGAATGACTGAAAAGCAGGGGAGATGCAGCTAGGCTAAGTGGGCCGCACCCAATTAGGGTATGTTTATCTCGTTGCTAGATACCCTCGAATATTATTACTACGATACATGGAAGGAGCTCGGAAAGGGTGGGAACACCCGGGGTGAAAGCATATTCGGTCTATCCAGGTTAGGGACAGTCCGGTCTTATGTTGCAGGGGATCCCGGCGTGGTCCTCGGTACACTATTTCTAGACGTGTACTATGACAGGTGGTACCCCAGTGCCTAGTCATTCATATGGAATCCATTCTTCAATACGTGCCTTTACGGTTTTGATTGTAGAGCCTAGTATGCTGGAATTTAATTAATGTAACAATTTCAGCTATTTGAATAAGTATTTGTACTTAGACACTATTATAATATCAGAGGATTTGATATAAAATGCTTTGGTTATCGTAAGGTAAAAACCCATCGTGTTTATTTGTGGCATGGTCTTACGAGATACCTTTGTTTTTCAAAGGATATTGATAACTTTAATAATTCAAATTGAGTGTGTTTTCTCACGCTAGTTTTCCAGACTGACTTGGGTGTTATTTTATTATAATGCTCGGGTCATACCGATTATTACAGATACATGATAGGATGCTATGGAGCTCAGGAGACGAGCTGGATGATGAAGACGTATCACAGGTACTTGGGTTTTATTCCACTGTGTATTATAGGCTGTATATTCAGCATTTGTGAGGACAAGTTATTATAACTGTCCGGTATTGTGTTATGATGTGTTGTACTCTGATGATGTAATGTGTACAGTTATAGTTTCTTTTTGTATAAAGATATTTTATTATCTATTATATATTGTTCCGCTGCGATTGTGAGATTCTGTGTTGTTGTTTTGTTCCTTCTTCTACCTCTTTCTTCTTTTTCCCTAACGATCTGGTACTTCCGGCATTCGATTTCTCAGCATGTAATACAGTGGATGTATTGATGTCGATTTTCGGACGTCGAAAACCCGGGCCATCACAAGGTGGATTTAAGATAGTTTAAATTTAATTTAAAATAGATTAAATAGATTTAAAATAGATTAAATAGCTTTAAAATAGATTAAATAGATTAAAAATAGATTAAATAGATTTCAAAGTTATATTCAAACATTCTCAATAACTCAATTCCGATAAAATTCATTTATATTAGACAAATCAACTTTGAAATTCCAATTTAAATCCTTAACGATTCATTAAATCAATTCCAATTTCAACATTAACGCTTGGATTTTCGAAAATAATTCAGTTTATATAAATCAAATTCTATTTCAAAATATCATTTAACTGAATTCAAAATTTAAAGACTTAAAATCAATTAATTTAACCAATCCGGTGTCCATATATAATTTTCTACCCTATGGTCAAGTGATACAGATATTTATCATTTCAATCCACAATTATTTTTAAATTTAAGGGTATATATCATTTCAACCCGCAATCCCAAATTAGCTTCAGATGCATGAAATCACTTAAGTCTTTCATTTCAACTCATAACGATTTCCCTTAATCTATCAGATCGTTCAGGTATGTATCATTTCAACGCATAGGGAACTTGTAGTGTTATAACAATATAAAATATAACATCCAGTCATCCAACATCAACAATCAAACAACCATCACAACCATCATCCAAATAAACCAATAAACATCAATAGACAACTGATTATCATTAACAGGTATTAAATTGACAATTAAATTCAATATTAAATTAAACGATGATTAAATGCAATAAAGGTCATATTTAACTGGAATGACAATTTAAACACACCAAACATCAACCAATCAATTTCTAATCACATCATAATTTAATTTAACTAACATAAGATAATTTAGTAATTGTGAGTGGGTTAAAACACTCACCTTATGGATTCTCCTTTTCTAGTCGGATTTGGATCCACTACTACTTCCTCCTTTTGATTTGTTTTCTTGCTATCTTAATCTTCTATTTTTTTATAGAAAGTTTTTGAAGAGACAAAGAAGTTTGTATAGATCTGGATTTGAAGAATAGGATTTGAAAAAAGAAGAATGTTTGGAAAAGAAAAGGAAAATTTTAGGAAGATGAAGAATTGAAAAAGAAAAGGAAGCTTTGAAAAAGAAGAAGAAGAAGATTTGAAGAATAAGAATAAGAAAAGGGAAGCTTTGAAAAAAAAAGATGAAGGAGATTTGAGGAAGAAAAAAAAATGAAGGAGGAGGAAAATGAAGAGAGAGAGAAAAATGAGATGGAAGTTTGTTTGGAGGAATGAAGCTACAGAAGATGAGATTTGAAAAATGAAATGAGGCTACAGGAATGAAGATGGAAACAAATGAAAAGCTAATAAAGTATATGTAAACAAACTAGTAATTGAAATAAAGCAAGAATATGAACAGCCTTAAAATGGTAGTATTGAAAGACGTAAAGTAAAGGAATAAATATATGAATAAAGACAAAATAAATCTTCCGTTCTTTAATATGAAGCTTCAGAAGAAAGAGTTGCTAATGAAAGGAAACTACAAGAACTAATAACGCATGAACAAAATAAACTTCAGAAAAGGAGAATAGTAAATGCTAATTAGATGGCATGAAAATTAATTTGGATGTTCACATTAAAAATGGAAAAAGACAAAGGAAAAAAACTTCAGGTAAAGCACTTGAAAGGAGCAAACGAACAATTGAGAAACAAATGAAAAGAATGAGGCAATTATTAATTAGTAAGAAACAAATGAGTAGTCTAATAATTAAATGGATGCTCAAATGAAACCTACACGGAGAACTTGAAAATGAAAAGAAAGAGAATGTGGATGTGATAATAAATGCAAAGTAAATGAAGGGACCACTTATATACTATAAACAAACCTTTGGGATCCAAATTCCAAAACTTACTCCTATTAATTCACTTCAAGAAACCCAAATATATGTATATTTATCATTTAATTCTTTATTAAAACAACCGTTTTACGTTAATATATGTGCACACTCCATTAGCGCAATCAATCAATTAACAAACAATCAATCAATTAATCAACCAATCAATCTATTCATTTTTTATGTTACTCAAGCAAATTTTATTAATTAATGAATATATATTTGTCTATGCATTATAAAATGATTTACTTTACTTTTTTAATTACTGTAACGGTCACATTAATGCAACAAATTTACAAGTTATATACGTGAATGTGACGACCCGACTTTCCACGCTCGGAAAATCGCATCGTTTTGAAGAAAAGAAAGAGGTGAGAAGTAGAAAAGATAGAGAAGAAGAAGAAACAATCACAGAATCTCAACAACGGAACGAATAAAATATAATATATCACATAAAACAATAAATAGTATCATATACATCAGAGTCACACAGATAATACAACACATACTAGACAGTTATAAACACCTGTCTAGTTAATACAACTCACAAATCACAGAGATACAACACAGCGGAAATACAGATAAACACTAACACAGCGGAACCAATATATATATATCTATACGCTGAAGCCTCCTGCTCCATTGCTCCTCCAGAATTCGTCAAAGCTAACCTGAATCCCTTGGCTACCCGTAAAAATTTGGGTACCCGAGAGTTTATGAAAAACAGAAATAAACTTCGGGTCAGACATGGGTCTGGTATGAGTAAACGGTTAAAATTGCTTAACTTTGAAAATCCTTTGAAAACAAAAGGTATCACGTAAGACATCCCACACATAAACATGGAAATGTTTTTACCTTACGCTAAACAAAACAGTTTAATAGGAAATCCGGTGATATTATAATAGTGTCTAGGGTTTTCAAGTAAATAGAAAATAGCTGAAATTGTTACATCTATTAAATTCCAGCATACTAGCCACAATGTGGGTAATACAATCAAAACCGTAGGATCTCGTAGGGAAAATGGGTTTCCATCAATGGCTGGGCTACTGGGGTACCGCCCGTCACAGTACGTGGCCTAGATCACCGTACCGAGGAGTACGCCCGCTCCCTTGCAACACAAGGCCGGAACCATTCCTTACTGAACAGTTCCAAACGAAACAACCCCAGCAGTTGTCGCGAATCAACTGCCCACAAACCGAATAAAAAGGGACCTCTAGACAGGGGTATATCTCGCTCTCAAGTGGGAGCTACCCACGAAGCCTTGCTGCACCTCCCCTGTTTTAGCCATTCCCGGTTGATGAGGCTTGAGGTCACGATTACCTTTACAGATCTCATCACTTAGAATGCTCATCGTCCGCCTGACGATGTGCTGAAAGCATTCAATCCATACAAGTTTGTTCCGGGTTCGAACGAAACCGAAGGCATTATATCGTTACACTCATTTTGGAATCACCCTCAGAGTTAACGACAATAACCCTTGCACTCTGAATCACCATCTCGAGCCTATAAGTACTATCTCCGTCAAACTCATTACGGAATCACCCACAGAGTTATACTGACGAATAGTTCTTATACCTCGAGTCTTCACTTGCTCCAATTGAATTTCACGACCTAACGTTAATTTGGATCGATGTGGTTTTCGGGTCTCCAGACCTGGAATCCCGGTATACGGAAACCCGATCCCGGTCTCATCGAAATCCAAAACGTGTCTTTTAAGGCCAAGTTGTTTTAAAGTTAAAACAGTTTAATTCAATTATCTATATACCACATATAGATAAATCACAATATAACAATGGATAATCACATTATCATCATAAACAGATAATCCATATTCCAACTCAAACAGATAATCAATATTATCATATTTTAAAACAAACATCCATATAACAATAGATATCACTCATCTCATATCTGAGATCACAATCAATCAATGAAATCAATACCATCCATCATATATATAAACAAGGATTAATAATCACACCATTTATAATTAATTTAAAATGGATTAAATTAATTACAAATCTCTAATTAATTTAAAGTAAATTAAATTAATTACTTCATCAATATTAATCTTGCTTACATAACCATTAATTAATTACAAGTCAATTAATTAATCATTCTCTATTTCCATCTTAATTAATCAACTTTGATTAATTATTTTTAGTTACATTTAAGTAATTATCCTTTATTTATTTTACAAATTAATTATCTTATACCAAATATAGAAAGTAACCTTTAAATTACTAAAATCAATATCCTTAATTCCTAATTAATTATTTCAAAATAAATCCATTTAAATTACATCATTAATTATAATAATTAATGATCTCTAATTACATCTATTACATTTAGTAATTTATCTTCAATTAAACAAAATTGTTAATCACTTTGATTAACTCCATATAGTAATTAACTACCTTAATTACTTCATCAATATTTTAATTACTCCATAATTAATTATTCTCTAATTAATCCCTTCATTAATTATACAAAGTAATTATACCCAAATTACTTTCATTTTTAAAATCATTCATAATTAATTACTTCCTTAAGTAATTATACTCATCATATCATCAAATGGTTATTTAAATTATTTAAACCAAATTAATTAACTTAAACAATTTATAATAAACTTCATTAATTACAATGTGAAATAAATTTCTTAATTACTTCCGTAAGTAATTTATACTTAAATAATCCTCACTTAATTATCTTAGATTTATAAATCTAATAAGTTTCAAATTAATCATGTTTATCCATTATTGATCATCTTAGGAAATATTCTTCATTGATCATTAATATTTCTTTAATTACTTTTCCAAAGTAACTAAATTAAGATTTATTAATTACAAATAAACTTTATCTTTAGTAGCTCATTAATTAATTCTCAATTATTAAATTAATAAATTATTAATCATTAATTAAAATTTGAATCTCATTTAAACAATGATTCTTAATTATCTCTTTGTTATACTAAATTAATTATCTTACCTTAATTAACTAATAACAAAATTAATAAATTCAATCATTTATTAATTAAATAAGTTAATTATTTATTTTTAACTAACTTAGAAATTTCAAATTCTTAAAACTACCTTATTTAAGAATAAACATTTTCTTATTTATAAACAAATTCTCATTTCAAATACTAGATTCAAATAAATATAAGTTTCAATTTGAACACACTTAAAAATATACTTTAACATTTTTAAAGTTATTAAAACATTAATTTTATAAACTTATATTTGTTTTAAACTATGGAAACAAAATTTAATTTGAATTCACATTTCAAATTTTGTTTTAACTCCATTAAAATCCTGCTTTAAAATCACAGCTTAAAAATCTTACAGGCCTTAAAACTGGTATTCAATATATGGCCCAATACATCCCAGCTTGCCCCGAGAAAACTCGCCTGTTACTTCGAGAAAAATATCAGGAAACCCGAGCTTCCCCCGTGAAAACCCTACCACGCGAATACAAACAGGTCATCGACCTGTAGCAAATCAAAGAACACACCCACTACCTACTTCGAGTCCAAAGCAAGAAAGCTTCGATCATTTCTCAAATCGACTCGAGGAACTCGCGACCATTTCCTGCTACCAGAATTCACGTACACCAGAAAATCATTGAGCACGTGCACCACCAATTCGATCATCTCCGATCGACTACGACGACGTCCCCACGTCAACGACCATCTCCCATCACCATTCCTATCTCCAGATCCCCATCTCCAACTCAAACTCGAAATTCGACTACCTCCCAGGCCTAGAAACCAACAGTTCGAATTCGCCAAAGCCTGTCATCGCCCAGTGTTCGCCGCCTCGACCACCGGAGGTCACGAAATTTCGACCACGGCTTCTCCAACCACCTCGCTGCCATCCTCCAGAGTGCGGTCACACTCGATCCACTACAGTGGGCGAACGAATCAAATAAGAACCCTCTCCAAAACTAGGTTTTAAAACTTAGAACCGTAGCCATTTCCGCCACCGTGCCCATGGCCACGTGCGACCAATTTTCCAGTCACCCCCATAGACTCCTCCACCATCTCGCACAACCCCAAACACCCTCGACCTCGAGATCACCAGAAAATCACCATAACCCATTTTCCAGACAAACCCATATCACACCATCAATCTTACATTAAAATTTGTAAATTTAATTTTAAAAATCCTATCATTTATATACGATTCCAATTATATAATTATATCAACAATTTACAAGTTTTGATTTTTTTGACAAATTCATGTTGCTCTGTGTTTTCATTGTTTCCAGCCATTGCTTCTATCTATATATTTTTGCAACTATTTTAAATACTTAGTTAAGTTTAAACCTACATCTTTGTTTTAAATACTTAAGTTTCAGAAAGACTTGAATGAGAAGTATCTTTGAATAAAGATCCAAGTTTTAAATGTCTGTAATAAAAATAGAGATGATCTATGTAAATACCAGGCATTCACATAAGTTCTAGAGTCCTTAAACCCATCATATCCACTTATTTCCAACGTATATTACAAGCTTACATAAAACATAAGCCATATGATCAAACTAAAAGCATCTCATGGTTACAGGTGAAAGACAGAGGTTGAACTTAAATCAAAGCTGTTTTAAAACTACTGATATGCACACCCATATATATTCACAAGACTTACAGATATACATGCATAAAACAATCATAAACACAGACTTACACAAGTGAATTAAGGTTTGTTTTAAAAGTTTACTCACATTTAAAGTTCAAGTCAAAGATTGGAACTGAGATCAGGGAGGTTTTAAAATCTACAGACATGCACACTACATAAAGTCACAACATTTGCACATAAACATACACATAAACAAACTTCATCACAGAACTCATATGCAACAGGAGATTAGCTATTTAAGTTTTAATTTAAAAATGTTTACTCACCAGGCTTTGAAATAGAAAGCTTGCTCTTTTCTTGTTTGAAACAGGAAGCTTGAAAACTGGCCTTAGAAACTTGCATATATTTAGTTTTGATTTCTAAAACTTTGAACATGCTTGAAACATTAACCATGAGTTGCTGGAAAGCTTGCTTGTTGTAGTTGAGATGCTTAAATTTTGAATTGAAACTGAAGGCTTGCTTTTCTCATTTGATTTCAGTTTATATTTGTTTTGAGACTTTGCTTTGTTTTTAAAACTTTTAGAAACTGGGTTGCTCAGCCCTTTGTATACGAAATGAAATGAGGTAGGGTTGCTAAATACATAAGTATACAATAGTTTATTATCCTAGTACACGAGAAACCAGAGATTTTTATCTCTTTGGGGCTGAAAGCATACTTCGAACAGGCTTTGTTGGGCTAAGGTGGAAAACATTAAATGCTATGTACTTTCTTGTATACAAGCTTCTCCTACAATCCACTTTCGTATGTACTTACAACCTTACCTATGTTTATATTTGTTTGACTTTAAACTTAGCATACTTATCCAGCCACATTCGTATGTATTGAAATGATTTTTTTTTTCTTACCTGCATGCTTTTTCTTCCAAGTTATAAATATTATTTGTTGTCTGACTTGCTTTAGCTACTTACAGGTTTCAACATACTCTATTTTTGCCTAGCCTATTTCTATTATAAACACTTGCTTAACAACATATTATATTTAAAACTACAACTATACAAGGTCTAGCATATCTCCATTTTGTTGTATGAGCATATTTTAGTTAACTTATATATTTTGCCTAGCTTATATTTGTTTATAAAGTTTCAACTCAAGTATAAACACAATTTTATACTTAACAAAATTTTAAAAATCTTGCCTTTACTTTCTTTTAAAACTTATATTATTAAATGCTTAATTTATTTAAAATTACTTCAAACCTATGTAAATTTTTATAAGATTCATTTTATATTTTAAATCATAGTTTACCAAAGCATGTGTATAAGTATAAACATAAGTTTAAAATAACAATTTCTATTTATTAAAAATCCATTGTAAAGATATTACAAAAATTAATATTGTCTAACTATAACTCATTCTAAAGATATTTTATTTAATATTAAAATAAATCAAATTCCAAATTACCAGAAAGATTAGAGTTTGAAAACATATCCTTATTTATTAAAATTTAAAACAGACTTTAACTATTTACAATATATACAAATATATATATAAATAAATAGAAAACAATTTATTAGTCTTAAAAGATAATTTATCAGTTAAATATTTATTTAAAAGACAATTATTAATTCAATTCATACCTTATTAACAATTATATATCAAATCAATTTAATATTTAATATAGATTATTAAATTGATATTGCTCAAAATTCTGGGATGTCACATTCCTCCCCTCTTAAAAGAATTTCGTCCCCGAAATTTAAAACAAAGGTAATTTAATAATCTCATTAAAGATTTAAATTTTAAACACAAGCATATATCATCAATATATACTAACACCCATAGCAATCAATCATCTAATCAAACAAATCTAACTATCCAAACAAAATACTTGATAGAATTTCCTCGAGTTTCCCCGGGTATAAATACCGGGTTACTCGCTCTATAGAATCCAAACAATCAATACTACTAAGCTACACACAACTAGATCTACAAACAAGATAGGATATCACACTATAGACAAGTCTGACTCAACCTCCAAACTCCCTGAACTGCTGGCTCTACAACCAGAGATAACTCATACACGTACTCCCTCAGAGATACGTGAAATACATCGAATCCCAGTTATCCAAACTGGCAATTCAATCCTGAAGATCAAACACTTATCCAAAATCAAATCTCCGATTCTGGAATCCAAATTCCTCCGTCTCAAATACACAAAATTCCTCGGACGATCCTGGGTCGCCTACATCCTTACTGATCAGCTTATCCTTCGCTGATGCCCTCGAAACAACCTGAACCAAAACAATCCAACAAAATGATCTTTCCAAGATCAACCAAAACTCAGAACTCCATTCTACTCCAGAATCAGGAAACAGATCTCACTACTCACATCCCGGAAGAGATAAAACAGGTGCACTTGCCAAACTGGCCTCAGATCCTGAAAAATTTCCTATAGAAACTCTCTAATCCAAAACATTGCAATTTCCAGTTGCTTCCACTCTTAAACAACTGCCACCATGCTTCCACTGCGCAACTCTGATCCGAGCAGATGAAAATGCTGATGACGAACACAAGCAAAGACTGGGAAACCACTTTCCAAAAATATGGTTCAACAGATCTAAAATTAAAACTCAGCAGATCCTCCAAACCCTGAGCTGCTTCACTAAGATCTTCCTCCAGAAACCATCCTACTACTAAGCGGAACCATCGGTACCACTCCTGGAATCCAGTCGGTACCAAACTCAAACTCCAGATGCTAACAAAACTCTGACTTCCTGAAGATATCCAGAAAAATCACTGACAACCCAAGAGAATGCTGACTATCGCAAGTCACTTTTGCGATCAACTCAACCTAATTCCAAAGAAAAACTGTTCTCCCTTTATCAAGCAGAACAGCTTACACTTAACTTGCCAATCCAATGAAGAAATGGAACCACTCTGTTGCTTCTGAACTCCACTGCTAAGCTAGAAAGCTTCCTTGCCAACATACAGGACACTCCGAGCTACACTGCTGACACCAATGCCCAACGACTACAAATCCAAAAGCTCTTCGAGAAACTCGAACCTCAAACCAAATAGAAACACCCTGCTGTACTCAGTCACACCACCGAAGCAGACACACTTGTTTAAAACTTGTTCCAAAGAAACATCTTCGGAAACATCCATAATCACTGCGTCTCATCACACAGCTACTAATCCCTGAAGTATCAAGATATCATCACTTGCTTCTGTCCAACCGACAGATCCAACTCTACTCAAAATGGACTCCGAACCTTTACAGGTTTCCTTCAGAGATCGATGAGATCCTTACATCAACAAAGCTCACTCGAGACGGTATTAGATCTACAGTCTTGACAGATACACTTCCAACCATCGGTAGTCGTGTTACACACACCACTACCCTATCTACCTTTATAATTTATATTGGGAAAACCCGAACAGGTAACCCAACAGATAGGTAGAAATAGATAAATATATATATAAATTACAAGTACGCTCTCTCAGGATAGACGCCACTCCAGAGCCTAGGTATTCACTCAACCTAATGCTCTGATACCAACTGTGACGACCCGACTTTCCACGCCCGGAAAATCGCATCGTTTTGAAGAAAAGAAAGAGGTGAGAAGTAGAAAAGATAGAGAAGAAGAAGAAACAATCATAGAATCTCAACAGCGGAACGAATAAATATAATATATCACATAAAACAATAAATAGTATCATATACATCAGAGTCACACAGATAATACAACACATACTAGACAGTTATAAACACCTGTCTAGTTAATACAACTCACAAATCACAGAGATACAACACAGCGGAAATACAGATAAACACTAACACAGCGGAACCAATATATATATCTATACGCTGAAGCCTCCTGCTCCATTGCTCCTCCAGAATTCGTCAAAGCTAACCTGAATCCCTTGGCTACCCGTAAAAATTTGGGTACCCGAGAGTTTATGAAAAACAGAAATAAACTTCAGGTCAGACATGGGTCTGGTATGAGTAAACGGTTAAAGTTGCTTAACTTTGAAAATCCTTTGAAAACAAAAGGTATCACGTAAGACATCCCACACATAAACATGGAAATGTTTTTACCTTACGCTAACCAAAACAGTTTAATAGGAAATCCGGTGATATTATAATAGTGTCTAGGGTTTTCAAGTAAATAGAAAATAGCTGAAATTGTTACATCTATTAAATTCCAGCATACTAGCCACAATGTGGGTAATACAATCAAAACCGTAGGATCTCGTAGGGAAAATGGGTTTCCATCAATGGCTGGGCTACTGGGGTACCGCCCGTCACAGTACGTGGCCTAGATTACCGTACCGAGGAGTACGCCCGCTCCCCTGCAACACAAGGCCGGAACCATTCCTTACTGAACAGTTCCAAACAAAACAACCCCAGCAGTTGTCGCGAATCAACTGCCCACAAACCGAATAAAAAGGGACCTCTAGACAGGGGTATATCTCGCTCTCAAGTGGGAGCTACCCACGAAGCCTTGCTGCACCTCCCCTGTTTTAGCCATTCCCGGTTGATGAGGCTTGAGGTCACGATTACCTTTACAGATCTCATCACTTAGAATGCTCATCGTCCGCCTGACAATGTGCTGAAAGCATTCAATCCATACAAGTTCGTTCCGGGTTCGAACGAAACCGAAGGCATTATATCGTTACACTCATTTTGGAATCACCTTCAGAGTTAACGACAATAACCCTTGCACTCTGAATCACCATCTCGAGCCTATAAGTACTATCTCCGTCAAACTCATTACGGAATCACCCACAGAGTTATACTGACGAATAGTTCTTATACCTCGAGTCTTCACTTGCTCCAATTGAATTTCACGACCTAACGTTAATTTGGATCGATGTGGTTTTCGGGTCTCCAGACCTGGAATCCCGGTATACGGAAACCCGATCCCGGTCTCATCGAAATCCAAAACGTGTCTTTTAAGGCCAAGTTGTTTTAAAGTTAAAACAGTTTAATTCAATTATCTATATACCACATATAGATAAATCACAATATAACAATGGATAATCACATTATCATCATAAACAGATAATCCATATTCCAACTCAAACAGATAATCAATATTATCATATTTTAAAACAAACATCCATATAACAATAGATATCACTCATCTCATATCTGAGATCACAATCAATCAATGAAATCAATATCATCCATCATATATATAAACAAGGATTAATAATCACACCATTTATAATTAATTTAAAATGGATTAAATTAATTACAAATCTCTAATTAATTTAAAGTAAATTAAATTAATTACTTCATCAATATTAATCTTGCTTACATAACCATTAATTAATTACAAGTCAATTAATTAATCATTCTCTATTTCCATCTTAATTAATCAACTTTGATTAATTATTTTTAGTTACATTTAAGTAATTATCCTTTATTTATTTTACAAATTAATTATCTTATACCAAATATAGAAAGTAACCTTTAAATTACTAAAATCAATATCCTTAATTCCTAATTAATTATTTCAAAATAAATCCATTTAAATTACATCATTAATTATAATAATTAATGATCTCTAATTACATCTATTACATTTAGTAATTTATCTTCAATTAAACAAAATTGTTAATCACTTTGATTAACTCCATATAGTAATTAACTACCTTAATTACTTCATCAATATTTTAATTACTCCATAATTAATTATTCTCTAATTAATCCCTTCATTAATTATACAAAGTAATTATACCCAAATTACTTTCATTTTTAAAATCATTCATAATTAATTACTTCCTTAAGTAATTATACTCATCATATCATCAAATGGTTATTTAAATTATTTAAACCAAATTAATTAACTTAAACAATTTATAATAAACTTCATTAATTACAATGTGAAATAAATTTCTTAATTACTTCCGTAAGTAATTTATACTTAAATAATCCTCACTTAATTATCTTAGATTTATAAATCTAATAAGTTTCAAATTAATCATGTTTATCCATTATTGATCATCTTAGGAAATATTCTTCATTGATCATTAATATTTCTTTAATTACTTTTCCAAAGTAACTAAATTAAGATTTATTAATTACAAATAAACTTTATCTTTAGTAGCTCATTAATTAATTCTCAATTATTAAATTAATAAATTATTAATCATTAATTAAAATTTGAATCTCATTTAACCAATGATTCTTAATTATCTCTTTGTTATACTAAATTAATTATCTTACCTTAATTAACTAATAACAAAATTAATAAATTCAATCATTTATTAATTAAATAAGTTAATTATTTATTTTTAACTAACTTAGAAATTTCAAATTCTTAAAACTACCTTATTTAAGAATAAACATTTTCTTATTTATAAACAAATTCTCATTTCAAATACTAGATTCAAATAAATATAAGTTTCAATTTGAACACACTTAAAAATATACTTTAACATTTTTAAAGTTATTAAAACATTAATTTTATAAACTTATATTTGTTTTAAACTATGGAAACAAAATTTAATTTGAATTCACATTTCAAATTTTGTTTTAACTCCATTAAAATCCTGCTTTAAAATCACAGCTTAAAAATCTTACAGGCCTTAAAACTGGTATTCAATATATGGCCCAATACATCCCAGCTTGCCCCGAGAAAACTCGCCTGTTACTTCGAGAAAAATATCAGGAAACCCGAGCTTCCCCCGTGAAAACCCTACCACGCGAATACAAACAGGTCATCGACCTGTAGCAAATCAAAGAGCACACCCACTACCTACTTCGAGTCCAAAGCAAGAAAGCTTCGATCATTTCTCAAATCGACTCGAGGAACTCGCGACCATTTCCTGCTACCAGAATTCACGTACACCAGAAAATCATTGTGCACGTGCACCACCAATTCGATCATCTCCGATCGACTACGACGACGTCCCCACGTCAACGACCATCTCCCATCACCATTCCTATCTCCAGATCCCCATCTCCAACTCAAACTCGAAATTCGACTACCTCCCAGGCCTAGAAACCAACAGTTCGAATTCGCCAAAGCCTGTCATCGCCCAGTGTTCGCCGCCTCGACCACCGGAGGTCATGAAATTTCGACCACGGCTTCTCCAACCACCTCGCTGCCATCCTCCAGAGTGCGGTCACACTCGATCCACTACAGTGGGCGAACGAATCAAATAAGAACCCTCTCCAAAACTAGGTTTTAAAACTTAGAACCGTAGCCATTTCCGCCACCGTGCCCATGGCCACCTGCGACCAATTTTCCAGTCACCCCCATAGACTCCTCCACCATCTCGCACAACCCCGAACACCCTCGACCTCGAGATCACCAGAAAATCACCATAACCCATTTTCCAGACAAACCCATATCACACCATCAATCTTACATTAAAATTTGTAAATTTAATTTTAAAAATCCTATCATTTATATACGATTCCAATTATATAATTATATCAACAATTTACAAGTTTTGATTTTTTTGACAAATTCATGTTGCTCTGTGTTTTCATTGTTTCCAGCCATTGCTTCTATCTATATATTTTTGCAACTATTTTAAATACTTAGTTAAGTTTAAACCTACATCTTTGTTTTAAATACTTAAGTTTCAGAAAGACTTGAGTGAGAAGTATCTTTGAATAAAGATCCAAGTTTTAAATGTCTGTAATAAAAACAGAGATGATCTATGTAAATACCAGGCATTCACATAAGTTCTAGAGTCCTTAAACCCATCATATCCACTTATTTCCAACGTATATTACAAGCTTACATAAAACATAAGCCATATGATCAAACTAAAAGCATCTCATGGTTACAGGTGAAAGACAGAGGTTGAACTTAAATCAAAGCTGTTTTAAAACTACTGATATGCACACCCATATATATTCACAAGACTTACAGATATACATGCATAAAACAATCATAAACACAGACTTACACAAGTGAATTAAGGTTTGTTTTAAAAGTTTACTCACATTTAAAGTTCAAGTCAAAGATTGGAACTGAGATCAGGGAGGTTTTAAAATCTACAGACATGCACACTACATAAAGTCACAACATTTGCACATAAACATACACATAAACAAACTTCATCACAGAACTCATATGCAACAGGAGATTAGCTATTTAAGTTTTAATTTAAAAATGTTTACTCACCAGGCTTTGAAATAGAAAGCTTGCTCTTTTCTTGTTTGAAACAGGAAGCTTGAAAACTGGCCTTAGAAACTTGCATATATTTAGTTTTGATTTCTAAAACTTTGAACATGCTTGAAACATTAACCATGAGTTGCTGGAAAGCTTGCTTGTTGTAGTTGAGATGCTTAAATTTTGAATTGAAACTGAAGGCTTGCTTTTCTCATTTGATTTCAGTTTATATTTGTTTTGAGACTTTGCTTTGTTTTTAAAACTTTTAGAAACTGGGTTGCTCAGCCCTTTGTATACGAAATGAAATGAGGTAGGGTTGCTAAATACATAAGTATACAATAGTTTATTATCCTAGTACACGAGAAACCAGAGATTTTTATCTCTTTGGGGCTGAAAGCATACTTCGAACAGGCTTTGTTGGGCTAAGGTGGAAAACATTAAATGCTATGTACTTTCTTGTATACAAGCTTCTCCTACAATCCACTTTCGTATGTACTTACAACCTTACCTATGTTTATATTTGTTTGACTTTAAACTTAGCATACTTATCCAGCCACATTCGTATGTATTGAAATGATTTTTTTTTTCTTACCTACATGCTTTTTCTTCCAAGTTATAAATATTATTTGTTGTCTGACTTGCTTTAGCTACTTACAGGTTTCAACATACTCTATTTTTGCCTAGCCTATTTCTATTATAAACACTTGCTTAACAATATATTATATTTAAAACTACAACTATACAAGGTCTAGCATATCTCCATTTTGTTGTATGAGCATATTTTAGTTAACTTATATATTTTGCCTAGCTTATATTTGTTTATAAAGTTTCAACTCAAGTATAAACACAATTTTATACTTAACAAAATTTTAAAAATCTTGCCTTTACTTTCTTTTAAAACTTATATTATTAAATGCTTAATTTATTTAAAATTACTTCAAACCTATGTAAATTTTTATAAGATTCATTTTATATTTTAAATCATAGTTTACCAAAGCATGTGTATAAGTATAAACATAAGTTTAAAATAACAATTTCTATTTATTAAAAATCCATTGTAAAGATATTACAAAAATTAATATTGTCTAACTATAACTCATTCTAAAGATATTTTATTTAATATTAAAATAAATCAAATTCCAAATTACCAGAAAGATTAGAGTTTGAAAACATATCCTTATTTATTAAAATTTAAAACAGACTTTAACTATTTACAATATATACAAATATATATATAAATAAATAGAAAACAATTTATTAGTCTTAAAAGATAATTTATCAGTTAAATATTTATTTAAAAGACAATCATTAATTCAATTCATACCTTATTAACAATTATATATCAAATCAATTTAATATTTAATATAGATTATTAAATTGATATTGCTCAAAATTCTGGGATGTCACAGTGAACATGTGTAATTAATGTACAATTGTAATTAACTATTTACTATTCATTTCATATTCCAACATTTATTTCTTAAATTATCCCATTCTTATATTAACATCTATTATTACAATCAATCATTACCCTATGGGCATAGTTAGCATTGGTTTATATCTTATTACATCAATATTCTCCAATTTCATCTTAATTTACATTAACATAATATTTAATTACATTTAGTCGCAATTTATTCCAAATTAAATTCAACAGATTGATTAAATAGGTAACATATAACAATTGTCGCCTTTTCTTACTTTAATCGCACTTATAAGTTTATTATCTTCAAATAAATGTTATAACTACTTACACCACCCTGATTTTTCCCAATTACAATGAATTACATATTATTTCACCAATTAATTATAACATTTAATTTATTCCCTTATTTACCAATTATAACTAATTAAATTTCAATGGATTAATTTACCATTGTTACAATTTGCCAATTCAAACACATTTCCAAGTTTATTGTTAACTAACAAAACAAATAACTTCACATTGATTTTATCTTCTTATTTACAATTTCTAACCAATGTAACTTTACAATTATTTGAGATTTCATTCAATTAGTTATTTATTATATTAAATTTACATTATTAAACCCTATTTCTTTATTTACAGCCTATAACCAATTTTAACTTTACAATCATTTCAATTAATTGGACATACATTAAAGTAGTTATCAATTGTCTTGAATTAATATTTTTAACATTATATTCTAGTTATTTCTTATTAATAAACCACAAATTTTAATTTCTTCCAATATTAAATTACAAAATCTTATTGAATTCAATGTTTTAATTATCGAAAATTATGGGTCGTTACACTCTCTCCCACTCAAAACTTTTCATCCTCGAAAAGGGAAAAGAAGTAATTAAGAAATTAATATATCTTATTCAAAATATTAAATTTATAAACAATTAATTTACATAATTAAATAATTTAAATAAAATATCAATTTATATACAATTAAACCCTTTTATATTTAGGTTAATAAAAGTTTGAAAAACATTTCACAAAATTTTTCTAAGTCCAAAATTCACTGAAAATTTCGGCAGAGTCTCCTTTGTTTGGAGAGGTCTGGGAGAAATAATAATATCAATAATTTCACATATATATCATATTTCAAAATAAAATATCCCAAACCTCGGGAAGACAATATAATATCGGTATAAAACCGTAATCCGAGAACATACCTATTTGTCGGGCAAACAACACTTATTTATGAAACCAAAAGCTGTAATGACCTGCCTTTTTGGACGTTTTAAGCGGACACACATTCCAGACTCAAACCATTCAAAAGGGCAGATTATTATGGGATAAATAAGAAAAAGAGAAGAAATAAAACAAATACAGAATCTCGCAGCGGAATGAAAAAAAAATCAAATAACAGTTCATGAAGTTGTTTTATAAATACATTTGATTATTCTTTTACAACACAAAAATCAGAGTTACATAAAACATGAATAAATAAATAAATGCAGTGGAACAACAAGATGTAGTGGAATAAATATAATAAATACTAATAGTACAAATCTTCGTCTTCGTCCTCCAGAAATAAGGTCTTCAACCCTGAAATGCTCAGGCTAACCCGAGCAAATTGAAAGACAAAACACCCGAGTCAGAACTAAAAGATCTTATGTAAGTTAAATCAATGGTAAATAAATATGTGTGGAACGGCGTCAGAGATGTTTACGGGATTTGACATCTCCTATCCAGTGTCTAACTTAAGAGATGTTCGTGTAACGACCCGATATTTTCAACCATTCGCATCCGCACATGTCGGACTTGAATTGCTCAAAATACCACGTTGTAAATAAAATTTGGCAAATCTCAGAATATACAGTAAATAAATAATCACAGATCACAGACACAGAGTAAGAAGTGCGGTGGAAGTAAAAGAAATAGTAGTTCATGAAGCTACTATGTAAATATATCAGAGTTAAATAAGATACACAGAAGAAATAAAATACAACAGAAGTCTCAATATGATAACCAAGTACAAGCTGAATAGAACAACAGAACTGAGATAGATAAAACTAGATAAGCAAATAATCTCCAGTGATTCCAATCTCCAGAAAGTTGAATCCAAATCTGTGAATACTCAGGCTGACCCGAGCGTAAGGCAAAACACAAAACACTCGAGTCAGGACAATATATACTTATATAATGTAAACCAACTCAAGTGAACTATAATAAAGATACAAGTAACTTAAAGAATGCTTGGGATCGCCCATTCTTTAAGGATCCGTTAAACTATCTACTATGTAGTAATATTCGCTATTATAATAATGTCTAATCGTAAAATAAACATACTTTTAAATAGCGTTACGGGGTTACCCATATAGCCCTTAACACAAAATAGTGCCAATAGTCTATACAGTACCTGCATACCTCGCAAGGCTATGAGAAGATACTCCATAGGTACGACACAAATAGAAACTCGTAGTAAAGCTCGATATGGTAGGTGACACGGCATACAAGGCAATGCCAGGGTAGATATACCAATTATGCATCCGGACTGGTGGTGACGCATAGCAACCACTACCGCCCACCTCGAACAACACTCCCAAATCAAGGGTGGCCACCAAATCAATCACAAGTAATAGAATGGTATCGAAGAAGTGTGTCCGATCAGAGGTGCTACCTCCTTGGTCCGTCAATCGCTCCTGTTTTAGCCACCTTATACCAACTCACGGGAGTTGGGTCCACGTATATACCTTAGGATCGTCGCCACCATCCTACTTCATTCTGGAAACTCCACCGCTGTGACGACCGCCCATGACCCCTGCACCGAATCTAGAGATAGTGCGCTGTAAAGTGTGCCAGGCGACCATGGACGATTGTCAGGGTAGATTAAAAACAACAGAATCTATCGTATTACTCACAGTGCATGGACAAAATACAATAGAACATATGTATAGTGAAGCTTTACAGAACAAAATGACATCGTATAAAACTCCATAATAGTTGAATAAAAGCATCCAAATAGCCAATACATCAAGCCTCAATACATGACACTCAGAGAATACAAAACAGCGGAACATCCAGTACATATAATAAGAAGAAGATAATATGCAACCCTCCAGCTTGTCTTCGATATCAGCATCGTGAGAAGAGAACAGCACCTGTCACCTGCTACCTAGTCTGCCCGTCCCAAAAATGGACGAACAGCCCAAGGCGATAAGAATTAAAACATAAAGCCTTGAGTCAGACAACAGTCTTAGTGAGCAGTAAATTAACTAACAACATACCAAAAGAGCATAAAGGAAAAGGAATAGGAATACAACCCTCCCACTCCACCTCTTTCTACAGTGATAGCCCCCAGACACACACTAAGCAGAAGCAACATAACAGAGCATACAATTTAAAGTAAAGTAATAATCATTCGAGTCAAGGGCGATGTTTTCCGAGTACCAAGGCCTAAATCAGATAAGCACCCAGAAAATACCGCTCTTGGGTCCGAATGACAATACAACCAAACATCCATGACTCTGGCTATCACTGTTATCATTGCTTCGATATCACCGTTAATTGAATGACCGGCACATTCTTTCAGCCGTCCGTCAAGGGCTAATGGAAACCCCGGTTCTAGACATAACTCACGCACGTCGTCGCAACCCGTGCCTAGGACTATCGAATCTGCCCAGAGTACTCGACCATCAACAGTTGGTCGTTGGGACTATCGAATCTGCCCAAACGTACTCTTTCTTAGAGCATGCTAGAACCTTCAACAACGATGCTATCCAAGCCTCCTAGTCATCCTCCTCGACGACTATTCTCATATCCGTTCATTATCCTCAACTCGAATCATATCACCGAGTTATCAACATGCTTGGAATGATCCCGTCTGGATTAGACCAAGTCTTCATCACATGATTGCTTCGCTTCATCACATCCTCGCAAAGCCTTATCTCAACATCACATCATCAAATCTATGCATAAGAGCTTCATCATCCCACTACATATGCCACGAGCAGCTTTCCCAATTCAAGAGCCTTTCCCTTAGCTTTTGAATCGTCTTCGGTCTAAATCAAACCATCAATCATCTAATTCATAACAATCAATCAAACCAAACATTAATCCAAACAATTAAGCATTCAAATAAGATCTAAGTAGACAATTATCACAATAATGGCATTTTCGTAATTAAAGAGTTGAAAGTCCAATAAGCATGAAAACATGAATTATATCCCTACAAACTTGATGAATGAACTTGCATAGGTTAACATATGATAAAATGGATGTAACATCATCATGAACAATGGATCTATATGGATCTACACTTAGGACGAAGAAAATGCATGGAAATCACTATTTTAACACCAAAACGAGCCAACAATCCGATATACTCCTTTGGATCCGTGTGAGAGATAATCACCACTCACCAAATCACCTAAACAACCACAAATCTACACGCTTCAGATCTGGACAGCGAAGGATCGAGCTTGATCAATCACCAATCTGCTTCAAACGATGAAATCTCTCTAGAAAAGATGAAGATCTTCAACTTTAGCTCTTGGATCTTCGATCTTAATCTTCGATTTGGATGAAAGGAAGCACTAGATTAGAGTGGAGAAAAGAAGTGAAGAAGTGTAGAAGTCGAGCTCTCAAAATGGCAGCACTTCGTCGCTTCAAAATCCGGATCCCAAAAAGTGAGAAAAACCCATCCTATTTATAGCAGAAATTCCTTAAGTCGAAATTTGGTTATCTCCTTAAGTCGTTTCCGACTTACCACCTAAGCCCCCCTACGACTTAACAAAACCCAGCGACCTAACAAGAACATCTGCGACCTAACAACTCAGGCGCTTCAACGACTTAAAGGCTTCGACTTAACTCCACCAGCCTACGACTTAAGAATGCGCGTGACCTACGACTTAGCACTTAGCAGAACCGCATCCATACGACCTATAGGCCCACGCGACTTAACAGCTCACAACTAAACACGGCTTACGACTTAAGAATCATGCGACCTAACACTTAAATTACCCTAGCGACCTAACAACTTACACTACAAAACAACTCACGCGACCTAGCACTTAGGCAAAACCCAGCGACCTAACAACTCACGCGACCTAACACTTATGCGACCTATCTCCTTAGGTCGCTAACACGGTATAGCTCCTTAGGTCGCTAACACGCTAACTCCTTAGGTCGCTAACATGCTAACTCCTTAGGTCGCTAACACGCTAACTCCTTAGGTCGCTAACACGCTAACTCCTTAGGTCGCTAACACGGTAACTCCTTAGGTCGCTAACACCTTAACTCGCCAGAAACTCTAAAGTCTCCTCCTTTTAGGTCGTCTACGACCTAAACCCTTACCATTCATCACACGACCTAACTCCAAACCTTAAGGTCACCAACCCCAACATTCTTAGGTCGGTCACGACTTAGCTCTTAGGTCGTTCTCGACCTAAGACTTAGACAAATTATGCCTAAAATCTGAACTGACTTGAAAATGCTAAAATTCCAGATTTTTGACGAACTTGTCGATCCGTAAAAATACGGGTCGTTGCATTCTCTCCCCCTTAGGAATTTCGCCCCCGAAATTCCAAGCAATCATAGCAATTCAAAGACTATTCTGTACGCCTACCATCCATAGCAATCAACAAACCATGCATCCAATTCTAGCTTAGCGTACAGAATTCTAAAACTAGAACAAGTTACAATATCGCAAGATGAGACGACACCTTAGGGCCATACCTTGAAGAGTTCAGGATGAGCTGCTTTCATCCTCTCTTCCACCTCCCACGTACAGTCGTTATCATCATCACTCCATTGTATCTTGAGCAACTTAACTATCTTCCTCCTAAGCTGTTTCGTGTCGGTTTCAACAACACGAAGCGGCTTACGAGGTCTTCTACCAACAGGATCAACTTCGAAATCTTCACAGCTATCAGCAAAAACCACTGTATTCGAGTCGTGCACATACTTCCGTAAATATGATACATGAAAAACATTGTGCACACCCGACATCTTCTCAGGTAACTCCAACCTATAGGCGAGCTTTCCAATTCGCTCGATGATCGGGAATGGTCCAACAAATCTCGGAGTCAATTTTCCTTTCCTCCCGAATCGGATAACATTCTTCAGTGGAGAAATCTTCACAAAAACCATATCTCCTACGTCGAATTCCAAATCCTTTCGACGCTTATCGGCATAACTTTTCTGACGGTCTTGGGCTGCCTTCATTCGTTGCCGAATGATCTCTATACAATCTGAAGTCTGTCGAATCATCTCTGGCCCAAGTATCAACTTTTCTCCAGTCTCTAACCAACATGTCGGAGAGTTACACGATCTTCCATACAATGCCTCATACGGTGCCATACCAATGCTTGACTGGTAACTGTTGTTGTATGCAAACTCCACCAAATGAAGGTGATCTTCCCATGATCCTCCGAAATCCAAAACACAAGCTCTGAGGAGATCTTCCAAAACCCGATTAACTCTCTCGGTCTGACCATCTGTTTGAGGGTGATAAGCTGTACTCAAACACAACTCAGTCCCCAAAACTTCTTGGAAGCTCTTCCAAAATCCACTAGTGAACAATGGGTCTCGATCGTTCACTATACTCTTCGGAATACCATGGAATCGAACTATCCACTTAACATACAACTCAGCCAACTTTGATGCAGTCCTAGTCGATCGAACAGGAATGAATCTTGCACTCTTGGTCAAACGATCAACGATAACCCAAATCCCTTCATTTCCCGTTCTGGTTCTAGGCAATCCATCAATAAAATCCATCGATATCTGCTCCCACTTCCATGTAGGAACTTCTAATGGCTGAAGCAATCCACTTGGCTTTCTCTGTTCGGCTTTTACCAACTGGCAGTTCATACACTTGGTAATAAAATTTCCAACATCCTTCTTCATGCCTTCCCAGTAGTAGGTTCTCTTCATATCCCGATACATCTTATTTCCACCTGGATGAATTGTCAGCTTCGAGTGATGACTTTCCTTCAGAACTTCACTCCTCAATTCATCTATATCGGGAACAACTAGTCGTCCTTGCTTCCGAAGCCAACCCTCTCGATCGACCTCGAATCCTTTATCCTTTTCTGGATCCAATCCAGATTCCAATTCACGGATAATCTTGACAAGCTTATCATCTCGCTTTTGGCCCTCGCCAATCCTTTCCACAAGAGTGGGTCTTATTGATAAGTTTGCCAACATCTCAGGTTCCAATTCGCATCTGGGCCTGAAGTCAAATCCAGCTAAATACTCGAGACTCTTCCATTCTGAAAACATGACTCCCAATCCTGCATGTCTTCGACTTAACGCATCTACCACTGCGTTACCTTTTCCCGGAGTATAAGCTATACCAAAATCATATGATGCCAAAAACTCTAGCCAACGTTGCTGCCGAAGATTCAAATCCTTTTGGGTGAAAAGATATTTCAACGACTTATGATCCGTAAACAACTCGAATCGAACTCCCAACAGATAATGTCTCCACATCTTCAGAGCAAATACAATCGCCGCTAACTCCAAATCATGAGTCGGGTAATTCCTTTCATGCGGCTTCAGTTGTCGACTTGCATACGCAACAACTTTATCCCTCTGCATCAGCACTACTCCAAGTCCAGTACCACATGCGTCGGTGTAAACAACCATCTCATCATTCCCACTTGGAATAGTCAAAACAGGAGCACTCGTCAATCGCTCTTTCAGGATTCCGAAAGCTTGCTCACACTTATCATCCCAACCGAACACTTGGTTCTTTTTCTTCAATCCTGTTAACGGTGCAGCTACCTTGGAGAAGTCTTTGATAAACCGTCGATAATATCCTGCTAATCCAAGAAAACTTCTCACATCAGATGCATTCTTAGGTCTAACCCAATCCTGGATTGCTGCCACCTTAGCGGGATCAACCGCTATTCCACTTCCAGAAATCACATGGCCTAAGAACCTAACTTCACTCTTCCAGAAGTGACACTTCGAAAACTTAGCCTTCAGCTGATGTTTCCGTAAGATCTCCAAAACGATACGCAGGTGCGTCTTGTGCTCTTCTTCCGTTCTGGAATAAATCAGAATATCATCCACGAACACAAGTACAAACTTGTTCAACTGATCTCTGAACACTCTATTCATAAGATCCACAAAATATGCTGGCGCGTTACTCAATCCAAACGGCATTACCAGCCACTCAAAGAAACCGGATGGTGTCCTAAAAGCAGTCTTCGGCACACTATCCTTAGCCACTCTCAACTGGTGAAATCCCGTTGCTAAATCCATCTGAGAAAACACCTTGGCTTCGTGAAGCTGATCAAACAAGTCATCTATTCTCGGCAATGGATACTTGTTCTTCTTAGTCACCTTATTCAGCTCACGATAATCCACACACAATCTCAATGATCCATCTGCCTTGGTTGCGAACACAACTGGTGCACCCCATTCGGACACACTACGCCGAATGAATCCTTTCTGCAAAAGATCATCAACTTGCACCCTCAACTCCTGCTGTTCCCTAGGCGCCATCCGCCTGATAGGCATCACAACAGGTCTGGCTCCTTCAACTAGATCTATACGAAACTCGATCTCTCTATGCGGCGGCAACCCTTTGACTTTGTCAAAGACATCCTCGAATCCATTTGCGATTGGCACTAAAGACAGTCCATCCCGTGGAACAACTAGCGAATACATGAAGCTCATGAAGACGCCTTCCTCATGCTTACATCGTATCACAATCTTTCGCCCCTCCACATTCTCGACTGTCACCTCCAGCCTCTCACAATCAACCTTAGCCGCATACTTCCTAAGCCAGTCCATACCCAAAATAATTCTGAACCCCGCAAAGTTCAGAACAAAGCAATCACAAACAAAAGAGCAACCATGACTCGATACAACTAGACCACGGCATAACATACACAAACAAGACGAACCCCCAACTGGATTAGTCACAACCAATGGCCTATCAACAATATCTGGTTCCAAACCTAACCGGTCTACGAGTTCATTACAAACAAACGAATGCGACACTCCAGTATCAAACAGAACTCTAACTGAAACACCACATAGGAAAAGAGTACCTTGAACAACCACACTCTTTCCTTTCTCTTCAGCAGTAGGAGCTTTCGAGGACGACGGAACAGCTCCCAAAGCATAAGCTTGCACAATCTGCTTGTCCTTCCTCGGTTCTGGACAATTCTTCCTGATGTGCCCTGGCTTGTCACAGTTGTGACACTTCATCGGTGCCTTCGGATTCTTACAATCCTTCGAGAAATGGCCCTTCTGCTGACAATTGTAGCAAGTCACCTCGCCTTTCGGCTTTTTCTGGCCATCCTTACCCTTCTGCTGCTACTGCTGCTTCCTCTTCTTGTTTCCACCCTGCTGGGGTTTAGACTCTTCCCTGGTCACAGCAACAACAGATCCTTCCTTAGGAAACAGACTCTCATGCCTAAGAGCTTTCTCCACAAGCTTCTCAAATGAATCGTCCAAATGATCCACCAACTGTCTCCCAAGATAACTGTCCAAGCCTGTCACAAACTTCTCATTCTTCTGATAAGCAGACTCAATATACGACCGGGCATACTTGGACAAAGCTTCGAACTCAGAAACATACTCCAGAACTGATCTTCCACCTTGCTTGAGCTCCACAAACCTCTTGAACAGAACAGACTTCTGAGCTGTAGAAATGAACTTAGCTTCAAATCTAGCTTGGAATTGCTCCCAAGTAATCTCTTCCTCCGCAGTATTGATGGTAATAGAGTTCCACCAATCAGAGGCTCTCCCTTGAAGCTGCCTTGATGCCAACTTCCTCTTAGTTGCATCATCAATTCCCAAATCACCAAAGATCCTTCTACAAGCATCTATCGATCTCTGGACTTCGATAGTTGATTCTGTTCCCAAGAAAACCTTTCCTCCAAGAGCAGTATAGTCCTTGCACAACTTAGCAAAATCCACTGGTTTCGGAGCTTGGACTTGAACTCCAACATCTACTGCTGCCCCCGGAACTGGTATCCTTCTCATGATCGAAGTCATCATAGCTTCGAACATAGCTGCATAATCAGCAGTCTCTTCAGTAGCACGGCCTTCCCTAGCAGCTGGTCTCCCCCTTCGATTCATTCTCAATATCTATAAAAAGGAATGATTAGAACATCTAGAGAAACAACTGCATAAAGGACTCAAACTCTACTAAGCTACTATATTATATATAGTATTCATCCATCAAAATACAATTACGTCTCTCTTACGTAGTTACGTCAGCGAGCGTTGGGTAAAATCGATTAACCAATGCTCTGATACCAAATGTGACGACCGCCCATGACCCCTGCACCGAATCTAGAGATAGTGCGCTGTAAAGTGTGCCAGGCGACCATGGACGATTGTCAGGGTAGATTAAAAACAATAGAATCTATCGTATTACTCACAGCGCATGGACAAAATACAATAGAACATATGTATAGTGAAGCTTTACAGAACAAAATGACATCGTATAAAACTCCATAATAGTTGAATACAAGCATCCAAATAGCCAATACATCAAGCCTCACTACATGACACTCAGAGAATACAAAACAGCGGAACATCCAGTACATATAATAAGAAGAAGATAATATGCAACCCTCCAGCTCGTCTTCGATATCAGCATCGTGAGAAGAGAACAGCACCTGTCACCTGCTACCTAGTCTGCCCGTCCCAAAAATGGACGAACAGCCCAAGGCGATAAGAATTAAAACATAAAGCCTTGAGTCAGACAACAGTCTTAGTGAGCAGTAAATTAACTAACAACATACCAAAAGAGCATAAAGGAAAAGGAATAGGAATACAACCCTCCCACTCCACCTCTTTCTACAGTGATAGCCCCCAGACACACACTAAGCAGAAGCAACATAACAGAGCATACAATTTAAAGTAAAGTAATAATCATTCGAGTCAAGGGCGATGTTTTCCGAGTACCAAGGCCTAAATCAGATAAGCACCCAGAAAATACCGCTCTTGGGTCCGAATGACAATACAACCAAACATCCATGACTCTGGCTATCACTGTTATCATTGCTTCGATATCACCGTTAATTGAATGACCGGCACATTCTTTCAGCCGTCCGTCAAGGGCTAATGGAAACCCCGGTTCTAGACATAACTCACGCACGTCGTCGCAACCCGTGCCTAGGACTATCGAATCTGCCCAGAGTACTCGACCATCAACAGTTGGTCGTTGGGACTATCGAATCTGCCCAAACGTACTCTTTCTTAGAGCATGCTAGAACCTTCAACAACGATGCTATCCAAGCCTCCTAGTCATCCTCCTCGACGACTATTCTCATATCCGTTCATTATCCTCAACTCGAATCATATCACCGAGTTATCAACATGCTTGGAATGATCCCGTCTGGATTAGACCAAGTCTTCATCACATGATTGCTTCGCTTCATCACATCCTCGCAAAGCCTCATCTCAACATCACATCATCAAATCTATGCATAAGAGCTTCATCATCCCGCTACATATGCCACGAGCAGCTTTCCCAATTCAAGAGCCTTTCCCTTATCTTTTGAATCGTCTTCGGTCTAAATCAAACCATCAATCATCTAATTCATAACAATCAATCAAACCAAACATTAATCCAAACAATTAAGCATTCAAATAAGATCTAAGTAGACAATTATCACAATAATGGCATTTTCGTAATTAAAGAGTTGAAAGTCCAATAAGCATGAAAACATGAATTATATCCCTACAAACTTGATGAATGAACTTGCATAGGTTAACATATGATAAAATGGATGTAACATCATCATGAACAATGGATCTATATGGATCTACACTTAGGACGAAGAAAATGCATGGAAATCACTATTTTAACACCAAAACGAGCCAACAATCCGATATACTCCTTTGGATCCGTGTGAGAGATAATCACCACTCACCAAATCACCTAAACAACCACAAATCTACACGCTTCAGATCTGGACAGCGAAGGATCGAGCTTGATCAATCACCAATCTGCTTCAAACGATGAAATCTCTCTAGAAAAGATGAAGATCTTCAACTTTAGCTCTTGGATCTTCGATCTTAATCTTCGATTTGGATGAAAGGAAGCACTAGATTAGAGTGGAGAAAAGAAGTGAAGAAGTGTAGAAGTCGAGCTCTCAAAATGGCAGCACTTCGTCGCTTCAAAATCCGGATCCCAAAAAGTGAGAAAAACCCATCCTATTTATAGCAGAAATTCCTTAAGTCGAAATTTGGTTATCTCCTTAAGTCGTTTCCGACTTACCACCTAAGCCCCCCTACGACTTAACAAAACCCAGCGACCTAACAAGAACATCTGCGACCTAACAACTCAGGCGCTTCAACGACTTAAAGGCTTCGACTTAACTCCACCAGCCTACGACTTAAGAATGCGCGTGACCTACGACTTAGCACTTAGCAGAACCGCATCCATACGACCTATAGGCCCACGCGACTTAACAGCTCACAACTAAACACGGCTTACGACTTAAGAATCATGCGACCTAACACTTAAATTACCCTAGCGACCTAACAACTTACACTACAAAACAACTCACGCGACCTAGCACTTAGGCAAAACCCAGCGACCTAACAACTCACGCGACCTAACACTTATGCGACCTATCTCCTTAGGTCGCTAACACGGTATAGCTCCTTAGGTCGCTAACACGCTAACTCCTTAGGTAGCTAACACGCTAACTCCTTAGGTCGCTAACACGCTAACTCCTTAGGTCGCTAACACGGTAACTCCTTAGGTCGCTAACACCTTAACTCGCCAGAAACTCTAAAGTCTCCTCCTTTTAGGTCGTCTACGACCTAAACCCTTACCATCCATCACACGACCTAACTCCAAACCTTAAGGTCACCAACCCCAACATTCTTAGGTCGGTCACGACTTAGCTCTTAGGTCGTTCTCGACCTAAGACTTAGACAAATTATGCCTAAAATATGAACTGACTTGAAAATGCTAAAATTCCAGATTTTTGACGAACTTGTCGATCCGTAAAAATACGGGTCGTTACAACCGCGTACACAGTTGTTAAAGTGATTTTCGGTTTCGACAGAGAGTATGTCCATATCTGATCCCGGTCTCTTTAACAACCAATCGTTATTATAACCCGTGGTTATAATTTAAAAACAGTTTATACTTCAAAATAGAATATCATTTCAAATCCAAATCTTTATCAAAATAAAGATTAAATCAATTCCAAACCATTTCAATATATTTAAAATATCATATCATTTCAAAACTTCATTTCAAATCATTTCAATATATCAAAATATCATATCTTTCCAAAACTTCATTTCAAATCCCTTTAATATATCAAAATATCATATCCTTTCAAAACTTCATTTCAAATCATTTTAATATATCAAAATATCATATCTTTCTAAAACTTCATTCCAAATCCTTTTAATATATCAAAATATCATATCCTTTCAAAACTTCATTTCAAATCATTTTAATATATCAAAATATCATATCTTTCCAAAACTTCATTCCAAATCATCATTTGAGTTCAAATCCAAATATTCAACTTTAAATAAATTTTTTTTATTCAAAGATATCCTTCATTTATTATCATTTCAAGTCACCTTTAAAAAATTTATATTCCAACAAATTAATTCATTTAAAAGTGTAGGTATTATATTTCAAATCAAGTATTCAATTTCCAAAGTTTCAATTCAATTCAATCATTTATTTCAAATAAATTTCCATATACCATTTCAAATCTTATAAATTTCAAATATAGATTTAATCCACAAAATAACTATTCAAATTATAAAATAAATTCCAAAGCTTTATTATCCTATATTTCATAAGTCCAATATCTTTTAAATAGATTCAAATTACAAGTAAACCAAATATTTTTCATACTAATATAAACTTCAATTATTCATTCCAAGATTTAATATCATTTCAAATTCATTTCAAAATATCATTTCAAAACATCATTTATTTAATTTAAATTTAAATACCATTTAATCACATTTCAAAATAGTTGTATAAATCAACTATTCCATTTAAATCATTTAAAGTCAATTCATTATATTTAATAATTAAATATTTAATTTCCAAAATTTAGTCTTTTTCAAAGATCATTTATTCATTTGAAGTTATTAAACAAAGAAAATTCAACTTTCGCAGCACTTAAAAAATGCTACGAAATGTTATGTTTAAAAACAGTTCATTAACAAAAGACGGCATTTAAAATGCTGTAATATCTTAATTTAGTTTCAACTAAAATTTTAGTTAAATTTAACAACTATAGCACTAACAAAGTGCTATAATAACCCTTAGTTCAAATTTGCTATTTGGCTCATTTTAAACAACTACAGCATTTTCCAATGCTGTAATATCTTTACATTACATTTCAAAAATGCTGTCAAATCAAATTCAGAGTTTTATTTACAATTTCACACATAATTAACTTTTAATATAAGTCATTTTAACTTATAAAATCATATATTTTCACATTTTAAAAACAATCATTTAAATACCTTTATTTCTATGATTTTATAAAGTCAAATTTCCATACAAAAAAACCAAATTAAATAACAATTAAATTTCATTTCTTTAATTAAATCCTTAACTTAACAACTAAGTTTAAATTTCAAAAATATAACTTATTTCCATTTATTTTACTTAATTAAAATTTCACTTTTAAACAAATTTCACAAAATTCAATTTAAGTTATATTTCCAAATTCAGCTTAAATATTCATTTATTTCATATTTTAATTTATACAAATCATTAACACTAAAAAAATTATTATTCTTTAATAAAATCATTAAATTAATATTTTAAATCAAATTTGTCATATTTTCTTACTTTACATAAATTCCATTTATAAACAAAATCATAAATTCCAAAATTAGCTTATATTTCAAATTCTACTTCACCATTTACTTAATTCACTTATTTAACTTGTAGAAAATCACAAATATTTTTATAGAAATCATTTTATTAAAGTTTAAATCAAAATATCATAATATTTACATTTTTAAAATTTTTTAAAAATTTTAGAAAAATATATAAACCACGGGTCTGTATATAATTTTCTAGCCTAGGTCAGGTGATACGGATATGTATCATTTCAATCCGCAGTTTACAAAGAAAAACCGGGTTTTATCATTTCAAACCCGCAATCCCAAGTAAAATAATAAATAAATAAAAACCGTTCAGGCCTATCATTTCAGCCCATAACGATTTTTCCTTATTCTAAAGTCCGTTCGGGTATGTATCATTTCAACCCATAGTGAACCTAATCTACAGGGAACTTGCAGTGTGATAAACTGATAAAATGAACAGAATAACATCATATAACAGTAATAGATTATATAACATGTGTATCAACAGGGATGAACATCATATAATCATAATATAACAGTTATAACAGGATGATATAAATTTACAGATTCAAGTGATGTCAGTTTATCAACTATATAAGTACATATTAGTCTGGTGAGATTTACTCACTTGTTTAAGCTGGAGATGACGACCAAAACACACAACACAGAATCTTCGAAGGCACGAGAGCACGAATATGATTTGGGAGTGGAGAGCCAAAGCAATTTGACTTGTTCAAACATTTACACAAAACAATACAATAATACATAAGTTACAACACAAATTTATCGTCAAATAACATAAGAAATCTATACCCAAAACAACAACAATTGACTTGCACTTGCTCTCTACCTTAGGTACTTCAGTTATGCAGTGATTAAGCTCAGCTAATACAGGGAATTGGGTCAGGTTTGGGTGTGCAAGGGTCGGCCTACAGTTGGGTTTTGATGTGGTGAAGTCTAGGTGCAACATAACAACACTACAAGGCAAACACACAATGTTCTAGGCCACAAATGGGCTCGGCCAAAGGCAACAAGGCATGGCTAGGTACAGGTGGGGTCAGGGGATGACGTGGTAGTGGTGTCAGGTCAGGTCAGAGGTGGTGGTGGTGGTGGTGGCAGCAAAAGGTGGTAGAAAGAGGAGATGACAACCTAGGCTAGGCTAGTGCAATAGGTGATAGGTTGTGATGGTTTTTGGTGGATTTTGTGTAGATCTTGGCCTTGGATTGGTTCGGCCTGGGGAGGAGGGTTGCTAGGATGGGTGATGGTCAGAGGAAGGGGGTGGTGGTGGTCGGCCAAAGCCTGGAGGAGGAGGAACCAAACTATGAAGGTAGAGAGCATATGCAATTTCAATAGAAAAAACATAGAAAACAAGTAAGAAAGAAGGAATTTTTACCAAGCTTCAACAAGGTAATGGCCGTGAGTTTTTTCTCTTGAGATATGATAATATTTACGTGAAAATGAAAAAGAGAAATCAGCTGAAAGGTGGAGTAAAGGTACGGCCAAGCATTGAAGAAAGGAGTTGGGAAATTGAAAGGTCAGAATGCAAAAAGACTATGGAATTCCAAAAGTTTAAAACTCTTCGAATTTCCTATATTTTCTTTTTAAATTTTATATAACTGAAATATATATATAAACTCAGATAAAATACGAAAATTTAGTAAATAAAAAAAATTAATTAATTATTAATTATATAAAATTTAATTAAGTAAAACAGCAAAAATTGCAACTAGTCTTGAAAATTTGAAAATAAACAGAATAAACTGTGAAGATTTATATGGACTTGGAAAAATATTTATAAATAAAGATAAGAACATAAAATAAAAATGTATTCACAAAATGAATAAATAAATTATAATTAAATATAATTTAATTGAAGAAAATAGCAGAAAAATAGAAACTACCCTTTAAAAATAGAAAATAAATTCAATAAGCTTTGAAAAATTTATTTCATCACTTTAAAATATATAAAGACATAAAATAACATATTAACACATATTAAAACAAAATATGAAAATAAAAATATAATTTATATAATTTAAAATAGACAATGTTGCTAAATAAATCAATTTACACACAATATTGAAATATACATAGCTTTTACAATTTAACTCCGTTTCCAACGAAACAAAAAACAGTGTTCAAGTTATTACATCTATTTTCATAATAAAAGATAAAATTTAAGATTTTAAAAAATAAAAATTTTAAGTTTAAAAGCCAAAGATTGAACAGTTTGAACAGAAATTCACTTTTCAGTAAAATAACAAATTTATACTAGTTTGAAATTATAGTTCACATAATAATTAACATTTATTTAAAAAAAATGAAATGTTTGAAATCAAACAAGTTTAAAATAGTTTCAAAATAAAATAAAGTCAAATTTAAAAATATATGCAAAAATCTAGAGTTGTTACAGTTCGGGATTTCCATCTCCTAAGGATCCGTTAAACTATCTACTATGTAGTACAATACGCTATTATAATATGTCTACAGTAAAGTAAAGTATTAAAATAGCGTTAAGGCGTTACCCATATCCCCCTTAACACATTTTTATATATTATCATAGTCTATACAGTACCGTAATTCCTCCGTAAACTGGAGGGCTATCAGAGGGCACTCCATAGGTATGGTACAAACCAAACTCGTAGAAGGTGCTCTAGGCCATGTGAACACGACACTCGAGGTAATGCCAGGGTAGATTTACCAATTACAGAACCAGGCTGGTGGTAACGCATAGCAGCTACTACCGCCCACCTCGGAACACACTCCCAAATAAAAAAAATCAAAGGGTGGCCACCAAATCATCACAAAGTCATAATATGGTATCGAAGAAGCATGTCTGATCAGAGGAATGACCTCACTTGGCCCAGGTATAGTTACTGTTTTAGTTACATCTAAGCTGACTCACGGGAGTCAGGGTCACGTCAATACCTCATATAGAAATCGTTCGCCAAACCATCCTACTTCATTTCTGGAATCTCCTCCACGTGCACAGTTGTTAAAGTGGTTTTCGGTATTGGCAGAGAGTATGACAATATCTGATCCCGGTCTCTTTAACAACCAAACACTTATTTCATACCGGATGGTTCTTTTACATTTCAAAACGGTCAATTCACAATTTTTCAAAATATCATATTCAATTTCAAACCATATCTCTTTCGAAATCACATTCACTTTCCAAAATCATATTCACTTGGAAATTATTGATAAGTTATGTTAATTAATTCTTCATTTCGAAATCATCTTATTCACTCAAATATGTCATTTCACAAAAAGGTATCAATTCCAATGTTTAACTTAGGTTGTATCATCATCAAGGATTTAAATATAAATACTTCAACTTTACACAGTCTAAAATTTTAGAAAATAGTTTAGGTAATTATAAATAGTTTATATAGTTTTAAAATAGTTTAAATAGATTTAAAATAGTTTAAATAGTAAAATAGTTTAAATAGATTTAAATTTGATTTAAATAGTTTAAATTGATTTAAATAGATTATAGGTTAAATAGATTTAATTAGGTTTAAAATGTTTTAAATAGATTATATTAAGTAGATTTTAAATAGATTAAATAAATTTAAAATAGATTAAATAGATTTAAATTATATTAAATAGATTTAACATAGATTAAATAAATTTAATTAGTTTAAAAAAGGTAAAAATAGAATAAATTGGATTAAATAGGTTATAATAGATTAAAAAAATTGTTTTAAATAGTTTAAATTAATTTAAAATAGATTTCAAAGTTATGGCCAAACATTTCCAATAACTCAATTTCCGATAAATTCATTTATACTTGACACTTCAACTTTGAAATTCCAATTTTAAATCCTTTGAACAATTCCTTAAATCAATTCCAATTTTAACATTTATGCTTAGACTTCCAAAAATAATTCAGTTGATATAAATTAAATTTCTATTTCAAAATACCAGATTAACTGAATTCAAAATTTTAAAATTCAAAAATCATTTAATTTAACCAATCCGGTGTCCGTATATAATTTTCTACCCTAGGGTCAAGTGATACGGATATCTATCATTTCAATCTGCAATTTAAAATTTTACGGTTATATATCATTTCAAACCACAATCCCGAATTAAATAAAAATCCAGCTCGAGTCTATCATTTCAACCCATAACGATTTTTCCTAATCTATAGATCGTTTGGGTATGTATCATTTCAACTCATAGGGAATTTGCAATATTATAACAATATATGTGACGACCGCCAATGACCCTTGCACTGAACATAGAAATAGTGCGCTGTAAAGTGTGGCAGGCAGCCGTGGATGATTGCCAAGGTTAAGTTAAAACAGCATAATCTATCGTATAACTCACAGCGCATGGATAAAATACAATAGAAAGTATATATAGTGAAGCTTTACAGAACAGAATCTCAATTAAACTTCATAATAGTTTGGTACAAACATCTGAATAGTCAATACATCAAGCCTCACTACATATCACTCAGAGAATATACAAAGCAGCGGAACATCCAGTACATATAGTAAGAAAATAATATGCAAGCCTCCAGCTCGTCTTTGTCATCAACATCGTCGGAAACTAAGAACAGCACCTGTCACCTGCTACCTAGTCTGACCATCCCAAAGCGGATGAACAGCCCAAGGTAATAAGAGTTAAACATAAAGCCTTGAGTCAGACAACAGTCTTAGTGAGCAGTAAATTAACTAACAACATACCAAAAGAGCATAAAAGAAAAAGGAATAGGAATCCAACCCTCCCACTCCACCTCTTTCTACAGTGATAGCCCCCAGACTCACTAAGCAGAAATAAACATAGCAAAGCAGACATTTAAAGTAAAGCAATTATCACTCGAGTCAAGGTCGGTGTTTTCCAAGTACAAACCCCCAAGGCCTAAACCAAGATCAGATAAGCACCCAGAAAACATCGCTCTTGAGACCGAATGACGATACAACCAAACATCCATGACTCTGGCTATCACTGTTATCATTGCTTCGATACCACCGTTAATTGAATGACCGGCACATTCTTTCAGCCGTCCGTCAAGGTTTAATGGCAACCCCGGTTCTAGACATAACTCCGCACGTCGTCGCAGCCCGTGCCTAGGACTATCGAATCTGCCCAGAGTACTCGACTACAATCATAGTCTTTAGGGACTATCGAATCTGCCCAACGTACTCTTGCTTTGAGCCTGCTAGAACCTTCAACAACGATGAAATTTCAGCCTTCTAGTCATCCTCCTCGACGACTATTTCCATACTAGCTCAAGCGCCTCTCGAGCAAACCATTATCCTCAACTCGAACCATTTCACCGAGTTATCAACATGCTTGGAATGATCCCGTCTGGATTAAACCAAGGCTATCTCATACCATGCCTCGCTTCATCTCATCATAGCAAAGCCTCATCTCAACATCAACATCATCAAATCTATCCATATGAGCTTCATCATCCGCCACATATGCCACGAGCAGCTTTTCCAATTCAAGAGCCTTTCCCTTAGCTTTTGAATCATCTTCGACTAACTTGTCCAAATCAAATCAACAATCAACTAATTTACAACAATCAATCAAGTCAAACATTAATCCAAGTAATCAAGTATTCAAACATGATCAAATAAACAATTATAACAATAATGGCAATCTTGTAAATAAAGAGTCTAAATCTAACAAGCATGAATCATGAGCAATATCTCTACAACTTGATGAATGAACTTGCATAGTTTAACATGTAGTAAAATGGATGTCAAATTATCATGAACAATAGATCTACACTTAAGTTTATGAAAATGCATGGAAATCACTATCTTAACACCAAATCAAGCCATCAATCCGATATACTCCTTTGGATCCGTGTGAGAGATAATCACCACTCACCAAATCACCTAAACACCTTAAAAGCAACACACTTCAGATTTGGACATGAAGGATCTAACTCGATTCTCCAAAATCCTGCTTCAAATGAAGAAATCTCTCTCTTCGAATGATGAAGATCTTCAATCTAAGCTCTTTGATCTTCGATTTGGATGGAAGGAATCACAAGATTAGAGTGGAGAAAAGAAGTGAAGAAGTGTAGAACTCTAGCTCTCAAAATGGCAGCACTTCGTCGCTTCAAAATCCGGATCCCAAAAATGAAGAAGAACCCGCCTATTTATAGGCTGATTTCCTTAGGTCCGCTTCCTCTTAGGTCGTCCACGACCTAACAACCCCGACCTACGACCTAACAGATTCCCCGACCTAACACTTTGTGCGACATAATAGCTTCCGACTCAACGACTTATCACATGCACGCGACTTAGCTACTTAACACTACACGACCTAACTGCATATGCGCTTCCACGACCTAAAATGTCACGACCTAAGTCTCAATACTAATGTGCGGCCTACGACTTAAGCCCTTGCGCGACTTAACACCCTACGACTTAACTCTTAGCGACTTAAAGCTACTCGGCCTAACAACTTAACTAGGATACGACTTAACATCCACGCGACCTAACGACTCAACCTACTTATCTCCTTAACTCGTCCACGACCTAACCTTCTTAGGTCGTTAACTCGCTTAGTTCCTTAGGTCTCTGTCTTTCCTTAAGTCGCTCAAACCTTAGGTCGTCTACTCCTTAAGTCGCCGATTCCTGTAGGTTGCTAACTCTTAGGTCGTCCACTACCTTAAGTCACCAACTTCCTTAGGTCGCTCCAATCCCTTAAGTCGCTTACCCGACCTAACTTCTACTCGACCTAACCTACCCCACGACCTAAGCCACCACACGACTTATCTTCTATACGACCTAACCTCTACACGACTTAAGCTCTAGTCGACCTAAACTCCGGACGACTTAACAACACCGAAAACCTAATGACAACTGTTTTACAAACATTCGATCTGTAAAAATACGGGTCGTTACTTTCTCTCCCCCTTAGGAATTTCGCCCCCGAAATTCCAAACAAACAAGAGTAATCAAAAACTATTCTGCATGCCTACCATCCATAGCAATCAACAAACCATGCATCCAATTCTAGCCTAGCATGCAGAATTCTAAAATTAGAACAAGTTACAATGTCGTGAGATGACACGACACCTTATGGCCATACCTTGAAGAGTTCAGGATGAGCTGCCTTCATCCTCTCTTCCACCTCCCATGTACAGTCGTTAACATCATCACTCCATTGTACCTTGAGCAACCTAACTACCTTCCTCCTAAGCTATTTCGTGTCAGTTTCCACAACACGAAGCGGCTTACGAGGTCTCTTATCGACTGGATCAATCTCAAAATCTTCACAGCTATCAGCAGAAACCACTGTATTCGAGTCGTGCACATACTTCCGTAGATATGATACATGAAAAACATTGTGCACACTCGACATCTTTTCTGGTAACTCCAATTTATAGGCGAGCTTTCCAATTCGCTCGATGATCGGGAATGGTCCAACAAATCTCGGAGTCAATTTTCCTTTCTTCCCGAATCAAATAACATTCTACAGTGGAGAAATCTTCACAAAAACCATATCACCTACGTCGAATTCCAAATCCTTACGACGCTTATCGGCATAACTTTTCTGTCGGTCTTGGGCTGCCTTCATTCGTCGTCGAATGATCTCTATGCAATCCGAAGTCTGTCGAATCATGTCTAGCCCAAGTATCAGCTTTTCTCCTGTTTCTAACCAACATGTCGGAGAGTTACACGGTCTTCCATACAATGCTTCATACGGTGCCATACCAATGCTTGACTGGTAACTGTTATTATACGAAAATTCCACCAAATGAAGATGATCTTCCCATGATCCTCCGAAATCCAAAACACAAGCTCTAAGGAGATCCTCCAAAACCCGATTGACTCTCTCGGTCTGACCATCTGTTTGGGGATGATAAGCTGTACTCAAACACAACTCGGTTCCCAAAACTTCCTGAAAGCTCTTCCAAAATCTACTAGTGAACAATGGGTCTCGATCGCTTACTATACTTTTCGGAATACCATGGAATCGAACTATCCACTTAACATACAGCTCAGCCAACTTTGATGCAGTCCTAGTTGATCGAACAGGAATGAATCTTGCACTCTTAGTCAAACGATCTACAATGACCCAAATCCCTTCATTTCCCGTTCTGGTTCTAGGTAGTCCATCGATAAAATCCATCGATATTTGCTCCCACTTCCATGTAGGAACTTCTAATGGCTGAAGCAGTCCACTTGGCTTCTTCTGTTTGGCTTTTACCAACTGGCAGTTCATGCACTTGGAAATAAAATTTCCAACATCCTTCTTCATACCTTCCCAGTAATAGGTTCTCTTCATATCTCGATACATCTTATTTCCACCTGGATGAATTGTCAACTTTGAGTGATGACTTTCCTTCGGAACTTCATTTCTCAATTCATCTCTATCGGGAACAACTAGTCGTCCTTGCTTCCGAAGCCAACCTTCTCGATCGACCTCGAATCCTTTATCCTTTTCTGGGTCCAACCCAGATTCCAAATCACGGATAATCTTGACAAGCTTATCGTCTCGCTTTTGGCTCTCGCCAATCCTTTCCACAAGAGTAGGTCTTATCGATAAGTTTGCCAACATCTCAGGTTCCAATTCACATCTGGGCCTGAAGTCAAATCCAGCTACATACTCGAGATTCTTCCATTCTGAAAACATGGCTCCCAATCTTGCATGTCTTCGACTTAACGCATCTGCCACTGCGTTACCTTTTCCCAGAGTATAGGCTATACCAAAATCATATGATGCCAAAAGCTCTAGCCATCGTTGCTGCCTAAGATTCAAATCCTTTTGGGAGAAAAGATACTTCAACGACTTATGATCTATAAACAACTCGAATCGAACTCCCAATAGATAATGTCTCCACATCTTCAGAGCAAAAACAATCGCCGCCAACTCCAAATCATGAGTCGGATAATTCCTTTCGTGCGGCTTCAGTTGTCGACTTGCATACGCAACAACTTTACCCTTTTGCATTAGCACTGCTCCAAGTCCAGTACCACATGCGTCGGTGTAAACCACCATCTCATCATTTCCACTTGGAATAGTTAAAACAGGAGCACTTGTCAGTCGCTCTTTCAGGATTCCGAAAGCTTGCGCACACTTAACATCCCATCTGAATACTTGGTTCTTTTTCGTCAATCATGTTAATGGTGCAGCTACCTTGGAAAAGTCTTTGAGAAATCGACGATAATATCCTGCTAATCCAAGAAAACTTCTCACATCAGATGCATTCTTAGGTCTAACCCAATCCTGGATTGCTGCCACCTTAGCGGGATCAACCGCTATTCCATTTCCAGAGATAATATGGCCTAAGAACCTCACTTCACTCTTCCAGAAGTGACACTTTGAAAACTTAGCCTTCAGCTGATGTTTCTGTAAGATTTCCAAAACAATACTCAAGTGCGTCTTGTGTTCTTCTTCAGTTCTGGAATAAATCAAAATATCATCCACGAACACTAGTACAAACTTGTTCAACTGATCTCTGAACACTCTATTAATAAGATCCACAAAATATGTTGGTGCATTGGTCAATCCAAACGGCATTACCAGCCACTCAAAGAAACCGGATGCTGTCCTGAAAGAAGTCTTCGGCACACTATCCTTAGCCACTCTTAACTGGTGAAATCCCGTTGCCAAATCCATCTGAGAAAACACCTTAGCTTCGTGAAGCTGATCAAACAAGTCATCTATTCTCGGCAATGGATACTTGTTCTTCTTAGTCACTTTATTCAGCTCACGATAATCCACACACAACCTCAACGATCCATCCGCTTTGGTTACAAACACAACTGGTGCACCCCATTCGGACACACTACACCGAATGAATCCTTTCTGTAAAAGATCATCAACCTGCACCTTCAACTCCTGTTGTTCCCTAGGCGCCATCCGCCTAAGAGGCATCACAACAGGTCTGGCTCCTTCAACTAAATCGATACGAAACTCGATCTCCCTATGCGGCGGTAATCCTTTGACCTCATCAAAGACCTCCTCAAATCCATTAGCGATTGGCACCGATGACAGTCCATCCCGTGGAACAACCAGCGAATACATGAAGCTCATGAAGACGCCTTCCTCATGCTTACATCGTATCACAACCTTTCGCCCCTCCACATTCTCGACTGTCACCTCCAACCTTTCACAATCAACCTTTGCCGCATACTTCCTAAGCCAGTCCATACCCAAAATAATTCCAAACCCCACAAAGTTCAGAACAAAACAATCACAAACAAAAGAGCAATCATGACTCGATACAATCAGACCATGGCATAACATACACAGACAAGACGAACCCCCAACTGGATTAGTCACAACCAATGGCCTATCAACGATATCCGGTTCTAAACCCAACCGGCCTACAAGTTCATTACAAACAAAAGAATGCGACGCCCCAGTATCGAATAACACTCTAATTGGAACACCACATATGGAAAGAGTACCTTGAACTACCACACTCTTTCCTTTCTCTTCAGCGGTAGGAGCTTTTGAAGATGATGGAACAGCCCCCAAAGCATAAACTTGCACAATCTGCTTGTCCTTCCACGGTTCTGGACAATTCTTCCTACTATGCCCCGGCTTGTCACAGTTGTGACACTTCACCGGCACCTTTGGATTCTTGCAGTCCCTAGAGAAATGGCCCTTCTGCTGACAATTGTAGCAGGTCACTTCGCCCTTCGGCTTCTTCTGGCCATCCTTACCCTTTTGCTGCTGCTTCCTCTTCTTGTGTCCACCCTGCTGTGGTTTAAACTCCTCCTTGGTCACAGCAACAACAAATCCTTCTTTAGGAAACAGATTCTCGTGCCTGAGAGCCTTCTCCACAAGCTTCTCAAATGGATTGTCCAAATGATCCACCAACTGCCTCCCAAGATAACTGTCCAAGCCTGTCACAAACTTCTCATTCTTCTGATATGCAGATTCAATATACGACCGGGCATACTTGGACAAAGCTTCAAACTCAGAAACATACTCAAGAACTGGTCTTCCACCTTGCTTGAGCTCCACAAACTTCTTGAACAGAACAGATTTCTGAGCAGTAGAAATGAACTTAGCTTCAAATCTGGCTTGGAATTGTTCCCAAGTAATACCTTCCTTCGGAGTATCAATGGTGATAGAGTTCCACCAATCAGAAGCTCTTCCTTGAAGCTTTCTTGATGCAAGCTTCCTTTTAGTTGCATCCTCGATTCCCAAATCACCAAAGATTCTTCTACAAGCATTTATCCACCTCTGGACTTCAATGGTTGACTCTGTTCCCAAGAAAACCTTTCCTCCAAGAGCAGTATAGTCTTTACACAACTTAGCAAAATCCACCGGTCTTGGAGTTTGAACTTGAACTCCAACATCAACTGCTAGCCCCGAAGCTGGCATCCTTCTCATGATCGAAGTCATCATAGCTTCGAACATAGCTGCATAATCAACAACCCCCTCAGCAGCACGGCCTTCCCTAGCAGCTGGTCTCCCTCTTCGACTCATCCTTAATATCTATAAAAAGGAATGATTAATACACCTTGAGAAACAACTGCATAAGGGGTTCAAATCATTCTAAGCTACTAAATTATATATAGTAATCATCCATCAAAATACAATTACGTCTCTCATACGTAGTTACGTCAGCGAGCGTTGGGTAAAATCGATTAACCAAAGCTCTGATACCAAATGTGACGACCGCCCATGACCCCTGCACTGAACATAGAAATAGTGCGCTTTAAAGTGTGGCAGGCAGCCGTGGACGATTGCCAAGGTTAAGTTAAAACAGCATAATCTATCGTATAACTCACAGCGCATGGATAAAATACAATAGAAAGTATATATAGTGAAGCTTTACAGAACAGAATCTCAATTAAACTTCATAATAGTTTGGTACAAACATCTGAATAGTCAATACATCAAGCCTCACTACATATCACTCAAAGAATATATGAAGCAGCGGAACATCCAGTACATATAGTAAGAAAATAATATGCAAGCCTCCAGCTCATCTTTGTCATCAACATCGTCGGAAACTAAGAACAGCACCTGTCACCTGCTACCTAGTCTGCCCATCCCAAAGCGGATGAACAGCCCAAGGCAATAAGAGTTAAACATAAAGCCTTGAGTCAGACAACAGTCTTAGTGAGCAGTAAATTAACTAACAACATACCAAAAGAGCATAAAGGAAAAAGGAATAGGAATCCAACCCTCCCACTCCACCTCTTTCTACAGTGATAGTCCCTAGACTCACTAAGCAGAAATAAACATAGCAAAGCAGACATTTAAAGTAAAGCAATTATCACTCGAGTCAAGGTCGGTGTTTTCCAAGTACAAACCCCCAAGGCCTAAACCAAGATCAGATAAGCACCCAGAAAACATCGCTCTTGAGACCGAATGACGATACAACCAAACATCCATGACTCTGGCTATCACTGTTATCATTGCTTCGATACCACCGTTAATTGAATGACCGGCACATTCTTTCAGCCATCCGTCAAGGGTTAATGGCAACCCCGGTTCTAGACATAACTCCGCACGTCGTCGCAGCCCGTGCCTAGGACTATCGAATCTGCCCAGAGTACTCGACTACAATCATAGTCTTTAGGGACTATCGAATCTTCCCAATGTACTCTTGCTTTGAGCCTGCTATAACCTTCAACAACGATGAAATCTCAGCCTTCTAGTCATCCTCCTCGACGACTATTTCCATACTAGCTCAAGCGCCTCTCGAGCAAACCATTATCCTCAACTCGAACCATTTCACCGAGTTATCAACATGCTTGGAATGATCCCGTCTGGATTAAACCAAGGCTATCTCATACCATGCCTCGCTTCATCTCATCATAGCAAAGCCTCATCTCAACATCAACATCAACAAATCTATCCATATGAGCTTCATCATCCGCCACATATGCCACGAGCAGCTTTTCCAATTCAAGAGCCTTTCCCTTAGCTTTTGAATCATCTTCAAATAACTTGTCCAAATCAAATCAAAAATCAACTAATTTACAACAATAAATCAAGTCAAACATTAATCCAAGTATTCAAGTATTCAAACATGATCAAGTAAACAATTATAACAATAATGGCAATCTTGTAAATAAAGAGTCTAAATCTAACAAGCATGAATCATGAGCAATATCTCTACAACTTGATGAATGAACTTGCATAGTTTAACATGTAATAAAATGGATGTCAAATTATCATAAACAATAGATCTACACTTAAGTTTATGAAAATGCATGGAAATCACTATCTTAACACCAAATCAAGCCATCAATCCGATATACTCCTTTGGATCCGTGTGAGATATAATCACCACTCACCAAATCACCTAAACACCTTAAAAGCAACACACTTCAGATCTGGACAGCGAAGGATCTAACTCAATTCTCCAAAATCCCGCTTCAAATGAAGAAATCTCTCTCTTCGATGGATGAAGATCTTCAATCTAAGCTCTTGGATCTTCGATTTGGATGGAAGGAATCACAAGATTAGAGTGGAGAAAAGAAGTGAAGAAGTGTAGAACTCTAGCTCTCAAAATGGCAGCACTTCGTCGCTTCAAAATTTGGATCCCAAAAATGAAGAAGAACCCGCCTATTTATAGGCTGATTTCCTTAGGTCCGCTTCCACTTAGGTCGTCCACGACCTAACAACCCCGACCTACGACCTAACAGATTCCCCGACCTAACACTTTGCGCGACATAACAGCTTCCGACTCAACGACTTATCACATGCACGCGACTTAGCTACTTAACACTACACGACCTAACTGCATATGCGCTTCCACGACCTAAAATGTCACGACCTAAGTCTCAATACTAATGCGTGACCTACGACTTAAGCCCTTGCGCGACTTAACACCCACGACTTAACTCTTAGCGACTTAACGCTACTTGACCTAACAACTTAACTAGGATACGACTTAACATCCACGCGACCTAACGACTCAACCTACTTATCTCCTTAACTCGTCCACGACCTAACCTTCTTAGGTCGTTAACTCGCTTAGTTCCTTAGGTCGTTGTCTTTCCTTAAGTCGCTCAAACCTTAGGTCGTCTACTCCTTAAGTCGCCGATTTCTGTAGGTTGCTAACTCTTAAGTCGTCCACTACCTTAAGTCACCAACTTCCTTAGGTCGCTCCAATCCCTTAAGTTGCTCACCCGACCTAACTTCTACTCGACCTAACCTACCCCACGACCTAAGCCACCACACGACTTATCTTCTATACGACCTAACCTCTACACGACTTAAGCTCTAGTCGACCTAAACTCCGGACGACTTAACAACACCGACAACCTAATGACAACTGTTTTACAAACATTCGTTACAATATAAATTACAACATCCAGTCATCCAATATCAACAATCAAACATACATCACAATTATCATCCAAATCAATCAATAAACATCAATAGATAACTGATAATCAATACAAGTATTAAATTGACAAATTAAAAATTCAATATTAAATTAAACGATAATTAATTGCAATAAAAGTCAAATTTAACCAGAATGACAATTTAACATACCAAACAGCAATCAATAAATTTCTAATCACATAATAAATTTAATTTAACTAACATAAGATAATTTAGAAGTTGTGAGTGGGTTAAAACACTCTCCTTTGATTTTAAATCGAATAAAAATCCAATTTAGGGCCCAAATTCAAACAGTCTCAGAATTTGTCCAAACCAGCGTCAAAATGTCTGGAATTTTGATACGATCCCAACGAAATAAATCGTGTGTGAAACGGACCTCGTATGTAAAAGTTATGTAATTTAGAAGTTTGAAATTCAAAAATTAAATTTAAAACAATCATAACCAACATTACCTTAGATGATGCCATGTCACGCTTGCTCACACGAACCCTAACGCATACCTTCGTATGCCAATATCATCTGCAGCCGCCACGAACACCACCCATTGACCACGAACGCACGCCGCTACAACCACCTATACCATGATCTGACCATGCCATCGTCAAGAGCACTCCAGGCGCGACCTCCCCGGCCCCTCCAAGCGCCACCGTCGCCGTCCCTAATCAAGGCCGATTTTTGGTGAATCCAGAATGAGCTACGACGAACGACGACTACCCCATACCTTGCTCGACACCACCTGTAACGACCCATAATTTAATCACTTTGAACATGAATAGTTAATATGTTTTTAAATGATTAAATAATGGATTTTATATCTAGAAGTATTAACCCTGCCTAATAAAATAGAATAGTATAATTACTTGCCTAATAAAACAAGAGAGAATTATTAACCTTGCCTAATAAAACAGAATAGTATAATTACTTGTCTAATAAAACAAGAAAGAATTATTAACCTAGCCTAATAAAACAGAATAGTATAATTACTTGCCTAATAAAACAAAATAGCATAATGATTATTATATTCCATACGGATGGTTGCCATTGGACCAAAATCTGGTCGAATCAGGTTATGCCATGTGGATGGTTGCCATTGGACCAAAATCTGGTCGAATCAGGTTAGGCCATAGTTGATAAGGAGAATTCCTATTGGACCAAATTGTGGTCGAATCAAATTAAGCCATAAGGATGTTTTCTATTGGACCAAAATGTGGTCGAATCAAATTAGGCCATATGGCTGGTTTCTATTGGACTAAAATTTGGTCGAATCAGGTTAGGCTGTAGGAAATGACTAAAGTACCCTTCTCTTCACCTATAAATAGCCAAGTTCGTATCTCATTTTAATTCATTCACAAACTAAAGAAAAGAACTAAAATTCATTATAAAAGGTGAAGTATTCCAAGTCTCCATCAAAGCAAATAGGATGTGAGTATATTCCTTGTTTTCATAGTTTAGTGGGTATAACTTATTCTGTGAGTATAATTTAATTATTTTACAGTGTTCTAATCTTAATCTCTTTCCTTTGACTCATTCACATTTTAATAATGTTGTGTTGACTATTGATTGTAAATTGTTAATAATAATGGGTCTGTTATTATTCTTGTTTGGTTGTTTGATTTGTGCTCGGCCAGTTTATGAGCAATAACTTTGATGTTTAGTTAAAGGGAACTTACACCACCTTTTAACTTAGGATTGACATTTAGTGACTTTTTAGTTAAAAGGAAATAACACCCCTTTTGGCTATCTCATTTGATTAAGAGGGAGCTTCACCCCTCTTGATCGTATTCTCCTTTAAAGATGATGGGTTTAAGTTATGATTTGAATGAAAGTTTTAAATCTTTATTTAAAGTATTTTAAAGGAGCTTCAAAATTTATATAATGATTTAAATGGGTTATTTATGGAAAGTAAGTAGTCCTATACTTGGCACTAAAAGTCAATGAGTAGATTGATCCTCTATCTGTGAGATCTAGAACCGAAGTGTCTAGGCAAGGCTAGGAGCAACCAGTGCCCTGACTTACCTGCCTTTGTTTCTGGGCGAGGGGTAGAGTAAGTCGAGAATATCAAAAACGTGACAAGTGTAGGAGATTTGATTTCCATAAATGATCTTTATAATTATAATGGAAAACATTCTCATTTCTTATAGATAATTGTTTTTGATCCATCTAAGTATGCTTTTGAAATATGAAATCCTCCCAAATGTTTTATGAATATACTTATATCGATGAGATAAGTATATGGATATTTTCCAAGTAGTGAAAAAGAATAAGATTTAATTTCCATATACAATCATTTTGTTATCCCCGATAGTTGATATCTTGACTATCAATTTCGATACCCTTCTTCCTTTTGTTTTTGTTTCGTTAATCTAAGACGATTTGTTACTCATTTAGAGCATTGATATCCTCTATCGGATATGACTAAATAAAGAGCGAGTGGGGGCCAAGCTATGTGGGGTTGCTCCTATTAGGGTATTTTCACTTCTACTCTAGATTGGTTTCGGTTGTATGCGCACGAAGATATGAAATACCCGGATACTCGGTAAGGTTAACGGGATCCGGCTTGGAGGTTTCCGAGAGCCATCGTAGTTCTCAAGTATATTTTCTAGAGGTATACTTTCGGTAAGGGGGGCGCACCCTCCTAGTCATTGTTGGAAAAAATTCCTTTTCCTTATTTTTGATTCAATCTTTGAATTGATTCTTTCTTAATTGCATCGGGAAGCGTCTTGCGCTCTTCGCGATGTTTAATTATTCGTATCCATTCTTTTATGCTTGGATGTTGTCCTTATGAGCGGAAACACGTTCTGCGTTTTTGCGACATGGTCTCACCGGTTATTTTGTGTATTCAATTTTTTTAATTTGGAATTTACTCATACCGGACTTATTGTTTGACCCGAATTGTTTGTTTTCCCTAAACTCTCGGGTACACATTTATATTTGAGTAGTCCAAAAATGACAGGTTTCATTGGGCTCTTTTAAAGATGGTGGACGAGTAGGAGGCTCCTTGTCTATCTAGTTATTTATTTCCGCTGTTATGAGATGTTAGCTCTATGTATGTATATTTAAAGGCAGGTTGTTATAACTATCTAGACTGATAGTAGTACTTTTGTTGTAACTCTGATAACTCCATGTTGGGAGTAACCTTATGTACTATCCTATTTTATGTTATATATTTAACCATTCCGTTGTGAAGATTATTGTTCTATTCTTATATTTTATCCGATGACAACTCGTCTTTCAGATACTTGGACAACGGCACATGAATACCATGGATGTATTAAGTGTCGTTCTCAGGGGTCAGAAAGGTGGGTCGTCACACCACCTTCGCAACGGCACCACTCGATCGTCGATCGGAGGCAGATCCACCAATGGATCGTCCAAAATCCAATATGAATGGCCAGAATTGATTTGCGAATTCTGGGCAAACAGTGAATCCAATCAAAAAACGAATCACACCAATGAATTATTCTCGTCGAGAGCTTCAAACTGATATATAATTCGACATAGTTTGGAGGAGTTTGATTTTTGATTCGATTTTTGGTTTGCAACTGAATTTGGAATTTGTTTTGATTTGTCTGCCATTGAGAAGGAGAAGTAGACGATGGAATAAGAATATAGCTAGGGTTTATAACAGGCTATATATAGGCAGATCAGAAATAGAAACGAATGGACTAGATTGATTTGAAAGTTGAACGATAAATGACCCGAAAAGCCCGTTCTGTCTCCGGAACGAAAATGGATCATCCCATATATCAAAATAGGTGTTTTCGATAATTCTATACTCAATGGAACATGTTTCAAGTCCTAATTCCATCGTATGAAGAAGTTAGCTTAAAATCAGCTGATTTCAAATTGATTTCAATTGAAATGAATTAAATTGATTTCTATGCGTTTCGAATCTATACGATCAAACGACAAGTCTGATCGCTACGAAACTTGAAACCTACAATAATTCACTGTTACGGATCCGATGAAATTGGTTTCGTCTAAATCCGAGACAGTGGCCAAAATGGCTATTTTCACGTTAATTAAATAAATTAATATTAAATTAATTAAGTCACTTTTAAATTTCAAATTCAATGAATACCCATTTTCATCATTTTTTATTACTTGGACAATTACAATAACTTAAACAAGTTTACATATAATTTCAATGTTAAATGATACAATAATTACAGTGTTCAATTTCAACTGTAATTAAATCCAATTAATTATAATTAAATTCCAATAAATTGATTAAATTTGATTTCAGACTTTTATTCAATCAATTATTACTCTACAGACATAGTTAACATTTGTTTATATCTTGTTACACTAACATTCTACAATTATCATCTTAGTTTTCATTAACGTGGTATTTAATTACATTTAATTGCAATAAATCCATTTATTATAGCTTAAATTCAAATAAATTGATCAAACTTGATTTCAATTCTTTTTATTCAATCAATTATCATATTTTACCATACTAGTTGCAGCATTTTAATTACATTGAATTTTGCCAATTTTTATTATAATTTGAAATCTCAATAAATTAATTTATCTTTGTTTCACACATTTTATTAAATCAATTATTACCTTATGGATGTAACTGACATTTCTGTACATTTTATTACATTCCCAATTTGCAGATATTGTATTAACTCATATTAATGTAACATTTATTTACATTTATTTGTAATTGATTAGTTAAATTGGTAACAAATAATAATTGTCACCATTTCTACATTTAATAACATTTGTAAGTTTATTATTTACAAACAAATGTTATAACAACTCTCATTACACAAATTTTATTCAATTTCCATTTATTACACATTATTTTATTAATTAACCAACATTTTAAATTATTAATTAATATACACCTTATTGCATTAATTTAAAATCTATAACCAATTATAACTTTTTAATCCTTTTAATTAATTGGAATTACATTTAAAGCAGTTATCAATTACCTTAGATTAATGCTATTACACTTTATTCTAGTTACATTCATATTATTAAATCACAAAATTTTATTTCTTCCAACATTAAATCACAAAACCTTATTAAATTAACTATTTTTAATTATCAAAAATTACGGTTCGTTAATTACAAAAGCAGTAGCTATTACTTCCATAAACCTGTATTTCACTTAAATAATCCAAAGAGGTTAATTATTATATAAAAAAGAAATATTTAGTTGTTTCAACTAATAACAACATAACAACAATCACTTACAACCAAAACCATACAACCATTACATGCAAATTCAAGAAATCAATCATCCATCCATGGCAACCAAACAAATGGTTTGTTCGGGTTTAGAAACTTTAAATCGTGTAGAATGATAAATAAACTACTAAGCATACCATACACTCAACAGTCTTAGATAAAACTTAACAGATTATTCACACATTCTAAACAATTTAAAGTATCACTTCCCAATCATTCCATAAGCCAAAACAAACAATGATTTCAAGTATTATTCAAATGTATTCTTATTAATTTCCTTTCATATCATTTACTGTTCATTTTTCTTTATTCATACAATGCTATTTTATTAGTTTACATTCATTACTTACAAAAATTCATTTCTCATTTATTCATACAATGCTTTTTCTCCATTTTCATTACTTTACATTCATTTGTTTACATAAGTTATTTCAATTTCAATTATTAGGTTATCCATTGTTATGTAAGTCTCTTTACAATCTAATTCACCATTAATAGATTATTTCCATTTCACATTCATTCGTCCATATATAGTATTATTGAATATTAAATTCATTTCTAAATCATTTCAATGTTTTTCGAAGTTATAATCATTAAACTAATATAGTACCCACCTTAATTATAAATGGCTTCAACATTAACTTAAGTTTACAACATTTTATAACATCAACCTTCATATTTATTGAAATAATTCTACGGAACACTCTCTGTCACATACCGGAATTTTCGACTTTCGAAAATTCGACATCGATACTCACTTTATCTACTGTCGAACAATCGAGTGTCGGAAACTCCAATAGTGATGTTTTAAGAAAGAAGAAAAAGGCAGAAGAAGAAGAAAACAGAAGAAGAAGGAACAACAGAACAACATCAGATACAGAAACAATATCAGAATCTCACATATCGCAGCGGAACAATATACAATAGATAATTACTAGTCTTTTAAAACAAAGAACTATATCAGTTTATACATACATCAATCAGAGTCAATATACAACAATGGACAGTTATATAACTTGTCCTCATACAGAATACACAGTGGAATAAATACTATCAGATACAAATACTACGTCTCGTCATCCAGCTTATCTCCAAAGCTCCAGAATATCCTGATAACATAACTCTAGGCTGCCCGTGTGGAAATTGGTGGGCACCCAGAGTTTAGAAGGGAACAATAAACTCCGAGTCAGTCATGGTGACTGGTGTGAGATCGTAAAACAGTTATTTTTCACAAAGAAAATAAAACAAATTCGCAATGCTTTTGGAAAATGAAACTACCATAAGACCTCCCACCACACACACAATGCAAACGCAGAATTGGAGGAGATTTCTTCTTATGATAGTCAAAGATGCTTACTACGCAAAATCAAATCATTTTTGATATTATTATTAGTGCATAGTGTAGAAAACATTTCGAAAGTATAATATAAATCTTAGCCAGCATAGGCATTCCGCACTTATGCCTACTATAGCTACTATGTTCAATAGCAGGTTACCGCCACATTCCATAGCAGGTAATACAACTAAAACCGTACAAGTCGCGTATTGTTTCTTTGGATTTCCAACAAATGGTCAGGCTAAGGAACTTCCTATTCCACGAACAGAACGCCTCTGGAATGACGTTCCGAGAAATAACCTAACATTACGGTTAGATCTCTGCTAACACAAGGCCGGGTTACCTCTGCAAAAATAGGTAACTACTGACACGCGTATGCCATCCCCCGATCGTAACCGATCTTCCCGAGGATCCCCGATTCGCAACAAACTACATAATAAGCAGTATCAACATAGGTTAAGTATCTGGGCTCCATACCATGATACCACCTCTATCCAGAAGGAATGACATACACTAAGGGGCGCTACTCCCTAGAACCTTGCTGCATCCTTCCTGTTTTGACCATTTCCGGGGTGTGAGGCTCGACGAAGTCTCATCCACAAAGCTACGCTTTCTACAAAGCCATGCTTCGGGTCAAACAAATGATCAACCTATGATCATAAAGATAAATGATCAAACAAATGATCATATCGCAAATGATCAAACACTGATCATTTCATAGCAACACTCAGTATGCCACGTTACCAAATTGGGAGTATATCGCTGATAAATTCCAATTACATAACCTCTGAGCTCGTACGTCTCAGAGAAGGGTGTTAAGCTAAGAGAATAAATTCTCCGCCACCAACAGATATGTATTTGAAAGAAATCAGCTCAATATCTCAATTTGTAACGTCAGACAAACAATCCATACAAGTCTGTTCCGGGATCGAACAGAACCGAAGGCACTTCTCACAAAGCCCTTGCATACCCGGATAAATTTTCAATCACGTCAGGACTTCCCGTCACTAAGGGTGATAAAACCTCTAAACCGGAGATCAGCCGATGTAGAGTAACTCGACGGTAATCCTTCCATTTTCAAAAATATCCGGTCTTCAACACCGGTCTTCGAATGCAATTTATAACGACGTATCACATATTCGGAATGGGTTATACGACCCCATGGTCCTTTCCCGGCTAACCCGAATAGTGAGCGATTATTCAAAAATAAGTGTGGCATTCAAATTTATCAAATTCACAACAAATACCTATTCAAGGTAATTATTGATAGTCGGTTATTTAACTATCAATAAAGATGCGCAACATCATCAGATTCCAAATTTTTTTCCAAATTATTGTATCTTCCAAAAATATCTTTACTAGATATATAATTTCCACACTTAACCATTTGAAAACAATTTCAAATCAATTTTCACATTTCATTTTATCTTTGAAGATAAAATCTCAAAACAGTTCATTTCATATTGGAAAAGCATTTCCATACTTATTTAAAAATAAGTATTTCACAAATCTATTTATTTTCAACATTTGAAAATATTCAATATACTTAAATCAATATTAAGTATACATTTCATTCTTTAAGGAAATCATTTGAGTCAAAACGAATGTTACGTAAAACATCGTTACGACGACTCGAAATCACTAGTATAGGGATTCGGATTTTAAGATAGATATATGTAAATCCCAATACTACATAAAACATTTTCTTTTCGAAAATCATTTACTATAACAACAGTGTTATAGTTCATCATTTCCTTATTTCTCGAAAACGTCTATTTCAACAATGAATGTTGAAATCTATGCTTTCGATACCTAACACGTTTTAAAACATCTTTTAAAACAATTAACTTCATTTTATAATATCGCTTTCCCAAACATAACCATTTTATTCAATAATATATTCACTGTCCAAAATCGTGAATATACTTCACTAACCAAATTTCAATCTTTTCTACACATTATTCCAAGAATTATCCACTATCCAAAATCGTGGAAAAAATTCCCTTAATAACCTTCTATATTCAATTCATCAAATTTGATTGATTTTCGAATTTATGAAACAACGTTCATAAATTCCATTTCTATTTTGTAACAACTTCAACTTAATAAATCCCCTTTATTAACAATTCGATTCATAACTCAAATCTTATACCAACAATCCATATTATAAGTTAAATACTTATAATTCCTTTATTTTACAAAATCATCTCCATTTATAAGTTCACAATTTATAAATTCCATTTATTTATAAATTCTTAAAAAAAATCATTTTAACGCTTATAAAAACTTGTTTTATAATACCAACATTTTAATTTATAAAATGTCAACTTTATAAACCTTTTAAGTAAACCGTTTATAATATTTTAAAAATCTCAATTTAAACCATTTTTATAAATCAATCAACTGTTTATTCCAAAAATCACTTTTCGGTTATATTTCACAAAGATCTTAACTTTTATAACTTTAAAATTTGAACGTTTATTTATTTAAAATAAATCACTTCAAAAATTTAATAAAACGTGTAATTTCAAAGATCACTTTAAAAATCCTTTTAAATTAAAAGTCGTTATTTTTAAAACTTGAATCCGATGATGCAACAGCACCAATTAGTCAATCACAACATCAAACATCATATATCAACATATGATAACATAATATACATCAATATATGTAAATAAATAAATACTGGTGAGGAATCCAGTTGGATCCCTCCAACCTGTTTCCCTGCATCCACAGATGTTAGCACAATACCAATTCCACTTCGAGGTGGAATATTGCGGTATATGGGTTTTTATAAAAATATCTGCTTACTAACGGCGCAATAGGGTCTCATCCGCTATACGAGGCGGGAAATCAATCAATCCAATATATACATATGCCAATATGTATATATTGCTATATATATATATAGATATATCCTACTATATCTAATATCACATCCAAATAGCAATCATCAATCAATAACTGAAAATTCCACTTTCATTTTGAGTGAGAAAAATCTCACCTTAGCTTTAATTTGCCATCCAATCCAATTCTTCTTTTGTTTCTCGACTTTAACCTTGTATAAATATTATATAAATTATTAATATTCGAATTGAACCGAACTACAAATTTTCGTTTTGTAATTTTAATTATCCCAAGATTTTATTTTAAACCAGTTTTCTTTTAATAAATTTATCTAACCAAATTTAAATTAAAACTAAATTTCCCTTAATAAATTATTTTCAATGGTTAAAATAAGTAAATAAGTTAAGAAAACAAATTCATTACCAAACCATTATTTTTAATATAAACTCTTCAACATTTAAATTCTATATATTTTTTGCATAAAATTTTACTTCTGCAAAAAAAATCAAATTGATCTGTATATAACTACTTAACGTTTTAAAATTCCTATTTAACTCCCAAAATATTATTCCCATACATACATATATTACTGTTATTAATAAAAAAATTATGTTTACCAATCTATGCCTATATATTTATAAATTTATAATATAATAATACCTTACTGTAAAAATCAAATTTTTACCAAACTGGGCTTTACCTCACTGCGTTCTATCGAACTCGACGTTTGCCAGAGACCGGCACCCCCAAAACACGTCGCCAGATCACCGCTTCCCCACCGATGATGAGTCGCGACCCAATTTTCTCCATGCGAGACCATCTCGAGTCGCCCCATCGGCTACATCACGAAAACGACGACGCCGTGACTAATTTGACTGCTCTTCAGACGAAACCCATCCCCCGATCTTTCCCAGCCCTCGCGATTGTTCCCTGACTACTCGTGCCGCCTCCTCTGCTTCACGCGGCTGCCCTCCAGGCGAACGCGAGCTTCGCGAGCTCGAGTGCCTCACGTCGCGATGAAGTCGCGAATACCTCCCAGTCGTTGAACGCGACACAATTGATCGAGATCCCCTTTATAATCTGATTTTCGAAAGGTAGTGGTATGTGATGTTTTAAAGTATTCGTCACGGCCATGAATTTGTATTTATTTTGAATCTGGAAAGAGGAAGGCGCAATGCTGTTATATATTCCCTTTTGTTTTCTGAAGGAAGCCATAGGGATGTACGCGATTTGGTTTCAGTCGCCATTGATTTGTTTTGAACGAGAGAATTTTCTTTTGAACGAAATGATTTTCTTTCGTGTGTTTTAACAGAGAAAGGGGAGACAAAAGAACGTGTTTGCACGATTATATTCGTGATTCTCGGCTGAAACAAAGGGAACGAGATGATGTTGTTTTGTACGGGAGGAGACAGTTTAGTGGCTGATTGTTGACTAATTTAAATTTAAATTTAAATTCGAATTCGAATAAATTTCGATGCGTTTACACGTCGTGTGCTCACATATAAACACCGAAAAATACGATATTTGAAATCCGACAATAATACAATATTACGGATCCAATGGAACTGGTTTCGTCGAATTCCGAGACTGCGCCTCGGACGGCTATTTTTAAATTCGATTTAAACGATATAAATTCAAAACTGATCAAAGCAGTTTAAATTTCAATTCTGAAGCTGCTGTTATCTTCAGTGTTATAAATATAAATTTTACAAGCGTTTGAAATATTTTCCTTTAGCTTTAAATTGAAGATTCAAATTTTTATTCAACTCTCAATATATTAAATTATATAATTTAATCGTCAAATTCAAAGTTATATTGGGGATTCAAATTAAATCATCGTTCAAATATTTAAAATTAATTAAATATTCTCAATTTAATTTGTTCAAAATTCTGGGTCGTTACAGACTTCCCTCCTTAAAAGAATTTCGTCCCGAAATTACAAGTCAGGAAGAAAAAGTCCTTAACTCGTCTACTATTTTTCAACATCCAGTAGTTTTATCACTTTTCAAACAGATCTTCCTACTAAAGATTCGTTATCATCTCAACTAAATTTCCAACTTCAATTTTAAGTTTCAAACAACATTGTTTAACTTCTAAATTCAAATTCGAGTTTAAATTCAAATTTTAACTTCAAAATTGTCTCAAAAATATTCTAACACTCGAAATTTTCGAAAAATTTCGCCAGCGTCTACTTTGCGCGGCTAATACGGCACGACTACAAAACGTCCCTACGGACTCTCAGATTTCAAAAAGAAAAAGAAAAAGCCAAGCGGCTAGACAAGAAATCATCAAAAACTCATATTATAATTCAAATACTTACCTTTTTGTCGAGCAATTCAAATTCTCTTCAAAATTAAAATCCCAATTCCTTTACACCTGTATATCCTACTAGCCATAATATCTAGTTACAATATTCAAACCATTTTGCAAATTCTATTACAAATTTTTCAATATATACTTCTTATATCATTTTTACTTCACTATTGAAGTTACATATCTATTTTCATTCACTTTTACATTCCAAATTTCATTTGAATTCAATTTACACCTTCAATTTTAATTTGGATTCAGTTTAACTTCTGAATATTGAATTTATCAATTATCTTTCCTTTACAACTATACTATTTTAAATTAGTTCCAGTTACTAATTCATCACAAATTCTAATTCATTTATTCAAATTTGTCTTCAACATTCAGTTTCAATTCCAGTTTTATTCACTTTTGTTCGTTCCCAAAATTTATTTACAATTCACTATTTTGGTTTACAATCACTTATATTAAACTGGATTTCAATTCGAATTCAATTTACATTCATGTACTTGCAATTGCAAATTAATTCATTCATTCACAATTTTATTTTCATAATTCAATACTCAATTCCAGAGTCTTTTCAACCTTTTCAAAACCATTTTTGAAAACAATTCAAATTTATCTTTTGAATTTTCTAAAACAAAATCCAAATTTTCCAAACAACTTCCATTTAAAAATCAATTTGGCAGCAATTCCTCTTTTGGAAACCCGAAAATGAACACCGGCGATGCTGCAGTCATTACCGAAGTTATTTTCCAGCGACCGAAAAAGAGTTTAGAGCCTTCATCTTTCCAAAATACCTTTCAAAACCTTTGAAATTCATTTTCAAATCAAAAAGGATTTAAACTTTCCAAATCTCCAAAATTTTCAAATTCTTTTCAAAACATTTCCAAAAACTTCTCTGGAATTCTATTTTCATTTATAAATCACGTTTATAATTTACATTCCTTAATTTCATTTGTATGTGAATTTTATTTCTTAACTTTGGAGTTATGATTTCAATTTCTTGTTTAATTTCAATGATAATAGTTTAATATTATCACTTCTAACAACCATGCAACCATATACTATAGTACTTCATAGAAAAATCATTTCTTTTCTATACAAAAATAGTTTTGGGCAAAATTATCTCATTCACCCTATTCAAAAACAATATTGTGCCGAATTGTTCTATTCAAGTGTTTAGAAACCCCTTCGATCCAGTTTTGCAGACTGTGCCGACGAAGGTTCATATGCCACTCAATAAATCAATCATCACAATATAAAACAATTTTTATATCAACTAACAAGTACGCGCTCGTATCTATTATTACACTCAACTCATTCTAGAGTACTACTGACTCTATCTCTAATGAGTAACACCCAACAGAGCAGGGTTGTCGCTTAACCATATGCTCTGATACCACGCTGTCACATACCGGAATTTTCGACTTTCGAAAATTCGACATCGATACTCACTTTATCGACTGTCGAACAATCGAGTGCCGGAAACTCCAATAGTGATGTTTTAAGAAAGAAGAAAAAGGCAGAAGAAGAAGAAAATAGAAGAAGAAGGAACAACAGAACAACATCAGATACAGAAACAATATCAGAATCTCACATATCGCAGACTAGTAATCTCCAATAGTGATGTTTTAAGAAAGAAGAAAAAGGCAGAAGAAGAAGAAAATAGAAGAAGAAGGAACAACAGAACAACATCAGATACAGAAACAATATCAGAATCTCACATATCGCAGCGGAACAATATACAATAGATAATTACTAGTCTTTTAAAACAAAGAACTATATCAGTTTATACATACATCAATCAGAGTCAATATACAACAATGGACAGTTATATAACTTGTCCTCATACAGAATACACAGTGGAATAAATACTATCAGATACAAATACTACGTCTCGTCATCCAGCTTATCTCCAAAGCTCCAGAATATCCTGATAACATAACTCTAGGCTGCCCGTGTGGAAATTGGTGGGCACCCAGAGTTTAGAAGGGAACAATAAACTCCGAGTCAGTCATGGTGACTGGTGTGAGATCGTAAAACAGTTATTTTGCACAAAGAAAATAAAACAAATTCGCAATGCTTTTGGAAAATGAAACTACCATAAGACCTCCCACCACACACACAATGCAAACGCAGAATTGGAGGAGATTTCTTCTTATGATAGTCAAAGATGCTTACTACGCAAAATCAAATCATTTTTGATATTATTATTAGTGCATAGTGTAGAAAACATTTCGAAAGTATAATATAAATCTTAGCCAGCATAGGCATTCTGCACTTATGCCTACTATAGCTACTATGTTCAATAGCAGGTTACCGCCACATTCCATAGCAGGTAATACAACTAAAACCGTACAAGTCGCGTATTGTTTCTTTGGATTTCCAACAAATGGTCAGGCTAAGGAACTTCCTATTCCACGAACAGAACGCCTCTGGAATGACGTTCCGAGAAATAACCTAACATTACGGTTAGATCTCTGCCAACACAAGGCCGGGTTACCTCTGCAAAAATAGGTAACTACTGACACGCGTATGCCATCCCCCGATCGTAACCGATCTTCCCGAGGATCCTCGATTCGCAACAAACTACATAATAAGCAGTATCAACATAGGTTAAGTATCTGGGCTCCATACCATGATACCACCTCTATCCAGAAGGAATGACATACACTAAGGGGCGCTACTCCCTAGAACCTTGCTGCATCCTTCCTGTTTTGACCATTTTCGGGGTGTGAGGCTCGACGAAGTCTCGTCCACAAAGCTACGCTTTCTACAAAGCCATGCTTCGGGTCAAACAAATGATCAACCTATGATCATAAAGATAAATGATCAAACAAATGATCATATCGCAAATGATCAAACACTGATCATTTCACAGCAACACTCAGTATGCCACGTTACCAAATTAGGAGTATATCGCTGATAAATTCCAATTACATAACCTCTGAGCTCGTACGTCTCAGAGAAGGGTGTTAAGCTAAGAGAATAAATTCTCCGCCACCAACAGATATGTATTTGAAAGAAATCAGCTCAATATCTCAATTTGTAACGTCAGACACACAGTCCATACAAGTCTGTTCCGGGATCGAACAGAACCGAAGGCACTTCTCACGAAGCCCTTGCATATCCGGATAAATTTTCAATCACGTCAGGACTTCCCGTCACTAAGGGTGATAAAACCTCTAAACCGGAGATCAGCCGATGTAGAGTAACTCGACGGTAATCCTTCCGTTTTCAAAAATATCCAGTCTTCAACACCGGTCTTCGAATGCAATTTATAACGACGTATCACATATTCGGAACGGGTTATACGACCCCATGGTCCTTTCCCGGCTAACCCGAATAGTCAGCGATTATTCAAAAATAAGTGTGGCATTCAAATTTATCAAATTCACAACAAATACCTATTCAAGGTAACTATTGATAGTCGATTATTTAACTATCAATAAAGATGCGCAACATCATCAGATTCCAAATAATTTTCCAAATTATTGTATCTTCCAAAAATATCTTTACTAGATATATAATTTCCACACTTAACCATTTGAAAACAATTTCAAATCAATTTTCACATTTCATTTTATCTTTGAAGATAAAATCTCAAAACAGTTCATTTCATATTGGAAAAGCATTTCCATACTTATTTAAAAATAAGTATTTCACAAATCTATTTATTTTCAACATTTGAAAATATTCAATATACTTAAATCAATATTAAGTATACATTTCATTCTTTAAGGAAATCATTTGAGTCAAAACGAATGTTACGTAAAACATCGTTACGACGACTCGAAATCACTAGTATAGGGATTCGGATTTTAAGATAGATATATGTAAATCCTAATACTACATAAAACATTTTCTTTTCGAAAATCATTTACTATAACAACAGTGTTATAGTTCATCATTTCCTTATTTCTCGAAAACGTCTATTTCAACAATGAATGTTGAAATCTATGCTTTCGATACCTAACACGTTTTAAAACATCTTTTAAAACAATTAACTTCATTTTATAATATCGCTTTCCCAAACATAACCATTTTATTCAATAATATATTCACTGTCCAAAATCGTGAATATACTTCACTAACCAAATTTCAATCTTTTCTACACATTTATTCCAAGAATTATCCACTATCCAAAATCGTGGAAAAAATTCCCCTAATAACCTTCTATATTCAATTCATCAAATTTGATTGATTTTCGAATTTATGAAACAACGTTCATAAATTCCATTTCTATTTTGTAACAACTTCAACTTAATAAATCCCCTTTATTAACAATTCGATTCATAACTCAAATCTTATACCAACAATCCATATTATAAGTTAAATACTTATAATTCCTTTATTTTACAAAATCATCTCCATTTATAAGTTCACAATTTATAAATTCCATTTATTTATAAATTCTTAAAAAATCATTTTAACGCTTATAAAAACTTGTTTTATAATACCAACATTTTAATTTATAAAATGTCAACTTTATAAACCTTTTAAGTAAACCGTTTATAATATTTTAAAAATCTCAATTTAAACCATTTTTATAAATCAATCAACTGTTTATTCCAAAAATCACTTTTCGGTTATATTTCACAAAGATCTTAACTTTTATAACTTTAAAATTTGAACGTTTATTTATTTAAAATAAATCACTTCAAAAATTTAATAAAACGTATAATTTCAAAGATCACTTTAAAAATCCTTTTAAATTAAAAGTCGTTATTTTTAAAACTTGAATCCGATGATGCAACAGCACCAATTAGTCAATCACAACATCAAACATCATATATGAACATATGATAACAGAATATACATCAATATCTGTAAATAAATAAATACTGGTGAGGAATCCAGTTAAATCCCTCCAACCTGTTTCCCTGCATCCACAGATGTTAGCACAATACCAATTCCACTTCGAGGTGGAATATCGCGGTATATGGGTTTTTATAAAAATATCCGCTTACTAACGGCGCAATAGGGTCTCATCCGCTATACGAGGCGGGAAATCAATCAATCCAATATATACATATGCCAATATGTATATATTGCTATATATATATATAGATATATCCTACTATATCTAATATCACATCCAAATAGCAATCATCAATCAATAACTGAAAATTCCACTTTCATTTTGAGTGAGAAAAATCTCACCTTAGCTTTAATTTGCCATCCAATCCAATTCTTCTTTTGTTTCTCGACTTTAACCTTGTATAAATATTATATAAATTATTAATATTCGAATTGAACCGAACTACAAATTTTCGTTTTGTAATTTTAATTATCCCAAGATTTTATTTTAAACCAGTTTTCTTTTAATAAATTTATCTAACCAAATTTAAATTAAAACTAAATTTCCCTTAATAAATTATTTTCAATGGTTAAAATAAGTAAATAAGTTAAGAAAACAAATTCATTACCAAACCATTATTTTTAATATAAACTCTTCAACATTTAAATTCTATATATTTTCTGTTTGCATAAAATTTTACTTCTGCAAAAAAAAAGAAAATCAAATTGATCTGTATATAACTACTTAACGTTTTAAAATTCCTATTTAACTCCCAAAATATGATTCCCATACATACATATATTACTGTTATTAATAAAAAAATTCTGTTTACCAATCTATGCCTATATATTTATAAATTTATAATATAATAATACCTTACTGTAAAAATCAAATTTTTACCAAACTGGGCTTTACCTCACTGCGTTCTATCGAACTCGACGTTTGCCAGAGACCGGCACCCCCAAAACACGTCGCCAGATCACCGCTTCCTCACCGATGATGAGTCGCGACCCAATTCCCTCCATGCGAGACCATCTCGAGTCGCCCCATCGGCTACATCACGAAAACGACGACGCCGTGACTAATTTGACTGTGCTTCAGACGAAACCCATCCCCCGATCTTTCCCAGCCCTCGCGATTGTTCCCTGACTACTCGTGCCGCATCCTCTGCTTCACGCGGCTGCCCTCCAGGCGAACGCGAGCTTTGCGAGCTCGAGTGCCTCACGTCGCGATGAAGTCGCGAATACCTCCCAGTCGTTGAACGTGACACAATTGATCGAGATCCCCTTTATAACTCTGATTTTCGAAAGGTAGTGGTATTCGTCACGGCCATGAATTTGTATTTATTTTGAATCTGGAAAGAGGAAGGCGCAATGCTGTTATATATTCCCTTTTGTTTTCTGAAGGAAGCCATAGGGATGTACGCGATTTGGTTTCAGTCTCCATTGATTTGTTTTGAACGAGAGAATTTTCTTTTGAACGAAATGATTTTCTTTCGTGTGTTTTAACAGAGAAAGGGGAGACAAAAGAACGTGTTTGCACGATTATATTCGTGATTCTCGGCTGAAACAAAGGGAACGAGATGATGTTGTTTTGTACGGGAGGAGACAGTTTAGTGGCTGATTGTTGACTAATTTAAATTTAAATTCGAATTCGAATAAATTTCGATGCGTTTACACGTCGTGTGCTCACATATAAACACCAAAAAATACGATATTTGAAATCCGACAATAATACAATATTACGGATCCAATGGAACTGGTTTTGTCGAATTCCGAGACTGCGCCTCGGACGGCTATTTTTAAATTCGATTTAAACGATATAAATTCAAAACTGATCAAAGCAGTTTAAATTTCAATTCTGAAGCTGCTGTTATCTTCAGTGTTATAATTATAAATTTTACAAGCGTTTGAAATATTTTCCTTTAGCTTTAAATTGAAGATTCAAATTTTTATTCAACTCTCAATATATTAAATTATATAATTTAATCGTCAAATTCAAAGTTATATTGGGGATTCAAATTAAATCATCGTTCAAATATTTAAAATTAATTAAATATTCTCAATTTAATTTGTTCAAAATTCTGGGTCGTTACACTCTCATTACCTTAATTTTACTTCTATAATATTCTATCACATATTTCTATTTAACGTTTCAAATTTTTAAGCATTTCAGGTAAGTTATATATATGTTAATAGAACATAAGTGAATGTTACACAAGTTTATCTTATTCATTTTAGCAAACAAAATGTTCAATATTTCATATCTTTCGATTTACAAGTTACAAGTTACAAATTTCCAATTTCTTATATGTTTCATTAATCACTTAGCATCTACTTTTCTTATTTCTCATTTTAGAAGTTCCAGTTATTAATATAGTCAAGATTTCATTCATTACCATAACTGAATTCTATAATTTATATAAACTTAAGAACTAAATGCAGGGTTTATTTCAAATCATATGAAATAATATATATACTCATAGCCATATATATTCAATCACATTTTTAAATTAAATTAAGATTTGTTTATCAAACAAAGGTGTAGTAAAATTACTACAATGGTCTTCCCACTTCAAAAATGAACATCGATGATGCGTGCACTCATCACCAACAATATTTTCCAGCGATAGAGAGGGGAGTACATAACTTATTCCTTTTCAAAATTTCTTTCTTCAAATCACATTTGAGAATATTTATCCAAAATACTTCCAAATAATATTAGTATTATATTCCAAAATCTGTTGAAATAAAATTTCAACCCGAACTTAAATTCTAAAATCTCCAATTCATATTCATTTTATTTACAATCCCATTTAACAATGTTCTAAGATTTCAACTAACAGACAAACATATTACATCCAACTATATTATTTATAAAAATTATTCTTTTATATGCAAAATATAATACTAGGTAAAATTATTTCATTTACCTATATTCCAAAACAAATACTATGTCAGTCTACCCTATCAAGTGTTTAGAAATCCCTATCGGTGCATAGCGTCCCATGTACCGACCAGAATTTATAAATACAAAACAGAATAAATTAACACAATACAAAAACATTTTATAACACTAAAAAATGCGCTCTCTCATATATATACACTCAATGACTCATTCTATGGTATTACTACCCTATTTCTAATGAGTCAGACCCCATTAAGCTAAGGTTATCGCTAAACCTAAGCTCTGATACCAAATGTAACGACCCGCCTTTTTGGACGGTTTAAATCGACGATAAACCACACACGTCAGACTCAAACCATTCAAAATAGAGGATTGTTATGGGGTAAATGTGACGACCGCCCATGACCCCTGCACCGAATCTAGAGATAGTGCACTGTAAAGTGTGCCAGGCGACCATGGACGATTGTCAGGGTAGATCAAAACAACAGAATCTATCGTATTACTCACAGCGCATGGACAAAATACAATAGAACATATGTATAGTGAAGCTTTACATAACAAAATGACATCATATAAAACTTCATAATAGTTGAATACAAGCATCCAATAGTCAATACATCAAACCTCACTACATATCACTCAGAGATTATACAAACAGCGGAACATCCAGTACATATAAGAAGATAATATGCAACCCTCTAGCTCGTCTTCGATATCAGCATCGTGAGAAGAGAACAGCACCTGTCACCTGCTACCTAGTCTGCCCGTCCCAAAATGGACGAACAGCCCAAGGCAATAAGAATTAAAACATAAAGCCTTGAGTCAGACAACAGTCTTAGTGAGCAGTAAATTAACTAACAACATACCAAAAGAGCATAAAGGAAAAGGAATAGGAATACAACCCTCCCACTCCACCTCTTTCTACAGTGATAGCCCCCAGACACACACTAAGCAGAAGCAACATAGCAGAGCATACAACTTAAAGTAAAGTAATAATCATTCGAGTCAAGGGCAATGTTTTCCAAGTACCAAGGCCTAAATCAGATAAGCACCCAGAAAATACCGCTCTTGAGTCCGAATGACGATACAACCAAACATCCATGACTCTGGCTATCACTGTTATCATTGCTTCGATATCACCGTTAATTGAATGACCGGCACATTCTTTCAGCCGTCCGTCAAGGGCTAATGGAAACCCCGGTTCTAGACATAACTCCCGCACATCGTCGCAGCCCGTGCCTAGGACTATCGAATCTGCCCAGAGTACTCGACCATCAACAGTTAGTCGTTGGGACTATCGAATCTGCCCAAACGTACTCTTGCTTAGAGCATGCTAGAACCTTCAACAACGATGCTATCCAAGCCTCCTAGTCATCCTCCTCGACGACTATTCTCATATCCATTCATTATCCTCAACTCGAATCATATCACCGAGTTATCAACATGCTTGGAATGACCCCGTCTGGATTAGACCAAGTCTTCATCACATGATTGCCTCGCTTCATCACATCCTCGCAAAGCCTCATCTCAACATCACATCATCAAATCTATGCATAAGAGCTTCATCATCCCGCTACATATGCCACGAGCAGCTTTCCCAATTCAAGAGCCTTTCCCTTAGCTTTTGAATCGTCTTCGGTCTAAATCAAATCATCAATCATCTAATTCATAGCAATCAACCAAGTCAAACATTAATCCAAACAATCAAGCATTCAAATATGATCTAAGTAGACAATTATAGCGATAATGGCATTTTCGTAATTAAAGAGTTGAAAGTCTAACAAGCATGAAAACATGAGAATTATCTCTACAACTTGATGAATGAACTTGCATAGGTTAACATATGATAAAATGGATGTAACATCATCATGAACAATGGATCTATATGGATCTACACTTAGGATGAAGAAAATGCATGGAAATCACTATTTTAACACCAAAACGAGCCAACAATCCGATATACTCCTTTGGATCCGTGTGAGAGATAATCACCACTCACCAAATCACCAAAACAAACCCTAATCAGCACGCTTCAGATCTGGACAGCGAAGGTTCAAGCTTGATCTATCATGAATCCGCTTCAAACGAAGAAATCTCTCTTGAAAAGATGAAGATCTTCAATCTAAGCTCTTGAATCTTCAATCTTGATCTTCGATTTGGATGAAAGGAAGCACTAGATTAGAGTGGAGAAAAGAAGTGAAGAAGTGTAGAAGTCGAGCTCTCAAAATGGTAGCACTTCGTCGTTTCGAAATCCGGATCCCAAAAATGAAGCCAACCCCTTCTATTTATAGGCGAAATTTCCCTAAGTCGCTCGGAGTTAGGTCGTCCACGACCTACGACCTAAAGCCTACCGACCTAAAGACTTACCAACCTACGACTTAACAAAGCCCCAGCCTCTACGACCTAACCTAATGCGCAGCTGCGACCTAGCGCTTAAGCACTTCTTCGACCTAACTGCTAAGCCTTACACGACCTAACAAATAACTGGGTTACGACTTAACAGCTAACTTCTAGGTCGCTCGCGACTTAAAACATAGGCTACGACTTACGACTTAACGGTTATCTCCTAAGTCGGTCACGACCTATAGCATGCGCGCCTATGACCCAACTGAGCAGCGACCTAACAACATAACACCTCAACGACCTATCTGTTATATCCTTACGCGACCTAACATAAGTCGCAAACAACTGGACTGCGACCTAACTACTAAGCCAAAGCCCAACGACCTAATAACTCGCGCGACCTACGACTTAGAAATCACGCGACCTAACACTTAAACTATTCCCTACGACCTAACAACTCGTACTACAAAATTACTCACGCGACCTAACTGGGTTAGGTTCTACTCCTTAAGTCGCCTAACTCTTAGGTCGCTAACACGCTAACCTTCTTAGGTTGCTAACCTATAGGTCGCTCCAAGATACATAGTCGCTAACCCAGTAACCACTAGGTCGCTAACTCGCCCTGCCGACCTAACACTTAACTCACCAAAGCTCTTAGGTCACCACCTCCTTAAGTCGCTGCCGACCTACCCCTTAGGTCGCTAATCCTATAAGTCGGTCACGACCTATCACTTAGGCCATTCACGACCTAGGACTTAGAAAAATTCTGAACGACTTATCAACAATGCAACCAATTGTTAATTATTTTACGATGTTTCGATCCGTAAAATACGGGTCGTTACATTCTCTCCCCCTTACGAATTTCGCCCCCGAAATTCCAAGCAATCATAGCAATCAAAGACTATTCTGTACGCCTACCACCCATAGCAATCAACAGACCATGCATCCAATTCTAGCCTAGCGTACAGAATTCTAAAACTAGAACAAGTTACAATATCGCGAGATGAGACGACACCCTAGGGCCATACCTTGAAGAGTTCAGGATGAGCTGCTTTCATCCTCTCTTCCACCTCCCACGTACAGTCGTTATCATCATCACTCCATTGTATCTTGAGCAACTTAACTACCTTCCTCCTGAGCTGTTTCGTGTCGGTCTCCACAACACGAAGCGGCTTACGAGGTCTTCTATCGACTGGATCAACTTCGAAATCTTCACAGCCACCAGTAGAAACCACTGAATTCGAGTCGTGCACATACTTCCGTAGATATGATACATGAAACATTGTGCACACTCGACATCTTTTCCGGTAACTCCAATCTATAGGCGAGCTTTCCAATTCGCTCGATGATCGGGAATGGTCCAACAAATCTCGGAGTAAATTTTCCTTTCTTCCCGAATCGAATAACATTCTTCAGCGGAGAAATCTTCACAAAAACCATATCACCAACGTCGAACTCCAAATCCTTTCGACGCTTATCGGCATAACTCTTCTGACGGTCTTGGGCTGCCTTCATTCGTTGCCGAATGATTTCTATACAATCTGAAGTCTGTTGAATCATCTCTGGCCCAAGTAACGGCTTTTCTCCTGTCTCTAACCAACATGTCGGAGAGTTACACGGTCTTCCATACAATGCCTCATACGGTGCCATACCAATGCTTGACTGGTAACTGTTGTTGTACGCAAACTCCACCAAATGAAGGTGATCTTCCCATGATCCTCCGAAGTCCAAAACACAAGCTCTGAGGAGATCTTCCAAAACTCGGTTGACTCTCTCGGTCTGACCATCTGTTTGAGGGTGATAAGCTGTACTCAAACACAACTCAGTCCCCAAAACTTCTTGGAAGCTCTTCCAAAATCCACTAGTGAACAATTGGTCTCGATCACTCACTATACTCTTCGGAATACCATGGAATCGAACTATCCACTTAACATACAACTCAGCCAACTTTGATGCAGTCCTAGTCGATCGAACAGGAATGAACCTCGCACTCTTGGTCAGGCGATCTACAATGACCCAAATCCCTTCATTTCCCGTTCTTGTTCTAGGTAATCCGTCAATAAAATCCATCGATATCTGCTCCCACTTCCATGTAGGAACTTCTAATGGCTGAAGCAATCCACTTGGCTTCTTCTGTTCAGCCTTTACCAACTGGCAGTTCATACACTTGGAAATAAAATTTCCAACATCCTTCTTCATGCCTTCCCAGTAGTAGGTTCTCTTCATATCCCGATACATCTTATTTCCACCTGGATGAATTGTCAGCTTCGAGTGATGACTTTCCTTCAGAACTTCACTCCTCAATTCATCTATATCGGGAACAACTAGTCGTCCTTGCTTCCGAAGCCAACCCTCTCGATCGACCTCGAATCCTTTATCCTTTTCTAGATCCAATCCAGATTCCAATTCACGGATAATCTTGACAAGCTTATCGTCTCGCTTTTGGCTCTCGCCAATCCTTTCCACAAGAGAAGGTCTTATCGATAAGTTTGCCAACATCTCAGGTCCCAATTCACATCTAGGCCTGAAGTCAAATCCAGCTAAATACTCGAGATTCTTCCATTCCGAAAACATGGCTCCCAATCCTGCATGTCTTCGACTTAACGCATCTGCCACCGCGTTACCTTTTCCCGGAGTATAAGCTATACCAAAATCATACGATGCCAAAAACTCTAGCCATCGTTGCTGCCGAAGATTCAAATCCTTTTGGGAGAAAAGATACTTCAATGACTTGTGATCCGTAAACAACTCGAATCGAACTCCCAATAGATAATGTCTCCACATCTTCAGAGCAAATACAATCGCCGCTAACTCCAAATCATGAGTTGGGTAATTCCTTTCATGCGGCTTCAGTTGTCGGCTGGCATACGCAACAACTTTATCCCTCTGCATCAGTACTGCTCCAAGTCCAGTACCACATGCGTCGGTGTAAACCACCATCTCATCATTCCCACTTGGAATAGTCAAAACAGGAGCACTCGTCAATCTCTCTTTCAGGATTCCGAAAGCTTGCTCACACTTAGCATCCCAACTGAACACTTGGTTCTTCTTCGTCAATCCTGTTAACGGTGCAGCTACCTTGGAGAAGTCTTTGATAAACCGTCGATAATATCCTGCTAATCCAAGAAAACTTCTCACATCAGATGCATTCTTAGGTCTGACCCAATCCTGGATTGCTGCTACCTTAGCGGGATCAAACGCTATTCCACTTCCAGAAATCACATGGCCTAAGAACCTCACTTCACTCTTCCAGAAGTGACACTTCGAAAACTTAGCCTTCAGCTGATGTTTCCGCAAGATTTCCAAAACAATACGCAAGTGCGTCTTGTGCTCTTCTTCCGTTCTGGAATAAATCAGAATATCATCCACGAACACAAGTACGAACTTGTTCAACTGATCTCTGAACACTCTATTCATAAGATCCACAAAATATGCTGGCGCGTTAGTCAATCCAAACGGCATTACCAGCCACTCAAAGAAACCGGATGGTGTCCTAAAAGCAGTCTTCGGCACACTATCCTTAGCCACTCTCAACTGGTGAAATCCCGTTGCCAAATCCATCTGAGAAAACACCTTAGCTTCGTGAAGCTGATCAAACAAGTCATCTATTCTCGGCAATGGATACTTGTTCTTCTTAGTCACCTTATTCAGCTCACGATAATCGACGCACAATCTCAACGACCCATCTGCCTTGGTTGCAAACACAACTGGTGCACCCCACTCGGACACACTACGCCGAATGAATCCTTTCTGCAAAAGATCATCAACTTGCACCCTCAACTCCTGCTGTTCCCTAGGCGCCATCCGCCTAAGAGGCATCACAACAGGTCTGGCTCCTTCAACTAGATCTATACGAAACTCGATCTCTCTATGCGGCGGCAACCCTTTGACTTCGTCAAAGACATCCTCGAATCCTTTAGCGATCGGCACTGATGACCGTCCATCCCGTGGAACAACCAGCGAATACATGAAGCTCATGAAGACGCCTTCTTCATGCTTACATCGTATCACAACCTTTCGCCCCTCCACATTCTTGACTGTCACTTCCGACCTCTCGCAATCAACCATTGCCGCATACTTCCTAAGCCAGTCCATACCCAAAATAATTCCGAACCCCGCAAAGTTCAGAACAAAGCAATCACAAACAAAAGAGCAACCATGACTCGATACAACTAGACCATGGCATAACATACACAAACAAGACGAACCCCCAACTGGATTAGTCACAACCAATGGCCTATCAACAATATCCGGTTCCAAACCTAACCGGCCTACAAGTTCACTACAAACAAACGAATGCGACGCCCCAGTATCAAACAAAACTCTAACTGGAACACCACATAGGAAAAGAGTACCTTGAACCACCACACTCTTTCCCTTCTCTTCAGCGGTAGGAGCTTTTGAAGACGAAGGAACAGCTCCCAAAGCATAAGCTTGCACAATCTGCTTGTCCTTCCTCGGTTCTGGACAATTCTACCTGATGTGCCCTGGCTTGTCACAGTTGTGACACTTCATCGGTGCCTTCGGATTCTTACAATCCTTCGAGAAATGGCCCTTCTGCTGACAATTGTAGCAAGTCACCTCGCCTTTCGGCTTCTTCTGGCCATCCTTACCCTTCTGCTGCTGCTGCTTCCTCTTCTTGTTTCCACCCTGCTGGGGTTTAGACTCTTCCCTGGTCACAGCAACAACAGATCCTTCCTTAGGAAACAGACTCTCATGCCTAAGAGCTTTCTCCACAAGCTTCTCAAATGAATCATCCAAATGATCCACCAACTGTCTCCCAAGATAACTGTCCAAGCCTGTCACAAACTTCTCATTCTTCTGGTACGTAGACTCAATATATGACCGGGCATACTTGGACAAAGCTTCAAACTCAGAAACATACTCAAGAACAGATCTTCCACCTTGCTTGAGCTCTACAAACCTCTTGAACAGAACAGACTTCTGAGCTGTAGAAATGAACTTAGCCTCAAACCTAACCTGGAATTGCTCCCAAGTAATCTCTTCCTCTGGAGTAGTGATGGTAATAGAATTCCACCAATCAGAGGCACTCCCTTGAAGCTGCCTTGATGCCAACTTCCTCTTAGTTGCATCATCAATTCCCAAATCACCAAAGATCCTTCTACAAGCATCTATCCACCTCTGGACCTCAATAGTTGATTCTGTCCCCAAGAAAACCTTTCCTCCAAGAGCGGTATAATCCTTGCACAACTTAGCAAAATCCACTAGTTTCGGAGTTTGGACTTGAACTCCAACATCTACTGCTGCCCCTGGAACTGGTATCCTTCTCATGATCGAAGTCATCATAGCTTCGAACATAGCTGCATAATCAGCAGTCCCTTCAGTAGCACGGCCTTCCCTTGCAGCTGGTCTCCCTCTTCGACTCATTCTCAATATCTATAAAAAGGAATGATTAGAACATCTAGAGAAACAACTGCATAAAGGACTCAAACTCAACTAAACTACTATATTATATATAGTATTCATCCATCAAAATACAATTACGTCTCTCATACGTAGTTACGACGGCGAGCGTTGGGTAAAATCGATTAACCAATGCTCTGATACCAAATGTGACAACCGCCCATGACCCCTGCACCGAATCTAGAGATAGTGCACTGTAAAGTGTGCTAGGCGACCATGGACGATTGTCAGGGTAGATCAAAACAACAGAATCTATCGTATTACTCACAGCGCATGGACAAAATACAATAGAACATATGTATAGTGAAGCTTTACATAACAAAATGACATCATATAAAACTTCATAATAGTTGAATACAAGCATCCAATAGTCAATACATCAAACCTCACTACATATCACTCAGAGATTATACAAACAGCGGAACATCCAGTACATATAAGAAGATAATATGCAACCCTCTAGCTCGTCTTCGATATCAGCATCGTGAGAAGAGAACAGCACCTGTCACCTGCTACCTAGTCTGCCCGTCCCAAAATGGACGAACAGCCCAAGGCAATAAGAATTAAAACATAAAGCCTTGAGTCAGACAACAGTCTTAGTGAGCAGTAAATTAACTAACAACATACCAAAAGAGCATAAAGGAAAAGGAATAGGAATACAACCCTCCCACTCCACCTCTTTCTACAGTGATAGCCCCCAGACACACACTAAGCAGAAGCAACATAGCAGAGCATACAACTTAAAGTAAAGTAATAATCATTCGAGTCAAGGGCAATGTTTTCCAAGTACCAAGGCCTAAATCAGATAAGCACCCAGAAAATACCGCTCTTGAGTCCGAATGACGATACAACCAAACATCCATGACTCTGGCTATCACTGTTATCATTGCTTCGATATCACCGTTAATTGAATGACCGGCACATTCTTTCAGCCGACCGTCAAGGGCTAATGGAAACCCCGGTTCTAGACATAACTCCCGCACGTCGTCGCAGCCCGTGCCTAGGACTATCGAATCTGCCCAGAGTACTCGACCATCAACAGTTAGTCGTTGGGACTATCGAATCTGCCCAAACGTACTCTTGCTTAGAGCATGCTAGAACCTTCAACAACGATGCTATCCAAGCCTCCTAGTCATCCTCCTCGACGACTATTCTCATATCCATTCATTATCCTCAACTCGAATCATATCACCGAGTTATCAACATGCTTGGAATGATCCCGTCTGGATTAGACCAAGTCTTCATCACATGATTGCCTCGCTTCATCACATCCTCGCAAAGCCTCATCTCAACATCACATCATCAAATCTATGCATAAGAGCTTCATCATCCCGCTACATATGCCACGAGCAGCTTTCCCAATTCAAGAGCCTTTCCCTTAGCTTTTGAATCGTCTTCGGTCTAAATCAAACCATCAATCATCTAATTCATAACAATCAATCAAACCAAACATTAATCCAAACAATTAAGCATTCAAATAAGATCTAAGTAGACAATTATCACAATAATGGCATTTTCGTAATTAAAGAGTTGAAAGTCCAATAAGCATGAAAACATGAATTATATCCCTACAAACTTGATGAATGAACTTGCATAGGTTAACATATGATAAAATGGATGTAACATCATCATGAACAATGGATCTATATGGATCTACACTTAGGACGAAGAAAATGCATGGAAATCACTATTTTAACACCAAAACGAGCCAACAATCCGATATACTCCTTTGGATCCGTGTGAGAGATAATCACCACTCACCAAATCACCAAAACAAACCCTAATCAACACGCTTCAGATCTGGACAGCGAAGGATCAAGCTTGATCTATCACGAATCCGCTTCAAACGAAGAAATCTCTCTTGAAAAGATGAAGATCTTCAATCTAAGCTCTTGAATCTTCAATCTTGATCTTCGATTTGGATGAAAGGAAGCACTAGATTAGAGTGGAGAAAAGAAGTGAAGAAGTGTAGAAGTCGAGCTCTCAAAATGGCAGCACTTCGTCGCTTCGAAATCCGGATCCCAAAAATGAAGCCAACCCCTTCTATTTATAGGCGAAATTTCCCTAAGTCGCTCGGAGTTAGGTCGTCCACGACCTACGACCTAAAGCCTACCGACCTAAAGACTTACCAACCTACGACTTAACAAAGCCCCAGCCTCTACGACCTAACCTAACGCGCAGCTGCGACCTAGCGCTTAAGCACTTCTTCGACCTAACTGCTAAGCCTTACACAACCTAACAAATAACTGGGTTACGACTTAACAGCTAACTTCTAGGTCGCTCGCGACTTAAAACATAGGCTACGACTTACGACTTAACGGTTATCTCCTAAGTCGATCACGACCTATAGCATGCGCGCCTATGACCCAACTGAGCAGCGACCTAACAACATAACACCTCAACGACCTATCTGTTATGTCCTTACGCGACCTAACATAAGTCGCAAACAACTGGACTGCGACCTAACTACTAAGCCAAAGCCCAGCGACCTAATAACTCGCGCGACCTAACACTTAAACTATTCCCTGCGACCTAACAACTCGTACTACAAAATTACTCACGCGACCTAACTGGGTTATGTTCTACTCCTTAAGTCGCCTAACTCTTAGGTCGCTAACACGCTAACCTTCTTAGGTTGCTAACCTATAGGTCGCTCCAAGATACTAAGTCGCTAACCCGGTAACCACTAGGTCGCTAACTCGCCCTGCCGACCTAACACTTAACTCACCAAAGCTCTTAGGTCACCACCTCCTTAAGTCGCTGCCGACCTACCCCTTAGGTCGCCAATCCTATAAGTCGGTCACGACCTATCACTTAGGCCATTCACGACCTAGGACTTAGAAAAATTCTGAACGACTTATCAACAATGCAACCAATTGTTAATTATTTTACGATGTTTCGATCCGTAAAATACGGGTCGTTACAGTAAATAAGAAAACAGAGAAAGAAATAAAACAAATACAGAATCTCACAGTGGAATGACAAAATATAATAATCAAATAAATAGTTCATGAAGCTGTTTTACAAATAACATTTGATTACACTTTTATAATACATATCAGAGTTACATACAACAGAAATAAATAAAAATGCAGCGGAACAACATGATGCAGTGGAATAAATAAAATAAATAATAATAGTACTAAATCTTCATCTTCGTCCTCCAAAAGCAGTCTTCGATACACTGAAAATCTCAAACTGACCCGAGCGAATTGAAAAGATAAAACACCCGAGTCAGAACTAAAAGATCTTATGTAAGTTAAATCAACAGTAAATAAATATGAGTGTAACGGCGTCAGAGATGTTTATGGGGTTTGACATCTCCTATCCAGTGTCTAACATGAGTGCAACAACTTAAGAGATGTTCGGGATTTACATCTCCTAAGGATCCGTTAAACTATCTACATACATAGTACAATACGCTATTATAATAGTGTCTACAGTAAAGTAAAGTATTAAAATAGCGTTAAGGCGTTACCCATATCCCCCTTAACACATTTTTATATATTCCCATAGTCTATACAGTAACGTAATTCCTCCATAAACTAGAGAGCTATCAGAGGGCACTCCATAGGTATGGTACAAACCAAACTCGTAGAAGACGCGATAGGGCATGTGAACACGGCACTCGAGGCAACACCAGGGTAGGACTCTATAGTTTTACAGAACCGAGCTGGTGGTAATGCATAGCAGCTACTACCACCCACCTCGGAACACACTCCCATAACCAAAATCGAGGGTGGCTGCCAAATCAATCACAAAGTCATAATATGGTATCGAAGAAGCATGTCCTTCGAAGGAATTACCTCACTTGGCCCAGGTATAGCTCCTGTTTTAGTCACATCTAAGCTGACTCATGGTATAACGACCCACCTTTTCGGAGGGTTTAAATCGACAATAAACCACTCATGTCTAATTCAAACCATTCAAAAGGGAGGATTGTTAATGGGATAAATAAGAAAATAAAAGAAAAGAAAGAAAAACCAAACACTGAATCTCGCAGCGGATTGACAAATTATAATAATCAAATAAACAGTTCATGAAGCTGTTTACAATATACATTTGATTACACATTTTTACAACATCAATTAGAGCACAATAAATAAAATACAAATAATGCAGCGGAAATATATTAATAAATAGCAATAATATACTGAATCTTCGTCTTCGTCCTCCAGAAAATAGTCTTTGATTCACTGAAAAGCTCAGACTAACCCGAGCGTAATGAAAAGACAAAACACTCGAGTCAGAACTAAAAGATCGTATGTGAATTAAATCAAAATTAGATGAAATAAGGAATACAGATAACTACATTTTTGAAGGTTCAAATTTTCCGGAAAATTTATTATTTCCATATTCAAAATAAAATAGATTTCACACTAGATTCATTCTAGTAACTTACAAATTTACAGAAAAAATTCCCAATTAATTTCATAGTTCAAGAGATTTGATTTATAAAAATGTTCCAAAGTTTCAACATTCAATTCAATGGAAACTTCCCAATATTTCAAAATTTAATTTTGAAAACTTTCAAATAAGGTAACGATGGTTTATTTCTCAAAAATCATTTTTATGGTTCAAATAGTAAATCTAAACATACTAATTTTTTTCTCATGTAAATATATGAAATTCATGGGTTTTATATCTTTATTCAGTGTCCAAATAACTAATATGAAAATTTATATGATTACAATATAGGGTGATAACAAGGATATATCAAAAAAAATTAGAAAGTTTTGGAAGAGGCAGAGAATTTGTATGGATCTGAATTTGAAGAAAAGGATTTGGAAAATGAAGAATGTTTAGAAAAAAAGATTTTATTTTAAAGAAGATGAAGAATTGAAAAGGAAAAGGAAGCTTTGAAAAAGAAGAAGAAGATTTGAAGAATAAGAATAAGAAAAAGGAAGCTTTGAAGAAGAAAAAAAGAGAAGAAGGAGATTTGAAGAAGAAGAAAAATAAATAAGGAGGAAAATGAAGAGAGAGAGAGAGAGAGAGAAATGAGATGGAAGTTTGTTTGAAGAAATGAAGCTACAAAAGATGAGATTTGAAAAATGAAATGAGGCTACAGGAATGAAGATGGAAACAAATGAAAATCTAATAAAGTATATATAAACAAACTAGGAATTGAAATAAAGTAAAAATATGAACAGCCTTAAAATGGTAGTATTGAAAGAGGTGAAGTAAAGGAATAAATATATGAATAAAGATAAAAATAAATCTTCCATCCTTTAAATATGAAGCTTCAGAAGAAAGAGTTGCTAATGAAAGGAAGGTACAAGAACTAATAACACATAAACAAAATAAAATTCAGAAACGGAGAATAGTAAATGCCTAATTAGATGGCATGAATATTAATTTGGATGTTCACATTAAAAATGAAAAAAAAGAAAAGGAAAAAAACTTCAGGTAATTTAAAGCACTAGAATGGAGCAAACGAACAAATGAGAAACAAATGAAAAAAATAAGGCAATTATTAATTAGAAATAAATCAAATGAGGCTATTATTAATTAATAAGAAACGAATGAGTAGTCTAATAATTAAATGGATGCTCAAGTGGAGCCTACGCTGAGAACTTGAAAACGAAAAGAGACAGAATGCGACGTGATAGTAAATGTAAAGCAAATGAAGGGACCACCTATATCCTATAAACAAACCTTTGGGGTTCAAATTCCAAAACTTACTCCAATTAATTCATATCAATAAACCCAAATATACACATATTTACATCATTTAATTCCATATTAAAACATTCGTTTTATGTTAATATATATACACTACATCAACGCAATCAATCAATCAATTAATCAACCAATTTTATTAATTAATGAATATATATCTACCTGTGCACTATAAAAATGATTTACTTTACTTTTTTTATTAACTGTAACGGTCACATTAATGCAACCAATTTACAAGTTTTAACCATATATAAAATGGAAAAATAAATATATGTGAACTTATGTAATTAATGTACAACTGTTAATACAAGGTAATTCTAATTGATTCCACAACACTTATACAACCATGAACCCTTTGATATATTTAAAAATTTGAATATTAATGTGTGTATATATAGATTATTATAAAATTCATTTTTTTTTTCAAAATCATACTTATTCAACATGAAAATTTTATTTTTATACGTCTCAAAACATGCAATTATTTTAATCAAAATGTTCATTCCATATTGACATAAAATGCAAGTTCCTATATTAACTCATTCATTACAATTTCATTTATGTTCCTTTTAATTGAAACATTTCAATTAATCTAATTCCAAATCATTTCATTACTAATTTCAATCAAATTCTAATTATAAAACACTGTTTTCTTTCCATTTATACCAATTCAAACATGTTTTATAAAATTTCGTATACAACAAAATTTATACATTATTTACAAAGTAAATGTTTTGTCTTATTGAAAATCAACTTCTCCAAGATGCATTTTAAATAACAACTTATGTTATTCTTTCATTAAAACATTCACTCCATCCTTTATTCAAATTCAACATTTGTTATTCCGATTAGAGACAAACATACAATTTATTCTTTTCAAGTCAAAGCTTAAATTTCATTAAAATGTTTATCTTAATTTAATTTAAAATGTAAGTTCTTATGTTGAACTTATTAATTACAACGCACTTGTCTTTTCGTTTCAATTAAAGGATTCCAACAACTCTTATTGCAGTTTATATTCAATATTAGATTTCAAATGAATTCTCATTACACAACAACCGTTTTCTGTTCATTTCATATATTCCAACATTTATTTCTTAAATTATTCCATTCTTATATTAACATCTATTATTACAATCAATGGAACTTACATTCAAACAATTATTAAAATAAATTGAAATTAAACTAAAATAGTAATCAATTACATTAAATCACATTATTAAATTACATTCTAATTGTTTTCTTACAAACAAATTGTAAATTTCTTATTTCATACAATGTTAAATCCTAAAATCTTATTAAATTCAATATTCTAATTATCGAAAAAAAATACGGGTCGTTACACTCTCCCCCACTCAAAACTTTTCGTCCTCGAAAAGGAACGAGAAGGAATTAAGAAGCTTAAAATAACTTTATTCAATCAATCAATTTATAAACAATTAAATTTTCATAATTAAGTATTTTAAATAAAATATACTAATTAATAAATTAAATCTTCATATTCAAGTTTACTAAAGTTTGAAAATATTTTCACTTTTCACAAAAAAATTCTATGTTAAAAATTCACAGAAAATTTCGGCAGAGTTTCCTTTGTACGGAGAGGTCCGGGAGAAATAATAATATCAATAATAACCATATATATGTATCATATTTAAAAAATAAAAAATCCCAAACCACGAGAAAAATAATATAATATCACTATAAAACCGTAATCCAGAAATGTACCTATTTGTCGTGCAAACACGCTTTATTTATGAAACCAAAAACAGTAGCTATTGCTTCCATAAACCTGTATTTCACTTATATAATCCAAAATAGTGAGAATTTTATTCAAGAGAAATATTTAGTTGTTTTCAATTTGCAACAAAAGCAATCAATATAAAACATATACAAACAAATAATACAACCATTTATGCAACCAAAGAATCCATCATACATCCATAGTAACCAAAACCAATGGTTTGTTTAGTTCAGAAACTTTTAATCGTGCAAGGTGATAAATAACCATCAAGTGTACCCTACGCTCAACGGCCTTGGATAATTACTCAATAGATTATCCATACAACCTTAAACAATTAGAAGTATCCTTTCCAAACATCCCATAAGTCAAAACAACCAATAATTTCAACACATTATTTGAGTTTATTCAATTGGTTATTTTTACCTCACTTACCTTTTATTTATTTTCATTCATTCATACAATGTCTTTTCCATATACTTACATAAATTATTTCACATTCAATATCTAAAATAATCAAAGAATTCATTATTTAAGTATCACATACTTTTCATTGCAGTTTAATTCACATTTATTTACTTATAATGTTTGATATCCATTTAACATTAATATTCATCAGTAAATCATTTCAGTCATTTTCTTGAGTTTATAATCATTTACCTAAACTGTATTTACCTTTTTACTATTTAATTTAGTTACAAGCATTTCACAATATTAACTTACGTTTATAACATTGTTGTACATCAAAACTCTTATTTATAGAAATAATTCCATTAAACACTTCAATTACTTAAGTTTTACTTGTATAGTATTCTATTACATATTCCTATTTAACATTTTCAACTTTTACATTTTGGTAAGTTATATATATGTTTTATAGAATGAATTTGACTGTTACACAAGTTTATCTTACTTCAGTTAACAAAATGTCCAATAATTATATCTTCTAAATTTTTCATATTTACAAGTTATTTTCAATTTCTTATATATTTCATTAATCACTTAGCATCCAATTCCTTAATTTCAATTTAGAAGTTTCCAATTATTAATATAGTTAAGATTTTCTTCATTACAATAATTGAAATCTCTAATTTATAGAAACTTAAAGAACTAAATGTCGGGTTCATTTCAAATCATATGAAATAATATACACACACACACACACTCATAGCTTTTATATATCAAATCATATTTAGAAATACAAAATTAGGATTTGTTTATCAAAACTAATGTGTAGTAAAACTACTACAGCGGTCTTCCCAGTTTGAAACTCGAAAATAAACGTCGATGATGCATGCACTCATCACCAAAATTATTTTCCAACGATAAAAGAAGGGAGTACATTACTTATTTTCCTTTTAAAAATTCTTTTAAAACATTTCTTTCAAATTACATTTGAGAATATTTATCCAAAATACTTCCAAACAATACTAGTGCTATATTTCAAAATCACTTAAAAAACAATTTCAAAATCCCGGAACTTGAGTTCTCAAATTTCCAATTAAATTCATTTTATTTATAAATCCTATTTTACAATCAATATTTATAAAATTTCACTTCCTATCAAACAAATATATCACATACAATGTAACGACCCACAATTTTTAACGATTTTAATAACCTAATTAACCGAATTTTTGCTTGAAAATATACAATAAAATTTAGCAATGAAAATTTGATATTTGTGATGCGTCTATTTAAACGTAGAAAATGTCAAGTTTTCATCTGAAAATATGGAAGTTATTCAATTTCAATTTAAAATCAGTTAATTAGATGAAAATAAAATGTTTTTGAAATCTGAATATTTTTATATAATAAATTCATAAATCATTTTTTGAGTGAGACGTATAATTCGTTTCGTCAAATTTGGACTTCTCTAGCCCTGTTTATCTTATTTTCGACGAATTTGCAACAGTTTAGCAGCGAAACATCGACTTTTGATAGGATGATCGTATCGTTGATATCTGTGTACCATTATGTTCGTATCGTCGTGCTGATCTCCATAGTATTCATTTGTGTATTTCGGTGTCCGATACGCGGCGTAATCTATGAAACGGTTGACCGTATCATTAACCGTATTGAGCCTTTTGGTTTCCTTTGTCCATTCATTTCCACCGTATATATCAATTTGCCATTTGTCATTAATATTCTTGAATTCAACAGGTGTGACTTTTGCTTTTCCACTGGTTCCAATATTTATTAACCGGTTCATTTTTCTCTGACCCTTCGTTTCATTGAACTGTTTCATTTGAAAATTTTATATTTTATATATCGGAGCTATATATTTATTTTGGCCACCTGTTGATTTCATTGTTAGTGGAGCCTCTCCCTTCACCTTTTACTTTGCCGTGTAACTTGCTTCTCCTCCACCAATCTTGCTAACCCACCTCCGCCTTGTTCTCAGCTAGTCTCACTGCCGCATTCTCCATCCTCCTCTGTCGAAGCCTTCCACCTCCGCACACGCCCGCGTAGCCATGTTTTCCCCACAGCCCTTCGACCCATTGCCTTCCCTCATCCTGCCATTCACCACCCTACGCGAACTGGCCGCATTAGTGCCCCTCCACGACTGAACAGCCACTTCGCCCTCCACCACTTCCTCCTTCGACCCACCCAGTCGCTTCCTGCATAACAGCCTGCCCCAAGCGCCACGCCAGCGCGAGCTCCTCCACATGAACGTACCCTTCCGTGACAACTCATTCGCTTCCCTCCCTCCTACACAGCACTTCGTCGCCTGTTTTTATTTTGTTTTTTTTTTAATTTTGTATCTTCCGGTCATTCAAGCATCTCCTTAGATATATATATATATATATTTCATGTATTGCATTTTGTTGTGATTCATACTTATTCTATTTACATGCACTTGCCAAGCTTTCCATATAGTTCAGGTTATAGATTTGTTATATATTAGTTTACAAATATTCATGCATATATAAGTTCATATATATGTTGAAGTTTTGAGATATATCTTGCTCGTTCATACGTTCACAGTATTTATGTATGTATTTTAAATTTTTATTTATTGTTTAAATATTGCTTTAAAAATATAGTATATATGGATTTTGATTTTTTTTTGAAATGAATATAGATTTTAAAATATAAGCTTGCATAAGTTATATATAATCTATTTTCTTTATATAATTGTATGTATATTTAAGTCTGTATGTCATATATATTGATTTTGTTTACAGATATTTTTATATAATTTACAAATATATCGACTTCAATATATATATGAGCATATATATATAATTGTGAAAGCCTGCATATATATATATGTATGTATGTATGTATATATATATATATGTATGTATGTATGTATGTATGTATATTGAGTTTGTTTTCACTTCCTATAGTTTGTATATTTGATTTTGTAGCATGTATACATTATTGCATATATAGTCTGGGTATATGTTAGTGTTGCCTGAATATATACATTTAGCTATAATTATATATTGTGTCTGCATATTTATACTAGCCTGCATATATACATTTAGCTGTAATTATATATTGTGTCTACATGTGTGTGTGTGTGTATTAGTCTGCATATATTGGGTTACGGTCTGATTTGTATATATACATTGTTTTTCATATAAAATTGTTTATAGTTGGATTACATATATTTGGTTATAAGTATAGTCTGCATATTTGATCATGGTCTGATTTTATATAATTGGGTATAAGTATAGTTTGCATATTTGTTTAAAGTCTGCATATATATTGATTTCCTTTAAAACATAATAAATAGAGATTTTATTTATATATGTGTTATAAAACTTCATGTTGGTTAAATATGATGGCCTGAAATATAATAAATTATGATTTTGATAGGTGTTTCAAGAAGTATTGATTTTATAGATATATCGATTTTGAAATATAAATATCGATGTTTTATTATATACCATATACATGTATTGATGTTTTGATTTTCAAAATATATATAGAGTTTGAAAATATATTATATAAATATGAAGAACTTTATTTTAAATATGGGTTTTAAATTGAATATTGATTTTAAAAGAAATAATATATATATATATATATTGTTTTTCATCGATCTCTAGTCCTCCTTGCTTTGCTTGTTTCCGTTGCTGTACGGAGATTATTTCTGCAACTCTAGCTAGTTTGTGCGTTTCCGTGTCTGTGTTTCCCATTTTAATTGTTTCTATATCCTCGAAAGGTGAGCAATCACTCACGATTGACATTCTTATATGTAGAAAATTTGATTTCACTTGAAACGACAATTGAAATACGCTGCAAAAATTTAATTGCTAGTTATTTAATTGTTAAATATGATATGTCATTATCTGTGTAACAACCCTGGTTTTTGAGATTACCTGTTAATATTAAATTATAACGGTAGCTATAATTTAATATTGTAAATTAAAGTAAAATTTGGAGATTTTAAATTGTTTATTTGGAATAAATAACGAATTTTTAAAATAAAATGAGAAAAATAAAGTTTGGAACTTTATTTTATTTATTTGGGTTAATAAAGATTGGAAAATGGGTTTTATTTGAAGAAAATGCAATAATTTTATTAATTATTGTCAATTACTTCTTTTAATAATTTTTTAAGATTTTGTTGTTTGCTGGGTCAAAATAGGTCTTCTTTACAGCAGGTCAGAAATGAAATTGATTTATTTCCCCTTAATAGTTAAGTGTAGCACTTCTTATTTATAAACATGAACTAATATTAACAGGTAATCTCAAAAACCAGGGTTGTTATATATTTCAACGATATAAATATATTCACAAGCCATTTCGTTTGCAACACTTAGAAAATATCTTTGTATACTTAAATCCGTAATAAGTATGTTTACAAATCTTTTAAGGAAAGCTTCGTATTTTCCAAAACACACTTTATTAGGTCAAAACGAATGTTTTGTAAAACATCGCTATGACAACCCAAAACAATATTATAGGAATTCAACTATTTATATTTATATAAATCCCGTAAACTATAAAAACACTTCCTTTCGGAGATTACTTACTATAACAATAGTGTTATAGTATATGCCGTCCTTGCTTTCTCGAAAACAGTTATCACAACAATAAATGTTGAAATTGATGCCTTTATCCCTTCAAACATTTTAAATCACCTTTTAAAACCATTTAACTCCGTCGAAAAATATTACTTTCAAAACATTCCTTTAAAAGGTTATTTTAACTTTTAAAACGTGAATGTATTTCCTTTATAAAAATCCATATTCAAATCTCAACATAAATCATTTCCATATTTATAAAACTATGTTTATAAATCTCCGTTCTATTTTATAAAACTTCTCTTTATAAAATCTCTTTATTTGTAAAATTCTATTTATACCAAATATCAATTACAAATTCATTTATAATGTTTATAAAACATTGTTTATAAATCTATTACTTTATTAAAATACTACTTCTATAAATATTTTATATAAGCCATTTCAGAAATATTTGTTTTCAAACTATTTCTATCTTCTTTTAAATTGTATTTCCTTTAAAATAAAAGATGGACTTATTTATTAAGTTTTAAAACCTTTGTAATACAGTTCAAAATTTTCTATTTAACATATTTCACAAACTATCAGTTTATAATACCAAAAATCATATCTTTTTATTTTATTTAAAATAAACTCCTTCTTTTAATAATTTAAGAATAATTATTAAAACATATGTTATTTCAAAATCACATTAAAATCCTTTTAAACCAAAAAATTCACTTTATAGTATTTCGAAATACTAAAAATAAGGCCAAGTGCTACTATACACTAAATAAGCAAAATCATGTCCATGTCATCAAATATGGAATACAACAATTCGTATATCACAATATATAAGAAAATTAGAATCAACAATGGTGAGGAATCCTATTGGATCCTTCTAACCTGTCCCCCCACATCACATACAGTATATAATCATATAATAAGGGTCATCCGCTACTAGGCGAGTACATATAAAAGGTCATCCCTCCAAGGGCGGGAATAAATCCAAACCAGTTGATCAAACTGTAAATCATCCAAAAAATCAACAACAAGCATCAATAAAAATATCCATGCTTATATAAAATATAAGTGGGCCAGAGAGCTAAGTAACTCACCAAAATTCCAGTTATTGCCAAAGCATTCCGATTTGAATTAAAATCGAACGGACGTTCCATTTTAACACAAAATCCTACAGGCTCCAAACTACTTCAATCCAACTCCATAACGTAGTATTCATCGATACAAACCTAACATTGAAAACGGCACCTCGATCAGACCTCATATGAATAAGATACGACCGTTAGAACATCACCAGATTAATTAAATTATAATTAACATTAATTTAGTTTTAAACTTAATCACCTTCTTCTATTTAATAACCCAGGCCCTGCTCCATCAAAACCAACATCGCGACTTTGTCTCCTCGCCACTGCCACCTCACGCCTTCTACCGCCCCCGCAAGCTCGCCGAAGATCGCCTCGACAAGCAGCTTCCCATCGCCGTCAATCTCAACCCTCCTCGTCACTTCCACCATGAGAATGAACCAAAAGAAGTCACCGTCATTGAACCATGATCTGTGCCACATTGCTCCATCATATGACAATCTAACCGTCCATCTCGCTCGTCTCATCGAGGCGCACAACTCTCCAGTTGAGGTTGAAGGTCGATACGGCCTGTGGTGGCTCCGATCGAAAATGGTCGTTGGATGAAGGACTTTTAATGGCGGCTAGGGTTGCACGAATTTGATTTGGGAAAATAGAACGAGTTAAGGTCCTTTTATAAAAAAAAATCAAACACTATTCATCCCTAAAAACTTCGACTCTAAATGAGACATGCCGCCTGGCGTTCTATACTAAATACCCTCATTCCGAACACAATGGAACTAGTATCATGGCTTAATTCCATCATATACAAAAGTTAACTTTCAAAATCAAATTATATTAATTTAAATTCCTTTAATTAATTTCTACCGTTTCGAGCTTGCACGACTAGACGATACATTTGATCGCCACGAAATTCGTTAACATACAATAATTCACTACTACGGATCCAATGGCACTAATTTCATCAAAATCCAAGGCAGTGTCCCGGAAGGCTATTTTCATATGTTAACTAAAACGAATTATTATTGAAACCATTCTAACCACTTTAATAATAAATTAAAGCTTACACTAACCATTTATTATTTAAAATCGAATTTAAGCAAACTTCTGAAATCCATTTATACAAATTAAATCAAATTAAATCTAATTTAATCACTTTTAATCCAAATTTAAAATTTTAGTATCTTCATTCTTATTAAAATAGAATTTAAATCAGCTTTCGAAATCATTTTTATTCACATTAAATCCCCATATTTGAAATTTAAGCTGTTTTTACTTATAAAATACATTTTCAATATTTAAAATTAATTAGATATTTCAAATTAAAATGACCAAAATCTTGGGTCGTTACAAAAATCCTAAAACCATAAGGCTCTCTAAGAGAACTAAAAACTTTCTTTGAAATGAGAAAGAAGTCATTGAAGCTTATATGGAGTATACTACTTTCTGAAAAGATTTTCCCAGAATATTTGCTAAGTTTGAAGTTTTTTTCTCTTATGGTTTACATGATCTTTATTTTGAAAATGAAATTTTTGGTTTAATCGACTCTTCACAAAATTATTTTGTTTGTTATTTGGATTTGATCAAAATGTTTAATGCGAATTTAAATGGAAAAAAATTTCAAGGAGAAGAGGGTCAAATTTGGAGTAGTGTTAATGGTACTCAAATTGTTATAAATTGTGAGCTTTTGGGTAATATTCCTGGCTGCAAATCTAGTGGAATTGACCTCTCCAGTTTTCAAATTGATGAACAAAATCGTGAATTTTTTTGCGATATTTTCGTAAGTGATGTAGAATTTGATTTTAAACATAAGAATCTTCGATCCAGATTGAGACTTATGAGTCTAATTTTACAACAAAGTATCACTCCGATGATGGGTAATTACAATAACCCTACTTAAAAAAGTTTTTAAAGCTCTTTTCGTCATTTATTGTCGCTACAACAATAATTGGGCACAAGTCATTTTAGATAAATTTGTTCAAAAGAACATTTCTGGACATGAGAACACACTCTACCATGGTTTGTATCTTGCTAGAATTTTCATATATTTTGGTATTGATTTAAGAGGAAAAAAATTCTATTCCTCGAAAAGTTTTCATCTCTTGCACGTTCCACTATTTTTCGAACCATGTGAGACACTTCCCGAAGATGAACAAAGGTTGGCATATGAAGAAGAACCAGAGATCCAACAAGAAGAAGAAGGCGATGAGATGGAAGTGGAAGAAGAAGAAGAGAAGGAGGAAGAAATGGATACTTTCTTAGAAAGTTTCGACAAACCATCCCACCCCTCCAACAAAGAGATCCCAAGGAATCAAAAAAGCTTCTTAAAAACCAACAGAAGCTTAAGTAATCATTTAGTAAAAAGTTCACCTCTCTTTCCAACAAAGTGGACTGATACTTTGGAAAGATCATTTGTAAACTTGGCAGCTCTTCATCATCATCTACGTCTTTCTAAGTCTATCTAGTTGTTTCCTTATGACATCTAGCTTTGTATTGTGTTCTTTTAGTTAAGTACATATTGTTTTACGTGTTTACTTTTATTAATCTTTGAAATTCATGTACTTTTCAATTCTAAGTAATGAAATATATCTATTACTGCCCTATATTGTTTATTTATCCCTGAAAGTTATAAAAATATAATGGTATAAGTTTAAAAATAAATACTATAACAAAAACATAAAGTTTGCAATTTATGACATATAAATGTCGACGTGCATGTATCCTATATCTCAACATATAACGGCTAGTTGGAAAAAAAATTAAAATTCAAAATTAAATACTTACCTCCTATTCAACTCATTCCAAACGACTTTCCACTCCTATATAGGTTTATTCCTTCCAGAAGAAACCTCACTCATCATTTTTTTCTATACCCTTTTTTCATTCTCAAACATCTTTTTACAAATATGTCTTCTCCACATCAAAAATTATGTGAATATCTTGAACAAACTCTTCAATCTTTTAAGGATATTCTCCTTTTTATCTTAAGAAATCAAAGGCATTTAGATTAAGTCAACTGCAGATGATAAAGGAATGAGAAAAGATTCCTTAACTAAAGCTGAACCATCCAACAACCCAGAGTGCACTATTAACAAGGATAATGAAGATTAGGATGCCATCAAAGCAGATCCAATCTTTGGGTCTGACGGTTAAGTTGAAATTCCATGAAACGTCTAGTTATTAGGTTTGGATTTAATATGTAAATATATATACACACACATACTCTTAGGATGTGGTTTGATTAACTTGGTGTGTATATTTTGATTGAATTGATTAGTTTGGATTGTTTGACATTTGGATGTGTGTTTTGAATGATTGAATAATATATAAAATATATAAATATATAAACTTAATAATAAAAGTCATATTATCTTATTTATAATCATCACACTTAGTATAAAATAGTGCGTTGTTTCTTGGTGTCATCATATATATCATCATATATCCATCATAATCATGTATATCATTTTTAACTTAGTTGTTGATTTTGAATCTATAGTTTCTAAGTATTTGTTTTAAAGGGAGATTTTACTATTTTACCCAATTTTGATAATGACAAAGAGGGAGAAAAATATAAAATATGCATACGCATATTTTTAGGGGGGTGTTATCTAACTCACGGGGAGTTATATCATATTTTATGCATGATATTAATGATCAGGATATTAATGGTTGTCATCATCTAATAAGCGGAGATTGTTAATACCTCAGTTATTGATTCTGTTGATAATAACCTTAATAACAATAATATACATTTATATAAAATATGGATACTGATGTTTTGCCAAGTTATATAATATATATTGTTGGATATTACATAAGTATTGAATTAAAGACTGTACAGTATAAAGACTCAAGAAATGGACATGAAGACTCATGAGTATAAAGACCAAGATATGAAGATCTCAAGACTATAGTATAGTGTGTGTATAGAGTCATGGAATATTGTTAAAGTCCCCGGTAGCAACCTTTGACCTCCATCTCTTATTTTTTTATCTTTTATATTTTAAAACAAAATAAATATTCAAAATATATTCAAAAATATTTTATAGAAGTTTTTTTTAACGTTCAAAATATTTATAAACTATGCTTAAAATGTTTTATAAAGTATCAAAATAGTTTACAAAATATAGTGTTTTCAAAACATTTTTTAAAAGAAACTAATTTTCAAAAATTTCATGTATATGTTGACATCCATGTTGTAGATATGTCGACATACATGCCGCAAATTAGTTTTTTAAATTTTGAATTTAAGTGTCTATTCATCGCAACTCTTTATGAACGGACACATCTGTTTATACACCATATATACGAGGTTTCAAATGAATTTTTTGGTAGTTATTATCTTGTTTTCTTCTCTCTTCTTACTCTCTCTAAATCTCCATTAAAAATATACAAAATCCTCTTCAAAATCAAATAGAATCAATTCATACTTTTGTGTATTGATTCAAGATTACTTTCTTACTATTTTGGAATCATCTCTCCCTCAAATCAAAGTGCTGTCCAAGAGGCTATAGGATCCATTGTATCCAAAGTTCAAGAAATTGTCTTTAGAAAAACCATCAAACTGTATTTGTAATTGCTTCGGTGTGATTGTAGCCCATTCAAATCAATTGGATGTGCTTAGTAGCCCGGAAATCCGAGTGGGTATGCTTGTATACCATCCAAATCAAGTGGGCGTACCCTAAGCCTTGAAAATAAGGAGGGTGTGTCTCATAACTCGAAATGGAGATTGTAATTAGGTTTGCTTTCTGCCCGTTTAAAGATTGGCATTTGAAAAGAAATTCATACAAGCAATTGTACAGGACTGAATGTAGGAGAAATATGAACCGGTATAAGATCTTTGGTTTCATCTCTCTAACTCTCTACTTTACTTTATTGTTTTATTTTTATCTATGATTGATTATTGATATAATTATGTGTTAAAAATCTATGATTCAATATTAAACTTAAAAGAAATTTAATTTTTTTTACACAAGTTAGAAAATACTATTCACCCCCCTTTAGTGTTTAATTAGCTTTAATATCCATAATTCCGCAATCCACAACTCTTTCATACCCCAACCCACTATTCCCTTTGGTATTCTAGCATATAGGTCTGGTTCTATAGATGAAATTTCAATCACCCTCGGTTCCAGTACCGAACTTGGATGGTGCACACATTTCCTCAAATGCGATATGTGAAAAACATTATGTATACCTACCAAATTGCTTAGTTTACCAATCCACTCGATCATTGGAAATGGTCCTACATATCAAAATGCCAACTTCCCTACCTTCAAAGTGCGTAACTCCTCGCATCGGAGAAACTTTCATGAACACATGATTTCCTACCATGAATTCAAAGTTCTTTCCTTCACTTATCAGCATAACTCTTCTACCTTGATTGTGCTGCCTTTGTCCTAGTGCAAATCAATTATACTCTCTTGGTGACATCTCTTACAAAATTAGGCCCTAACACAAGTCTATCTCATGTGTCCAACCGACAAACGGGTGATTTACATGGTCTACCATACAACGCCTCAAACGGTGTCATCCCAATACCAAATCGGTAACTATTATTTTAGGCAAACTTATCAAATGTAGATTTCAAGATCCTCCAAAATCGAAGACACATGCTCTCAGCAAATCCCTGAGTGCATGGTTTATCCTTTTAGTTTGATCATCCATTCGTGGGTGTTAAGCTTGCTCAAGTACAACTCCATACCCAATGCACTTTATGTAACGACCCGTAATTTCAAACACTTCATCTTCGAATATCTCAACTTTTGAAAAATGGGTAAGTATTAAAAATATGATTTTATAACCTTGTTAAACAATTTTTAATTAATAACTAATGATAGAAAACTTATTTTTGAAATGTGTTCAAAAATATATATACTTCGAATAAATATTGAAAATGTGACCCAAAAAATATTTTGCTAAAAATCAACTTTTTATTCAATAAAAGTTATTTAAAATCTTTGAACTTTTGTAACAAACATTTGAACTCCTTAACAAGTAATTAAACCTTCCATCATCCTAAGAGAAAATTAATTTAGTAAGTAGCTTCTAGAAGAAATACATTAGGTGGAAAGTAAATGGAAGACTTTTTCCAAGGTATGGAGTGATGTGAGTGAAGGCACGGGAAAGCATGCTTGCAGCTAACCATAAGGGGGGTATTTCTGATCTTTTGGCTTCATTTTACAAGTCTATAAAATCATGTGCAAGGCCTCTTCATTTCTTCACCAATTCACAAATCCAAAGTTGAAAAACTTTTATTAATCAAATTAACTCTAATCAAGCTTATACTCCTCCAAACTCGAGCTATCATCATAACATAGCATAACACCAACTTACATCATCTCAAAGCAAAGGAATTTGGAGCATTTCTTCCCAACCCCATCAAGGCCTTGCCCATTCAAGGGTATTTGGAGCTTGGTCATGCACTTTAGGCCCATCTCTTCTCTTGTTCTTGCTTGCTTAAGTCTATTCGTGTGCTAATAGGTTGAAGGTAGATGGTTGTGGTGTTGTTGCTAGGAAGTGGCTAGAAATAGAGAGCTTGGATTAAAATGGAAAGTGAGTTATCTCACTCCTTGAATAAAAACAAAAACTTGATGGTTCTTGCTTGCTATTAATAATAATAGGTCCTAACTAATTAAAGTTATAAATTCATTTATGTATGCTTTGAATAGCATATTATTTGTGTAGTTGTTGTGCCTTGGAAGGCCTTGGTTTACGTGAGTAAATAACATTGAATATTGAATAGAATATGGAAATGTCCATATAGCGATAGTTGCCATAAACGCACTTTGAATCCTTCTTTTCTATCTTATTTTTACAACCTATCTTTTGTTCATTTTTGAATGAAATGTTTTCTATACTTAAAGAAGTTTAAAAGATAGTAAGAAATGGAGTTTAAAAGCTACTTTACTTATATAATAAAGTTACAAAAGTTATGGTCCATATAGCAATAGTCGCTATGGACGCACTTTGGAAAAACAAATTTTTAGCAAATTTTAAAGTGTTGTTAATTTGGATATTTTGTGAAATATTTTCAAAGGAGTTCTATAAAAGACATATAGGTATTTTAAAAGAAGTTTAAAGTTTAAATAATTATTTTAACACTTAATGTAAATGTTATTTTTATTTCATATACACAAAACTTGTTTATTTTGTTGAAGTAGTAAAAGTTTTCAAACTAATATTAAGTAACTATTTAAAGTAATATTTCATATAGCTATTTATATCCTATTTATAATAGTTTAAAGGCATTTTATTCATATATAAGTCTATAAAACTATTTTTAACAATTTATTGAAGTAAGAGCTTTTTATACACTTTCCTTTCGTAACTTATTTTAAATTCTATTATCTTATTAAATAAAACTAGTGTACATATGCACCAAAGGGTTGTTATGCTTGGCAGTAACCAGGTCACTTTGTTAAGGATTGTCCTATGCTCAAGAAGGGAGAGCAGCCTATGGTCTTGGCTATTACTTTCGCGCCTTCTACTTCAGGAGCACCTAAGGGGAAGCCGGTTCTAGATGGTATTCTATCTATTTCTGACGTTCCTATTCATGTCTTGTTTGATAATAGTTCTACTCATAGCTTTATCTCTCGTAGCCTTATTGATAGACCTAGTCTAGAACCAATTGTGGTTTATAATTTTATTTGTGTGTCAAACCCAGGAGGGGGCTCGATAAATCTTAGCATGTTGTGTAAAGGAGTTCCGATTTCTTATTTTAATCAACTCCTTCCATGTGATATGTTCGTTCTTGGTTTTCTTGGTTTTGATGTTCTATTAGGGATGGATTGGTTGTCATATAATCATGCCATCTTGGATTGTGAGAAGCAGACTGTGGTAATGAAGAGGGGAATGAAAGATCTTATTGTATCTTGCGAAGAGCCTAGTTCTCGTATAAGTAGTTTTCTTTATTATTTTGATGAGGAAGATGGAGTTTTGGAGTTGATTCCGATTGTTCAGGAATTTTCTGACATTTTCGAGAAGGTTTCTAGTTTACCTCCTAATCGTGAAATCGAATTTCGTATTGATTTGTTCTGTAATGCAAAGCCTGTTATTTTGCTTGTTCATAGGCTATCTCCAAAAGAGAACTTGGAGTTAGCCAATTATATTGGTGACTTGTTACAAAAAGGTCGATCGGACCTAGCCGTTCAAATTGGGAGTGTTGGTGGTATTTGCCACTAAGGCAGATGGTTTCTTAAGGCTTTGCGATGGTTACCGTGAGCTTAATAAGCGAACTATTCAAAATAAGTGTCCTTTGTCCAGAATTGATGACTTGTTTGATCATCTTCACGGAGCTCGTGTATGCTCTGGGCTTGACCTTGCTATAGGTTTTCATCAACTAAGGGTGGTAGAGGAAAGTGTGCCCCTTTACAACTTTTAGATCTGATTAATTTTATGAGTGGTTGGTTATGCCATTCGGCTTAACCAGTGCTCCTGCTTATTTTGTTGATTTGATGAATCGTGTCTTTCTTGATGTGTTAAACAAATAAGTGCTTGATTTCGTTAATGATATTCTAGTTTATTCTAAGACCGAGGAGGAGCATTCTCATCCTTTGAGAATTGTAATGGAGATGTTGAGAGAACATGTTCTTAAGGCTAAGTTCTTAAAGTGTCATTTTTGTCGGTCAGAGATAAGGTTCTTGGGACATTTTGTTTCTAGAGATGGTATTTCTGTTGAACCGGCAAAGGTTACGGTTGTTCAAAATTCGAAGAGGCCCGAAAGCGTAACGGAAATTTGAACCTTCTTGGATTTGACGAGATATTATTGAAGATTCGTTCAAGATTTCTCCAAGATTACATCAACAAGGACGACATCCAGTTTGGCCCAACTATATGTTTGAGAGATCTTTAGGGTTCATGGCATTCCATGTAGTATTGTGATTGATCGAGATCCGATCTTCACAAGTCAGTTTTGGAAGAGTTTGCATGATGCGCTTGGGACAGAGTTGAGTTTGAGCATAGCTTATCATCCTCAGACAGATGGAAAAACTAAGAGGGTGAATCATGTTTTAAAGGATTACTTCGTGATTGTGTTTTAGACTTTGGAGGTTCATGGGAGGATCACTAGCTAATTGTTGAGTTTTCTTATAACAACAATTTCAGACAAGTAGTAGGATGACACCTTTTGAGGCATTGTATGGAAGGCCTTGTAAGTCTCCTTCTTGTTGGGTAGAGCCAGAAGATCGCTTAGTGCTTGGACCAGATATGATTCATGAGGCAATGGATAAGGTAGCACGAATTTGGAAGCACTTGAAGGTAGCTCAGAGTAGGCAGAAGAGCTACGCTAATGTTAGGAGTAGAGATCTTGAGTTCTCAGTTAGGGACTTTGTGTTTATCAAAGTTTCTCCGATGAGAGGAGTTATGCGATTTGGGAAGGGAGGGAAGCTGGCTCCTTGTTTTATTGGACCTTCTCCGATACTTGAGAGGATAGGCACTTTGCTTATCGGGTCGAGTTACCGACTAGATTGTTGAGTGTACATGATGTTTTCCACATATCCCATTTACGAAAGTATGTACATGATTCTACTTTGATTATCGAGCCATCGAAGCAGGAGGATTCAGAGGTTGATCCTGACTTGACTATTGTGAGACAGCCTATTCGTATCATTAATCGCAAGACGAAGAGATTGAGGACTAAGGTTATGGAATTGGTCAAGGTACAGTGTAGTGATGATGTTCGAGATTGCACTTGGAAGACAAAGGAAAGGATTAGAGCCTCTTATCCTGAGCTGTTTCTTAGTCAATAGTATTTGTTGTATCTTATCTTTTTTTTGTACTCACCACTTGTGGCGGAGTCACTTAGCTTGTATTTGTTTATATGTAGTTTGAGCAGTATTCTATACATACACTATTTCTTCTATTCTCTTTGTGTTAGTCTTATTTGGATTATGAGGACGAAATGTCTTATGATGGGGAGATTAATAATGATTCGTAATTTCAAACAATTCATCTTCGAATATCTCAACTTTTGAAAAATGGGTAAGTGTTAAAAATATGATTTTATATTCTTTTTAAATACTTTTTAATTAATAACGAATGATTGAAAACTTACTTTTGAAATGTGTTTACAAAATATATGCTTTAAATAAATATTGAAAATGTGACCCAAAAATGTTTTGCTAAAAATCAACTTTTTATTCAATAAAAGTTATTTGAAATCTTTGAACTTGGGTAACAAACATTTGAACACCTTAACCAGTAATTAAACCTTCCATCATCTTAAGAGAAAATTAATTTAATAAGTAGCTTCCAGAAGAAGTACATTAGGTGGAAAGTAAATGGAAGACCTTTTACAAGGTTTGGAGTGACGTGAGTGGAAGCTTGGGCAAGCGTGCTTGTAGCTAACCCTAAGGGGGTATTTGTGGTCTTTTGGCTTCATTTTACAAGTCTATAAAAGCATGTGCAAGGCCACTTGATTTCTTCACCAATTCACAAACCCAAAGTTGCAAAACTTTCACTCTCTTCTCTTCATAACTTTCATTGATAAAATTACCTCTAATCAAGCTTATACTCCTCCAAACTCTTGATATCACATAGCATAGTTTAGCATCAACTTCCATCATCTCAAAGTAAAGAAATTTCAAAAAAATCTCCCCAACCCCATCAAGCCGTGCCCATTCAAGGGTATTTGGAGCTTGGCCGTGCACCTTAGGCCCCCGTCTTCTCTTATTCAAGCTTGCTTGCTTAAGTCTTGTTTGTATGCTAGTAGGTTGAAGGTAGGTGGTTGTGGTGTTGTTGCTAGGAAGAGGTTGGAAAATGCAATCTTAGATTAAAGTAGAAAGTGAGTTATCCCACTCTTTGAATAAAAATAAAAACTTATTACAAAAAATGTCGATCGGCCCTAGCCATGCGGGTTCGGAGTGCCTGTCGTAATTTCCACTAAACAGACGGTTTCTTAAGGCTTTGCGATGATTACCATGAGCTTAATAAGTGGACTATTCAAAATAAGTATCATTTTTCCAGAATTGATGAATTGTTTGATCAGCTTCACGGAGTTCCAGTATGCTCTCAGCTTGACCTTGCTACATGTTTTCATCAGTTGAAGGTGGTAGAGGAAAGTGTGCCCCTTGACAGCTTTTAGATCTGATCGATTTTATGAGTAGTTGGTTATGCCATCGGCTTAACCAGTGCTCCTGCTTATTTCGTTGATTTGATGAATCGTGTCTATCGTGATGTGTTAAACAAATAAGTGCTTGTTTTCTTTAATGAAATTCTAGTTTATTCTAAGACTAAGGAGTATTCTCATCCTTGGGGAATTGTATTGGAGATGTTGGGAGAACATGTTCTTAAGGCTAAGTTCTTTAAGTGTCATTTTTGGCAGTCAGAGATAAGGTTCTTGGGACATGTTGTTTCTGGAGATGGTAATTCTGTTGACCGGCAAAGGTTACGGTTGTTCAGGATTGGAAGAGGCCTGAAAGCATAATGAAAATTGGATGCTTCTTGGATTTGGCGAGCTATTATCAAAGATTCATTTAAGATTTCTTCAAGATTACTTCACTGCTTTGAATTTGATGAAGAAAAACATCAAATTTGTTTGGACGGAGAAATGTGAGCTTTTATTTAGAGAGATAAAGAAGAAGTTCACTAGTGCCCCCGTTCTGACTATTCTGGATGGAGGAAAAGGTCTTACTTTTTACACTGATGCTTATGAAATAGGATTGGGTGTTGTATTGATGCAGCATGGAAGGTTGTTTCTTATGCTAGTAGATGGATGAAGCTGCATGAGACTAAATATGCAACGCATGACTTAGAGCTTTTAGCAGCGGCCTTTGCGTTGAAGACGTTGAGGCATCATTTATTGGGTGAGAAGTTTGAGCTATATTCGAACCATAAATCATCAAAGTATCTTTTTACTCAAAAGGATTTGAACTTGAGGTAACAGCGTTAGCTGTAGTTTCTTATAGCGTATGATCTTGAGACTTTATATACACCGGGGAAATCTAATGTTGTAGCGAATGCATTTAGTAGGAAGTATGTTGTTATGGCTAATGTGAAGGTTCATCCAACTCTTATCGGTCGTATAAAGAGTAACCAACAGAAGAATATTCGTCTCGCTTGGATAGCTAAGGCCGTTAGCGAGAATTTTACTCCAGAGAGGTTTGTAGGTTTTAAGGTAGAAAACCATGGCATCTTAAGGATGAATGGTAGGTTGTCTGTTTCGAATGTTGATGGTATTAGACAAGATGTTCTATAGGAGAGTCATTGTTCTAGATTTATGATGCATCCAGGGGTATTAAGATGTATCGGGGCGTGACACATACTTTCTGATGGAAGGGTATGAAGTGAGGCATTTCTGTTTTTGTGAGCAGATGTGCTAATTACCAATAGGTCAAGAGAAGTCATCAGAAGACGGTCAGATTACTTCATCCACAAAAGGTCCCGAAGTGGAAGTGGAAGCAGATTTCCATGGATTTTATTAATTGTTTTCCTAGATCGAGGAGAGGTAACGAAGGCATTTGGGTTATTATGGATAAGTTAACCAAGAGTGTGCACTTCTTACCAGTTAAGTCAACGAGGACGGCATCCAGTTTAGCCCAACTATATATTAGAGAGATAGTTAGGGTTCATAGCATTCCATGTAGTATTGTGAGTGATCGAGATTTGATCTTCACAAGTCAGTTTTGGAGGAGTTTGCATAATGCGCTTGGAACGGAGTTGAGTTTGAGCGTAGCTAATCATCCTCAAACAGATGGACAAACTAAGAAGGTGAATCATGTTTTAGAGTATTACTTCGTGCTTACGTTTTAGACTTTAGAGGTTCATGGGACGATGACTTGCCACTTATTGAGTTTTCTTATAACTACAGTTTTCAAATAAGTAGTGGGATGACACCTTTTTGAGGCATTGTATGGAAGGCCTTGTAAGTCTCCTTCTTTTTGGGTAGAGCCAGAAGATCGCTTAGTGCTTGGACCAGATATGATTCATGGGGCAACGAATAATGTAGTAGGAATTTGGAAGCACTTCAAGGTAGCTCAGAGTAGGCAGAAGAGCTACGCTAATGTTAGGCCCAGATATCTAGAATTCTCAGTTGGGGACTTAGTGTTTATCAAAGTTTCTCCGATGAGAGGAGTTATGCGATTTGGGAAGGGAGGGAAGTTGGCTCCTCATTTTGTTGGACCTTTTTCGATGCTTGAGAGAATAAGCACTTTTGCTTATCGGGTTGAGTTACCGACTAGATTTTCGGGTGTACATGATGTTTTTCACGTATCCCATTTACGAAAGTATGTACATGATTCTACTTTGATTATCGAGCCATCGAAGCAGGAGGATTTAGGGGTTGAGCCTGACTTGACTATTGTGAGATAGCCTATTCCTATCATTAATCATGATACCAAGAGATTGAGGACTAAGGTTATGGAATTGGTCAAGGTGCAGTGTAGTGAGGATGTTCGAGATTGCACTTGGAAGACAAAGGAAAGTATTAGAGCCTCTTATCCTGAGTTGTTTCTTAGTCGATAATATATGTTGTATCTTATCTTTTGTTGTGTACTCACCACTAATGGCGGAGTCACTTAGCTTGTATTTGTTTATACGTAGTTTGAGCAGTATTCTATATATGCACCATTTCTTCTATTCTCTTTGTGTTAGTCTTGTTTGGGTTTCGAGGACAAAATGTCTTACGATGGGGAGAATGTAACGATTCGTAATTTCAAACACTTTCATCTTCGAATATCCCAACATTTGAAAAATGGGTAAGTATTAAAAATATGATTTTATAACCTTGTTAAATACTTCTTAATTAATAACCAATGATAGAAAACTTACTTTTGAAATGTGTTTACAAAAATATATACTTTGAATAAATATTGAAAATGTGACCCAAAAATTGTTTTGTTAAAAATCAACTTTATTCAATAAAATTAATTTAAAATCTTTGAATTTGTGTAACAAACATTTGAACACCTTAACCAGTAATTAAACCTTCCATAATCCTAAGAGAAAATTAATTTAATAAGTAGCTTCTAGAAGAAGTACATTAGGTGGAAAGTAAATGGAAGACCTTTTCCAAGGTTTGGAGTGACGTGAGTGGAGGCATGGGCAAGCGTGCTTATAGCTAACCCTAAGGTGCTATTTGTGGTCTTTTGGCTTCATTTTACAAGTCTATAAAAGCATGTGCAAGGCCTCTTTATTTCTTCACCAATTCACAAATCTGAAGTTGCAAAACTTTCACTCTCTTCTCTTCAAAACTTCCATTAATCAAATTACCTCTAATCAAGCTTATACTCCTCCAAACTCTTGCTATCATCATAACATAGCATAGCATCAACTTCCATCATCTCAAAGCAAAGAAATTTGGAGCAAATCTCCCCAACCCCATCAAGTCGCGCCCATTTAAGGGTATTTGGAGCTTGTCCGTGCACTCTAGGCCCTGCTCTTCTCTTGTTCATGCTTTCTTGCTTAAGCCTTGTTCGTGTGCTAGTAGGTTGAAGGTAGGTGGTTGTGGTGTTGTTGTTATGAAGAGGTTGGAAAATGCAAGCTTGGATTAAAGTAGAAAGTGAGTTATCTCACTTCTTGAATAAAAACAAAAACTTAACAATTCTTTCTTGCTATTAATAATAATAGACTCTACTAAGTAAAGTTATAAACCCATATGTGTATGCTCTGAATATCATATTATTTGTGTATTTTTTGTTCCTTGGAAGACCTCGGTTTATGTGATTAAATGACATTTAATATTGAATATGGAATTGTCCATATAGTGATAGTCGCTATAAACGCACTTTGAATCCTTCGCTTCTATCTCATTATTAAAACCTATCTTTTGTTCACTTTTGAATGAAATGTTTTCTATACTTATAGAAGTATAAAATACAGTAATAAATGGAGTTTAAAAGCTATTTACTTATAAAATAAAGTTACAAAAGTTATGGTCCATATAGCGATAGTCGCTATGGATGCACTTTGGAAAAACAAGTTTTTAGCAAAGTTTGAAGTGTTGTTAATTTGGATATTTTGTGAAATCTTTTCAAAGGAGCTTTATAAAAGGTATATAGGTATTTTAAAAGAATTTTGAAATTTAAACAATTAATTTGAACATTTAAAGTAAAGGTTATTCTTCTTTTATATACACAAAACTTATTTATTTTGTTAAAGTAGTTAAAAAAATTAACTAATATTAAGTAACTATCTTTAAAGTAATGTTACCTATAACTATTTATATATTATTTATAAATATTCTAAAGGTATTTTATTCATATATAAGTCTGTAAATCTATTTTTAACCTTTTATTAAAGTAAGAGTTTTTTATACACTTTCATTCCCTAACTTATTTTAAATTCTATTAATTTATTAAATAAAACTATTATACATACGTACATACATACATACATACATACATATATATATATATCATTTTAAAAGGGTTTCTAACTTATTTATACAAGTAATTTCAAAAGACTATTGTTTTAGAAGAAGAAATGAAAAGTAACATTTATGAAATGACCTTTGTTTGATTGTTTATGGAATGTTAGTATTATTGTGCTTAACATTAAAAGTCGAGCGAGGTAGGCTTCTCTATTTGTGAGAGTCAAGACTGTTGTTAGAGTAGGGATGGAGCAATAGAGCTCTAACCTACCAACTTCCTTCTTAACTGAGGAATAATTAAGCTGGAATGTCGAAAACGCGTTAAGTATACAAACCTTGATTTTTGTAAGCTTGCACTTAAGATTCGATGGTCGATTAGTTGATTGCTGATCTTCAATAAACTTAACTTAGGAGGTACATGAAAGGCTTCACGGATTTATACCAATGAGAACCTCTAGGGAGGAGCATTGGAACAAAATACTTCTAGCTTCCAGTTACTTCTAAAAGAACTAGAATTGAGTTAACCGGAAATTCATCAATTGGTTTTGAAGAGACCGGGATTAGTAAGTGTTTTACTTGCTGAATACCACTTCGAAACAATTATATAAGATAATCTATTCGAGAAATGAAGACTCTTTTAAAGATGTCGAATGTGGCCTCGACATCGAAAAATTGACTGAAGATAGAGCAGGATGCAAGATCCTGGGTTTAGCTAACCCAAGGGGATATATCAACTCCATTATCTAGACTATGCTTACAAATGTTGCTAGCGGGAGTTGATGATGCTTAGATCCCATGTGGTTTGGGTTTTCTTATTCGAGCGTGGGCCAGTTGTGTTTACCTTTTGGTAAATTTTATTTAGAGATATATGACACTCAAAAGGTAGTTTAGTTTACTGAGAAGGTCTTCCTGGAAAATCCATATACAAACGTACCTTAGTGGTTTTAAATGTACTCTAATATGCTACGGTGTGATTAATGTAAGCATCATGGCTGTTTTCATATTTATACTACACACCTTAGACATTATCTATAATATCACCTAATGTAAAAATTAACTTAGTTGGGTCCTTTCGAGGGGAAACCAATCCGGTGATTCGGTTAGTCTCGGAAGTACTGTTATGTGTTTTCACTCATTTCTTAGTTTCTCATACTAGACTTATGTCTAACACGTAGTATTTCTTTTCCTAAAATTCCTCATACTCTTCCGAGTAGATTGAGGAAAGCAGGTTTTGGTTGGATGCCTCAAGCTTATGGAAACGAGTTGGATGCTTCTGCCTATCTATTTATCTACCTATTTTCATTTTCGTTCACTATTATGTATGTATGTATTTAGTATTATGAGGACTGGCAGTTATAACTATCCAAGCTGATAGTAGTACTTGGTCATTTTGTAACTCTGATATTCATGTATATTGGAGTAACTTTTGGTACTACACTTTTGAGATACTATATATTATCGTTCCGCCTGTGAGATTCTGATATTGTATTCTTCTTTCTTGTTCCGTTTTCTTTTCTTTTATCTTACCCTAACTTCTGTCTTTCGGTCACTTGGGTGCCCAACACATGAATACTGTGGTATATTTAGTGTCGACATTCGAGGGTCGCAATGGCAATCGTTCTATTTTGGTATCATAGCTCAAGGTTAGCGAACACCTTGGCTTTGGTTGGGTATCGCTCATTAGAGATAGGTTAAGTGATGCCCTAAAATGAGTTGAGTGTATCATACATATGAGAGCATATTTGTTATTGCAAAACTAAACTTTTAAAATGTTTTCTTAAAAATATATTTTTCCTAGTAATCTTTTCCTTAACCAACTCTTTCTTCAAATTAATCCTTTCTTAGTAATCCTTGCTTAGTAATCTTTGCATGTAATAACTCCACCTTGAAGTATTCGAAAGATGTTTTGCTATAAATTTAGGTAGCAAACTATGAGTACTCATCCCGCCAATGCTGGGGGAGGTAGAGGTCTAAGTAGTAGAAGTAGTATCGTCACCAATGGTGGGACTCGAACTCCAAGGAATGTTGTTGCTATAGCTGAAATTTGGGTGAATATGGTTGAGGAAGTAGTGCAAGTTCAGCCCTCAATGAACTTTGCTTCACTTTGCTGTGATTTCGAGAGGCTTTGTGGTAAGAGATTCAATGGGACTGAATCAATTGTTGAGGTTGCGTGAGAGGATCTTTAGGGACTTAGAGTTGGGTGATGTTATTAAGCGTCGCTTGGCTTCTAGTTATCCTTTTTATGTTGCCATGGATTGGTGGAATTCTGTTGCAACAGATGTCCCAGAGAATGATTTCTCTTGAGCCCAATTTAGAGAGGAGTTTGAGAGGAAGTTTGTAGCAAAGGCAGGGAAGACCTTGCTGTTTAGGAGTTTCTAGATCTAAAGCAAGGCACTATGACTGTTGCAGAGTATGAAAACAAGTTTAACACATTGTCTCATTTTAGGTCTGGTATGATAGACACGCCTTTGAAGAAGAATGAGATGTCTGTAGCTGGTATGCGTCCCGAGTTTCAGCGGGATATGTCTAATCATCGTATAGGGCATTTTGTGGAATTGGTGAATATGAAGTTGAAGTTTGAGAGCTTGGCACCTAAGCCTATTTTTTCTGCACCGAAGCCTATTGCTTCTATAGCAGCTGGGGATAAGAAGTGAAAGTTTCAGCACTATAAGGCAAGCATTGATTGCAATAAGTGTTGGAAGAAGGGTCACTTTGCTAAGCAGTGTAGGTCTAGTGGAGGAGGGCAGATGGTCATGGCATCAGTAGTGAAAGAATCTCAGTTTGCACCAAAGGGTTGTTATGCCTAGCAGCATCCAGGTCACTTTGTTAAGGATTGTCCTATGCTCAGGAAGGGAGAGCAGCCTAAGGTCTTGGCTATTACTTTTGCACCTTCCACTTCAGCGGCACCTAAGGGGAAGCAGGTTCTAGATGGTATTCTGTCCATTTCTGACGTTCTTATTCATGTCTTGTTTGATACTAGTTCTTCCCGTAGCTTTATCTCTCGTGGCCTTATTGATAGACCTGGTCTGGAACCAATTATCGTTTATAATTCTATTTGTGTGTCGAACCCAATAGGGGGCTCGACAAATCTTAGCATGTTGTGTAAAGGGGTTTTGATTTCTTATTTTAATCAACTCCTTCCTTGTGATATGTTCGTTCTTGGTTTTCTTGGTTTTGATGTTCTATTGGGAATGGATTGGTTGTCACATAATCATGCCATCTTGGATTGTGAGAAGCAGACTATGGTAATGAAGAGGGGAATGGAAGGTCTTATCGTATCTTGCGAAGAGCCTAATTTTCATATAATCTATATTCTTTTGATGAGGCAGATGGAGTTTTGGAGTTGATTCCGATTGTTTAGGAAATTTCTGATGTTTTCAAGAAGGCTTCTGGTTTACCTCCTAATCGTGAAATCGAGCTTCGTATTGATTTGGTCTGTAATGCAAAGCCTGTTGTTTTTCCTGTTCATAGGCAATCTCCAAAGGAGAACTTGGAGTTAGCCAATTATAGTGGCGACTTATTACAAAATGGTCGATCAGACCTAGCCGTTCAAGTTGGGAGTGCCGGTGGTATTTGCCACTAAGGCAGACGGTTTCTTAAGGCTTCGCGATGATTACCGTGAGCTTAATAAGCGGACTATTCAAAATAAGTATCTTTTGTCCAGAATTGATGACTTGTTTGATTATCTTCACGGAGCTCGTGTATGCTCTCAACTTGACCTTGCTACGGGTTTTCATCAATTAAGGGTAGTAGAGGAAAGTGTGCCCCTTGACAACTTTTAGATCTGATCAATTTTATGAGTGGTTGGTTATTCCGTTTAGCTTAACCAGTGCTCCTGCTTATTTTGTTGATTTGATGAATCGTGTCTTTCGTGATGTGTTAAACAAATAAGTGCTTGTTTTCGTTGATGATATTCTAGTTTATTCTAAGACGGAGGAGGAGCATTCTCATCCTTTGAGAATTGTAATGGAGATGTTGAGAGAACATGTTCTTAAGGCTAAGTTCTTAAAGTGTCATTTTTGTCGGTCAAAAATAAGGTTCTTGGGACATGTTGTTTCTAGAGATGGTATTTTTGTTGATCCGGCAAAGGTTACGGTTGTTCAAAATTGGAAGAGGCCCGAAAGTGTAACGGAAATTTGAACCTTCTTGGATTTGGCGAGCTATTATCGAAGATTCATTCAAGATTTCTCCAAGATTACATCAACAAGGACGGCATCCAGTTTGGCCCAACTATATGTTTGAGAGATCTTTAGGGTTCATGGCATTCCATGTAGTATTGTGATTGATCGAAATCCGATCTTCACAAGTCAGTTTTGGAAGAGTTTGCATGATGCGCTTGGGACGGAGTTGAGTTTGAGTGTAGCTTATCATCCTCAGACAGATGGAAAAACTAAGAGGGTGAATCATGTTTTAAAGGATTACTTTGTGATTTTGTTTTAGACTTTGGAGGTTCATGGGAGGATCACTTGCTAATTGTTGAGTTTTCTTATAACAACATTTTCAGACAAGTAGTAGGATGACACCTTTTGAGGCATTGTGTGGAAGGCCTTGTAACTCTCCTTCTTGTTGGGTAGAGCCAGAAGATCGCTTAGTGCTTGGACCATATATGATTCACGAGGCAATGGATAAGGTAGTAGGAATTTGGAAGCACTTGAAGGTAGCTCAAAGTAGGCAGAAGAGCTACGCTAATGTTAGGCGTAGAGAACTTGAGTTCTCAGTTAGGGACTTTGTGTTTATCAAAGTTTCTCCGATGAGAGGAGTTATGCGATTTGGGAAGGGAGGGAAGTTGGCTCCTCGTTTTATTGGACCTTCTCCGATACTTGAGAGGATAGGCACTTTTGCTTATCGAATTGAGTTATCTACTAGATTGTCGGGTGTACATGATGGTTTTCACATATCCCATTTATGAAAGTATGTACATGATTCTTCTTTGATTATCGAGCCATCGAAGCAGGAGGATTTGGAGGTTAAACTTGACTTGACTATTGTGAGACATCTTATTCGTATCATTAATCGCGATACGAAGAGATTGAGGACTAAGGTTATAGAATTGGTCAAGGTGCAATGTAATGATGATGTTCGAGATTGCACTTGGAAGACAAAGGAAAGTATTAGAGCCTCTTATCCTGAGCTGTTTTTAAGTCAATGGTACATGTTGTATCTTATCTTTTTTTATGTACTCACTGCTTGTGGCGGAGTCCCTTAGCTTGTATTTGTTTATATGTAGTTTGAGAAGTATTCTATATATACACTATTTCTTCTATTCTCTTTGTGTTAGTCTTATTTGGATTTTGAGGACGAAATGTCATATGATGGGGAGAATATAATGATTCGTAATTACAAACACTTCATCTTCAAATATCTCAACATTTCAAAAATGGGTAAGTATTAAAAATATGATTTTACGACCTTGTTAAATACGTTTTTAACTAATAATGAATGATAGAAAATTTACTTTTGAAATGTGTTTACAAAATATATAATTTGAATAAATATTGAAAATGTGACCCAAAAAATGTTTTGCTAAAAATCAACTTTTTATTCAATAAAAGTTATTTAAAATCTTTGAACTTGGGTAACAAACATTTGAATGCCTTAACCAGTAGTTAAACCTTCCATCATCTTAAGATAAAATTAATTTAATAAGTAGCTTCTAGAAGAAGTGCATTAGGTGGAAAGTAAATGGAAGACCTTTTCCAAGGTTTGGAGTGACGTGAGTGGAGGCATGGGCAAGCGTGCTTATAGCTAAACCCTAAGGGGGTATTTGTGCTCTTTTGGCTTCATTTTACAAGTCTATAAAAGCATGTGCAAGGCCTCTTTATTTTTCACCAATTCACAAACCCAAAGTTGCAAAACTTTCACTCTCTTCTCTTCAACACTTTCATTAATAAAATTACCTCTAATCAAGCTTATACTCCTCCAAACTCTTGATATCATCATAACATAGTATAGCATCAACTTCCATCATCTCAAAGCAAAGAAATTTCAAGGAAATCTCCCCAACCCCATCAAGCCGTGCCCATTCAGGGGTATTTGGAGCTTGGCCGTGCACTTTAGGCCCCCATCTTCTCTTGTTCGTGCTTGCTTGGTTAAGTCTTGTTTGTGTGCTACTTGTTTGAAGGTAGGTGGTTGTGGTGTTGTTGCTAGGAAGAGGTTGGAAAATGGAAGCTTGGATTAAAATAGAAAGTGAGTTATCTCATTCCTTGAATAAATAAAAACTTGACTACGAACCTTGAATTCTATAAGCAAGAACTTAAGACTTAATAGTCGATTTGTCGACTACCGATCCTGACCAAACTTAACTTAGGACATATACGAAAGGCTTTGCGGATTTCTACCAATGAGAACCCCTAGGGAGGAGCATTGTTACGAAATGCCTCTAGTTTTTAGTTACTTTTAAAAGAACCGGAATTGAGTTAACCGAAAATTCATCGATTGGTTTTGAAGAGACCGGAACTGGTAAGTGTTTTACTTGCTGAATACCGCTTTGAAACCACTATATGGGATATTCTACTTGAGAAATCTAGATTCTTGTGAAGATTCCGAACATGGCCTCGACATCAAAAAAATGAGTAAAGATAGAGTAGGATGCACGATCCTGGGTTTAGCTATCCCAAGGGGGTATATCTACTCCATTATATGGAGTACGCTTATAGATATTGCTAGCGGGTGTTAATGATGCTTAGGTTCCACGTAGTTTGGGTTCACTTATTCGGTCGAGGGCTAGTTGTGTTTACCTTACGGTGTATTTTATCTAGAGATATACGATGCTCAAAAGGTAGTTTATGATTCTTGTCCTAAGAGAACGGTCTCAGTTTACTAAGGAGGTCTTCATGGAAAATTCACATATGAACGTACCTTTGTGTTTTAAATGTACTCTAATATGATGTGGTGTGATTAATGTAAGCATCATGGCTATTTTCACATTTATGTTACACACCTTTGACATTATCTATAGTATCACATAATGTAAAAATCAATTGAGTTGAGTCCTTTCGAGGGAAAACCAATCCGGTAATTCGATTGGTCTCGACAGTACTCTTATGTGTTTTCACACATTTCTGAGTTTTTATCTCTGATACGTGGTATTTCTTTTCTCAAAATTCCTCTTGAAGTCTTGTGAGTAGATTGAGTAAAGTAGGTTTTAGTTGGATTCCTCAAGCTTATGGAGATGAGCTGGATGCTTCCACCTATCTATATATTTTCATTTCCATTCACTATTATGTATTCAGCATTGTGAGGATAGACAGTTATAACTGTCCAGGCTGATCGTAGTACTTAGTCATTTTGTAACTTGAATATTCATGTATGTTGGAGTAAATCTTGGTACTGCACTTTTGAGATATTATATATTATCATTCCGCATGTGAGATTTTGATATTATGTTCTTCTTTCTTATTTTGTTTCTTTTTCTTTAATTTTACATTAACTTTCTGTCTTTTTGACACTTTGGTGCTCAGCACGCAGATACCGTGGATGTATTTAGTGTCGAAATTCGAGGGTCGAAAAGGTTATCATTACACTTTGCAATTTTCTCCATAACTCACTGGTGAACAATGGGTTTCTATCACTAATGATACTTTTTCGTATCCCATGTAGTCTTACTGTATTCTTCATATATAGCTTTGTTAAGCTAGCTGTCATCTTTGTCGACTTCATCAGGATAAAGTGGGCACTCTAAGTCAATCTATCTACTACCATCCAAATGCTATCATTTCTCATCCTCGACCTAGGTAATCCATCAATAAAGTCATAAACACTGATTCCCACTTCCAAGTTGGTATTTCCAAAGGTTGAAGTAACCTGCTCTGCTTCTTATGCTCAGCCTTCACTTGCTAACACGTGAACATCTCTTTATGCATTCACCCATATCTCTCTTCGTCCCTTCCTAAAAGAAGACTCTCTTAATATCATGATACATCTTTGTGCCTCCGAGATGGATAGTAAACTTCTACCAATGACTTTCATCCAAGATCCATCTGAAGATCTCTTGTATCCGGATTGCACAGTTTTCCTTTCTTCCTAAGCCGTCTCTTCGAGTCTATCTCGAACCCTTTTAGATCCTCAACATCTGCCTCCATCTCTAGTTGCCTAATCCTTTCGACAATTAGTGAGTCCTCCTTCTTCCTTGCAACAATCCTATCCGGAAGTGCAGGAAGTACCTCCAAACTTCTAATATGCTCGGATCCCTACTCGACTTGGTATTCTACCTACAATGCACTTCGCAAGAGGTTAACGTCTTCCATTCTTCAATCATAGCCAACACTCCATTCTGATGCTTCCTACGCAAAGCATCGGCAACCTTGTTCCCTTTTCATAGTGTATTATCTATCCCAAAATCATATGCTGCCAAAAACTCTAACCGTCTCGATTGTCTCATATTCAACTCCTTCTGAGAGAATAAGTACTTAAGGGACTTAGTATGTATGCTACTCAAACCATTCTCCTAACAAGTATTGTCTCTAGATCCTCAACGCGAACACCATCGCTGCCAACTCCAAGTCATGAGTAGAATATCTAACCTCATTTGGCATCAATTGCCATTATGCATAAGTTATCACTCGCCCTCTTTGTATCAATACTACTCCCAAACTTGTTCCACAATTGTCGGTATACACTACCAGATCCTGGTTCCCTTTTGGCACAATCATCACATGAGCGTTCGTCGGTAACTTCTTCAACTACTGGAATGATCGTTCGCACTTATCAGTCCATACAAACTTCTCATTCTTCAAGATTAACGTAGTTAAGGGTGTTGTATTCCGACGGCTATCTACCGTCGGAAATTGATATTATTCTTGTAGTGTATTCTAGGTTGGATTGAGAATACCCAACTACTAGTTGTTCTATCATCTTAGGTTTGTCGTAAAAAAAATTTGATGTCTACAGTGCCAAGTGCATATGGATGATAAAAAAGTGAGAGATTTGGTACATGTTATAGTACCAGTATCGGGTTACCTATATGATTTAGAATCAACAAGATCAAAGCTCGAACAAAGGAGATACAATCTTATTTGCAACATTCACTAACATATGTGCTGATCAACCAAAAAAGGTGTTGGTCAACCAACTTTTTTGGCACACCAGGTTATGCCTATTGTATTAGTTGACTAGTGTCAAGAATAGAAAACAAGTTTTTTAGCATGCTTAGACTTTGGGTAAGCTTTGAGGCATGACTCTAACGATTTGTTAAAGTGTTTCAGTGATGTTCAATGATATTTTTTGCATGATATATGATTCTCGATTAACTGCGTTGGTGCCTCTTGTATATTTGTGAGATTAATACACCCATGTTGATGATATATGATATCAATGCTATGCTCATAACTTGAAAATGTCGATAGGATGTTTTGGGATATGATGAAGTATGATCTGATTCATATTGTAAAGACCGGGCTCCTATATGATCTTACATAATTATGAGAGTTAACGTAGCATGATAGACAATTTTAAGGGCAATAATGCTATATATGTATACTCGTTGTTGACCTAAAAAATGGACCAACACCCTGGTTTGAGTTTGAAAGCACCAGCCTTGTTTTGACAGAGCAATATCAAAGAGAACAGGTATAGAAATAGAACAGTAAAAGAAAGAAGATAGAGAATTTTTATAGTGGTTCGACTGTTAATGAAGCCTGCATCCACTTTATAGCTTTACTATAGACTGATTGTTGTTACAAGAGTTGTTTTATTACAAGGCTTTGATAATTTCCTAGCTAGATTGGATCTCCAAAGTAGGAATCCAATGGAGAATCACAGTGTATTCCTTTGGAGATTGTTGTAAGGGAGGTAGAGAGTGAAGAATAATTCCAGCAGAGCTTCAGCAACTGGTCTGGAGAATACCCTCTTTATGTTGCAGGTAGGATGCTATTTATAGAGATCGGAGAGCTTCTAGGCCAGGCCTGTCTTCATCAGCTTGCAGGTAGGTTACAGGCGACCTAGGGGGGATTTGGCTCACAAAACGAGACAAAACCATGGGTCGCTGGTGACCCATAGACTTGGTTTGTTTTGCGGACCAAATCTTGCCTCCCTTTGATAGTGTTCCATATTTGGTTTATTTGATGGTTTGAGCAGAGGCATAAGTCGCTGATGAGCTATGCACTTAGGATTTTTCTGGAGTTTGGACTCGGAGATGTTTCCATGGCCTTTTATCATTGCTTTTACGTTTTGATGGCAATTCACTAGTTGTTTACGTTCAGATACTGATTGGATTATAGTAATTCTGATCTCTCGGCTCCATTGATCTTAGTCGTTGTCTTAGTCGTATCGCTTAGCCCTTGTTGATCACCTGTCTTTGTTTTCCTGGTTAAGTCCTGAATCATCCTGTCCTTGCAAGATTGTTCTGTTCTCTATTGGTTTTTGCTGGGTTAAATACCCGGATAACATTTGCCCCCCAAAGTATGTCATCGTTGTAAAAGAGGCATGCTCTGGAAGTTATCGTTTTCAATATCCATTTGCTGATTTCCATATGATTGCATTAGATCTCTACGAATATGTTAGCCCAACATCATTGGTTGTCTTTCTATGGTTCCGACAACTACTACTTGCCATGATATATCACACTCTCGCTTGTAGCTTCCCTGCATACCTTGGAATGACAAACGGTCGCAATTGATCGAGTTTGAGATGGATGGACGAAGCTTTCTTTCTCCCTTTCCTTTGAATGTATTTTTGGATCTTTATCATCATCACCATTTTTTTATAAGGCTAGGTCGGGTCGCTGGCGACCCGATTACTTAGCAAAAAATTCAGGCATGCTCTCCTAGCCTACTTATACTCGAGCCGACCCCCTTTTCCTTCATTCGACCCGAGCGATTCCAACTCCTTCAAGTGACCAATTCATCTAGCGATTCGACCCAGGCAATCACTACCCTATTCAGTTCGATCCACGCATCGCTAATTCATCCAAGCATCTACCTTCCTCGCGAAACCCTAGCTATCCATCATCGTGCTCGAATCTGAACCCTAGTCCACTGTTGATCTGTAGCCGACCCATCCTTAGCTCGCTTACGATCCCATCCATAGCTCGCCGAGTTTGATTCGTCATTCTTCTTGTGCTTTTTAATCAGGTTAAGATGCGTTTGCTTGATTGATTCGTTAATTGTTATGTTGGTACAATGATTGATGTCTGATCTTCGCTTGTGACATTGGTTACAAGAAGTTCTAGTTGATTGTGATTTAATGGAGGAAGATACTAAATCGAGTCTCGAGTTATCTCTTGGAATGACATTCGGGTTTTGGCCCAAGGCTTGACGCGTTTAGCTATCTTCGTCCATTAGACCGGAATTGACTTGTCTCCAGTTTTGCAGATGCTACTTGCATGACGTATTACCAGCCTATCTCGATTTTTCCAAAGAACTTTGGCTTATCCTGCTTGGTTATTCCGCATTCGGTGCTCCCGTAATGGGAAGAGTTTTCCACGTCGCTTCGGACGACGGATCTGTTATCGATCATTGATCGATAACGGGTAAGTGTACAAGAAGTAAACAAAAATTGAAAAACGAACTGACATGGGAAGTTCTTCTCTTTTTCCACTGTGAGCGAACTATCTACACAGGATAGAGCGTTTGCAGTGCATCGAGCACTGAGTTTATCCCATATAGACAGCACACTGTACTTGCACGCTTGCCCCAGTTCGCACTTGAAGTCCGACGTGTCAATTATAAGTTAACGTTTATTTGGAATTCAAGTATGATTGAGGAAACTTATGAATTTAGGATAGAGTTACCTAACCATTTTCGGACGTGAGTTCTGTTATATAGAATGAAGCTGCCTTTTACACGTCGTAAGTCAAGTGGGCGAAGCTCGGCGCTCTCCGAAGCTGAATCATCATCCACCTCACAAGCCCAGTATGGTCAGTTAGTTCCGGTCGGGCCCATCGTGGACCGCACACCTCCCAACTTTTGAGTTCTGCTCAATCCACCTGAACGAGCCTCATTAGTGGTCTCTGCTAAGGTTCTTCATAATATATGTATGCAGCATGGGATTCCCGAGGAAGATGTGTGTCTGGCTGCGAATGACGAGTTTGCTTATATGCCTCCCCCGGGGTACACCACTTGCCATAGATACATGTGTTTGAACAGAGTCGTGCCTCCCTTCAATGATTTCCTGCGCGAAACGCTCTCGAACTTGGGAATTGCCCCCATTCCAGCTTCATCTGAATGGTTACGCCATCCTTACTTGCTTACATGTCCTCTTCATGCGGATGTTCCACCGTGCTCCAAGTTTTGATGAGTTGCGGTATTTCCTGGCATTCAGGAGAAGAGATGATTGTCCCTCTTTGATCATAATCGAAGCCCAGAGGAACCGAAAGATCATCTTGCGGTTGGAAAGCAGTCTATCATAGTTTAAGACGTAGTACATCTTTATTAGATGCCCCGAGGGGTTCAATCGCTGATGGACGACAGGAGGTAAGCTTCTATTTTCTACTTGTTGAGCTCCAAAACGTCGTGATGGAGTCTCTAACTAATTATACGTCTCTTGCAGTTATCCCATGGCCGAATAGAGATGTGACACTTAATGAAGTTTGTGAGACTTTAAAAGCCATCAGTCTCGAGGAAAGAAGCATTAAAGTTCTACTAACCGATGAGAACTTGCGTCGGTACAGACTGTTAGCTCCGGGTAGATCCGTTGCTTAGATTGAAGCTCGCTCTCCCAGTCGAGCTAGAGTTCACACAAGATCCTCTTCTTCGTCCCACGGTTCTAAGGAAGGTCAGGAGATAGGTGGCCCATCCAGAGGATCACTTAATGAAGCTCATGAGAAGGAAGAAGCTGCTGCGGTTGGTCTGAGCAGTTCAGCTAGAATGCCCCCGATTCCGGAGAAGGTGGAAGAAGAGTTTGTACTCAGAGAAGGCAAGGTCGCGGTTGATTCGGAAAAGGAAGAAGGAGAGTTTGAAAGTAGCAGTGATGAAACCACTATCAGTGATTACTTCTCGTCAGAATCTAATGGTGACGATTCAGAGTCCTATGATGAGACTTCGGGAATGAGTCCCGCTCCCCCGAGTCCATCTCTTCCTGATATAGGCGACGAAGGCAAAATCCCTGAGACCAAAAGTCATCCAGACTCTCTAAGTAAGAATGTCGGAGCGGGGCTTGGAGATTTCAGCGACGTTTTTGTTAATTTCGATGCACTCATGAAAGGGGATTTTAAATTCGACTCGAATCCTCCCTGCTCAGGCGATATCGCGCCCTCAGTTAGCTCAGTCCCGCCTATAACGACCGAAGTCAGTCCGCTCCCACCTTCGACAGCTGTTTGTTCTGGTTCGTGACGACGCTTTAGGCAATATTAGAAATACAGCACATTGCATTATGATTACACTTGTTTCCATTTTTTGTTCCTTCGTATATTTGCTTCACTCATGTTATGTTTCTAACACTTTTCGTGTATGCCCTCTTCCAGGCACGACGAGAGGGCGAGGCTTCTATGACAACTTTGAGGACTATACTGATTCACAGCGCTACCCTAAGCATTCCTACAACCGACATCAAGTCCGGGAGACAGAAGAAGAGTACCGGCGGATGAAAGAACTCAAAGCCGAAACCCGTCGCCAAGAAGAGAGATATAAAGCTCATTCACATAAAGGCGGGTATGAGAAAAGGAGATCTTATAAGGACAGAGATGAGCCATCTATGAAATCAAAGTTTGACTATCGCTCCCATCCTTCGAAGCTTGCTTCGAAACACACTTCCGTGGGCTAGGAAATTCCTATCACTTCTACCGTGATTCTGCCCCCCTAAACTTGAGTCCGCGCTTCCAGGTTGGTTCTTAAGAGGGGTTAAGTTCAACATGGACCTTCATCCCGTTCGCAGGGATTCTTTAATGTCGCATCTCCAAGCTATCCAAAACGACCTAGAGCAGGCCAAGAAATGGGAGAAGCTCTGCAAATAGCTGGCGGACACCAACAGGAATAATTACCAATAGATCATCTCCTATGAAAACGAGAAAGATGATTTTGAAAGAGCGTTGGCCCGATCGAGATGCTAAAATTAAAAAATTGGAGGAGGAGAAGGAAACAGCGCTCCGGGACAGTAAGAGAACTGCTAGCCTAATAAAGGAGATGAAGGAGGCGCATGAGAAGGTTGAGATTGTCTGGAGAGACGAAATAAAAAAGACTCGTGTGGAGGAGGCGAAATTGAAAGAGGAAGTAATCGCTTGCAATGCTACCATCGAAGCTCAACAGAAGACAATAATCTAATTATCGAGGGGCACAACAAAACGATCTCTGACGGCGGCCTGACCAAGCCGAGACCATCGCAAAGTTGCAGGCTCAGGTTGCACAGCTCAGTGCCGACAAAACTGCTGTTGAGATTGAGAAGGCTACGGTGATGGTAGATCATTTAGACCTCTAACACACTTTTGACCGAAAAATGGAGAAGCTGGATGTAACAATTCTAAACTTTTATATGAACTCCCTGTTGCATCAGGGGAGCCTTAGCTACCTCGGGTCGAAGTACCTGCGCACTCTTTCCCTTGTTTGGGAGGAGATCTTATCCCGCTTTGCTGAAAGTGGCGACGTTTACATAGATCAAGAGTTGCGGGATGCTTATCTCAATGAGGAGTCCAAGAAGGCGCTATTTGAGGGCCAGGAGATCCTTCGGGTCGAATGAGAGAGGGAGGCCACAGAAGCTGCTTTGATGGTCACCACTGGCGCGCTTACCAAGCCTTCTATTTCTGGCTTGGGCGGACCGTCGGAGCAGCTCCATGACCAACCGACGAGCTCGGGGCTCGATGTTGTTCCTCATGTGGTGGAGCCATACAAAGAAGGCGAAGGCGATGAGTTCGAGGTTGTCATTTATGATCCTTCCTCTAGTGCAGGTAACGCCCATGTTTCTCCCGAATTCGGGAGCCTCCATCTTACGCCACAGGAGCAACGCTTTCCTTTTTGATCTTATAGGTCTATCCTCCTTTCCTGTTGATGCGTCAACTAATGAGGCGCCTGCGTCTGCTGCCATTTTTACATCCTCCAAGATTGTATCCGTTCCTGCTCTAGTTCTCACATCCACCTCTAGATCACAGCCGCAGCCAGAGGTCGAGAAAATAGCGGCGCGCCACGGCTTAGACGACCCCTCAGCGTCTTTAGAAGGTGATATAACTACTGCAGAGGCTAAGGAGCAGGAGACGTAGACAGAGCAGTCGTAGAAGACTCAGCACGATTTGGTTGCCGTCAAGAAGGAAAAGGTGGAGGTAGTCAAAGCTTCGAAGAGCTCCCGGAAGTGACGAAAACGCAAAGGGAAGGGAAGCTCTTTTGAAAAACATTCGAAGGAGGAGGAGGAGATTGCCATCGAAGTGCATGTTGACATTACTGGCAGCGACACCTCTCCCGAAAAGAAGCAGAAGCTGCAAACCAGAGGCGGAAAGGGAAACAGTGGCAAGAAGCGTTGAGTGGCTGGCATGAGGATGGACTTGATTTTGGTTTTTTTTCGGGTCATTTTGTTCAAGTGCAGAGTCTGCACCTTGCGTCCGTACTGTAGAGTCTGTATTTTCTCTTTGTTGGTTGTTGTTATGTGGATACGGCCCCCACATTTTGATCCTATGTACAGAAAATCACAAGCAATACAATGATGTTTTGACTGTATTTTTATCTATCTATTCATATATGCTATGTGTACTTGTGCTTGTTTCATTTCATACTTTGCTAGTTCTGTGATTATAACCAAAGTCCTTTATTCGAAGTAATAGAACATAGAAATTAACAGCACTTTAGAGAGTTTCTGTTTAGAAATTCACAAAACTTTAATAATTTCTAAGACTTAGAAATTTTGGTTGAAATTTCGTTTGGAATTTCACACAACTTTGAGATAGAACTTATGAATTTATTGTTGTTTGGAGTGACAGAACTTGTGAACTTATTGCATTTTTGTGGTTCTGTCTAAGTACAAGTGTATGCCCCCCAGTTCACAGGGTTGTTTACTCCAAACAATTTTCAAGTATCCGGTAGTTTGGGGTTTAGATGACCTCTATTGAAAATCAGGCTAAGTCATGACCGGATTTTCGATTCTTCGAAAGTTTTGCGACCTTAGCATATACTCTCAGTTTCCGATAGCACTCAAGTAAGTATGCAATTTACGCGTGGGTATGTATTGTCAATCATTGAGTGCCTCCCTTCTAGCACCAATTATTCCCGATTGTATGCATGAGGGGCTATTATTTTGAGATATAGCGCCCCTCTTGTGTAGTGTGCGACTTTGGATGCTCCTCGGCGTTGCCTATCTCTGGGCAACGTAAGGGTTTATTTTTGGTGCTCCTCGACATTGCCTATCTCCGGGCAATGCGAGAAGTTTGTTCTTGGTGTTCCTCGGCATTGCCTATCTCCGGGCTACGCGAGGAGTTTAAATTTGGTGCTCCTCGACATTGCCTGTCTCCAGACAGCGCGAGGAGTTTACTCTTGAGTGTGCGACTTACGAGATGCACGGCTTTTGATGCTCCTCGGCGTTGCCTATCTTCGGACAGCGTGAGGAGTTAGCTTTCGTTGTTCCTCGGTGTTGCCAATCTCCAGGCAACGTGAGGAAGTCAGTTTCTGATGCGCCTCGGCGTTGCTTATCTTCGGGCAACGCAAGGAGTTAGTTTTTGACTTTCCTCGGTGTTGCCTATCTCCGGGCAACGTGAGGAAGTAAGTTTTTGATGCTCTTCGGCGTTGCCTATCTCCGGGCAACGCGAGGAGTTTGTTTTCAACGTTCCTCGGCGTTGCCTATCTCCGGGCACCGCGAGGAAGTAAGTTCTCGATGCTCCTCGGCGTTGCCTATCTCCGGGCAACGCGAGGAGTTTGTTTTCGACATTCCTTAGTGTTTTCTATCTTCGACCAATGCGAGGAAGTTAGTTTTCGATGCTCCTCAGCATTGCCTATCTCCGAGCAACGCTAGGAGTTTGTTTTCGATGTTCCTCGGCGTTGCCTATCTCTGGGCAACGCGAAGAAGTAAGTTTTCGATGCTCTTCGGCGTTGCCTATCTCCGGGCAACGTGAGGAGTTTGTTTTCGACCTTCCTCGGCATTGCCTATCTCCGGGCAACGCGAGGAAGTTAGTTTTCGATGCTCCTCAGCGTTGCCTATCTCTGGGCAACGCGAGGAGTTAGTTTTCGACGTTCCTCAGCGTTGCCTATCTCCGGGCAACGTGAGGAAGTTAGTTTTTTTTATATACCTCCCGGGGTTGCTGGGGCAACACCGGTTTTTCTTTTCTGAGAGGCAAGGATCGAGTTCCGCCGCTCCAACAGTTTGAGTCGATTCGCTTTTGTCGACTCGGCGGGTAATCATTATGACACTACGCCATAAATGGCCTTTTGCAACACAAAAAAAATGTTGGGTCAGGCCCAAAAAATATTGCCATAGGTCTATGGCAACACTTTTTGAGTGATGCAATTTTTGCCGTTGCCTTAGACCTCAAAGGCAACATTTTGACTATCTAAGGCAACATAAGTAATATTGTTGCAATAGAACCCTATTTGTGTCTATAGCAACACCCATAGGTATCTGTAACAACATTCCAAAATGTTGCTATAGATATTAACTTTCTGAATTTGTGGGGCCTACAATGTAGAGCATATTTGATTTTTTAATAAAAATAAATATTTATTTAATAAAATGCTATTGCACAGAATTTGATATTTAAACAGTAATTTATTTAAATAAATATTTTATTTCAACATTTGAAATAGTACAAATTCCTGACTCCACTATTTTGCAATTCAATGATATATAACACTGATATTCACATATACAGATATTCCTCACTACATCACTCAGTTCACTCATTACATATGCAGTTTCAATTTATACAGACACCGACACTGACAAATATATGACGAGCCGAGTGTCAAGCCGAAGGCGAGCCGAGTAGCGGGTCCGGGCGCAGCACCGGCGAGGGTCTGATGGGCCATTACTTTGTTGAAGTTTATGGTATATCCTACGCAAAACTTTCACCATCAACAATAGCCGTGTCTTGAATGATTACATATTGTCTGTATGATATCAACACTTCCAAAATAACTTTCAATCTGTTACACAATACCTTACTAATATATTACATTTAAACAGGCAATGGGTCTAACACAAAATTGCAGTATAGATTCAGCCTGTGTATTTGTGGTTCTTATAAGGAATAAAGAATAATAATCTATGAGATATCAATAACTTAATACAAACCGAGGAGGCCGGTATAAGCTACTTTAGATGCAAGCCACATGAAAAGGGTAGACCACAAAGTCAGCGAAACAAAAGCCAAGGCATACGTCCATAGTAATATAACTGAGCACTCACTTTCTCCAGCTCCAAATAACTGTGTAATGGTACCTGCCATTATCAAAAAATTTGATTATAAATCACTGTTATATCTCGGGAAATATGACTAATATATGTATAAATCTTAAGCATTACTTATGTTCATTGCAGGTGGTAAACAGTACTGCAACAGTAGGATAAACTGATACAATGGACCAGCATGCACAAGTCCTATATGCACTGCTCCCTTGACTATAACTATGCCGAATAAAGGCAGCAAAATATAACGAACAGCTAGAACTCCAAATATGAGCGATAAGCAAAGGTTTGATCCCCTTAAACCTGAAAATCATATTATTAAAAACATAATTTTTATCACATCATTTTCTATAAAAAAGAAACATTGCTTTACTAATAAAAACTTCACCTTTGATAGGGTGATCAGACATGTTGAATATCATACAATAAACCAGCACTGCCTTCATACATCACCATTCAACACTTCCTTCATCCCACCTGAAACTACCCAAACCCTTAAACCACCTCACAGCATTCACGACACCTATATTCACAGTCTACCACCACAACAGCCTTCACTCTGTCTACATCGACCATCTTCTCAGCAATCCCGACCACCAATTCAAAAAAAAACAAAAAAAAAACACAAAAAATCCAAACGACGTGAACCGGATTCCATTAGCGACTTCATTCAAACCACAAATCATCAAGCCACAAATCGCCGATTGCATTTGCGACCAGACCCAATTCACGATCTCCAAATCTAAAACCACCTCTGTGCCCCCTCTAATTCCAGAAACTCTTAAACCGCAACCTCAAATTCTTCGAACCCTAAACCTTAAATCACCTAAGTCGCCTGAATTAAACAATTTTATTTTGATTGAGAATTTTGTCTGGGTTCGAACAAGTTTGGATTGAGTGTTTTTTATTTCGATTTGAGAAATACACGTTCTTTTTGCGCTTTGTCATTTTAACAAGTTTGGAAGGACGACGAATCTGGCGGCGGAAGAAGAGGGTGTTGAAAGAGGAGAGGGCTACAGATTCCATGATTTGAACGGTGATGTTTGCGATTCAAATCGATGAACACAGTGCGAGTAATCATTTTAGGATTTTTGAAATTCCATTGAAGTATTCTATTTGCTTTTTGATTTGAGAAATGAAAACCGAAAGGGATCTACTGGAGTTCAGACGGGAAAACGAAAATTTTGGGCAAATTGTAGCGGTGATCCATTTTAACAATCAGATTAAATATAGATCGTTGGATCGTATTCACGCGGATTGCTAATTTATTAATTTTTTAATTTGAATACATTTATAGCAACACTATATAAAAATGTTGCATCGTGTTACACTTGTTTAGCTAGAGCAACACATTTTTATGTCTAAGGTAACACCAAAAATACAACGTTGCAGTAGGACCAAAATTTTATATCTATCGCGACATTTTAGCTGGCAACACCTTGCAAAAATGTTGCAGAAGGTCATCTATGGCGTAGTGTGAATACAGTTTGGTTGGTTCAAGAAGCAAACTTTATTAAGGAAAGCATGGCAGATTCTTTGCCTGTTTACAATATCATCGGCATTTCTGGGATGGCTTATTTGCTGAAAAAAAGAAAATAGAAAATACATAAAATAGTTTTCTAGATGAAATAACGGCAGAGCGATTCGCTATTCCAGGCTTTGGGAACTACGACCCCGTCGATGGTTATCAGCTTGAAAGTCCCGTCGCTGAGCTTTTGATAAAGACATACAGTCCTTCCCAGTTTGGTTCGAAGGTTCCCGGTATAGGGTAAACTCGCTTGAGCATAAGATCTCCAACCTCGAAGGTCTGACTATGAACTTTGGAGTTAAAGCACCGTGCAACCCTTTTTTGGTGGGCGGCTGTTCTCAACTCTGCTTCTTCTCTTTTTTTATCGATCATGTCTAGCGATTCGAGTAGGAGTTGCTCATTTTGCGCTTGATTAAAATTCTACCTCCGGTGAGAGGGGACCTCTATTTCAACAGGAATCATTGCTTTTGAACCATATGCTAATGCGAACGGAGTGTGGCCAGTTGCCGCTTTGTGTGTTGTCTTGTATGCCCATAGTGCGAGTGGAAGTTCATCAACCCAATTTCTTTTTGCCTTTGTTAATCTCTTTTTGATGGTGGATTTGATGATCTTGTTTGTTACTTCCACTTGCCCGTTTGCTTGTGGATGAGCCACTGCGGAAAAGCTTTTCTCGATTCGAAAGCGCCTACAGAAGTCTTTGAACTCGGCACTTTCAAATTGGGTTCCGTTGTCGGTGATGATTTATTGCGGCACACCAAACCTACAAATGATGTTTTTAGTGACAAAGTTAAAAACTTTCTTTGTGGTTATGGTGGCCAGCAGGTCCGCTTCGGTCCATTTTTTGAAATAGTCTACGACAACTATAGCATATTTGGTCCTCCTTTAGCTATTGGGAGGACACCAATCAGATCGATCCCCCACATCGCAAATGGCCATGGGCTGACCATTTGTGTCAGTTTCGTTGAAGGATTTCTCTTAATTTTGTTGAATCATTGACAACGATCGCATCTTCTGACATAATCTGCGGAGTTGCAATTTATTGTTGGCCAAAAGTACCCGTATCGAAGGACTTTCTTTGCCAGTGTATTCCCCTCAGTGTGGTCTCCGCATTCGACTTCACTTACTTCCTTCTGGATTTGTCGTGCTTCATCATCAGTCACACACCTAAGAAGAGGGGTCGAGAATCCCCTTCGATGGAGTATCCCATCCTGTATTATGAACCTTGGCGCCTTGCGGAGAAGTTTCTTCCGTTGATTTCGATCAGTGGGTAGGGTTCCTGCAAGTAGATAGTCCTTTATCGGTGTCATCCATGTATCAGGCTCGATGGTGGTTTCTAGAATCCGGTCCACGTCCATTTCATCTATGCTCGGGTTGGTTAGCGTTTCAACTAGAACCAATCCCAATGACTGGACTTCCCCGGAGCTTGCCAGCTTGGCCAAATAGTCTGCTTTAGTGTTTTGCTATCGTGGGATGTGAGTTATGGTGTAGTGCTCAATATCACTTAACAGCTCTTGTACTTTGGATAGGTATGGGGTGAGATTTTCTCCATGCGCTTGGTATTCCCCTTTAACTTGACAAACGACCAGCTGGGAGTCGCTATATATGTGAATAGATTTTATCCCAAGTTCCTTCACAACCTTTAGTCCAGCGATCAAGGCTTCATATTCTACTTCGTTATTCATTGCTGGGAATTCCAAGCGCAAAGCATAGCTAATGGCTCGCCTCTCGGGGGTTTTAAGCACTACCCCTGCTCCCGAACACAGGTTGTTTGATGCAGCATCGACGAAGAGCTTCCATTCCGTGACTGCTTCTGACAGAATTTCATCCTCGTCGTCCCTTACGGTAAATTCGAAAATGAAGTCGGCCAACGCTTGCTCGTTGATTGCTTTCCTTGGATGGTATGTGATGTCGTATTGGCTCAACTCTATATTCCACTTGAGTAATCGTCCGAAAGTTTATGGCCGATATAAAACTTGCTTCAGGGACTGGTCAATCAATACTTTAATTGGATGAGCCTGGAAGTACGGTCATAATTTCCAGGATGCGATCAAAAGGCAATACGCTAGCTTTTCCAACTTTGGGTAATTCTTCTCAGCTCCGGTGAATCATTTGCTAATGTAGTACACGGGTCGCGGGGAAACCGCTAAATAAATGAATAGGTCTTCTCTATCCACCGGCTTTGATAAAATTGGGGGAGCTTCCATGTGTCGTAGCAGTTCCTCAAAAGCTGTCCGGCAAGCTTCACTCCATTCGAAGTTTTTTCTTCCTTTCTTCAGTGCATCGAAGAACGATATGCACTTGTCTGTAGATTTAGAGATGAACCAACCCAGTGATGTGACCTTTCCATTCAAGCTTTGAAGCTCTCTCTTAATTTTAGGGGCTTGGACTTCCCGTAATGCTGTTATTTGCTCCGGATTTGCTTCGATGCCCCCAGGCACTTATATAAATCCCAGGAATTTCCCAGAGGCTACTCTGAAGTGACATTTAAGTGGGTTGAGCTTCATTCCGTATTTGCGGAGCATTTCGAACATTTCAGCGAGATTATCCAGATGGTTAGCAGCTACTCAAGATTTGACTAGCAAATCGTCCACGTAAACCTCCATAGTCTTCCCGATCTGGCGTTTGAACATAGAATTCATGAGCCTTTGGTACGTTGCCCCTGCATTTTTTAAGCCGAATGACATTACTCTATAGCAGTACAGTCCCAAATCGGTGATGAAGCTGGTGTTCTCTTGGTCTGGTTCATGCATTAGGATCTGGTTATAGCCCGAGTATGCATCCATAAATGACAACAGCTCATGTCCTGCTGTTCCATCCACCAGTTGATCAATCCTCAGGAGTAGGAAGCTATCCTTTGGACAGGCTTTGTTAAAGTTCGAGAAATCAATATAGGTTTTCCATTTTCCTTTAGACTTCTTGACTAGGATCAGATTTGATACCCATTCAGGGTAAGTTGCATCTCGGATGAATCCATTGGCGATCAGTTTATCTACTTCCTCCCTTGGTGCTTTGGACCGCTCGGGGCCCAAGTTGCGCCTTTTCTGCTTTACTGGTGTGAATCTGGGGTCAATATTGAGTGCCTGGCAGGCAATTTAAGGTGACACCCCATACATATCGGAGTGCATCCAAGCAAACACGTCCAAATTGGCATGGAGGAATTTGATTAACTCTGATCACATCTGTTTCCCAAGTGCGACCCAATTTCCAGGACCTGTGTTGGGTCATCCATACAGATTGGGATAGACACCGTTAACTCTGCCAGTGCTGCCCGATCCTCCCCTGAGCTCTTCTTCCTAGGGTCTAAGGCCTTGTCGAATTGGCTATGGTCCCAAAGCCAGGGGTGGCTCTGTAATTGCTATTTGGAGGGCTCATAGATGTGGAGGGCCCTCCTCACATCCTTTCCTTTTTCCTTTCTTCTTGACTTGTGCAACTCTGCAATGTAGCATTCCCGGGCAACGCTTTGGTCTCCTTTCACTATTCCGATTCCGTGCTCGGTAGGGAACTTCATTGTAAGGCACCATTAGGCCAATGCTATTTTGAAGTCGCCTAATGTGGGTCGTCCCAAGAATGCATTGCATGCTGACATTTCATCCACGATCACAAAAGTTTGAATGAGGGTGACTCGTCGCTCACCTTCTCCAAGCTCCACGGGTAGGTCGATTGTACCCAACAGTTGTTTGGGTTCTCCGATAAACCCCTAAATCTTAGTCTAGCATGTGGATACGCTTTTCATGCCAATCTTCATTTGGTCAAAAGTTCGCTTGAAAAGTATGCTAACTGAACTGCCACTATCAATCAGCACTCGTCGGACTACGGCGGGACCGATTCCTACTGTCACCACCATTGGGTCGAGAGTTGGAGCTTCAACCCCTTCGGTGTCCCGATTACGGAACACTATGTCATCGCTCAGAACCTTCGGCTGCTTGGCCAGAGTTTCATCATCTACTACTAAACACGATTCCTTTGGAGCATGCTTCAATGAACTCGCATATCGTTCCATCTCTCCCCAACTTCTTTGCGCGGGGTGCGGTTCCCCAGATATTGTCTCGATAATAAGCCTTTGGTCAGTTCATTTCGACCCTTTTTTGCTGGTTCCAGCTTGATTTCTTTGCTCTCTAGGAGGTTGAGGGACCATTGCTTGATTGAGTTTTTGCGACTTCTTCACATATTGTTGAAGTTTGTTGTCTCGGATTAACCCTTCGATGAGGTCCTTAAGGTGGTGGCATTCATTTGTATTGTGCCCGTGCGTCTCGTGGAAGCGGCAGAATTTCCCTGAGCGCTTTTGTTGTTCCATTGCCTCCTTTCTAAGAGGTTTCCTATACTCTTTAGTTTCTTGTGTTGCGAGATAAATATTCTCCGGAGTGTCATTCAGGGGTATAGTCTTCTTGTCGAAATCTTTTGTTGCTGCCACCACTGTTTCTCTTATTGGAATTCTGATTTCTTATCTTCTGGTCCCACTCTTCCCTGCGACTCCCTAGTTATTTCCAGGATTGTGTGTGCGTTGATTTGCCATCGTGCCATTCTGTTCGGTGTTCATCTGTTGTACTCCAGCTGCCTTTCTTTCCAGCTCCTGTGCTTCTTCCAACCTCAAATACTGGCTTGCTTTGCGATTGAAGTCTTTCCTGTTGGTTAGTTGCTTTATCTTGATCCATTTCCTGAATTTTGTTTTTGGATGGATAGCGTGCACTAACGCCATAAAAACTATGTCCTCGTTGGGGTTGCTCACTTCTGTCACCGCAGTGTTAAACCTACTCATGAATGATCTCAATGACTCATCGCGCCCTTGAACTAGCCTAGATAGGGACATGATGTCTTTTGGTTGCGTGGTATGGAGCCTGAACTGGTCAAGGAATTTTGTTGCAAGTTGGTCAAAGGTAGAGATAGATCTTGGGGGAAATCTAGTGAACCAAATAGACCGAACTCCTTCTAGAAAAATGGTGAAACATCGGCAGCGCACAGCCATTGGAGCATTGGCTCCGCCCATGTACCAGTTGTACTTGTACAAATTGGGCTTTAGGTCCTTCGTTCCATCGTAGGAGGGGATAGTTGGCATAGTGAATTTGTCTAGGTATCTTACATTCAAGATCTCGTCATTAAAAGGGGTTCGACACGAGGGAGATCCCCATTCATCATCCTTTCAGTCCTTACTCTCATCCATCAGTCATCTGACCATGTCTTCTATGTATGTCTCTGATGTCTGGTAGTCCTGGGGACAGCAATCAGTCACTGCGCCGAGTGTTTGGTTCTACAAACAGTCTTGGCGTGTGGGCTGAAGCCTAGGCCCTCCTGTCTCCGGGAGAGCCACTCCCGAAGGACCCCGTCGGCTTGCAGTTGGCCTAACTAGGGCAGTTTTGATGTTTCTAGCATCATCAGACGCATTGACGTTCTCTTCCATATGATTACCTTGCTCTCTATCTTCTGAATCAGAGAGATTGACAGTTATATCTTCCTACGGGATTTTGGCCCCTTGATTCAAATTCAGGATTGGTTGGCTTGCGCCAGTCGGAGTATTCTCATTCTCCTCCACGCCGCATCATGTTGTTACCCTTCTTTGTGGCTGCTTTCCGTTCCTTTTATGCAGGCTAGAAATAGAGGAATTCTCTAATTCTACAGCAGTCACTGGTTCAGGTACAGCCCTTGGAGCGGGGTTTGATTATAGGGTCAACAGAGGGTTGAGCTTCTCCATCAGAGCCTTTTAACAATTTTCCATTTTTTGATTGATCTCCTAAGGCATCTTATTCAGCTCATCTCTAATGACAACTTCATGATGACTGGAGGATGTCGGTGTCTGGTTTCCTAAGTTAGCACCATTTACTTCAGCTTGTTGGAGACTAGCTCCTTCTCCAGCTATTACTGCCCCTATGGATCTTCCAGAGGCGGTTCTTCTTCTTCTTCCAGGAGCCATTGGTTCTAAAACAGCAAGTTCTTCAAGCAAAGATTGGGGATCTAACTTCTGGACCTATGAGACCCAAAGTAGATAGCTAGATCTGGATCCTGAGTTGGAGTTCTCAGTGAAAGCACCAAAATGTTTAACCAAAAAATGGACAAACACCCTGGTTTGAGTTTGAAAGCACCAGCCCTATTCTGACAAAGAAATATCACAGATAACATGTATAGAAATAGAACAGTAAAAGAAAGAAGACAGAGAATTTTTATAGTGGTTCGGCTGTTAATGAAGCCTACATCCACTTTATAGCTTTACTATAGACTGATTGCTGTTACAAGAGTTGTTTTATTATAAGGCTTTGATTGTTTCCTAGCTAGATTAGATCTCTAGAGTAGGAATCCACTGGAGAATCACAGTGTATTCCTTTGGAGATGTTGTGAGGGAGGTAGAGGGTGAAGAATAATTCCAGCAGAGCTTCAGCGACCAGTCTGGAGAGATCCTCTTTATGTTGCAGGTAGGACGCTATTTATAGAGATCGGAGAGCTTTGGGCCAGGCCTGTCTTCATCAGCTTGCAAGTAGGTTACAGGCGACCTAAGGGTGCTTTGGCTTGCAAAACAAGTCAAAACCATGGGTCGCTGGCGACCCATGGTCTTGGTTTCTTTTGCGGACCAAATCTTGCCTCCCTTTGATAGTGTTCCATATCTGGTTTGTTTGATGGTTTGAGCATAGGCATAAGTCGCTGATGAGCTATGCACTCAAGATTTTTCTGGAGTCTGGACTTGGAGATGTTCCCATAACCTTTTATCGTTGCTCTTACATTTTGACGGCAATTCACTAGCTGTTTACATTCAGCTACTGATTGGATTATAGGAATGCTAATCTCTCGGCTCTGTTGATCTTAGTCGCTGTCTTAGTCGTATCGCTTAGTCCTTGTTGATCCCTTGTCTTGGTTTTTCTGGTTAAGTCCTGAACCATCCTGTCCTTGCAAAATTGTTCTTTTCTCTGTTGGTTTTTGCTGGGTAAAAACTCGGATAACACTCGCATTTATTATATATATTTGTATTCACTATTATTATATAACAATGGACACTACTCATGTTGCTGGTTCAGTAGCTAAGACTAATAGGTGAGCTGTCACTAGATTAGCAACAACGATGAGTGAATCACTTTTAATTGCATTGAGTTGCATTATATTAACCTGACTACTAATCAAGAAAGCCTTGTAATTAGGAGCAATGAAAAGCCTCTCCACCTACAATAATTATTACACCCTTGTATTTTCCAAATATTGTTAAAGTGAAATTAATACAAACAGAACCGAAATAACCGCTCATACGATATGAGTCAAAATACGATAAAAGAAACAAGAACAAGATTCAGATAGTACTTCTCCAAACCCTTAAGACAGTGACAAAACATAAAGACCGCGCTTTCCATTTATATATAACTTTGGTACTAAAATACTGCATCGGAAACCAAAAATAGCTACAAAGAGTAGAAACTGATCTGCAACCCAAACACTTACTTCAGCCGGTAAAACTGCGGCACGGCCTTAAAACATCAAATACGAATGGCCATGCTATGGTTCCAAAAAAATAAGCTTTAACATGTTAGAACTGCGGCATGATCTTTAGGTAACAACAAGACGTAGAGATTTCCCTATGGCTCCAAAAGCAGCATTAACAATAGAGAATAGCAGCACAATACCCTAAGTGGTTATATGCAAACGGGGATGTGTCACAGCCTTAAACTAACATTTAAAGTGGCAGATCTGCACCGCAATTTTGTATCGAAAGGCTATAAGGATGCACCGCCATCCTTATTTGATGATGAAGTGAGAGAGCTATGTCGCGATCCCATATCAATATCGTATTGAGAAAGAATGCACCACCATCTTGATGTGATAGGATAGCGCTGCCATCTTGATGCGATAGAACAACGCTGCAATCCTAAAATCCATTGCCTACAGGCATACAGACTTAAGGGATGCAGCGATGGAAAAAGACTGCTTCGCGAACAAAATCCAAAACTCATTCCTCAAAGGAAAACCAAGAGATCCCAACTTCATCCCCAAAATCATTAAAGTGGAAATTAGCCACAAGGGCCTCTTTAGCAAGTGCAATTAGTTTCTAGGACACACAACTGAAATAATTACTTTTAAGGACAAAATGCAAAATAATTAGTTTCTAAGGCCTAAAAAACTATGAAATTATGTTCTTGAAAGTAATTGGACTGCTGACTTTGTCCTTAAAAGTAATTATTCTGCTCACTTTGGCCTTGAAATTAATTTCTGTGGATGTGTGTCCCAAAAACTAATTGGACTGCAAAGTTTGTCCTTCTAGTGAAATGCTCTAGCTCCAAGACAATGGCGATGGCACAATCCTCTAATAGAGAGAGCGGCTCGGAACAGAGTCATGAAAGCAGTCACTCTCCAAAGTAACTACATAGCCTTTTCCACTAAGCCATACAGCTCAACTCCAACACTAAGCTTTGATGATATCTCAGATTGAACGGTGTAGTACAGCCTCAACAATGTTGGCGCAGTACAAATACTATGCATCATCACCACCCCGAACATAATAAAGGCACAACTCCCAGTAAACTGAAGCAAATCCTGGAGTGCTAATAATGGTGTAGTCCTTCCCGCAATGAGAGGCAGTTTTTCATTGTAGCTTCATCTACCCATGTGCGTAATCCACAAGCCTGTTGCTTTGTAGAACCGGAAAGTCAAGGACTACTCAAATTTGGGTTTTCTTGCTTCAATTTCAAGCTTCCCGCTTCAATTTTGAACTTCATGCTTATGTTTAAAATTCAACCATTTAAATTATAGTTTCCCACCGAAGGCCATGTTAACAATCCATGCACATTAGTCAAGCAAGTTGGAGGGTCAATGCATGGCTCGATCCAATAGCAGAAATCAACAGAGCGAAAGAATGACGTTGACAATCCACGTGAACCTCTGTGTACTATAAATAGATAGGACGTTATAGCAAAGAAGGAGGAAATTTTACTTTAATCTTTTTGGGACACACAAATCAAAAATTGTACTCTCCACCATTTTGGTTTGTACAAAGAATCAAGAGAGAAGGAATAAGACATTTAACCCGTGAATGTAAGATTCATTAATATCTAAACCACGTAAATTCTCTATGTCCTTTTACATCGCTTTCAATACTTTATTTTATTGTCTAATTCTATCAGTGCTTAAATCGAGATAGATTAATTTAATAAACTGACTTTTACTATTTTTGAAACTTTCCCCCTCGTAATTGTGCAAGGGTTAAAGCGACATAATTACTCCTCTTAAAGGCAATATTAATATTACTTAATTTTGTTGATTCATTATCATGAAAGCATTCAACGTCGTGATTGCTACATAAAAATACTTAGGTGTTTCTGAGACGAGAAATATCATTAACATTTTTGGCTTCTAGAAGGAGGGAAATGGGGAAAGGATAGGGAACCTCACACCGGATTTGAATGGAAAACTTGCAAGAAATTCCTCTAATCTCATAGCCTCAATCCATAGAGGACCACACCTGGTAGGAAAAAAGCAGGAAAGCACAAGAGCGGTATGTACAGGAAGCAAAAGTAGAACAAAGAATCATATTCAATGTAAGACAGAAACATGCGCAGGACATAATCTTCACTGTGGCTGATGTGGTTGGGATTGTCTTTCCACATTAGGATCCTCTCACCATTATGGTGCAGATCTCAAACTACACCGTGAAAAAAGTCTTCGTTGATTCTGAGAGTTTGGTTGGTGTCATCTTTAAATCTGCATTCGACAAAATGAAGCTTCTAACTGAAATATATAAGCCTAGTCCAAAACCAATCTACGGTTTTAACAGCACTCCAACCATTTCCATTGGATTAGCACGCCTACTTATCACTGCTGAAGTCATGCTCCTTCACAAATCCTTCTATATGAGCTTGTCATCTATCAACCATCATCATATAATGTATTTTTGGGCAGACCCATACTGTAACATTCCCCACTTGAAGGCTCAAAACTAACGGCTACGGATGCTGCAGTCATCCATACTTATTAATCCTCGGTGACCAAATACGGTAATGTTAGATAAATTGGTATACCAGAAACACATGGATATGGAAAAGGTATAAAATTTCAAAACAACTTTCACATTCCATTCCAAACTCATTTCAACATTCTTTACATAATCCCACAATGTTAACCGCATTCAGAAAAATATAATTATTACAATATACTCAAAGAGCGACATATGAAGATGCCTCCTTGGTGATCAGAATGTATAATAGGCAATAAACAACTTTGCCTTAACAAAACAACATAGTGGAATCACATGAGAAAGAACTTAAATAACTACATGCCTTCTGCACGACTCCGGAAGCTTTTTCATCTTAAGAGGTACCTAAAAACCTCAAATCTCAAACTACTCAAAATCAATTGAGTACCTGAGAGTTTAAGGGGAAAACATAAACTTCGAGTCAGACATAAAGCCTGGTATGAATAATAATATGCCATCTCAAATCATTTAGATATCTAGTGAGACCACGCCGCTTAGAGGAATGGGTTTCCCCTCACTAGTATCTTAAAACTTTTATAAACCATTTTCTGTGCCCCAACATCCACAATGGTTAATTCAATTCAAAACATTATTATGTGATGATATGCAAAAATATTTAATCAATTCTGGATTATCCATCCCCAATTCATTTTGACTATATGTCATAATTATAGTTTCTAGGATTACTATTAACCTAATAGTTTTCATGGGCTAACTAATAACCGGTTAAACTTTTAAGGACTCCCTGTTCAATTATATAGTTTTCATGGGATTACTATGAACCTATTGGTAATTCCAATATCATTTCTTTTAACCTAGTTTTCATGGGCTGACTAGGAACCTATTGACTAACATTCAATATCTTTCTTTTACCCTAGTTTTCATGGGCTAACTAGGAATCTATCGACTATCTGTCAATATTTCATTTTCTTATCCGGATATAGTTTTCATAGGCTTACTATAAACCTATCTAACTGACATCTTTAATTATATATAGTTTTCATGGGCTAACTATGAACCTATTGGTCCCTGCCAATATCTTTTCCCTTACACAATTTTCTTGAGCTTACTGTTAACCTATTGGCCCATGCCAATATCTTTTATTTATTCACTACTAGGACAACCCAACTGGTTATTCTACCTTTTTCCAAAGTATAGTTTTTGGATTTATTATAAAGTGAATATATACATATATGAAGAAGCAAACAATATAACTTGGTTAATCCCTTTAACCCATTTAGACTTCTTCATAACTTCCATTTCAAAATACTTTGTTTATTAATATGCCATGGTTTTGCTTTTAAATAAGATTGGGTTATTTGTTTTGAAAACTATTCTTTCGAAACCTTCGAAACCTTGCTTTCGACCTTAATTGATAGCCTCCTTCGAAAGCTTATATCTCTTTTCAAAACATTACGCTTCTGCCTTTAAAACACTTTAAAATCCTTCTTTCGAAACAGTTCTAATATAATAAAGTGTTACTATTTAATTATTAGAAGCATAGCATCGAAACCATTGGAAGTATCTTCCTAAAGCATTGAAAGTCTCCCTTTCGACATCATTGGGTTTACCTTTTAAAATATCATTTGGGTCAAAGGAAATATAAATGAAAGTATCTCTTTCAAAACTATTCTTTACAATATATAAATATTGGGGAATTTATGATGGCGTCGAAACCATCTCTTTCGACAGAGTCGAAAGCATACATTTAAAATATTGAAGGATAGTTTCGAAACCCCTTTCAAAACTATTGCCTTTAAAACCCATAACTGTAACAGCCCAAAAAATTTAACGAAATTTTCTTTAAAAATAAACTTTTGAATATTGATTTGAATTAAAAGTGTGATAATTTATGTGAATCGGGAAATTTAAACTTTGCAATTCGTTACGTTTATTTATATCCATTCTTTAATTTATTTTAAACAATCAAATTTATTTATTATGGTAATAGCTATTTAATTGTTGGTTTAGAATGATACGTTATTTTATTAAAGACCGTTAGCATTTGTTTCAATTTTTAATTGATAAAAGAAATAACAGTTGTACATTACTTTGGGCGTTACACTTTACGTTCGTCGTTCCTTGTCCGTTTGACCTTTTCTTGCGTTAACAATGCTATTTCAGTTGTATGTTTCAGTTTGAAAATTTCAATAGAATCTTGCATTGAATTGTGCGCGTGAGAATCATTCCATTCCCCTTTTATCTTCCTTACGTTTCGTTCAAACTTAATAACATTTATTGCCTTAACTTTTGCCACCGTTAAAAAACTTTTGCCTCCTCTCTACAAATTATAGACAGCTGTTTCATTTTCCTTCGTTAGCAAAAATTTTCATACTGCAAATTGAGAATTTTCGCCTCCATCATATTCGCGTGAGCATTCCTCTAGAAGGTAAGGATAGCACCTTCTTTCTTTTACATTTTTGTATTTCTTTTGTTGGTGTCCCTTGTGTTTGCTGTTCCGTGTTTTGGCCATCACCTATCCCATTCACCATATATTTCCAGACCCAACCCCATGCCGTCGCCAACGCCAGAAACCACCACCACTTCTCACCATCACGTCAGCCCTTCACCGAAACCCCAGACCATCACCACCCACCACGAGACCAGCCAACCACCTAGGCGACCCACTGGCCATGCCGACACCACGACAACCACCAGACTGTGACGAGAACCGCCACATCACCCCGCTTTGCCAGCCACCGTACCCAGTCGCACCGAACCCGAGCACAACACCAGCCGAGAACCCACCACGTCACCAACCCCACGACCAACCCCTTCGCTTGACCCATTTGCCTCCATGCCAACACCACGGCAACCTCAGGCCGAGAACCACATAACACCCATACGCGTGCCTCTATTCACCACCAGCCTACCCCACTGATCCTTGAACTCATGCGAGACCACTCGAACCAAGGCAGACCGAGCACCTGTTGTTGAAAAAAAAATATGAGCAGACCCTATTTTCGCACCTAGCATATTTTTAGTATTATGTATATTTGCCTTTGAGCCTCTGTTTGAAAAAGGAAATGATAAGATGTTGCTTTTGCCATGTGTTTTGGTATCCTACTTTTAGTTTATTTCCACTAACCTTGTTTTGAAAGGAGAAATATTTTTGTTAGTCTCCGTGTATTTGGAACTGTAGTCTTTTGCCTCTGCCGTGTATTTGAATTGAAAAAAAAACTGTTTTGTTCCTTTAATTTTTTGGTAACTTAGTTATATTTGCAACCTGGCTTTGTTTAGTTGAGAAAAAAAATTTTAAGTGAACAAACTTGTTTTGTCACTTTTTGTATTTTGGTATTGAATATAGGTATTCATCTGAGCTTCTGTTGAGAAAATGTCTTTTGTTACGCTGAAAATTTAAAGTTATAATCTATATTTTAAAAGTGGTCAAGCTAGTGCTTTCGATTTCAACTTGTTCCTTTTCGTTTGATTGCTTCATTTGAAAAATTTTCGTGCAACCTTCGATTTGATTATTTATGGTGCATTTTGTTTTGAATCTAGTTGGCGCATCCGCTAACGACTGATCGTGCTATCCGCGTGCTTCCAATAGACATCGTCTTTCCTTTCCGTATCGAATCTCCAACTCCGTAGAGGTGAGTAAATCTCACACGAATATTCATACTTATATGATTGTGAAACGACCGCAACTGAATGTGTAGAAATAAATAAATAAATGATGTTATAACTACCTGTGATTTATTTATAGTTGATGTTAATTGTTAAAAACTGCATATCGTATCATCTGTTATATTCTGTTCTTATTTTACTGTTATTCTATTTTCTGTTAAATCACACTGCAAGTTCCCTGTAGAATAGAATCACTATGGGTTGAAATGATACATACCCGAACGGACTTTAGAATAAGGGAAGATCGTTATGGGATGAAATGATAGGCCTGAACGATTTTCAATAAAATTTTATTTACTTGGGATTGCGGGTTTGAAATGATAAAACCCGGATTTTTCTTTGTAAATTACGGATTGAAATGATATAGTATCCGTATCACTTGACTTAGGCTAGAAAATATTATACAGACCCGTGGTTATTTTTCTGTATTTTCTGGATACTTTTAAATAATTTAAATATTGTAAAAATATTAAATTGATTTAAATCGAATTTTTAAGTGATTTATTTAGAATAGAAATGATTTTCTATGTGATAAATATAAATAAATGGAGGAATATTGATTTTAAAACGAACCTTAAATTTGAAATTTTGACTAAAAGAAAAGATGGAAACTTAAGTTAATTAAATTGAAATGGGAATTTAGTTTTAAATTGGTGGAAAAATGGAGTTTAATTTTAAATGTTGAAATGAATGTAATAAGAAAATTTGTAAGTTTTGGTTTTAACTTGTAAAATTTCTCTTTAAAATAAATCAGTTAAAGGATCGAAATGAACATTTTTAATGTATGATTTTATAAGTCTGAACTAGGCAGAATCTGT